>JAWHQI010000026.1:10000000-11200000 GCA_033032865.1 Dactylorhiza incarnata
GGGAGTGGAGTTTCAGGTGTATGTTGATGTGTCGCGGATTGGCCTTGGGTGCGTCCTCATGCAAGAGGGCAAGGTCATTACGTATGGGTCGAGGCAGCTAAAGGTTCATGAGCGGAACTACCCAACACACGATTTAGAGTTTGCTGCGGTGATTTATGCCCTAAAGTTGTGGAGGCACCTTTTGTATGGGGTGGTGTGCAAGATTAATTCAGACCACAAGAGCCTGATCTACGTGTTTTCTCAGCGAGAGATGAACCTGCGCCAGCATCGGTGGATGGAGTATGTGGCCGATTATACGTAGAGATCCTCTATCACCCCGGCAAGGAAAATGTAGTGGCGGATGCCCTGAGCAGGAAGTCAGCCTCTGTTTTCGGACTCTCCGTGCAGTCTCTAGTTGAGGAGTTCTCTTTGATGAGTATCGTGGTGAAATCCAAGGGTGGACCGTCTTGTATGGAAGTTGAAGAACCTTCTTGGATTACTCTGGTGAATTCGCATCAGAAGGATGATTCGGATTTGCAGCACCTTCGAGGTAGAGCAGAGAGGGGCGAGTTGCCAGATTTTTTGATTGATGGAGAAGGTACCCTGCGGTACTGTTGCAGGTGCTGTATTCCGACTATGGAAGAAATTCGAGCGAAGATTGTCGAGGAAGCTCATGGTTCTAGTCTTACTTATCATCCTGGTTCTACGAAGATGTATCGAGATTTAAAGCAGATCGTGTGGTGGTCAGGCTTGAAGGGCGATATTGCAAGATTTGTAGCGCAGTGTTTCACTTGCCAGCGCATCAAGGCGGATCATAGGAGACCCGGGGGCAAGTTGACACCGTTGGATATCCCTTTGTGGAAATGGGAGAGTATCTCCATGGATTTTATTATTGGATTACCAAGATCCCCTCGGGGACATGATGCAGTGTGGGTGATCGTGGACAGGTTGACCAAGTGTGCTCATTTCGTGCCGTACAAGACTGGCTATTCGATGGAGAAGTTTGGGTCTCTATATGTGCAGGAGGTCATTAGACTACATCGAGTGCCCGCGAGCATTGTGTCCGATCGGGATTCTAGGTACAGCTCCCATTTTTTGGCAGAGTCTGCAAGGGGCTTTAGGCACAGATCTCAGGTATTCTATAGCTTATCACCCGCAGAAGAATGGGCAGACAGAGAGGGTAAATCAGATCGTGGAGGATATGATCCGGTGCTACATTTTGGAGCACGGAGGAGCTTGGGATGAAGGCCTTGGGCTCATGGAGTTTGCGTACAATAATAGTTATCAGGAGAGCTTGCAGATGGCTCCTTTTGAGGCTCTGTATGGGAGGCGATGTCGGACTCACCTGTTTTGGGCTGAAGTGGGCGAGAAGCCAGTGTTGGGTCCAGAGGCTTTGGAAGAGATGAGCGTTGCTGTGACGCAGATCCGTGAGAAGGTCCGGGTGGCTTAGGAGCGCTACGAGAAGTTTGCCAATCAGCGTAGGAGTGATTTGGAATTTGTGGTGGGGGACATGGTGTTCCTAAAGGTGTCCCCGATGGAAGGTGTTAAAAGATTTGGGAAGAGCCATAAGCTGGACCCCAGGTATGTAGGCCCATTTGAGATCGTCGAATGCATCAGAGTTTCTGCTTACAGGTTGTTGTTACCAGCCTCTTTCCCAGGTGTGCATGACGTTTTCCATGTGACCAAGTTGCGGAAGTGCGTCCGCAGCGATCGACATGTTCTTGATTCCGTGCCAGTGCTGCAGCCCAACCTATCTTTTGTGGAGCAGCCTGTTCGTATCTTGGAGAGGCAGGATCGGGTGTTGCGAAGGAAGACCATCCCTATGGTGAAGGTACTCTGGGGAAATCAGGATGTTCGGGGTGCAACCTGGGAGCTAGAGTCAGCAATGAAGGAGTCTTATCCTCATCTTTTCGGCTTGTTTCCCCGGTAAGTTTCCGCCTCTTGTGTTTTTCCTCTTGTTGAATTGTTGTTGCAAAGGTTCGGGGAGAAACTTTTTGTTAGGAGGTGTGGTTGTAACGCCCCAGGTTTTCTTATAGTCTTTTAGGCTGGGTTGCAGTTTGGCAATGACTTAATTTTAAATTTATCGTTTGTGTAGGGTATATGCAAGAGGCGTTGCCGCTTCGGGAGGGTCGTCGTCATCCGATGTTTGGTTTCTAGGACGAGGCTTGTATACGGGTAGTTATATATATATATACGTGTATATGAGTTATTGTATAGGTAAATTTATACAATCATGTTTTCGTATAGGGAGGCATATGTAGGTGGAGATTTATATGAGTGTATAAAAGTCCTTGCATAAGCATATATAAGTTTTCATATATAAATTTCTTATAAATATATAAATATAAAAGTTTATATATTATATATATATATAAGCATGTTAGCATCCTTCAACCATCCTGCTCTTCCCCCTCCCCGATGTCTTCAGTTTGCCGAAATGGAGATGGTGGCGAGGTAGGGTTTCGTCGGGCGTAGGCCGCCGGGGGAGGTTTAGGGGCTGCCGGAGCTTGATTTTCGTCGCCGGAGCGGGGTTGCGGAGAGATCTCGTCGGGATCGGCGTTGGTGGTGAGGTCGTCGGCCGTAGTTTTCACTTCGGCGTGGTGTCAGCTTCCGAATCAAGGCAAGAAAACTTTTCCTTTCCTCCCTCCCTTCTTCTCTTTTGCTGGATCTCTTCCTTGTTGGTGATTTTCCTGAATCTTTAAGTGCAGAAACTTGAATTGGTTGAAAAAATCATTGGATCATTTTGGGGCTCGATCCTCTAGTTTTTGTTAGCAAAATCCTGGTTTTTCTTGATTTGGGGCTTCTATCCTCTTAATCTATTGCTGTATTTATTGTTTGGGGGCTGCTATATATATAATCTGGTTGGGTAAATGTTGGTTTGCTATGGGGGCTGCTTTACAAATTATGTGGGGGCTATGCTTGGTCCCAAACTGCTTCATTTAGCTCTACCAGAATTTATAATGGGCTGCTTCTATGTTATTTTACTTTGGGGGCTGCCTTATTACTACTCTAATTGGAGGCTGCTTCTTGGTTATTATCACATAAGGGGGGGCGGCTGCTATGTGATTTTAATTGGGGCTGTTGCTATGTGATTTTTTTCCTTTGGGGCTACCACTTTTGCTCTTTGTTGGGTGCTGCTCCTTGGGTTGTTTATATGGGGGCTTCTCCTTGAATTTATTTCATTGGAGATGTCGGTTTTGTTTTCCTTTCCTGGGGGCTGCTCCTTGAGTTGGGTTATGCTAGTCCCGAATCGCGGTTACTTGTTAATTTGGGGTTGTTTCTTATACTTGTCTGGAGGGCTGCTGCTATGCTATTCTATTAGGGGGTTGCCTTATAAAATTTGGTTTGGGGAGGCTGCAGTTGGATCCTTGGGTTATTTCTGTTCTTTTGGGTTGCCTTTATCTTTTTCCCTTGTCTAAATATGGGCTGCTGCTATGCTTTTTCTAAGGGGCTGATTTGCTTCACTTTTGTTGGGTTTCGTTACTTGCAAAACAATTCTGCATATTACTCATAATTACTTGGCTAATTCTGCATATTTACTTGGCTATATATTGATGGACTTGTTTGAAATGGGATGATGGGTAAAGGGAACATTGGGGTCCTCCATCGTAGTTCTTTTAATAGTGGTGGGTAGGACAATGAGACCTCCACCACGGCGCCTTTTTATTTGGGGTGAACGTCCCCTTTATGTGATCGAATAGTGACATTGTTTGGGTCCGCCACCACTGGTTCATTTTGAATGTCCCCTTTGTGTGAGTGGATAGTGACATTGTTTGGGTCCGCCACCACTGGTTCATTTTGCACTATGTGCTAAATTTAGTTATGCACTTGCTTATCGGGTTGGTTTTATGCGGGCTCTTCTTAAATACTACTGCTGAAATCTTTATAAAAGTGTATATATATATGTATATATATATATATATATATATTATTGTATACTCCTTTCAGACCGGTTTATGCAAATTGTTCCTTGCCTGCTCTTACTGAATCTTGCTGTTTTCTTGCACCCTTTGGGCTGAGGCGTTCTTTTCTTATGAATGCCTCAGGTTCAGGTTTTTAGCTGTAGCCAGAGTCAGAGCGGGGTCTTTCAGTTCCCCTGTCGAGGCCTTTCCTCGCCTGTAGGTAAGGATGCTGCTCTCTTTTGGTTCGTGGGAGCCGTCTCTTTTGGATTGTCTTCTCTTCTTCCCGCGGGTTCGTGTCAGATGTTGGCGCCCGCGTGGTTTTTATCCCAGTTTACTTGTCTTATGCTACTACTTGTTCATTATTTTGAGATAGATGATACCCTTATTCTCTGGGAATTGTGTAGAATGCTAGTTATATGGCTACTGTGATAAAATTTCACATCATGTCTTTTATTATTACGTAGCATCTATTTTTGAAAGTCGTACTAAACTTTTTCTTATATATATATAGTAAATCTAGATGTGCGATAGCCTCGGTGACCAGCTTGGTTTCCGTGCTTTAATCAGATAAATGAACCTATTTTTCTGCTGCATACATATATTTTCTGTTGGTGGCTAAGAAGGCTTCATGACCGAGGGACACAGTCTCAAAATCAAAAGTGAAATGACAAAAAGTTATTTTTTAACTAAAATTACCTATTTTCTTCAAGATGTTCGTTTAGAGTGCTTGCCTGAGCGTCTGTAGTTGTCCCCTGCAGGACGCGGCAAGACAACGCGTATTTTTCCCTTACTCTGATATCGTTAAATATTCAGGTAAAAATGCAGGTTGTGACGGTATCAGAGCCAGGTTGATCGGGTTGCTGGAAATGGTCTGGTTGGCCCGGTTAACCGTTCAGTGAGAATCGTTATTCATTGCATACACTCACCGATGGGTCATCGGTAGATCTCAGCTGAAGCACGAACACTACACTCATAAGCATGAAAGAAGTATACGGGGCATATTATGTAGGATGGGATGCATAATATGTGTCTATATATGGATCCTTATAGGTGACAACATGCGACCGTTATAGAGTATGGGATGCATAACGTAGGTCGCATGCGTGTCCATTAGATTTTCTTTTTCATTGCATGAGATAATATGTAGTATGGGATGCATAAGATCGCATGTGTACGCCTCTCATAACATGCATTAAGGCCTTTTTCTTAGTTTGCATAACACTGCATGCATGGCGTAACATTGCATAAGCACACGTGCCAAGCTAGAGATCTACACGATGACACATGTACACTCATTGATTTCAAAAGTAAGATGCTAAGTTTATATGCATACGACAGAGGTGCACGAGAGGTTATGGATGGTGTACCATCCCGAGTGTAGCGAAATATTATGTATTTACCTTTCCCAGAGAAAAAGCAGTAGCAAAAGCAAGTATTTGTATGTCTCCCTTTCCTTGAGGTTTGAGTCCAGTCTTAACAGGCTGTTTGTGTCAGGTTCATCCTCGTTCTCGTTGTAGTCTAATCTTTGTGTGATAAATTAGTCGCTATATTAATGCCTCATCCTTGTGTTGTCGGGTGTATATACTGCTTTGTTAGGCGAGTTTAGGGTTCGAGATGGTTGTACGCACGTTCTTTTCGACTCTGGTGCCACTCAGTCTTTCATGGCTAAGAAGTTTATTGATTGACATTGCTGGGCTTTGGAGCGAGCTGATGAGCCATTTTGTGTCAAGTACCCGTCCGGAGATTCGGTGGTGTCAGATCTGTGCGTGAGGCTGTGTCCGGTTGTTTTGGGTGGATTTTTGGGCTTTGCAGACTTGAAGGTAATCGACTTGGAGGATTTTGATGTGATCTTGGGCATGGATTGGCTAGCCCGTTACAATGCTGTGATCCAGTGCAGGGATAAGCGCCTAGATTTCTGGATGGATGATGGCCAGCCCAGGAGCGTGTTTGGCTTCCCACATCAAACTTCCTCAGTCTTGTCGGTGGTCTATTCCCAGGCCTTGGCGGAGTTTGTGTGCCGTGTCTTCGTTATTTCAGTTTTTCTTGCGGCATGCGCATCTTCGTCTTGTGTCAAAGATATTCCTGTGGTGCGGGAGTACCTGGACGTTTTTCCTGACAACCTTCCCGGTCTTCCACCTGAGCGAGAAGTGGAGTTTGTGATAGATCTGGAGCCTGGTACCCGCCCTATTGCAAAGGCACCATACCGTACGGCACCGCGGGAGTTGAAGGAGCTGCGTACTAAGTTGGATGAGCTACTGCAGCTTGGTTTTATTAGACCGAGTTCGTCGCCATGGGGTGCGCTGATTCTGTTTGTGAAGAAGAAGGATGGGTCGATGAGGCTATGCATCGATTACAGAGAGTTGAACAAGGTCACTATCAAAAGAAGGTATCCGTTGGCCCGGATTGATAACTTGTTCGACCAGTTGCAGGGTAGCTACGTGTTCTCGAAGATTGGCCTTCGGTCCGGTTACCATCAGTTGAGGATTCGCGACTCAGATGTTCCGCGAACTGCTTTACGGTTGCGTTATGGACATTTTGAGTTCCTGGTGATGTCCTTTGGGCTGACTAATGCGCCCTCTGCTTTCATGGATCTGATGAACAGGGTATTCCGAGACTATCTGGACCAGTTCATAGTGGTTTTTATTGATGATGTGCTGGTCTATTCTTCAAGTGAAGAGGAGCATTCTCGGCATTTGCGTCTGGTGATGTCTACCTTTAGGGTGCACAAGTTGTATGCCAAGCTGAGCAAATGCGAGTTCTGGCTTTCACAAGTCTCCTTCTTGCGTCATGTGGTGAGCAAGGGTAGCATCTCCGTGGACCCATCAAAGATCGCTGCTGTTTTAGACTGGAAGAAAACGGCGTCTCTTAAGGAAATCCAAAGTTTCTTGGGTTTAGCATGTTATTATCGAAGGTTTGTGGAAGGGTTCTCAAGTATTTCCGTGCCTCTGACTAGGTTGACGCGGTAGGGAGCAGCTTTCGATTGGAGCGAGCAGTGCGAGGATGCTTTTCAGGAATTAAAGAGAAGACTGTGTTCCGCCCCAGTTTTGGCTCTCCCTGTCGAGGGAGTGGAGTTTCAGGTGTATGTTGATGCGTCGCGGATAGGCCTTGGGTGCGTCCTCATGCAAGAGGGCAAGGTCATTGCGTATGGGTCGAGGTAGCTAAAGGTTCATGAGCGGAACAACCCAACGCATGATTTAGAGTTTGCTGCGGTGATTTATGCCCTGAAGCTGTGGAGGCATCTTTTGTATGGGGTGGTGTGCAAGATTTATACAGACCACAAGAGCCTGATCTACGTGTTTTCTCAGCGAGAGCTGAACCTACGCCAGTGTCGGTGGATGGAGTACGTGGCCGATTATAACGTAGAGATCCTCTATCACCCCGGCAAGGCAAATGTAGTGGCGAATGCCCTAAGAAGGAAGTCAGCCTCTGTTTTCGGACTCTCCGTGCAGTCTCTAGTTGAGGAGTTCTCTTTGATGAGTATCACGGTGAAATCCAATGGTGGACCGTCTTGTATGGAAGTTGAATAACCTTCTTGGACTACTCTGGTGAAGTAGCATCAGAAGGATGATCCAGATTTGCAGCACATTCGTGCCGTACGAGCATTGTGTCCGATCAGAGAGGCGGGCGAGTTGAATAACCTTCTTGGACTACTCTGGTGCAGCACATTCGTGCAGGTAGATCAGAGAGGCGGGCGAGTTGCCAGATTTTTTGATCGATGGAGAAGGTACCCTGCGGTACCGTGGCAGGTGCTGTATTCCGACTATGGAAGAAATTTGAGCGAAGATTGTCGAGGAAGTTCATGGTTCTAGTCTTGCTTATCATCCTGGTTCTACGAGGATGTATCGCGATTTAATGCAGATCGTGTGGTGGTCAGGCATGAAGGGAGATATTGCGAGATTTGTAGCGCAGTGTTTCACTTGCCAGCGCATCAAGGCGGATCATAGGAGACCCGGGGGCAAGTTGACACCATTGGATATCCCTTTGTGGAAATGGGAGAGTATCTCCATGGATTTTATTACTAGATTACCGAGATCCCCTCAGGGACATGATGCAGTGTGGTTGATCGTGGATAGGTTGACCAAGTGTGCTCATTTCGTGCCGTACAAGACTGGCTATTTGATGGAGAAGATTGCATCTCTGTATGTGCAGGAGGTCAATAGACTACATGGAGTGCCCGCGAGCATTGTGTCCGATCGGGATTCCAGGTACACCTCCCATTTTTTGGCAGAGTCTGCAAGGGGCTTTAGGCACAGATCTCAGGTATTCTACAACTTATCACCTGCAGACGAATGGGCAGACGGAGAGGGTAAATCAGATCGTGGAGGATATGATCCGGTGTTACATTTTGGAGCACGGAGGAGCTTGGGATGAACGCCTTGGGCTCATGGAGTTTGCGTACAATAACAGTTATCAGGAGAGCTTGCAGATGGCTCCTTTTGAGTCTCTGTATGGGAGGCGATGTCGGACTCCCTTGTTTTGGGCTGAAGTGGGCGAGAAGCCTGTCTTGGGTCCTGAGGCTTTGGAAGAGATGAGCGTTGCTGTGACGCAGATCCGTGAGAAGCTCTGGGTGGCTCAGGAGCTCTACGAGAAGTACGCCAATCGGCGTAGGAGTGATTTGGAATTTGCGGTGGGGGACATGGTGTTCCTAAAGGTGTCCCCGATGGCAGGTATTAAAAGATTTGGGAAGAGACATAAGATGGACCCCATGTATGTAGGCCCATTTGAGATCGTCGAATCCATCGGAGTTTCTGCTTACAGGTTGTTGTTACCTGCCTCTTTCCCCGGTGTGCATGACGTTTTCCATGTGAGCTAGTTGCGGAAGTGCGTCCACAACGATCGACATGTTCTGGATTCCGTGCCAGTGGTGCAGCCCAACCTATCTTTTGTGGAGCAGCCTGTTCGTATCTTGGAGAGGCAGGATCGGGTGTTGCGAAGGAAGATCATCCCTATGGTGAAGGTACTCTGGGGAAATCAGGATGTTCGGGGTGCAACCTGGGAGCTAGAGTCAGCAATGAAGGAGTCTTATCCTCATCTTTTCGGCTAGTTTCCCTGGTAAGTTTCCGCCTCTTGTGTTTTTCCTCGTGTTGAATTGTTGTTGCAAACTTTCGGGGCGAAACTTTTTGTTAGGAGGGGTGGTTGTTGTTGGAGCATGCGTTTCGCACTCCTCCGGTTTGATAATAACCAAGTCCCGTTTGTATTTGATTCTATTTTTTTATTAATGGTGTGCAGATAACAGGTATGAGATGTTCACATTTCTGCTGGAGCTAAATATGAATGTGGGAAATTTCACTGTCGGAAAATTCCGACAGCCGCTATCGCCCACGCGACAGCAGAGAAGTTACAACTACTTCCCTCCACGGCAAATCGACGAAATGCAGTTTTGAGCTGTCGGAATTCCGACAGCGATGTCGCCCAGGCGACAGCTCGGAGGTTACAACAACTGCCCACGACACCACCCACGATCGGCAGTTTTGCACTGTCGGAAATCCGACATCGATGTCGCCCAGGCGACAGCTCGACGGTTACAGCAACTGCCCGCACGACGCCACTCCAGCGGCAGTTTAATGCTGTCGGAAAATTCCGACAGTCGCTGTCGCCCAGGCGACAGCGATTTTCTATAAAATGACTCCTTGTGTTCGTGCATTTCAACCATTGAGAATTCCAGTCCCTTCCTGAGTGCATATGAACCAGAGAGCTCCAGAACCTCTTCAACTCCCATTTGTGCAAAGAAGGATTGAAGATTGGAGACGAGATCGGGCGCGCTTCTAAATCATTGATTATCTTGAGGCTTCAACAATCCGTTCAGAGATCTGATCTTCTACGGAGTTGTTCTTTTCATATTGTATTTTCATTCACATACTTTTCATTTTGTATTGGTAGAGAAATCATCGTCTTGCGTGCGGCGTCTAAGTCCTTGCGCGGCTTAGGGGAAAATTGCTTCCTTGTGCGGAGCGTCCAAGTCCTTGCGTGGCTTGGTGGGAAATCGTGGCCTTGTGTGCTACGTCTAGATCTTGGGAAGATCTAGAGGATAGGCTTGGGCTTGGTCTTGGGAAAGACAAGCGATAGCCTTCCGATCCTTGGGAGAAGGATTGGTAAACCAAAATTGTAGAATTTTTTTTATTAACATAATTGTGCCTTGATCTTAAGCATTGTTAAGATCATTTTTATTGTACTCAAATTTCATGATTAATATAATTATGTCTTTTTCTTTAATTACATATTTGGTGGCATAATCTTTATCTTAGAAATTTGTGTTTTGGTTTAATACTAAAGTTGCATTGTTTTGAAAGTATTTATAAGTAATTTTTTAAGTAAAGTAAAATCTCTTTAAAAAAAAATTACTAAGTAAAAATTAATTTTTAGACACACCCTTATTCACCCCCCCTCTAAGGGCGTCATACGATCTAACAAGTGGTATCAGAGGCAGGTTACTCCAAAACGGTTTTACCACCGGGAGTAATGGCGCACAACGATCACACGTTCGTTGAGGGGCAAGGAATTAGTAGGCCACCACTTTTTACGGGCACAGACTATAATTATTGGAAAACACGTATGCGTTGTTTTCTAATTGCGCTAGATATAGAAGTCTGGAATATGGTAGAATCTAGTTACACTTCTCCAACATTTGTTGTAGGAGATGTAACCATGGATAAGCCCAAAGACAAGTGGGATGACAACGATAAATTAAAATGTAAGAACAATGAAAAAGCCATGAATGCTTTATTTTGCGCACTAGATCGCACTGAATTTAATAGAGTTTGTGCTTGTAATACTGCATTTGAAATTTGGAATTTATTAGAAATCACTCATGAAGGTACTTCGCAGGTAAAGGATTCAAAGCTATTTCAACTGGAATCTGAATTTGAAAGGTTCAAAATGGAGGCAGATGAAGAGATTGATACGATGTACAAACGATTTACAAAAATCGTGAACGACTCAAAGGTGCTAGGAAAGGTGTTCTCAAATGGAGATTTGGTAAGGAAAATCTTAAGATCACTTCCCCCGAAGTTCAATCCTAAAGTGACTGCAATTTCCGAGTCACATGATCTTAAGACCTTACAATTGGAAAGCCTCATTGGGAACTTGAAAACTCATGAAGTTGAATTGAAAATTCAACAACAAGAGTATATGGAGCCAAGGAAGAAGGGATTGGCTCTAAGATCAAAGAAGGAAGAAACTAGTGATTCTGAGGAGGATGAAGAAGATTAGGTTTATTTGTTAAAAAAATTTAGAAAATTTATGAAAAATCCGGAGAGAAGGAATTCGTTTAAGAAGTATTTTAAGAAGGAGACCTTTAGGAAGAAAAAAAGGAAAGGAAGGCGATGAGGAGGAAGAGAGACCGCCACCGGAGTGCTATCACTGCAAGAAGTTAGGACACATTCGAAGCAAGTGTCCAAAGTACTTGAAAGAACTTAAAGAAAAGAAGCACAAAAGGTCGAAGAAGGTGTTGAAGGCGGAAACCTGGGATGATACTACTTCTGAGGATGCAAACAGTTCCGACTCAAGTAAAGAAGAGGAGGCCAACATATGCTTAATGGGAAAGAGCATCATATCTGATGACGAATGCAGTGTCCAAAACGACACTGAGGTAACTCCTCCAACCTATGATGAATTGTTTTCTGAATTTTTAAAGACTTGCAAATTTTTTGAAAAAAGCTTAAAAGACAATGATCTTCTTAAATCTGAAAATGACATTTTACTTAAAGAAAACAAAAAATTGTTAAGGGAAATTAAGACTATTGGAAAAAGAGATATCTCTTGCCAAGAGTGTGATCACTTTTTGGGAAGTATTAATGAACTTGAAGAATCTCTTTCCAAATCTCATTCTACAATAAAAATTCTTACTAACAAGAATGAGATTTTAGAGAGAGATCTGAAATCTTCAATCTCCAAAGTCCATGAGGGAAAGAAATCTTTTGAACGTAGATGCGTAAATCTAGTATCCGAGAATACAAAAATGAGACACCAGATTCATGACTTAACACTAGCCATGAAAAAATTTGGAATGGGCCGAAGATCACTGGATATGATCTTAGGATACCAACGCCATGGATCTGGAAGGTTTGGGCTCGGATACACATCTGGAAGCTGTCGCCCGGCGACAACCACTGTCACTGGCGACAGTGAAAAGTCCAGAAAATTCACTTTTAAAAATTCTAAAACTAATGAATTGTTAAATACTGCATCCTCATCCAGTAAAAGTCCAGAAAAGTTATACTCCTCTAAATACATTACATGTGCCAAATGCAATAGATTTGGTCACACTACGGACTCTTGCTGGAAAGAAGGAAAAAGTAAAATCAAACAAATCTGGGTGCCTAAGGCTTCTACCTACACTATGGGTGGAACCACTTGGGTAACCAGATCTTTACTCACCTCTTCTTTCTAGGTATGTTGGCAGGCTAAGGACAAAGAAGACGTGTGGTACTTGGACTCGGGTTGTTCAAAGCACATGACGGGTAATAAAGAAAAGTTCCTTAGCCTAGAGATGAAGAAAGGAGGAGTTTACATTCGGAGACAATGGAAAAGGAAAAATCATCGGCATCGGAGTTGTGGGTAACGAAATTTTTTCAATTTCAAATGTTTTATTTGTAGAAGGATTGAAGCATAATTTGATTTCTATTAGTCAATTATGTGATAAGGGTTTAAATGTTTTATTTGAATCTTCTACAAACTTGTGCAAAATTATTAATTCCAAAACAAATGAAATTATTTTTACCGCACCTAGATGTCACAATATATATATGATCAAATTTCTAGATTTTTCAAATTCTACTTTGAAATGTTTTTTATCAAAAAATGATCAATTAGATTTATGGCATAGGCGACTTGGACATACTAGTGCCAAGTTAATTACAAAACTTTCAAAAGATAAATTAATTAAAGGTTTACCTTTGTTAAATGGAAATTTATCTTCTTCACTATGTGTGCCTTGCCAAAAAGGAAAATTTTCAAAATCATCTTTCAAAAGTAAAAACATTATTTCTACCACTAGGCCACTTCAATTAATACATATGGATTTATTTGGGCCAATTGGAATTTCTAGCTTAGGTGGTAAAAAATATAAATTTGTATTGATTGATGATTATTCTCGTTTTTGTTGGACTTTATTTCTAACCTCCAAATCCGATGCATTTTCAGAATTTTCAAAATTATGTTTGCGTATCCAAAATGAATTTGAGTTAAAAATTAAACGCATACGATCGGATCATGGAGGAGAATTTGAAAATGAAAAGTTTATTTCTTTTTGTACGGAGTTAGGAATTAAACATGAATTTTCCGCTCCACGCACACCACAGCAAAATGGTGTCGTAGAGAGGAAAAATAGAACTCTTCAAGAGTTAGCTCATACAATGTTATCTGAATTCAAATTACCAAAATCTTTTTGGGCTGAAGCGGTTAGCACGGCATGTTATGTAATTAATAGAGTAATGCTTCGCCCTATTTTAAAATTAACTCCTTTTGAATTAATTTTTAATAAACAACCAAATGTTTCTTATTTCAAAGTTTTTGGTTGTAAATGTTTTATTTTGAATTCTAAAGATTCCTTAGGAAAATTTGATGAAAAATGTGATGAAGGTATCTTTATTGGGTATTCTTCAACTAGTAAAGCTTATAGAATTTTTAATAAAAGAACAAAAATAGTTGAAGAATCTATTCATGTTAGGTTTGATGAGTTTGCTTCATGTGTAGAAAATAAAATTACAGGAAAAGAAGATGATCCCCTTCCTTCGGTGGAGAATGATGATGAAGAACTTGGAGAAAATGAAGAAGAAAGAGAAGGAGAAAGAGAAGAAGAAAGAGAAGAATATGTGCCTCCAAGTGAATTGAGATTTTCAAAGGATCATCCAAAGGAGCTTATCATTGGAGATCCGCAAAAAGGGGTTAGTACTCGTTCATCGCTACATGTTTTATTTTCAAACCTTTGTTTTGTCTCTGAAATAGAACCAAAAGATGTTTCCACTGCTTTAAATGATGAATTTTGGTTTTTAGCTATGAATGAAGAACTTAATCAATTTGAACGTAATAAGGTTTGGAATCTTGTAGAACGACCCAAAAATCGTCCTGTAGTTGGTGTTAAGTGGTTTTTTAAAAATAAAATGGATAATGAATCTAGAATTATTAGAAATAAAGCCTGATTAGTTGCAAAAGGTTATGCACAAATTGAAGGGGTAGATTTTGATGAAACTTTTGCACCCGTAGCAAGATTAGAAGCGGTTAGGATATTTCTTGCATTTGCTTGTTTTAAAAGATTTAAATTATATCAAATGGATTTTAAAACCGCATTTTTAAACTGGTATATAAAAGAAGAGGTTTATGTAGAACAACCCCCTGGCTTTATAAATGAGAAATATCCAAATTATGTTTATAAATTAGATAAAGCGCTTTATGGATTAAAACAAGCGCCTCGTGCTTGATATGATCGATTAACTCAATATTTGTTAAAGCACGATTATAGAATAGGAAGTGCTGATTCTACACTCTTCATTAAGCAAATTGATCATGATTTAGTTATTTTACAAATTTATGTTGATGATATTATTTTTGGAGCCACTAATGAAGAGTTGTGTAATGAAGTAGTTCAAATTATGAAAAATGAATTTGAAATGAGTATGGTTGGAGAACTTTCATATTTTCTAGGTTTTAAAATTACACAAAAACATGATGGAATTTTTATATGTCAAACCAAATATATTCATGATATGTTAAAAAGATTTGATTTGAAAACCTTAAGCATACAAACACTCCTATGAGTACTTCACTAAAATTAGGAAAAGATGAAAGTGGTGTTTCAATTGAACAAACCCTTTATAGAAGTATGATAGGGTCTTTATTGTATTTAACCGCATCTAGACCTGATATTATGTTTGCCGTTTGTTTATGTGCTAGATTTCAAGCTAATCCTAAAGAGTCACATTTAAAAGCGGTGAAACGTATCTTTAGACATCTCATAGGAACATCAAAATTAGGTTTATGGTATCCTCATAATGATTCTTTTATTTTACATGGTTTTTCGGATTCCGATTATGCGGGATGTTCTTTAGATAGGAAAAGCACTAGTGGCACTTGTCACTTTATCGACCCTTCACTTATTTCATGGTCGAGTAGGAAACAGAATTCTGTTGCCCTCTCTACTACCGAGGCCGAATATATTGCACTAGGTAGTTGTTGTGCCCAAGCTCTTTGGATGTCACAAACATTAGAAGATTTTGCCATGCAACAAAGTAGTGTAGAATTAAAGTGTGACAATAAAAGTGCTATAGACTTAACTAACAATCCTGTATTACATTCTAGATCTAAGCATATTGATGTCCGACATCATTTTATAAGGGATCATATTAAGAAGGGTAATATAAAAATCAACTTTATAGGCACGGAAAATCAACTAGCGGATATATTCACTAAGCCATTACCGGATTCCCGTTTTTCTATGCTTAGGCTAGAATTGGGAATTATAGACATTTCACAATGAATATATCACTATTTAAAGCCTATTAAATTTTTAAAAAAAAAATTTATTATCACAAAACCTAAACAATTTAAAAAGAAAAAGCCTAAATTTTAAAATCAAACCATAAAATTTTAAAAGACTTAACAAAAATTCAAACATCATCAATATTACATCAATATTGTTCCAATAAAACAGTAGAAAAATCATAAGGATCAAGTTCATTAAACAAGAAATAGAAATCTGAAGAAATTCACTGTCGCCCAGGCGACAGTGGATGTCGGAAATTTCCTACATCAACCAGCAGCAGCAGCCTGATGAAACTAATCAGAATCTTCAAATCCAGCCCCGCTGCTCTCTGGACAATCTTCTGGAGGTCCTTGTCTCACGGCTTTACCACGGCGAGTCCGCCTCACCGATTGGCGTGGCGGTTCTTCATCCAGAACTTGCCATTCGGCCTCTCCCTCCGGCGTTGGCTTCAACTTCAAACCTTTGACGAGAAACTTCATAAACTTCTGCATTCGACTATGGTCCTTCTTCACTTCCTTCTTGTGATCCTCTAATGACTCACGTAAATCATCAATGGACTCTCGTAGTGATCCTGCCCTAGGCAATGGTGGCTCTCGAATCTCAATTCCCGGATGAGCCTTTTTCGGCGTCTTCTTCACTTTCATCGAACCCGTATAATAAATCTCTGGATTACAATCATCCAAATAATAACCTTGCGCTATCCATCCGTATTTCTTATAAAGTATACGCTGAATTATCGCCCCCATTGGCAGCGTATGAACCTTCACCCATCTTGGATGCTTTAATCTATACGTATACCAAATCAGGGAGAGTATGAAGTCCGCCACATCAAAAAGCTCATCCTCCATAATGTAGTAAGTAATGAGGGTCAACTGAGCCGTAATACTTCTTGTATCTCCACTCTTCAACATGACTGAATTCCTTAAGATATCTTGAACTAAGAAAGCATCCAGATTGAGTGACGTAACTTCAGTGGTTAGAGTCTTTTTTTTATTCCCATGTAAACTCATGTTTACAAGGGTCCAATCTCTATCTTTTCTATAACTCTCCACTATATCCGTCACATTTTCACTAATCACTTATCCGAATTCCTCTCTTAGATCAACATGTGTTATTTCCACATGTTGACCCTGAATTCTTGATCTTACTCCTCCATCCAAATCAGTGCAATTTGGATCTTCCAAGTGATTATAGAACTCGCGAATCAAAAAGGAAGAGAACGGCTCTAGGGTGATTATTGAGAGAATACCTGCATTCGCAAGCCGATCATAGATATGATCGTGCTTCGGCGAATCAAATTCCACATACTTCGCAACTCCAACAATAGCTTTCTCCACCCCAGGAAAAACTTGATATGAACTATGTGCATCTTCCGAAGTACTCCTTCGAGCTTTGGAACTGGAAGCCATTCTGCAAATAACATAAAAAATTTTGATTAAACATGTGTTGTGCAATGGAACACTGTCGCCCAGGCGACAGTGACTGTCGGAAATTTCCGACAGCTCTCCAGTGAACTTCTCTCGAAATTTTTTACATACCCTTCCAGATCTACTCAAATCAAGGTTATTTCAACAACAATTTTAAGAAAAAATTTTGTTTTTCAAATCAAAATCTTCTCCAAATCCTTTACTACTCATCATCTTCAACCTTCCTTCAAAAGGCAAAATTTTTACATTTTAAAAATTAGAGAATGAACAAATGGAAACCTTCATCACAAGAATCACAAAATCAAAAAATTTAATAAAGATCCAACAAGATCCACTTGCTTTAAACTAGATCTACATTTAAAAAAAAAAAATAATAACACAAAACTTCAAAAACCTACACCATTCATCAAAAATCAAAATGAAAACTACATTTTCTTTCTTCTCTACTTTGAAAATCACAAATACCTAAAAAAAATTTGAGTCAAAAACATAAAAATCAAAAATCCATACCTTAGATCTTGAGTTGTCGCCGACTTCCGACAGCCCTCTCTCGCTCTACAGTCCAGAAAAATGAAGCACAATAGGGTTTGACTCGGTCCAAAGCCCTATTTATAATTTTGGCTGTCGCCCAGGCGACAATGACTGTCGGAAATTTCCGACAGCTCCTGTTTTGACAAAACTTCAATTTTTGGGTACCTTTCATGACTTACAATAGTTATATGTCATTATTACTGCTTCATCTCATGACTTGATGACAAACCATGTGCTTTCTATTTTTTTAAAAAAAATGACTCTTACATGATTATATGCTTTCATTTCCAAGCTATCATCGTATTGACACTCCTACTTAGTTGTTTAGACCATTGGAAATTGTTTTCGCATGCCTCTAAGTATGAGAAATCGTTTATCTATCATAATGAACTATCACGTTCACTTCTTTTGATCAATACGTATGTCTTTTTATTTAATATATACATGGATCATATTTTCTTTAACATAATAAAATAGCACTTCTTAAATACAACTTTCAACCTTGATTTGTTAGCACAACAAAATATACACCATCTTTTGCGATTCAAGTGAATTCGGAGATCCTTGGTCAATTACAAAAAAAAATATCAAAATATCAAAATTAAGATATCACAACATCTGTGATAAAAAAAACAAATTTATAATAAAGACAAGGATACTCCACCAAGCACTACTTACCCTCCTGATAAGTCTTAATGAGCATTGTGAGGTTAAGCACCTTGGAAAGAATTGTAAAGTGTCTTGTGCAAAAGAAAACTGGTTTTCTATTCCTCTTGTGCTATATCTTCAAAGTCAAAGTTGACTTTAAATGCTTTTATTATGTTCTACATTTCAATGATCATGAAAATTAAATAACTTCATATGTTTGATCTAAGTATCACATGTACACATCATTATGTTATATAAACATACATCTCATGAGAATTGGACCGAAAATATTCCATAATTCTATGCACTATTGTGTCTTTCTATGATACTTTCAAATGACCTTACTCATGTTTAAGTTATTTTCTTTCATTACTTCATATGGCTATACCGTCACTTCATGGGTTTATTCATACTATGGCATATTCCTATTATTTCATGAACTTCAATCATTTCCAACAAAGTGCTTCCGCTTACTCTTCATTTGTATATCCTATATACTTTCCCTTAAGAACTACTCTTTTATCTAATATTCACTTTTGCTAATACCAAAAGGGGGAGAATTAACACGTATAAAATGAAAAATCAAAAATCTATTACACCTAAATATTCCACCTACACAATACATCATATATCTAGGGGGAGCATATATTTAGGGGGAGCATTCATTTAGGGGGAGCCTTCATCTAAAGGGAGATTATTTATTTTAAGAGAAATATATCATGTTATTTTTGTGCACACACCAAATGTTAAAATCAACAATCTAAATAGACATGATTTTTTTTATACGGATTTGTTATTATCAAAAGGGGGAGATTGTTGGAGCATGCATTTCGCACTCCTCCGGTTTGATAATAACAAAGTCCCGTTTGTATTTGATTCTATTTTTTTTATTAATGGTGTGCAGATAACAGGTATGAGATGTTCACATTTCTGCTGGAGCTAAATATGAATGTGGGAAATTTCACTGTCGGAAAATTCCGACAGCCGCTGTTGCCCAGGCGACAGCAGAGAAGTTACAACTACTTCCCTCCACGGCAAATCGACGAAATGCAGTTTTGAGCTGTCGGAATTCCGACAGCGATGTCGCCCAGGCGACAGCTCGAAGGTTACAACAACTGCCCACGACACCACCCACGATCGGCAGTTTTGCACTGTCGGAAATCCGACATCGATGTCGCCCAGGCGACAGCTCGACGGTTACAGCAACTGCCCGCACGACGCCACTCCAGCGGCAGTTTAATGCTGTCGGAAAATTCCGACAGTCGCTGTCGCCCAGGCGACAGCGATTTTCTATAAAATGACTCCTTGTGTTCGTGCATTTCAACCCTTGAGAATTCCAGTCCCTTCCTGAGTGCATACGAACCAGAGAGCTCCAGAACCTCTTCAACTCCCATTTGTGCAAAGAAGGATTGAAGATTGAAGACGAGATCGGGCGCGCTTCTACATCATCGATTATCTCGAGGCTTCAACAATCCGTTCAGAGATCTGATCTTCTAGGGAGTTGTTCTTTTCATATTGTATTTTCATTCACATACTTTTCATTTTGTATTGGTAGAGAAATCGTCGTCTTGCGTGCGGCGTCTATGTCCTTGCGCGGCTTAGGGGAAAATTGCTTCCTTGTGCGGAGCGTCCAAGTCCTTGCGTGGCTTGGTGGGAAATCGTGGCCTTGTGTGCTACGTCTAGATCTTGGGAAGATCTAGAGGATAGGCTTGGGCTTGGTCTTGGGAAAGACAAGCGATAGCCTTCCGATCCTTGGGAGAAGGATTGGTAAACCAAAATTGTAGAATTTTTTTTATTAACATAATTGTGCCTTGATCTTAAGCATTGTTAAGATCATTTTTATTGTACTCAAATTTCATGATTAATATAATTATGTCTTTTTCTTTAATTACATATTTGGTGGCATAATCTTTATCTTAGAAATTTGTGTTTTGGTTTAATACTAAAGTTGCATTGTTTTGAAAGTATTTATAAGTAATTATTTAAGTAAAGTAAAATCTCTTTAAAAAAAATTACTAAGTAAAAATTAATTTTTAGACACACCCTTATTCACCCCCCCCCCCCCTCTAAGGGCGTCATACGATCCAACAGTTGTAACGCCCTAGGTTTTCTTATAGTCTTTTAGGCGGGGTTACAGTTTCGCAATGGCTTAATTTTAAATTTATCGTTTGTGTAGGGTATATGCAAGGGGCGTTGCCGCTTCGGGAGCGTCGTCGTCATCCGACGTTTGGTTTCTCGGACGAGGCTTGTATGCGGGTAGTTATATATATTTATATATACGTGTATATGAGTTCTTGTATAGGTAAATTTATACAATCATGTTTTCGTATAGGGAGGCATATGTAGGTGGAGATTTATATGAGTGTATAAAAGTCCTTGCATAAGCATATATAAGTTTTCATATATAAATTTCTTATAAATATATAAATATAAAAGTTTATATATTATATATATATATATAAGCATGTTAGCATCCTTCAGCCATCCTGCTCTTCCCCCTCCCTGATGTCTTCAGTTTGCCGAAATGGAGATGGTGGCGAGGTAGGGTTTCGTCGGGCGTAGGCTGTCGGGGGAGGTTTAGGGGCTGCCGGAGCTTGATTTTCGTAGCCGGAGCGGGGTTACGGAGAGATCTCGTCGGGATCGGCGTTGGTGGTGAGGTCGTCGGCCGTAGTTTTCACTTCGGCATGGTGTCGGCTTCCGAATCAAGGCAAGAAAACTTTTCCTTTCCTCCCTCCCTTCTTCTCTTTTGCTGGATCTCTTCCTTCTTGGTGATTTTCCTGAATCTTTAAGTGCAGAAACTTGAATTTGTTGACAAAATCCTTGGATCATTTTGGGGCTCAATCCTCTAGTTTTTGTTAGCAAAATCCTGGGTTTTCTTGATTTGGGGCTGCTATCCTCTTAATCTATTGCTGTATTTATTGTTTGGGGGCTGCTATATATATAATCTGGTTGGGTAAATGTTGGTTTGCTATGGGGGCTGCTTTACAAATTATGTGGGGGCTATGCTTGGTCCCAAACTGCTTCATTTAGCTCTACCAGAATTTATAATGGGTTGCTGCTATGTTATTTTACTTTGGGGGCTGCCTTATTACTACTCTAATTGGAGGCTGCTTCTTGGTTATTGTCACATGAGGAGGGGCGACTGCTATGTGATTTTAATTGGGGTTGTTGCTATGTGATTTTTTTCCTTTGGGGCTACCACTTTTGCTCTTTGTTGGGTGCTGCTCCTTGGGTTGTTTATATGGGGGCCTGCTCCTTGAATTTATTTCATTGGAGCTGTTAGTTTTGTTTTCCTTTCCTGGGGGCTGCTTCTTGAGTTGGGTTATGCTAGTCCCCAATCGTTGTTACTTGTTAATTTGTGGCTGTTTCTTATACTTGTCAAAATGGGGGGCTGCTGCTATGCTATTCTATTAGGGGACTGCCTTATAAAATTTGGTTTGGGGCGGCTGCAGTTGGATCCTTGGGTTATTTCTGTTCTTTTGGGTTGCCTTTATCTTTTTCCCTTGTCTAAATAAGGGCTGCTGCTATGCTTTTCCTAAGGGGCTGATTTGCTTCACTTTTGTTGGGTTTCGTTACTTGCAAAAAAATTCTGCATATTACTCATAATTACTTGGCTAATTCTGCATATTTACTTGGCTAAATATTGATGGACTTGTTTGAACTGGAATGATGGGTAAAGGGAAAAATTGGGTCCTCCATCGCAGTTCTTTTAATAGTGGTGGGTAGGACAATGAGACCTCCACCACGGCGCCATTTTATTTGGGGTGAACGCCCCCTTTATGTGAGTGGATAATTACATTGTTTGGGTCCGCCACCACTGGTTCATTTTGAACGTCCCCTTTATGTGAGTGGATAGTGACATTGTTTGGGTCCGCCACCACTGGTTCATTTTGCACTATGTGCTAAATTTAGTTATGCACTTGCTTATCCTGTTGGTTTTATGCGGGCTCTTCTTAACTACTACTGCTGAAATCTTTATATAAGTGTATATATATATGTATATATATATATATTTTATACTCCTTTCAGACCGGTTTATGCTAACTGTTCCTTGCTTGCTCTTACTGAATCATGTTGTTTTCTTGCACCCTTTGGGCTGAGGCGCTCTTTTCTTATGAATGCCTCATGTTCAGGTTTTTAGCTGTAGCCAGAGTCAGAGCGGGGTCTCTTAGTTCCCCTGTCGAGGCCTTTCCTCCTATGTAGGTAAGGATGCTGCTCTCTTTTGGTTTGTGGGAGCTGTCTATTTTGGATTGTATTCTCTTCTTCCTGCGGGTTCGTGTCAGATGTTGGCGCCCGCGTGGTTTTTATCCCCGTTTACTTGTCTTATGCTACTACTTGTGTATTATTTTGAGATAGATGATACCCTTATTCTCTGGGAATTGTGTAGAATGGTAGTTATATGGCTATTGTGATAAAATTTCACATCATGTCTTTTATTATTATGTAGCATCTATTTTTGAAAGTCGTACTAAACTTTTTCTTATATATATATATTGTAAATATAGATGTGTGATAGCCTCGGTGACCAGCTTGGTTTCCGTGCTTTAATAAGATAAATGAACCTATTTTTCTGCTGCGTACGTATATTTTCTGTTGGTGGCTAAGAAGGCTTCATGACCGGGGGACACAGTCTCAAAATCAAAAGTGAAATGACAAAAAGTTATTTTTTAACAAAAATTACCTATTTTCTTCAAGATGTTCGTTTAGAGTGCTTGCCTGAGCGTCTGTAGTTGTCCCGTGCAGGATGCGGCATCACGATTTGTATTTTTCTCTTACTCTGATATCGTTAAATATTCTAAAAAAATGTGGGTTGTGACAAGAAGGCCATAAATCTAAAGAAGAATGATGTTGGAGAAGAATACAAATTTTTTGCTGACATAGTAGGCAAGGTGCTGCTATGCAAGATATCTGCACATAATGCAATCCCAAGACAGCAACTGCAGATAATGGGTGTTCTGGTTTTAAGCAAGAAGATCAACTGTGGAAAGTGTCTCTTGAAGCTAATAGGTCACAAATATTCAAATAAAGAAAATGCTTACATGAGGATAATGAGCCAAGTGTTGCTACATCATTATCCAGATGTGTGCATGTCCAAGGGAGTGCCAATTCCTCCAGGCAAAATGATGAATATAAGTATATTCTCCAAGTGGACCCAGAAAATTTTGAAGCCTGGTCAGTCTGCACCTTCTCCTCCTCCCTCTCCAACTCAACGGGATACTGTCTCAGATCTCCCAGGGGATGATATTCCAGCACAACCATCTCCTCAACAACAACAATAGGAAACTTCTCCCCAACAACAACAACAATAGTAAAACCTTCAATCCATCCCATCCACTACAGTCCCAGAGCCAACACCCCAATCTCCTATCCACCAACAACCACAACAACAACCATCCACACCACTTCCAAGCAATCAATCTGTTCCTCCTCCACCACCACCATCATATCATATCCCTCCAAAAACCTACCGAGCCCTTTATCCACCTCCACCTCTATCTCCACCTGCCTTTACCTCCCATCCTACACCTTTATTTGACATGGAGCTAGCAATATCTAAGGCATTAGGGATGGCATTAAGCACCTTTGCAGACCTACTGTCCAGCCAAGCCAGAAGATTTGACAAGAAGTACTCACAGATGGAGTATGAACTACTAGATTCAAAGAGGCCTCTACAGGGGCTCAATAAATTCATATCCTCCTCCCTAGTAACAAAGGAGTTCTTAACCTTTCTTGCCAACAAGGTTAAGAAGGGGGAGAAAATTCAGGAGGAGGAAGGACCTACACTAGAGATGAGTGTCCATGACAAGGGGAATGATGTTGAAGCCCCTTATAAAATTACTACATTCCAAAATGTTTAGGGGGAGCCTACTGATCAGGGTGAGCTGGTTGAAAAAGATATGGAAGAGGTACATCAATATCTAACAAATGTCCAGGGGGAGTCTCATGTGGAATCTCCAGAGAACCAAGAGGAAACAGCTGCAGACAACCAGGGGGAGCTCCCAGGTCAAGAACCTACTGCGGATGTGATTGCTGAAGACACAACAGTGAACCAGGGGGAGTTGATTCTGTCTACATAGGGGGAGCACCATGCAGATGACTTGCTGGATGAGGTGGCAAAAATTGCTAAGGAAGTTGTGCATAATGCTTAGTTGAATGCACAGATTCAGGGGGAGCTTCCCAAAGACAATGTTGCTGAAGAAGTAGTAATGTTTTCTGAAGATGATGAGCATCTGAAGATTGCCCCAAGGAAGGTAACTCCAATAGTATTTTCAAAAAAAAAAAACTCCTGAGAAGGATCAATGACATTCAAGTATCTCTGCTTATATCCTCTAAGGAAAATCATACAGATTATGGTATGGTGAACAATACAACCTATTTGACAATGAATGAAATATTCTGTGATTTCATTCTATCATACTGTTACTGTCTATGTTGTCTTCTATGTATTGTATGTAATTTTGCTTATATAAAAGATTGTGTAAAATCACTTTAACCAAGTCTGTAAAATTGGTTAAGATAAATCGGGGGAGATTGTTAGGAAAAACTCATTGGATTTAACTTAACAAGTTATCTAAAAGTGATTTTAACTCTTAGATTTTAATTACCCATTGTATAGTGAGGGTAATTTAGTCATTAGATGTCTTGGGATATCATCACAACTTGTAGTGTAAAGACTAGAGCAAGAAAAGCACAAATTGAGTTGAGTTAACAATTGGGTCAAATTGTATTCGACGCAACTTCGACTAGAAGTCCATGCAACTCAACCTCTCTATCAAAGTGGATCAAGTCAATGCTACATTGAAAGCATATCGACGTAGATGAAATGATCATGTCGAAGTATCATTAGAAGTCGATGCAGCTGCGACTTCAACTCAACGCAGAAGGAAGAATCTGTCGAAGCCATCTGAATTCGACGCAACGTCAACTACAATTCGACGCAGATAATTTCTTTCAGAATGAAGTCTTCAACTAGATGGCTACATCGATAAGTAATCGACGTAACGTTGACATCAGAGTTCAACTAGAGCTTGAAGAAGTTCGAAGCTGCTTTTACAAGAACTCGGAGGTGCGTCAATAAGAGATAAAAAGAAATCGACGCAATGTTGAATATAGTCTGAAAAGGAAACATTTTCAACTGTCAATTTTGAACTCTCTCTCAAGGCCCACAGTACTGAAGACCATTCTACAATGGCTCATTTATTGCCTATAATAGAGCGAAGTAGTAAAGAAGACAAAAAAAGCGTTCTTGGAAAGGATCAATACAGCTGGAGGACGGGTCGTGAACAAATGAGAAAAGCAAGAGAAATTGCATAGGCCAATACCTTTTCTATACAACCAAAAAGAGGAAAAGTATTAAAAAAAATAAAATTATGGACAATAAATAAGAAGAGAGCAGAGAGAAATAGAAGAGATTTACATCACAATTTTCGGCATCTTGTCGATTAGGGCTCCCTCCTTCTTCTTCTTCTCCCTCTTGGAACCCTAAAAGACAAAACAATAAGAACTTCCCTCTCTCTCAGAACAGAACAACTGAAGGCCGCTCTTCATCAATACCTTATAGCAGATAGATTTCATACAGTAGAAAGTAGAAAGGATCTGAAGCTTATAACCCTTGCAAATCTCTTAAGCAAGGGTTTATTATTAGCAGATCCAACAAAAGGAAAAACTGAAGCAGAAGCCTTCAATATAATTCTGAGAACAGAATTCTTCTTCTCACCTCTTCTGTTGGATCATGAGGCGCCCTTAGAGGGGGGGGGGGGGGTGAATAAGGGTTTTAAAAACTTATGTTATATTTTGAAATATTAGAAAAGATAAGAGATTAATTTAAAGAAGAAATCAAGTAATATAAATGAGAGACATGATTTTATTAACTTGAGATATAAGATTACAAAACTTGATTTCTTATGACACTAGAAATCGTAGGCGATAAAGCAAAATCTCTTTTTGTTTTCTATACCGACTCGTATCCCCACGAACCGGTTGGGTTTAGCCGATCTCTCACCAGATATGGCCTCAAGCTGCTCTAGCCTTCCTATCACCAAAAAGGCCTCGAGCACCCCCTAGATCTACTCCCTAGACCTAGTCGCCAACACGAGGCGAATTTCTCCTTAAGTACTACCCAGAGCTAGTCGCCAACATGAGGCGAATTCACAAATCGATTACAACGATTAAATACAAATACAAATACAAAAGACAAATATGAAACTCCCTATGAGGTAATCTGAAGGAGACGCCGATGAATCGCTGAAGATCGTTGAAGTCCAAGCATGCGTTCTTCGCGTTGAGTTAGCGTGTTGATCAAAGCCTCCTTCGATTCCTCCTTTTGAAATTGAGCGGGAGATGTGTTGGTCTGGAAATACGGCCCTCTCAGAGTTTCTCAAGTGCTGGAATAGGGCTCTAATCAATCAGTAGTTGGAGAAGACGAAATCCACCTTTTTATAGGACTGGAAGCTAACGTCGGCGTTAAGAGTTAACGCCGGGCGTTGACTCAGTATAGAAATAACTTGATGGCTCGGATCTTCAAAATAGGAAGGAGATTCTGCATCTTTGGAAACTTTCAATTTAGGCAACCTTAACGCTGACGTTGACTCTAACGCCGGGAGTTGAGTCAAATCATTCCAAAAATGCTCTTGCAATCATGGTAGCTTCCCTCCATTCATTTTGCATCTTGGCGGGAACAAAAGTTAACGCCGGGCATTGAGTCAAATCATTCCTAAATTGCTCCTTCAATCACGACTGCATTCCTCCTTGCCATAATCGTCGATCGTTAAAGCCAGCCTTAAGTACTAACATCTGGCGTTGAGTTTCATTCTCTTTTTATTCAGTCGACAAGCCATCTCATCGATCGACATCCCATCCCGTCGATCGGCAGACCATCCCGTCGATCGCTAACACCCATCGTTAAGAGCTAACGCCTGGCGTTAGACATCTTTTAATCTTTCTGCTTGTGGATAGTACCCGACAAATATTGCAGCAACCTGGTGTCATATCTGTTCAAACCTGCATGTTAAAAACACAATGGCAAATAAGATCAAATACAAGTAGGATTTGTTATTCTCAAATCAAAGGGATGCGGAAAACCATGTTCCAACATCTTCCTCCTCCTTTCACCTTTTCTTCAAGTGTAAAAGTGTTTTAAGCATCCCTCTTCCAAAGGATTCAGTGGTTCAAGATCTCCTTATCAAAAGATCTGTGGTTCAAGATCTCTTTATCAAAAGATCTGTGGTTCAATATCTCCTTATCAAAAGATCTGTGGTTCAAGATCTCCTTATCAAAAGATCTTTGGTTCAAGAATCTCCTTATCAAAAGCCTCAGGCACATGTGTACTTTCCTACCAGGTGGTAGAAGAGTTGAGTACCAACATTTTGGGGAACCTCTATAAAAATCTGTGTGCCTGTGCTGTCCCATTTTATTTTCAGCATTCATTTTCAGCAATCTTTATCTTATTTATTCTGCCTTTGGTTTTATTTGTGTGCATAATACCTTAGTAAGTTTTATTGTTTGTATAGTTAAGATAGAAAATTATTTAAATCTCTATTCACCCCCTCCAGAGGGTTCTCAGAGGCACACTGTGCACTTTCAGGCTTGACCTTTTTTCTTAGCTCACCATCGATCGACATTTGAACATCAGCCACAAGCACTTGAGTAGGCTCTTGCACAACCCTCCTCAGCACGGAGATGTGAATAACATCAACCACTTAACTCTGTCGAATGGGCGAACCGAAAGGCAGCTTCACCAACACGCTCCAGTACCTCAAATGGTCCATGGTATCCTGGACTCAGCTTTTTTAAGCATTGAATCCTTGACAAATCCTTGAAAGGTTTAATTTTTAAATAAACCCAGTCGCCCACGGTGAACTCGATGTTCTTATGTCTGGCATTATAGTACTTTGATTGCCTATCTTGTGCAATTAACAACCTCTCCCAGATTGTTCAAATAGTCGATGTAGCATCTTTGACTTCCTTTTGCTTAAACAACTTAGTCTCGCTCGTCTCCGCCCAAGCCAAAGGAGTACTGTTAAAACCAAAACTTAGTCTCTTGTGCAGCTTGTGCCACCAACAGGTTGGGGGGCAGCTAGCACTTAATGATTCCTCGGAGAGAAATAGACCGAAGACTCAAAACTAGACACAGACCCTTAGTCGCAGAGAGGAGGTCCCACCACACCCAGGAAGATCTTTGAGCGCTTCCCCTTCCAAGCCAAAGCTAAGACTGGGCACCTTGGACAGCCTGAGAGCTAAGCCAAGATAACCTAGGGAGGAGGAAGCTCAGAGTACTAAGATTTGAATCCTCTCCAAAGGTCCCCTTCAAGGTCTATTTAAAGTTTTTCCGGTCTGGTCTGCTAATAACGGGATTCCGCCTTACACTTTTAATATGCGCAGCCCCAAATGGTCTGCCAACAGCCAATCTCCGCTGTTTGGACTGGCTAACTGCAGACCGCCAAGGGTTTCTAGGTAAAATCACCCCTGGACCCATACTGGGCGAGCCGCCCACAAGGGCTCCTCTCGCGAACTAAGAGGCCTGACTCGCCGCCTTCCCACGAGCGGCCGATGAGGGCCCGGCCCGCTCGCCTTCCTGCGAGCAGCCGGCGAGATCCCAACTCGCCTGCCTCCCTGAGAGCGGACCCTGAGCACCTGGCTCGCCTTCCTTCCAATCCTTCTTGCCTGCTAATCCCTTGGCCTCCGCTCACCTCTTGGAAAATACCGGGGTTGTACACAATCCCCGCTCTTCGCGAAGCTACCTTAGGCTCGCGAAGAAACATCCAACCCCTGGTGTTCGCCAGCCCCTTGATGACGTGGTGAGAATCTTTTGGCGGGCCCCATAACCAATACTATAAATACCACACCTTCGGGTCGGTGCATGAACTTTTCTCCCTCTTATCTCCCTCGCGGCTCAATGGTACAGCTATCAAGATGTCCAAAAAGGAGGAGATATTGGCTCGCCTTAAGGCCTCAAAGGCGATTCAAAAGGCCAAGGCTATCGAGCTTGCTCCCTAGATTTCCCAGCAGACTACTCCGCCTCTGCCTCAGGTTAAGAGGGCTAAGACCGTTCGATGGTCGTCTGGGTAGGATGAGTCATCACCACTATCTCCATCTCCCCGCCACGAGCTCGCCTCGCAGGTTCTGCTGTCAGGTTCGACAACTTAATATTAACTCGTCTGAATTTACTTTGCTTGCTCACATAATCCTCCTAAAGAAAATATCCTCGGGCACTCGCCATCGGGATCTCACCTTGCGTCCCATGAGAGGACTAACCTTCCCCCCAGAGGTTGGGACCTCCGGCCTGCGAGTTTCATCCTCGCGCCCTGGTAAGCTGTTTGCCTTTCCATATTATTGTGCCTCTGTCAGCTTAACCCTCATTATCCCTCTTATGCAGAGTCCCCTCCCGCGACCCCAGAGAGGCAAATCCCCACCCTGGTGGTCTCGTCGGCCCCACCTAAAGTGAACATTATCACCCCGGGGTTCGGCTCTTTAGGCCAACAGAGTCCAGGCGGTTCGCTACTTGCCGACCCCGAACTCGCGGCTGAAACGTTTCACTGCCCTAGCCTGGTGAAATATATTACACCTACCTTCACTGAAGCTTTCAAGGGCCACCCAAGCTCCTCTCGCCCGCGAGCCCGTACCATCCTCATCTCGCCAGGTTAAATTATTTCTGTTAGATGCCTCTTTCCTCTCCTTATCGCTGACTTCTTTCTCGCAGGTGTTCCCCCGACCCTGCCTACCATGTCGGAGCACAGAGAGGAGGAGCTATCGCCCCCGCCCTCGCCGAACCAGCTCGCGGACTTCCTGGGGGACCCCGGCAACCCAGAGCAGATGAAAAGGCAGTTTACCGAGCTATTCCAGAAGTACAGCCTTATGCTGCGAGACCTATATGATCAGAATCGGGTGGACAGGACCGCTTACGAAGAAAGGTTCGCCACGATGGAGGATGCGAACGCGCGGGTCCTTTCCTAGATGCGCCAGGTCGCTCATGGCGAGGTCACCTCGTCGGGGTGCACCTTGCGCAAATCGAGGATAAAATGCACATGATGCAGCGTGAAGTCTAGTAGGTTCGCGAATATCATTACCCAAAAGTGCCCCCGCGATCTAGGGTGCGAGGTCGTGGTCTCTGGAAATGGATCAACTACTGAACAGCTGTTCTTAATTATTTGTTGCTCGATCTTACTATCCCTCCCCCCTTTTGGGGGTTTTGAACAATTTATGAATTTTGTAATAAGGATATTTTTGCTCGCTCGCAAGCTTTCCTTTTTTCTTTCGATCATTTCTACCATCATGTTAACTGTGCTTGTATGTTGATTATTTTATGCTTCTTATGCTTGTCTCGCCTTACGACTCGCGAGCTACTGCCTCGCCCTCACGACCTTACTTTTCTTTCTGCAGCTTCGCTCGCTAATGGTGAGTTAGAAGATGTCGCCATGACGCGAGCCCATCCATGGCGGATAAGGTTCAAGAAGTCGAAAAGTCACCGTGCGGTCCAGCTATCCGCACCCCCTGGCGCTCCACATTCTTCCCACCCTTTTAATTTCTATAAATAGCCATCAAGTTTTAACTTTCTAACCACCGCATTAACTGTTTCAACCTTTCTTCCATGCTCTCTCGCAACTCTTAGCTCGCATTCGCTCTTCCTCCGACTCGCTAAAACTAGAACCATGGTCACTGATGGTGAAACTGAGGGGCGAGCCAAGTGTGCTAGATCCTTCCGCGACCACTCATTCTTTTGCGCCTCGCTCACTGACGAGTAGTTTCTTACCACGGTGGATCGATACATCCCGTTGGGGTTTGTGGCTCGTCGCCCGGCGAACACCGCTTCCATCAATGAGTCGTCGCCCGACGAGCTCGCCATCCCCATTACTCACTTCGAGAATGGGTTGCGACTCCCCCTATGGCTGGAAGTGCGCCAGGTAGCATACTCAACTATTACATCTCTTGCTCGCTTCGCAAACATCACGCTAACCCTTCTTTGGATAATTTCCCAGGTGCTAAAGTACAATGGCGTCCTACCGAGCCAACTGACCCCAAACGTGATTGATGTTATAGTCGCGTTCACGAGATACATGCGCGAGGAGAGAATGGAATTCAACCTGCTTGTCTTCCGCAAGATCTTCTCCTTCCGCGCCTACAAGACAGGACAACCCACTTCGCGAGCCAGCACGTCACCATTTGCGGGACGATGAACAAAAGCCACTACAGGCACTGGAAGTACATCCTAGTCAAAGGACCCTACAACAACATACCTTTCTCACCTCTCTAGCGAGACGAGGCGGCCTACCTCCCCCGCCTCGTTCGGCGGGAATGACATGAAGCTCTTCCAATACCTGGAGGGGAAGAACTTTGAGGTTGCGAACCTTCGGCGGAAGGTGGACTCGCTACCACCAGTGCTTCAATGGGAAGATTTGACTCGCATTTGCAAGCTTTATACTTTCTGTACTTTTTAACTCTGGTAACTAACTCTCACCATTATCGCATTTGCAGGAGAGCGGGACCTTCCACTCCCCCCCCCCCTCCCCCGCAGGTGAGGGCTACAACCCTCTCCTATGGCTTGCTCACCACGGTGGACGCCGAAGTGTGCCGAGATCCCCCGGGTTCGTCGTCTGGGAGGAACCGTCCTCCACCCGCAAGCTAGTCTGCCATGCTGGCCTCGTCCAAGAAGGGGATGATCCAACCACCTGCAAGCACAGAAATCCAGCTGGGAATACACGTCCAGCACCAATCAGACATATAAAAAGGATTGGGGAGCAACATGTGCTTACCCCCAATAACATGGAGCGCAAACACACACCAACACGGGCCTAAAATGAGCACGAAGCACGTAAGTGCGCGTAAATGATCATAAGAGAAATGAAAGCACTAATAGCTCGAAAATGACGTGCACGAGAGTGAAAAGTAACCCGGATGAGTCCATACAAGTGTATATAAATGGGACTCATCACACCCGCAGACTTTACCATTTGCTCGTCCCGAGGAAATCATTCCTTATGCGGACGGAAAAATTGATAAGCTGGCTTAACAATTGTAGACGCAGAGTACCATGCGAAGTCGCATGCTCGCGCGCATAGAAATGCAGTAGAATAAATTTTTAACTATGCAAATACTTTGTAATAATCTAAGAGCATACGTATATATTATTTCTACTCAAAGGTTGAATCAAGGTGAATCGTTTGGTCTCGCATAGGGAGAAAGTAAACAGATCGCTGATGAGTCACATTTATATACACATTTTTGGACTCATCTGGGCCGTATTTCTAGTCGATGCACTACACTTTAGGCATGTTTTTGATCATATTTGTTATTCCTTGCTAGGTGCACTCTTAGGCCCGTTTCGGTGCACATTTGCGCTCCTTGTTATTGGGGGTAAGCACATGGTGCTCCCCATCCCTTTCTCTTTGTTTTTCTAGTGCTGGAGGTGTTTTCCCAGCTGTTTTATCTTGTTTACAGGTGGTCGGATCATCCAGTTTTCCCCCAGAATTCATGATTGTGTGCAACGCATGGTCGTGCATTTCCTTGACGCACGAACGGTTGTGGTTGTGCATTCTCATCTGGGCAGAAAACGGGAGATCCGAGTTTGGTCGTGCATTTTGACGCACGAGCGGAATTGCCCGTGCGTGAGTCAAACGCACAGACGCCTGTTTCTTCCTGTTATTTAGCTTTTCTGAATTTACCCGTGCGTTTTGACGCATGGGCAGATTTGCCCGTGCGTGAGTAAATTGCACGGGCGGCGCAGCTTCGTCTTCACGCCAGTTTTTATCATTAATTATCGCACGGGCAGCGCACAATCGTGCATTCGACCGTGCTTGACCAAAACTCTGTCTGTTTAGTATTTAAAGCAGGAAATGCCGCTACCAAAAAAGTCCCCTGATTCCCCTCGCGGTAAAAGCCAGGAATCCCGCCATTTTCGCCCTTTCCACCAGAGGAGACAAGAGGAGACCATTTCCAGCAATCTCCTTCGCCATTCCTCCATCCGAGAGCATTTGCAAGCATTCTCCGCGACTAGTTCAAACATTCTTTGCCGAGGAGACCATAGAAGCGCTGAAGATCGTTGAAGCGGTGTCAGCCTCCTTCGAGTCTGCACACCATCTGAGGGCTGAGCCCGGAGAGATCCCGACAACATCTCACTAAGGCCGAGAACCCAAGACGCGGTGACATCTTCTATTTGGTCCTTTCTAAACTTTGATGCTTGTGCTTTCTCTTTGTGTTGTTGTACGAACGCTTGTTAGGTTAATGTTATGGATCCTTGCTTGTGTTCATGTGCAATGATGATGTGGTGGTGAGAATAGCTTTCATTGTTGTTGTGATAGCCTAGGTTGTTTGTGTGTGAAGCCATCTAGCAATTGCTAGTGGTGATGTTGGCGAAGAGGTGAATACGACCCTCCCAAAACATCGCATTGTGGCCACTCCATCCGCTTACCGAAGCGCGGCATCGCGGCCGCTGCACTCACCCACACCTTGAGAAGCAGTGCTTTTCGACCCGCATTTCTCTTATTTCCGCAATAGATTAGGAATCCAATCACAATGCCTCTATTTCACATTATCCGCTCGTGTAACAATCGAATCACCACACATTTCATTCACCAGAACCTGCATTCCTTTGAGATCGACATTCGGGGAGTTCCTCCCTATTTTATTACTTGAGCGATCGGTGCACTGCCGTCGTATCGCATTTCGTGCTTGCTAATTAGTGTTGCTGAAATCGCGCATCAAGTTTTTGGCGCCGTTGCCGGGGAATGATGATGTGGTGGTCTAATTAGCATTACTTTGAGATCAAAAACTTGATGCGCGATTTCAGCAACGCTAATTAGCAAGCACGAAATGCGATACAACAGCAGTGCACCGGTCGCTCAAGTAATAAAATAGGGAGGAACTCCCCGAATGTCGATCTCAAAGGATTGCAGGTTCTTGTGAACGAAACGTGTGGTGATTCGATTGTTACACGAGCGAATAATGTGAAACAGGGGCGTTGTGATTGGATTCCTAAGCTATTGCGGAAATAAGAGAAATGCGGGTCAAAAAGCACCGCTTCGCAAGGTGTGGGTGAGTGCAGCGGCCACGATGCCGCGCTTCGGTAAGCGGATGGAGTGGCCATAGTGCGAGGTTTTATGAGGGTCGTATTCACCTCTTCGCGGACATCACCAATAGAAATTGCTAGATGGCTTCACACACAAACAACCTAGGCAATCACAACATCAACGAAAGCTATTCTCACCACCACATCATCATTGCACATGAACACAAGCAAGGATCCATAACATTAACCCTAACAAGCGTTCGTACAACAACACAAAGAGAAATCACAAGCATCAAAGTTTAGAAAGGACCAAATAGAAGATGTCACCGCGTCTTGGGTTCTCGGCCGGAGTGAGAGCTTGTCGGTCTCTCTCCGGGCTCGACCCTCAGATGGTGTGCGGACTCGAAGGAGGCTGTCACCGCTCCAATGATCTTCAGCGCTTCTATGTTCTCCTCGGCGAAGAATGCTTGAACTAGTGGCGGAGAATGCTTGCAAATGCTCCCGGATGGAGGAATGGCGAAGGAGATGGCTGGAAATGGTCTCCTCTTGTCTCCTCTAGTGGAAAGGGCAAAAATGGCGGGATTCCTGGCTTTTCCCATGAGGGGAATCGAGGGTCTTTCTTGGTAGCCCCATTTCCTACTTTAAATACTAAACATGCAGAGTTTTGGTCACGCACGATCGTGCGCTGCCCATGCGATAATTAATGATAAAAATTGGCGTGAAGACGAAGTTGCGCCGCCCATGCGATTTACTCACGCATGGGCAAATCCGCCCGTGCGTCAAAACGCACAGGTAAATTCAGAAAAGCTAAAAAACAGGAAGAAACAGGTGTCTGTGCGTTTGACTCACGCACGGGCAAATCTGCTCGTGCGTCAAAACGCACGACCAAACTTAGATCTCCCATTTTCTGCCCAGATGAGAACGCACGACCACAACCGTCTGTGCATCATGGAAACGCATGACCGTGTGTTGCACACAATCATGAATTCTGGGGGAAACTGGATGATCCGACCACCTGTAAACAAGATAAAACAGATGGGAAAACACCTCCAGCACTAGATAAACAAAGAGAAAGGGATGGGGAGCACCATGTGCTTACCCCCAATAACAAGGAGCGCAAATGTGCACCTAAACGGGCCTAAGAGTGCACCTAGCAAGGAATAACAAATATGATCAAAAATATGCCTAAAGTGTAGTGCATCGACTAGAAATACAGCCCAGATGAGTCCAAAAATGTGTATATAAATGGGACTCATCACACCCCCAAACTTAACCATTTGCACGTCTCGGGCAAACTACTCAGCTCTCCTGTCGGAACAATTGAATGTTAGAGTGAGTTTGAGCGGTAGAGACCTATGCGAAGTCGCATGCACACGTGCATAGAAATACATTAGAACAGAATTAAACTCAAGATTATATTTAACTATTTCTAGAACAGTAATTTGAAATTTACTTTACTTGGATGGTGAATCACGGTGAATCTTTCGGTCGCGCAAAAGGGAAAATGGCGTGACTAATGAGTAGAGTTTTACTCGAATCAAAGCTCGGGACAAACTCCTAAGAAATCCATCAAAGTCGGTGTCCATAGGCTTGCACGTTCGCACTCTCTCTACTGCATGAGATGACTCGTATCTAAAATCAATAGGACTTATGGGTTAGGATTGGGCTTATGTTGAGTTTAGGCTAGATAAGTAGAAGGACGATGAGAATCGCATTCAACATAAACTGAGCACTCAAGAGAATTACAATCACCAATACAACATTTTTAAGAATTACACAACACCCCCAGACTTCAACTGAACACTAGGTGCGTGCTAAGCCAAATATAATTTGAATTTGTCGAGAGAGTATTCATTTTGAACAACTTTTTTTTCTTTCTTCTTTTCTTTTCTCTTCTCGACAGAATACTTTTGTAGGCACAATAAAAACATCTCCTTTAGCTAATTCAAAGCTACCATACACCACAGAGATAACACCAAATGCGATCGATAAATATATTTCTTTCAGCTCAAAAGTTGGTGCGAAAATAGGTTTGGCCGTATGGCTTTGGTGAAATTTTAGTGGAGCTAACAAAGGAGGAAAGGTAGGCTCAAGTGGGCTTGCAAATGTGATTACGTTGGTATGGATTTCAAAAGCACAAACAGATCAAGAAATGGCCTATATCACATTTTATAATGAGTACTTCAACGCAATAGTTTCAAGAGTAGCCTAGTGCAAGTTCAAGCCACCGAGAAAGGTTGTCCTTCCTTCCGACCCTAGTAATAAGCTACTACTTGTCCAGCTACACTCGACCTTATGCTACCGTTGAATACACCAGATTCACCACTAAAGTAAAATAAATTCCAGCTACTATAATAGAAATAATTAAATTATAACTTTGAATTTTATTCTACTCTAATTGAATTTCTAGGCGTGACAGGAGCATTTGACTAGAGCACTACTCGAGTCAACATTTTTCTCTACTCCTCACTCCTACACTAACAAACCAATTCTTACGAGCGGGGAACCTCGTAGCAATATCCAATAAGCGCGCGTGATCAAATGCGCGTGAACTAGGTACAAGTGTATGTAATGTGTGCAACAAAATGATAAATCCTAACTCAGCACATTCTAACATGTCATGCAAAGTGTGTGTATGTGCACAGCTCGCTCTCTCCCCCAGACTTGATCAAAACAAAATAAAATAGACAATTCAGGAATAGGGAAAAAAGGGGTAGAGAGGACGTATGCTCATAAAAGAGCGTGCCAGAAGTGCGGTAGTTCCTTCTTTAAATTTTTCTCCTTCCGCATCCACCAAGCGAGAGCTTCAACCTACGACGTTAGCAAAAAGGAAATAACATAACATAAAAGAAAATAAAAGGAAAACAGAACCGGGTGGTTCCCATGGGTTGTCTCCCAAGAAGCCCTTTTGTTTAACGTCCTTAAAGGTGGACCAAATACCTGTATTAAAGCAGTTTATAATGTCTAGGAATAAGCAAAAGTCAATGAATCCTAATTATTATTACAGGCTCAAAACAAATCAGCTATAAGCTGATTTGAAGTAGTAACAACTAATGAAAGATAAAGGTCCGGGGACCTGGTAGTAAGGGTGGAAATTAAGTAGGATGCTCAGCCTCCAACCCCAAATCTCCTCCTTTTTCGCTCTCTTCTTCTCCTCCAGTATTACATCTTCAAAGAAAACCGCTTGCCCCTTGTAACCAATCCTCAAAGGGAAGCACCAATGATGATGAGGAAACAAGATTTTCCATCACTGTACCTTCCTCATCCCGCCAGGCTTTCGGCCCTTCCATGCATAATGTCTGATCAACCGGAGGAGGGGCATCCTGCATCCTTGTACATAAAGAAAGGGGGGCAGGAAATAAATTGGAAGAAAAACTAAAAGAAATATCATCTGAGGGGATAATCCCGACATCATCCCCCATAGGGTGCGGCAAAGACAAACTGATGATATCATCGAAGATTTCACTAGACTCAACAGCGCACGCAATGGGCTCCTCTATTACTTGGACTTCCACGCAATCGCTGAGATGAGCATTGCTCAAGATTGGGGTGCAGGACAAACTCCATCGAAATCCATCGATGTTGGTGACCATAAGCTCGCCCGATCACACTCTCTCCACGACACTGGATTGGTTCAAGGCATGAGTCAGTAGGACTTTAGGTTAGAGATGGGGCTTGGGTTTCGGTGAGGTAAACAAAGATAAACATGGAGGCAGAGCACACCTAACCCAACATGAGCTTAAGGTAGATCTACCCGCACGATTATACAAAAACAAGTGCACCACACCCCCATACTTGGACTTTTGCAACATAGGTGTGTGCACCGCCTACTCCCAATACCTAAACATACAAATTTTTCATTTTAATTTTTTCAAATTTTTTTCAATGAACACACCCACAGTTTCCACTATAAAAAATTACCGCATCAACAATGTTGAATCCGAAATCGCACCTCCGAAGGGAATCGGAGGCTGTGGGCTGTCGGTTACTTTTTAGTTAAGAAAATTAAGACCGTTGGCAGCGGTCAAGGCGAGACTTCACCCGTCACGGCGAATGCCACTCCTGTGACGGGCTTTCCTTTGATTAAGAAGAAGCGGTTACAACGGGTTACAAGTGCAGGAAAGCATAAGCCGGCCGGTCAAACAGGTCGCAAGACGGGAAACTCGAGACCGCAGCTCAAACAAGCGAGCTCATGGATTCGAGTGTGCGCCCCTTGGGTACGTCGCCGCCCCCTATTTATAGGCTCGGGGGCCTGTCCGAACGGGCAGGGATAAAATAACCGCCTGCCCGGGTATAGGAGAATCAGGCAGGCGGTGACAGGATACAGAAAGGAGAAAAGAAAGAAGCCACGCGGCTTGGCGGCTAGCGCTTGCGGTCTGTCTCGCAGAGGGGCTGAAGATGTTGCAACCAAGGCGATGATGCAACCCTGGCGGTCTCTGACTTGAGACCGCGGCTTGTCTTCTTGGAATTAGTCTTGCTGATCTTCACGGCGCCACCCGGGCAGTCTCTGACTTGAGACCGCAGCATGCCCTTGGGACTTGGGCTTTGATAGTCTTCAATACTCGGAGGCGGTCTGAATCATGTCGCAACTCGAGCGGTCTCCAACTTGAGACCGCGGGTTGCCTTCTGGACTTGGACCCTGATAACTTTCATGGCGCAACCCGAGCGGTCTCCGACTTGAGACCGCGGCCTGCCATTTTAACTTGGGCCTTGGTGATCTTCAATCTTTAGGGGCGACCTGAATTCTCAGACCGCCCGGTTGGTGGTGATGGACCTTATCAAATCTGAACCGGGCGACTTATATCATAAGACCGCCCGGTCTGCATGAAATGCTATTCGGATGCGGTCTTCTGGATAAACATAATCCCCGCATATTTTCAAACTATGAAGAGATTTCGAAAATATTAGTTCTAGCCACAAGACCGCGCCCGACTTGTGTTCATGCCTATAAAGTTGCCTGAGAGTTCTCTGCATTGCATAACTCTTCTGAAACCACGGGATGCTACTCGCCAATCTCGGTTAGGATTTTTCAGGTCGGCACCCCTCTGATAAGGATGGATTTCCTTGATTCCCTTCAAACCCGCGTGGATAAGGGTAATGACCGGAAGAAGGATGAAGAACAGAAGGAGAAGGATTTCCGGAAAAGAAGGAAGAGTCATCGGTCTGACAAGACCGGTCGGTCTCCGAAGGTGGAACCTTCTGGATCTAAGAGGAATGCCGGAGAGAAAATTTCATAAGAGAAGAAGGCCACCGAAGAGTTGTCGGCCAGGAAGAGGGCTGTGGAAGAAGAGGCGACCAAGGTTAAGGTCGCAAAAGAAGAGGCGGCCAAGGCCAAAGACTCAAAGGAAGAGGCGGGGAAGGCTAAAGCTGCCGAAGAAGAAGCGACCAAGGCTAAAGCCGTCGAAGAAGAAGCGGCCAAGGCTAAAGCCGCCGAAGAAGAAGCGGCCAAGTCCACAGCCGTCCAAGAAGAAGCGGCCAAGGCCAAAGCCGTCGAAGAAGAGGCGGCCAAGGCTAAAGCCGCCGAAGACGAAGCGGCCAAGGCTAAATGCGCAGAGGTCCCACCATCAGAGGAGGAGATCTTGGAGAGGAAGTCGTCAGAAGTCGGTGCGGGTCATTCTACACCCTCCTTTGACATGGAGTTCACTTCGCCGGGGGCTCCTCATATAAAACTGAATGTTGAAGAAGGAGAAGTTGTTTCTTCCAAGCCGGATGGGTTATCAACTTCGCCGGTGTTGATTTTTGATGAATCCAGCCCTTCAAAGTAGGTCAGCCTGGAGTCGGGGAAGAAGAAAAGAAAGAGGGGCCATTCGTCGGCAGAGCGAATTGCCAAAAAACTTCAAAAACTGAAGGCCAAGAATAAAGCCTTTAAGAAAGCATCCGCGGCCTGTCTTCAGAGTAATCCGCGTGTGAAGGAGGAGATCGATGCCCCCAATACCCCTCTCGTCAAGTCGGACGACCCTGTCCCGGATTCCGCGAATAGTGTGTCGATTGGCGGTATCCTTAGAGGAATGGATGATTTCCTGAACCAAGATAAGTTACTCGATAGTCCCGTGACTTCGAGCCACACTACCCCCCTTGGCGAGAATACGGGTGATTCTGAAAGAGCTGCACGGGAAGAGAGCAACCAAGCACTGGCCGGGCTGCGCTTGATGGGGATAAAGGCAAAAAAGATACGGGCTCAGGGAAGGTCGCAACTGCCCGACTTATTTGCCCCAGGTAAGCGCGGTGTGGGCTATGAAACTATTCGCTTCTTCGTTCCGCGTCCACGAAAAAAGCAGAACAAGTTATCATTAAATTCGCCGCCGAGCTTCTTCCCGCCCATGACTCAGGCTTTAGCCATTAGACGAAGGAATAGTGAAAGAATCTGGCGAGAACAGCGCCGGGGAATGGACTCGGAACAGTTGAAGCGGCCTGTCCATTCAGGGATTTAATCTTATAATCCTTTAGTTGTCCTTTTCGCCTTTGGATGTGCTAATTATAACTTTTATTTGTAGACAAACCGAAAGACAGAGTAAGACCGGGCGACCTTATATCTAGCCTTCCGCCTCTGTCCCAGGTGCCAAGCCTCATGCCGAGACCAAATTCTGGACAGGAGGAGCTGGCCAACTTTCAACTCCTTCTGAACAACTTGGAGGTGAAGGTAAGAGAGATGGAGAGGAAAGAAGAGGCCGCTCGAGTTGAGTTGGAGGCTGAGAAGAAAGAGCGGCGAGAAGAACATCTGATGGTTAGGGCCCAGCTGGAGGCCGCGCGAGCTGAACTGGAGGTCGAGAAGAAAGGGCGGCCGGAAAGAGAGAAAGTGCTGGAGGCTCAACTAGAAACTGAGAAGAAAGCGCGGCAGGACAAATACCTCCGCTTGACCAGGGAAGTCGGTGGATGCCGGCGTCCTGCTAATGATGAAAGGTTAAGGATGCAGAACCGCCCGACTGCTGGGGCGGGCTCGAATCCCCCGCCGGTTAGGGCGTCCGATCCTGCTGCTAATGAGTCCGCCGGGGCCCCTTCTGCTCGTACAGTTCCTGTCGCACGGGTAGTACGGGATGCCGCGCGGCTTCATAGCACGCTCAATCATATTCATTATCACTCGAGCCAAATCTATGGCCTCCTTATTCAGACCGGCGACCAGATCGCTCGACTTCATCGCGAGGATCTCCCTCAAGAGTATCATAAGCCGTGAACGGTTCTTAACTTAAAGAACAATATTTGTAATATTTCTCTGTTCGCTTCTCTAGACGGTCTGATGACCGGGTATGTTCTGGATGATATTTTCCTTTAGTACTTTTTGATGCGCCTATAACCCGTGTGATTTGTGTTAAAATAACCTGTGCTTGTTTCCATAATCCGAACTGTTATGTAGGTCGTGCGACCTGCGCTAAATGCTTGAAATTTCTGTGGAATTTTACTAACATGCTGATCGCAGGTTTCTGTCCAATCGGTCTGACTTGTCTATGTGCAAGCCATTATATATTCCTGCTACCTATATTACTTAGGCTAGTGTTGCGACATAATCCGCGCGGCTTGATGTCATATCCGTGCCATAATTTTGTTATTTGCAGATCGTTGTCTCTATAAGTAGTAACTATTACGGAGATCCATCTATGCTTTCTGAAATGGCGTGAGCTAAGAGAAAGTTGTCGCGGTCTGAGAAGATTCACGCGGTCCGAACTGACGCGGCTTCCGCTTTCCGACCAGCTAATCATAAAGAGTGCCGCTTAACTCAAGGCGAGTTGGATGGCTTCATTAAAGAATACATGGTTGGAAGCAACATATCCGCTCGGCTTCCTTTATGTGATGAGCGGATAAACTCCTCATCTTCTACGAAAATTGCCATCCCCATTGACCACTTCAAGTATGGCTTCAGATTTCCTCCTCCTCTTGAAGTCATTGCTATTTTCGATCACTTTGGGGTTGTGCCCGGACAACTCCCGCCGAATTCTATTGCCTCTATCTATAGCTTTATCTCGTATCTATGGTGAGAGCGAGTTAAGTTTTCGATTTCTTTGTTTCGAAAATTCTTCTCCGTGCGGTCTACTCTGGACGCCGGAACCTCTGCTTTCAGAGGTCATATTTATTTTGGATGTCGGGGGATGAAAGTCATCAACCTCGCGAACAAGGTAGCGAGTTGGTCTGAACGATATTCAATGTTCGAAGGCCCCCTCGGGTTATTGCAAGTCAACCCGCAGACGAAGGGTGCGGCGGATTTTAAGTCGGTTAAGCTTGGAAAAGCCAAGCAAGAGATAATCGAATCCCTGGATAACGAGCGACTCAACGTGAATCATTACATTCCGTTGTTCGCGGAGTTGGCAGATGTCCGTCCTGAGGATAGTAAGCTTTCCTCAACTCGCAGCTTTGTGACCGTGCAGACTGTGTTTCTTAATGTTTTCATATTTTTGCAGCTGCTACTGTCGTTCCTTTGAATAAGCTGATTACTCTGGATGCTCTGGTTTTGACCCAGAGGGAGAAGCGCCAGAGGAAATCCGAACCGCAGTGGTCTGATGAGGAGGGCTCGGCTTCTTCGGGCGAGTTCGAGCTGCTTCGCTCTTGCAGTAACCCGCGCGACCTCAAAGGCAAGCCGACAGTCCTTTGGCACAAGGACGGTGAGTGCGTGCAAGTATCTTCCGCTCTCCCATTCTGGGGGAGCGACAAGATCAGCCGACATGCACTAGCCGCCGGGGCAGCCATGTATGGCCGAAAAACTTTGAAGAGACTGAAGAGGGTTCCAGAGGAGGAGCTTTCCCGAGTAGCTGCACAGGCCGGTGCATGGGGCTTTGCGGCCAATCATTTTATGGCCCTCTCGTATAAGCAACTGGTCTCAGCCCATATCTACCTGGAGAAGAAGTTCGCCGACCAGGCCGATGAAAACGCCAGATTGAAGGAGATTATAGCGGTAAGTTTTTGACGAACACTTCAGACTTATCATTTTCAGTCCGCATGATCTGACTTTTACTTTCTTTTTATAGCATCAATATGATATGGACAACCCGGATTTCTAGGACGAGGTCTTCCCTCACGTCGCCAAGGGGATTGACGGTGCCTTAAATCGCCTTCGAGATCAGGGCGGCCTGGCTGGGGGCTTTGAAGATACAACCTTCCCGGATCTCTATCCTTGACTGAAAGATAAACTGGATAAAATAACCCGTCGATCCAAATGGAAGGACAAAGCCAAGTGCAGTAGTTCCGAGGAAGAGAGCAACGGTGAAGAGGTCGATAAAAAACCCACATCGGTTATTGAAGAAGAAGATGGCTCGGACGCAGAGTCCGGAGAGTCTGATGAAATTGGGCAGTTCAGTCCCGAAAGTCGGGCGGCTCTGGTAGCTCGAGTAGCTCGGGCAGCAGCTTCTCGGGTTCCTCTTCTTCCAGTAAAGGGTATTCGCCCGAGGTGAACATTGATGGTAGTGAGGGCTCGAGTTCTCCTGCGACCAAAAAGCTTAAACCGGGCGACTAGCTCCGATTGTAATTTTTGAATTTTGTTTTTATTTTGCATAGCCGACGGTTTGATTTTGTTAACCGGTCGGTTAGGAAACAATGTAAAGATATTTTGAATGAAATGGAAAGTTTTTAACCTATTCATCCATTTGCTTTCTATGACTTACTTGTGACCGTATGCGATCTCTTCCTGCTTTGAATTATTAGCTCTTCTAGCCAAGTCGTGCGGATTGATATTAACTCAGCCGGCCAGAACGCTTGTTTCTTCGATCCGGATTAAGCAGACTTTAATATGTCCCGAAGAAGCATCAACCATGATATTCCGATGCGTAGTTGGCGCGGTTTGAATATATAATTGAGCGGTCAGATATTGAAATTATGCATCTTATTTCGAATGCTTTATAATAAACGAGAATAACTTCAGGCCGCTGAAGAATCATGACCATGCTGTTTGAACATGTCATGTTTGATTAAACGACTCCACATATTTGATATCAAGACGCGCGGCCATTACCAGGCCTCATACAACCACTTTGCGAGACACACCAAGTCATAAGGAAACAATCAACGGTTTGAGCGGTTAATATTTTGATTCAAACACCTTATAATTGAAATTTCCATGTCCCATCTCTGTGTACAATCAATAACCCAGGCGGATAAAAATTCAATCGGGAAATCGAACATAACCAAACCGTGCGGTTATAACCTGGCTTTTTCATAACTGTTTCACTAGGTTGAGAATGCTAAGTCATAAGAAGATGATCAACAGGCCGAGTGATTAGTATTGAATCCGGATGGTTCATATAGCTCAGATTTTCCCATGAATATAATCAGTTGACCGATATGCCCGTGCAGGATATATATATATAACTCGGGCGAATAGTAATTCGAATAGGAAATCGACATAACCAAGGCGCGCGATTATAACTTGGCCTTTACATAATTGCTTCGCAAGATAGAATATCAAGCCATAAGAAAACAATCAGTAGGCCGTGCGATTAATACTTGATCTGAGCGATTTATGTGACTCAGCTTTCCACAAATCTCACTCTTTCGAATAAACCCGAATGGATTTGTTTAACTCAGCCTTACATAACATTGACTGATAAACTCGCGCGGACTATACATACTTTGAGAGGTTAGTAGCTTGATACTTGCAATGAGAATCATAATTGCTTGATTGTGAAGAGCCTGTTATTAACCGAACGGATCGAATTGAAACCCATAAAGATGATAGGTTCACAAACCGAATGATGAGATCGACCGGTCATGATTATGCTTGAACCCCTGATACTTACCTTGTGACATTTTATGATATCCTGCTTATTTTAAACCGTCCGGTTTGAAAACCAGATCGCATGATATCTTTAGTACCTGCTTATTTCAAACCGCCCGGTTTAGGCATCAAGGCGACCGGTTTGTGATGTACCTATAAAATATCCTGTTTTCTCTCCCCAATGGTCTAGAGTGACCATATGAGAAAATTTCCTGTGATGAAAAAAGTAATGGCTATAGACTCAGATGACCAAGTGGGCAGGTGGGCCTAGGCGGCGAACATTGCTTTCCTCAAGTGGTCATAAGAGCTGTAGAAATAAAGAAAAAGACAAGTACAGACCCAGATGACCAAGTGGGCAGGTGGGCCTAGGCGGCGAACATTGCTTTCCTCAAGTGGTCATAAGGGTTGTAAGCGACTCAACTGCTCTCTTGCCTAGGGCTACAAGCCGAGTTGATCAATTGGGCAGGTGGGCCTAGGCGGCGAACATTGCTTTCCTCAGAGAGATCAACTCAGTTGTGGGTCACGCTTAGGCATCGCTTGAGAGTACCTAGGAGTATTCGATGGTCACAGACTAAGATGATCAGTTGGGCAGGTGTGGTTATGCCACGGGGGCTATACCGACATTGCTTTCCTCAGAAAGATCATCAAACCTATAACTATATCCCTCTCGAGGCATGATAGAGCCAACATTCACCTAGAACTCCCTTGATGCAGGGGTGTGTCGGATATCAGCCGGGATCCAAGGTTCCGAAGACCACCGCACGGGAATTGGCAAGCTACCACTACACATGTGCGAAAACTCCCCGCTACACATGATCTTCGTGGTTTTACGCTAATGACTATAATCCGAGGGGGTTCGAGAAGAACTTGGCGATGTCTCCGCGGTTCAGTGAGGTTGATATATAAGAAAGTGTAAAAAAGAACCATCAGACATGAAGTGTCAGTATGGGGATTCTCATTAAAAATATCCAGAAAATGCAAGAAAGTAAAGTGGACATTTTAAGGATAGAACCGTTTGAGATCGTCACCGCTCCAGGTGCGTGAGTTGTCTTCTCCCTCACTTGTCTGAAGGCGGTAAGCCCTGCTTTTTAGTACTTCTTTGATGATGAAAGGTCCGACCCAATTGGGATTCAACCTTCCAACGTTGCCTGTTCTGGCTGCTGCATCAACTTTCTTTAGCACAACGTCTCCGACTGCAAAATGTTTTACCCTGACATTCTTGTCAAAGTACTTCGCCATTCTCCTTTTAACTTCTTCCTGTATGATTGTTGCCTCGTCCTGAAGCTCTTCGATCAGATCCATACTATACTTGATAGCTTCGTCATTGTCTTCTATCCATGCTTCTCCTCCCTCCTTTGCATACACAACTCTTGGAGTGACCACCACAAATTCTACAGGAATAACAGCTTCCGAGCCATGAGATAATTTGAATGGTGTCTCCTCTATAGCTGAAGATGGAGTAGTACTAAGAGTCCAAAGGATTGAAGGAAGTTGGTCTGCCCAATTTCCTCTTTGATTCAAGACCCTCTTCATCAGAAGCTGTTGGATCTGCCTATTTGCGGCCCTGGCCATTCGTTCTCGGATGATGCACAGAAGAGAACCAAAGGTCATTCCCAACCTGATCACAGAAGGTTATCATCTCTGAATTGTTAAACTGCGGACCATTGCCAGTGACAATTGCTAGCGGAATTCCTTGCCGGCAGACTATCTCTCCCCAGATGAAGTTTCTGATAACTTGGGTTGTAGTTTTTGCCAATGCTTTCGCCTCAATCCACTTGCTGAAGTATTCAATCATCACAATGATAAAGCGACGCTGGCCGCTGGCTATTGGGAAGGGTCCGATAAGATCCATCCCCCATACTGCGAAGGGCCATGGCGCAGTTATTGATCTGAGTGACTGAGCGAGCAGATGTTGGAGAGGGGCAAACTTTTGACACTGAACACATCGCTTGGCAAATGCTTCGGCATCGTTCCTCATGGTTGGCCAGAAATATCCCTGCCTTATGATTCTCTTCTCCAGAGTCTTTTCTCCTGAATGGCTACCACACTCCCCTGAGTGAACCTCCTGAAGTATGGTTGGGATTTCATCCTCGGAAACACATCGTGCTGAGGGAGAGATCAAAGTCTTCCTATAGAGAACTCCCATTATCAAATAATAGTATGCCGCTTTCCCTCTGAATCTTCTTCTATCTTTGATGGAATGATGGAACTCCCCTTTTGGAAAAAAAGCTCGTAAGGGTCCTTCCACGAAGGATTATGATCAATTTGCATGAGTTCCGCTACATCTGTTGCCGGATGGAAAAGTTCAAAGGTCACTCCCCCGGATGGAAGACCGAACTTTGACAACTCATCTGCTTCCTCATTTTGTGTCCTTGGAATATGCTCGATAATGAATGACTTGAATCTTCCGATTTCCTTTTTGGCTAACAGCAGATACTTCCTCAGAATTGGCTCCCTTGTCTCATAATTCCCCAAGACCTGAGATGCCATTACTAATGAATCGGTTCTAACATGTACATGTTCTATGCCCAACTCTTTTGCAAGCCTTAGCCCAGCCAGAAGTGCTTCATATTCTGCCTGATTATTTATAACTGGAAAGAAGAATTTGATAACTTGCTCCAGCCTAATGCCATTTGGACTGATTAAAACTACTCTGGCTCCCACAGAGTTTTTACCAGAAGCCCCATCCACATAAATGACCCAAGCCAAAGGAGATTGCACCACTTGTTTAGGACTAGGTTCTGCTGTATCCACCAAGAAATCTGCCAAGACTTGTGCTTTGATTGCTGTTCGGGGGATGTATGATATTTCAAATTCGCTCAGTTCAATTGCCCATTTAGCCAGCCTTCCTGAATGATCTGGTTTTTCAAGAACGCTTCTCAAAGGATGATCTGTAATTATTTGAATAGGATGAGCCTGAAAATAAGGACGGAGCCTCCGTGATGACATAACCAAAGCGAAAGCTAGCTTTTCCAAGATCGTATATCTGGTCTCCGCATCTTTGAGGATATGGCTGACATAGTAGATTGGAAACTGTTTCCTCTTTTCATCCCGAACGAGGACAGAACTTACAGCATCTGGGCCGACTCCTAAATATAAGAATAATATTTCCCCCTCGCGGGGACTTTGGAGTAGCGGAGTTGAAGTCAACTGTACTTTTAGCTGCTCAAAAGCCCTGTTGCACTCCTCGCTCCATTCAAACTTTGATCCTCCCCGCAGTATTTTAAAGAATGGGGCACTTTTATCTCCTGATTTGGAGATAAACCTGCTTAATCCTGCCAATCTTCCTCCAAGTTGCTGAACTTCCTTGGTATTTCGAGGAGGGGTCATATCAAGGATGGCCTTCACCTTATCTGGGTTTGGTGCAAGGCCATTAGGAGTTAAGAGATGCCCGAGAAACTTTCATTTGTTTGCCCCAAACACACATTTCAATGGGTTCAATTTTATCTTGAACCTCCGTAGAGTAACGAACGTCTCTACGAGGTCTTTCAAGTACAATGAAAATGTTTTACTTTTCAGAAGGAGATCATCAACGTAAACTTCGAGGTTCCTGCTTTTTGATGCTTAAAGATGGTATCCATCATTCTTTGATATGTTGCGCCCACATTTTTAAGACCGAAGGGCATTACGAGATAGCAGTAACACCCATCGTTTGTGATAAATGTGGTGTGCGGGATGTCCGGTTTGTGCATTTTAATTTGATGGTACCCAGAGAAAGCATCAAGAAAACACATAAAATCATACCCAACCGCAGAATCAACTAAGACATCTATCCGAGGCAGAGGGTAGCAATCTTTGCGACATGCTTTATTAAGTTTGGTGAAGTCTACGACATGCGCCACTTCCCACCGGATTTCTTAACCATTACAACATTCGACATCCACGTGGGATATTGAATTTCAGAAATAAAGCCTGCTTTCAGGAGTTTGGCAACCTCCTCTCTGATGGGCAACTCCAGCTTGGTTGCCACTTCTCTCTTCTTTTGCTGGACTGGCTTGAACTCGATAGATATGTTCAGATGATGACAAGCCACGTCCGGATCCACTCCTGGCATATCCTCCACCGACCAGGCGAATAGATCCAGGTTCTCCAAAAGGCAGGAGATCAGCTCCACCTTCTCCTCCTCCAGAAACTCAGCATTAATGACCAGCTTCTTTTCTTCCCCTTCAGCAATTGGAACCTCTTGGGTCGCCTGGGCAGGTTCCAGGTAAGCCCCTTCTCAATCTTTTCCTTCCTCAGCAGCTCTTGAGGATTCAGCAATTTCCAGAACTTCAGCCGTGGCCTTGGGAAGTGAAACATCCGTGATCATGTTGACAGTTCGGACGTAACACTCCCGAGCCACCTTTGGGTTGCTTCTGACCAGATACTGCCTTCCTTCGGCAGCGAACTTAAGAGCAAGGTGAAAGGTGGACACTACTGCCCTGTATGCATTAAGAATTGGCCTCCCGAAGATGGCGCAGTAGTTGCTTGGGGCATCCACCACCACAAAATTGATTAGCTTTATCACTCCTCCAAGAGAGACCAGGAGCTTCACTGAACCCTCTACTTCTCTCTTCTCCCAAGAAAAACCGTAGAGGGGCCCGTCGGTGGAAAGCAGAGGCTTTCCAGTTTTCAGGGCTTCGAAGGTTGGGCGGAAAAGGAGATTGACAGAGCTGCCTGTGTCAATCAAGATCTTGTGAACAGTATAATTCTCGATGACAGCTTTGATGACCACCGCATCGTCGAAGGGATTGGCATTGGGGGGAAGGTCATCCTGACCAAAGGTGACAATGGTGCTTTCAGGGGGAGAACTTGTAGTTGCTGCCACTTCTAGTTTCAGAACCCTCGCAATGCTAGATTTGCGAGATGACTCTGCTTTAGCCCCTCCATGGATACAATAGATGTCCCCCAAGGGGCCCACATCATTGACTTCGATGCATTCAGCAGAAGGATGGACATCTCCATAGCAGCCAGCGTCTTCAACGTCGGCGCATTCCTAGGTTACCTCCACCGTTTCTTTTTCTTTTTTCTTCTCAGCAGTTGCCTCCTTCCGAACTAGACCCCGGAGCTTTCCTTCTCCCAGGAGCCTCTCTATCAGTAAGCGAAGGTCCCGACAGTCTTCGGTCAGATGCCCTCCCTCTTTATGATATTCATAGTAAAGATTCGGAGTTCGATTGCGAATATCTGACTTCAGAGGAGCAGGCCTTTTGAAATCTGGCCTTTTCTGGAGGATCTGGACCACTTCGTCCATGGTGACATTTAAGGGAGTGAACGACTCTTGCGAGTCATCATATTGAGTGGATGGAGTGACTGGAGGTGTCTGCGCGGTATACTGTGGTAAGTATACCGGCATGAATTGAGGAAGAGGAACGGATGGAGCGGGAGCGATGGCCAACGGCGGTTTCTGATCCTGAAACCGTTGATGGCCAATAAAGGGTTGTTTATTTTTGTAAATTCTTCCCCTCTGGGAATGGGGTTCGAAGTGGGATTGGTTTGATGATGGATGGTAAAAGGACGGATTAGACTGCTCCTTGTCGCTTACCAGCTTTGCGACATAACCAGGATTGCTCTTTTCTCCTTTAATGAACATATTTGCCAAACTTATCATTTCCTGATAAGTCCTTGGCTCCCTTATATTTGCTTCAAATTTTAGGGGGCCCTCTCTCAAGCCATGAATGAGGGCAACTCTATATAGCTCTGGATCCACGTTCTGAACTTCCATGATCTCCTTTTGGAAGCGGTCTACGAAACGGGCCCACGTTTCGTATTCCCGCTGCTTTATATCGAAAAGGGCCGTCGGGCCACTTTTCCTCTTTCTTGAAGTAGAGAATCTCAGCAAAAATTCCCTTCGCAGCTCAGCAAAACAACTGATCGATCTGAGATGCAGCCCATAAAACCACTCCATTGCTTGTCCTTCAAAGGAGGTCACAAGGAGTTTGCACTTGGTTGCATCAGTTAAGGTCCTAAGAGCAATGGCCTACTCGAAGGCTTGTAGATGCACGGTGGGTTCAGTTTCTCCATTGAAAGCTGGCAAACGAGGCTCTCTGAAATTATTCGGGGCTGGCTCCCCCCGGACTTCGTCCATGAAGGGAGAAGTTTCTTCAACATCTTCATATAGAGGAGCAGGATAGTAAGCCGCCGGAGCTGTGGCTACTCGCGGACAAGCCGCCTGGTAGGAGGACCAGGTAGCAGCTTCTGGCGGGTAGGAGTGATGAACAGCAACCTCAGGTGGCTAGGAGAAACGGGCTGCGCCCTCTTGCAGGTAAGAAAGGTGGGCAGCATAAGAAGCCGCCCCCTGGAAATCGAGGACTCGAGCCGGCATGCTGTGCGCGGCTTCCTGGTAGAAGTTTTGCCTGGCCGCAAAACCTTCTTGCTGGGGTTGGAAGTTAGCGGCTTGTGGTAGCGGGTAAGGAGGAGTTAGAGGAGGGACCAGAGTCACCGCCTGATTAACCGCGGCTTGCTGTGGAACTAACCGCTCGGTTAATAGGGCCAAAGTCTGAATGATTGCGTCCAACCGCTGATCAGTCGCCTTCTGAGCCCGCTCGGCTTCTCTTCTGGATTGCTCCAAGGCTTCCCACAAAGAGTCTTCACTGTGATCGGAGCAGTCTCCAAGGGGGAACTGACGGTCTGACATTGTAGCAAAGATTTCACCGACAATCCGTGATCTGAAGGTCGCGTGTTTCTGTTGAATCTGAAATCGCACCTCCGAAGCGAATCGGAGGCTACGGGCTGCCGGTTACTTTTTAGTTAAGAAAATTGAGACCGCTGGCAGCGGTCAAGGCCAGACTTTGCCCATCACGGCGAATGTCACTCCCGTGATAGGCTTTCCTTTGATTAAGAAGAAGCAGTTATAGTGGGTTACAAGTGCAGGAAAGCAGAAGCGGCCGGTCAGACAGGTCGCAAGACGGGAAACTCGAGACCGCAGATCAAACAAGCGAGCTCCTGGATTCGAGTGTGCGCCCCTTGGGAACGTCACCGCCCACTATTTATAGGCTCGGGGTCTTGCCCGAATGGGCAGGGATAAAATAACCGCCTGCCCGGGTACAGGAGAATCGGGCAGGCGGTGACGGGATACAGAAAGGAGAAAAGAAAGAAGCCGCGCGGCTTGGCGGCTTGCGCTTGCGGTCTGTCTCGCAGAGGGGCTTAAGATGCTGCGACCAAGGCGATGATGAATCCCGGGCGGTCTCTGACTTGAGACCGTGGCTTGTCTTCTTGGACTTAGTCTTGCTGATCTTCACGGCGCCACCCGGGCGGTCTCCGACTTGAGACCGCGGCTTGCCCTTGGGACTTGGGCTTTGGTAGTCTTCAATACTCGGAGGCGGTCTAAATCATGTCGCAACTCGAGCGGTCTCCAACTTGAGACCGCGGCTTGCCTTATGGACTTGGAACCTGATAGCTTTCATGGCACAAGCTGAGCGGTCTCCAACTTGAGACCGCAGTCTGCCGTTTTGACTTGGGCCTTAGTGATCTTCAATCTTTGGGGATGACCTGAATTCTCAGACCGCCCGGTTGGTGGTGATGGACCTTATCAAATCTGAACCGGGCGACTTGTATCATAAGACCGCCCGGTCTGCATGAAATGCTATTCAGATGCAGTCCTATGGATAAACAAACACCTCAATAATGAAAGCAAAACAAAACTAAAGCTCAGATTTTAAAGTGCGACTAGGATCGGTTTTTAAGCTTTGGTAAGAAAAAGGTGGAGCTGAATCAAAAGGCGGGGTAGGCACAAAGGGGCTAGCAAGGGTGGATGATAGGCATGAAATAAAAAGCTCAACCAGGCCAAAATAATGGCCTACGTCATTCTCACGCCCTAGAATTATCCTATGCCAATGCCTCAAGAATCGCTTGGGGCAAGTTCTAGCCACCGAGAAAGATTCTCCTTTCTCCCGACTCAAGCAATATGAGTCTAGCGATCGTTTACACACATCCCTATGCTACCATTTGATTCACACCGGATTCAGCACTTTTGAGTAGAATAAACAATTATTACGCAAATAGAAAAACTACAAAACTATAAGCATAAAGAAAAAATTTTTCTACACACAAATCTATGCAAGATGCGAGTACTCGACTAGAGCACTACGGGAGTCAACAGTTTACTCCGTCTTACAACCCTGAGCCAGCAAAATAATTTTTCCAATCCCACAAAAGAAACGAGCTAGACTCATTACACGCCTATGATTAAGTCCGCTCTCTAATGGGTGTTGTGGTGTGCTATGAGAATAAAAAAAATAAAACAACACTATTGTAACTTCTAGTATGCTGTGCTTATGTGCACGTGCAAGTGAGTAATGAAGATTACTCTCCCCCAGACTTAAATCTAATCATCACAGATTGTAATACTAGGTTCATAAAAAGAATTGGGAGGAGAATTTACCCCATGCTCAGAAATGAGCATACCGGAAGATTGGCGTTAATCTTGAATGCAACTTCAAAGTGTCCGCCATCGATGCCGCCATACCTACAAATCGACATATCCACACACGCAGAAACAAAAGTAATAAAGCAAAATAGGGTTGTCTTCCATAAGCCCTTTTGTTTACCATCCTTAAGGTGGACCAAATACCTGTATTAAGCATAGTAGCCAAATAGTTCAAGCATAGTTCTCAGCAATTGTTCAGAATACCATAAAGTAGAACACAAAAACATAGATAAAGAGATATGATTAGGAAGAGAAGAGATTGCAGAAGCAAAAACCCGGAGAATTCATCACGATTCAGCCATAGGCTGATTGGTGACGATTCTCCCCAGCCACACGAGATGGGAAGGACTTGAATGCTTTAGGGATCTAGGGAGATTCATCTCCCCTGTTCCTAACCTCTTCCTTCTCGTGCCGGAGGGCTGAAAGGCCCACTGCTTGTAATAATCTGACCTGCTTTAATCTCTCCACCGTGGGAGAGCGCCATCGAGCAATAGGAGCTCGATCCAATACATTGTTCTGCAGTTTTGGAGCAGCCAAGGGCGTCATTTACCCACCCCCTATGGGTGATAGATCTGCCCAGCTAACATGTTTTAAACGTTTACATTTATTATTATCCTTAGTAGAGTTAATCGAAATGTTTTTTGCCATGCCGGCTGTTGTGACTTCAGACTTCGCGACCTCGCCGCTCTTGTTCTCAGTTTCTTCTTCACTTCTCAGCTCCTTTTCCTCAGCATTCATTTCTTTCCCTTGCTTTCCTACATCTAAAATCAACTCATTTGCAGATTTATTAGTCATAACAGGTAAAAATATGATGTTGTTGGTTGTCATGGATGGAGGAGTGGGATGTGTCACCTTGGGTGGCAAGGTTACACATCCACTAGGAATGTGAATGTTGGCACCACTCTCCTTCAAGAATGGGGCACCCAGGATAGGAATGGAATTATTTTGCATGGGGCCCAAGACTTGGAAGTTTGCGATAACCGAAATTCCATCTATAACTACCTCTACATCTCTAACTTCTCCTTCCGTCTCCACCATCACTCCATTGGCCAGGGTAAGTGACTTCCGATCATCGTTATTGATTTTTAAATTCAGATTTCCAACATCTTGCAATGCAAGCATGTTGCGTGATGATCCGGTGTTATACAGAGCAGTGGTTTCAATGTTGTTAATTTTACATTTCACGGTTAACTCGCCCTTATACCCTTCATCTGCCTCAGTTATGCTTTTTCCCTGCTCACGGGGATTCTTCTCCGTTGTGCTAGGAAGGGCACCTTGAGTACGCTCGAAAAGCACTTGACCCAATTGGCCCACTTGCATTTCCAAGTTCCTCATCAAGGCTGATTGGTTGGCCATATTTGTTTGGGCCATATCAACAAACTTTTCCATCATCTCTTCTAAGGTACTTTTCCTTTGCATAGTAACACCTTGGGTATAACCTGGATGAGGCGGCCTTGGTTGGATTCCGGAGGCTTGAGCATCATATTGATGCTGGTCCGGTTGCCATCGTTGGCCTGCAGTGTTTTGATTCCAGGAAAAATTGGGGTGATTTCTCACACCCGGATTATACGTGTTAGAGAAAGGTGCATTGCGATTTTGATTTTGGACAAAATTAACACTCTCTTCTAAATTGAAGTTAGAGAGCTCGGAAGAGATTTCACCTGTGGGACATTCGTATGCATGATTTCTAGGTTTCCCACACCCGAGACAAGAGATGGCCATCACTGGAGCAGATGTGTAACGCCCCGAATTGATTTAATTCGGATTTTGGTGTGCCTTTAGATTGTTTTGGGGTGCGGGTATGGGTGTGGTCTGCGAATAGCAAAGTGGGGTGCGTATAGGCTTAGGTTTTTATAAAACCTCCTCCCCCTCTCAACCCTAAACACCCGACCTCCCCTCTATTTCTCTCGCTCTCGTTGCCAGTCGCAAAGCCCCCTACCGATCTCCCGTCGCCCTTCCTCTTTCTGTTCGCGTGAGGCAACCCGAGCTCCTCCCCGACCTGCCTATCCCTTTCATCGGCCTGGAGCAGGGAAGCGCCGCCCCCGATCTTTCCTCCTCCCTCTCTCGCCGTCGGTCTGGAGTAAGGAGGAGTAGCGCCCCCGTCTCCCTTCCTCACTCTCTTTCCCGTCGCCGACTAGGGCAAGGAGGGCCTGTCTCCCTCCTCTTCCTCTCGTTTGCACAGGGAGGCCGATCGCTTCCCTCTTAGCTGACTGTCCAGCCAAAAGAAAGGAGAAGAGTGATAAGAAGCATCATCACCAAAAGTATAGGAAGGGTGAAAAATCCTTCCTAGCAAAGAAAGGAAAAAGCTGGAGTGAATCTGAATCCTCAACTTCAGATTCAGAGAATGAAGAAGAGGCCTACATATGGCTCTTTGCAACAGAAGAGGATGAAGATTATCCTGCTGCCAAGGTTGGAGTCAGGGCCCCTATATCACACTCAGATAGTGATATAGAGGAGGTTGAATAGGACAATGTTTAGCTAAGCCTCATGGCCATCACTGATGAGGAGGACAGTCAGAACATCTCTGAAAATTAACAGGTATTAATTCATTCCATATCCTCTTCTGATTATGAGACTGGCCCGGAATCTCGAGCACCTTCATCAATTGGTGAAAGTGATTCAGAAGCAGAGGTAGATGTCAATCAATTGATTTACAAGTATGATGCTCTCTTGGAAGCTCTGAAAAGGAGCAAAAAGCTAGCCAAGAGGCAAGCCCAAGAGATTGATTCCCTTAAGATGGAAAAACAAGAATGCACTGAATCTTCTACTAAGATGAGTCAGATGTATAGGGAAATTAGCCATATGAAGGGGATAACTATCACCCATCTGAGCACCATATCCCTGAAGAACAAGGTCATCAAGGATCTTGAGGAGAAGCTTGTGAAAGAAAGAAGCCAACCAAGACATCTAAGGGATCATCCAAGAGAACAAATAATTGGAGATCAGAATCAAGGTGTATTAACCAGAATCAGGGCTCATAATGAAGTCCTATTCTTGAGCTTCCTATCATAAATGGAGCCCAAGAAATTTGAAGAAGCCAACCAAGACACCTTTTGGATTCAAGCTATGCAAGAAGAACTTCTACAATTCAAGAGATGCAAGGTATGGAAATTGGTGCCAAAACCACAAGGACACAATATCATAGGTACCAAATGGATTTATAGGAACAAGTTGGATGAAAATGACACAATCATAAAGAACAAGGCAAGGCTGGTGGCCAAGGGGTATAGACAGGAAGAAGGGATAGACTTTGATCAAACCTTCGCCCCTGTTGCAAGGTTGGAAGCAATTAGGCTATTCCTTGCCTATGCTGCCCACAAGGGGTTTAAAGTGTATCAAATGGATGTTAAATCAGCCTTCCTCAATGGTGACTTGAAGGAAGAGGCATATGTTGAGCAACCATCAAGTTTTGTACATCCTACCCTCTATAGTCATGTTTACTTACTTAGGAAAGCTCTTTATGGTCTTAAGCAAGCCCCCAGGGCTTGGTATGAGACATTGTCTAGCTTTCTCATCAAGAATAAGTTCTTGAGGGGAAAGATAGATAGCACATTGTTTCTTAGGGAAACAAGGGGCAAGTGTCTCCTAGTCCAAATATATGTTGATGACATAATATTTGGGTCTACTGATGACAACCTATGCAAAAGGTTTGCCAACCTAATGTAGGGGGAGTTTGAGATGAGCAGTATGAGAGAGCTCAAGTACTTTTTAGACCTCCAAGTAAAATAGTCTGATGAAGGTATATTCATTTCTCAGACCAAGTACACTAGGGATCTTATCAAGAAGTTTGGGATGGAATCAGCTTCCACCATGAAAACTCCCATGGGGTCCAACATTTCCCTGGACAAGGATGAGAAGGGCAAGGCCTTTGATGAATCCATGTATAGGTGCATCATTGGATCCCTGTTATATTTAACTATTAGTAGACCAGATATTATGTATGCTACATGTGTGTGTGCTAGGTACCAGGCATGTCCTATGGAATTTCACTACACAGCTGCAAATAGGATTCTGAGATACCTTAAAGGCAGCCTACATCTTGGCCTTTGGTACCCTAAGAACAATGATTTTGAACTAACTGGATTTTCAGATGCAGATTTTACAGGCTGCAAAGAAGACAAGAAAAGCACAAGTGGCACTTGTCAATTCCTAGGAAGAAGGTTGATTTCATGGAGCAGCAAAAAGCAGACAAGTGTGGCTATCTCCACTGCTGAGTCTGAATACATTGTTGTAGGGAGCTATTGTGCACAACTATTGTGGATTCAACACCAGCTAGAGGACTACAACCTCAAGGTAAGTAACTCTCCTCTTTATTGTGACTCATCCAGTGCTATCTCTATTGCTAAGAATCCTGTATCTCACAGCAGGACTAAGCATATTGAAATAAGATATAGTTTTATAAGAGAACATATAGAATCTCGAGATATCTGCCTTGAATTTGTCCCCACTGATAGTCAAATGGCTGATATCTTCACTAAGCCATTGGATGAGGCCAAGTTTAATGCCTTCAAGATTGAACTAGGAGTGTTAAATGTAGAAGAGTGTAAAACACTTCATTCTTCCAATCTTGATTTGATATAACTTAAAATGTTGACACATCAACCCTATGAGAGACATGATTAGGCATTCAAGTAATCCTATCTCTAATGATTTTAAAGTAGTATGATCAGCTTAACCAGAATAATCTGTTTCAGCTGAGCTTCAGGTTGCACTTAGGCAGCTGGGAAAAGTCTCAGTTCAACGAACTCTTTCCTGGGTTCGACGAAATTGATCCTCAGCTAGACGAATTCAGTCTTCCAGCCAGTTCAGCAGATTTTGTCTTCAGTTCGACAAACTCCAGTTTAAGTTCGACGAACTCAGCTTTGTGTTCGATGAACTCAAGTTTGAGTTCGACGAACGCAGTTTTATGATGTAATTGCAGATGAACTCAGCTTTGTGTTCGACAAACTCCAGTTTGAGTTCGACGAACTCAACTTTGTTTTCGACGAACTCAGGTTGAGTTCGACGAACTCAGCTTTATGATGTAGTTTCATTTACACTTATAATTATAAGAGCAATCAAATCCAATTACTAGGTTTAATTTTACCTAAGTCTTAAGCCATATAAATAGCCAATCTGATTAGTGAAAAGCACACGACCCTTCTCTTCCAGCCACCGAGACGAATCACCTACTCTTCCGTCCCAGCGCATTCCTCCACCGCTGCAATGGCTCCCAAAAGCTCTAAAGATCTTCTTGAAGGATATGAGATAGTAAGGCATGGGTTTGCCCATGCTCCAGAAGAAATTAAGGGAGTGATTCAACTCCTAGAAGACCAAGGCCTAGAATTTCTACTATCTGAACCCTGTGTCATTCTCAGAACTGAAGTTCTGGAATGCTTTGGTAATGTCAAGTTGTCCACCTCCAAATGCTCCCTCAAGTCAAAGATTGGAGAAGATAGAATCAAGATAACCCAAACAAAACTACAAAAAGCATTACATCTTCCATCCTGCAGTCCAAGTGAGGAGGATGACATCTCTGAAAAAGACAAGAAAAAGGCTCTAAAATGGACTGAGTACAATGATGCCAAAATTGGCTATTTGAATAGGAAATTTTTCAACCAAAAGGGAAAACTTTTATCAGATATTGTGGGAAAAGCCATTCTTTGCCAACCAGGGTCCCATGATACAATCTCACAGTACATGTTTGACCTCATGACAAGAATAATTCTGAAAAAGAAAACCTCTTGGGGAGAGGTCATCTTTCAAAGAATAAAGGAATGCCTTCAGGCACCCAATATGGGAAGAATTCTCTCCTTATACCTCCTACAAACCCACCCTGACAAGTTCAACACATCCAAAGGAGCAAATATTTACTATCTCAAGAGGATGGACATCAAGACTTTAGAAAGATTCACCAGGGTATTGCCTATGAGTCAGCCCTCTGAAACTAAAGGAAAAGAGAAGACAACCCTCTCATCTTCTAAGAAAACAAGGCTGATCATGTCCAGTTCTGAGTCTGATCATTCATACAAAGATGAAGATGTTGGTGCTGACATTGGGTCACACAACATTCTTGACAAAGAGGCTACACCAAATGACCTGCCAACTGAACCTATCCATCCACAGCAGCTGGACAAAGTCATAACTTCTGGTAACTAATTCAACTCCTCCTAACTCATTAATCATAGCTAATAACAATAGTTAGTCAAATCGGACATTTAATTAATGTGGACCCTAGATCCTCAAGAACTGGTGTGTGCTTCATCTGAGGGGGAGTATCAACAAGAACCATAACCCATTGATATTGCAAAAATCAATGTTGATGATGCGAACACAAGACTATCACCTCAAAATTTACAAGGTCATATTGACACAATTATCTTCAGTCTTGAAGAAAGAATAAGAAACATTCCTGAAAATGCACCAGCCCTGTGGTCATTACCTTCATAAGGTTCATTTGATGCCTCATCTGAGGGGGAGCAGCCACAAGAGCCATCAACTGATCAAGATCAGGTTATAGGTAAGCCCTAAATACCCAGCCTAAACATTCAGAATCATAAAATCTAACTTTACAATTCTTGTTCTAGAATTCCTAGATTCATCCATTCAAGTTGATTTATCTGAGGAGGAGGTGCAGAATGCTCCTCCTGTAGAGAAAGATGAAGTTCTAGGTAAATCTTACATTATTATCCATAGAACCTCTATGTAGTTCAATCTAACTCCAACTCATTGTCCCAGCATTCCTGGACTCAACAGAAAAGAATACTCTCTCTGAGGGGGAGGAGGATGATAATGCTGGTGATGTCAATCTGAGTGATCATCAAGATGCTGACACTGAAGATGAGCAGGATGATGCCCCAGCTGCTGTTATCAACATTCAACAAGCCTCTTCCTCCACCTCACCCAATGAGGCTCTTCTCAGTGCCATAAACCTGCTACTACAGTACCATCTCATCACCATGCAGTCACATGTAGATCAATCAATTACATCTGTCAAGGGATATATTGATCAGTCCATCTTGAATGTGAAAGCCGAGATCATGACTGAGGTCAAAGAAATAAAGGAAAACACTTACATGCTCACCAAACAGATGACAAGGTGGTTTGAACTTGCTGAAAAATCAGTAATTTCTCAGAATACCATTCTAAGATCCATGGACAAACATCTCTAGCTGTCTGAACAGGACATGAGATATGTCAAGAATTATGTAAGTAAGACAGATGAGGTGATAGAGAAGTCAACCAATCATCTTCAAGAGTATATCTATTCAACTACTATGCAGTTAAATGAAGAAGCTGATAGGTACAAGGAAGAGCTGAGAGCAGAAATTGCAACTGTCTCTCAATCCATTGCTGCAAGAGCCACCTCTTCCCATCTGAATGAAGAAGTAGGCAAGTTGAAAGATGTACTTCAAGCTGACCTTGAGAATGTATTCCAAACTCTCTCTGGCACAATAACAACAACTAAGCAAGACCTCCATCAACAGATCTATGAAGAAGCCAGAAAGGGGGAGGATACAAATGCAGTCATCAATTCTGACCTCACACTGAAAGTCCTATAAGGTACAAGGATAGCTCTGAATCTTCCTATATTAGATGTTAATAGGGCAGAAGACTGGGATTTCCCTCATTAAGAGGCAATAGCACAAAATGAGAGATTGAAAAAGAAAAGAGAAAGAGAGCATGTGTTGCTCATTGAGGAATTCATGGCCAAACAAAGGGACGAAAATAGTAGAGACCCTGATTTTGAATATTGGAGTGATGAATCCAAAGAGATAATCCTAAATGCCTCGCTAAGCCATGGCCCAATAAACAAAGACATTGATAAGCTATATCCATCTGAGGAATGGATAAAGCATTTAGAGAGGAACACAAAAAGAGATAAAGTATTCAAAGCAAACCTTGTAAGAAAAGATAACCCAAGAAGGATGCCATCTAAATACATCCCAAAGTCATTCATGTATTTTAAAAGGCAAGAGAACAATAGGAAGATAGCTGAGATTGAAGCAGCAAATGCTGAAAAGGACACAACCACAAATCTGCCTGAAGACATGGCTGTACCTGCTGAAGATAAGGAGCCTCCAGTCTAAGAAGAAATGGTTGCTGAAAACATGGATGCTGCAGTAGATCAACTGGCCTCAGTTAAAGGAAAAGAAGCAGCTGCTGATTTTCCTGAATGTTCTTCTAATAAGAAAAGAAAGCTTTGAATGACTATTGAAACAATTTATGTATATAAATGTTAATGAACTATAATGACTTATGATTATATGAATACAAACTGAGCTTTGAATTACTATTCTATCTGGATTGAAATTGATGGATTGTTAATGTAATCAGCTTTGTGTTTGACGAACTCTAGTTTGAGTTTGACGAACTCAGCTTTGTGTTCGATGAACTCCTGTTTGAGTTTGACGAACTCAACTTTGTGTTCGACAAACTCAGTTTGTCTTCGTCGAACTCAGCTTTATGATTGGTTAATTCAAAAACCAGAGTGTAATCAGCTTGTATCATAGCTAAATCTGAGTTATATCTAAACCTTACCATGTTCTGATTGATTAATTCAATCTATGTTGCATTGTTATGTTTATCAAATCTTACTAATGGATTGATTAAACTCTGTGGTAGAATCTTTTCATAACAACCATATGTATTAAAATAACTGATGCACTAAGCATGATATGTTGAACTCATTATTGCAATAACACATATCAATAATTTATGAGTAATGTATGTTGGATCGGTAGGCGCCCTTAGAGGGGGGGGGGGGGGGTGAATAAGGGTTTTAAAAACTTATAATATATTTTGAATATTTTAGAAAAATCTTTGATTATTAAACTAGAGAAGATCAAGACAAATCAAGTGAAGTAAAACTAAAGACATGATTTTATTAACTTGAGAAGCATGATTACAAAACTTGATCTCTTATCGAAGCTAGAAATCAAAGCTAATAGAAAGACTCTTTTTGTTTCCTATACCGTCTCGTATCCCCACGAACCGGTTGGCTTTAGCCGATCCTTCCCCAGATACGGCCTCAAGCCGCTCTAGCCAACCCTTCCCCGGATATGGCCTCGAGCACCCCCTAGACCTACACCCGAGACCTAGTCGCCAACACGAGGCGAATTTCAGCCCTAAGTCCTACCCAGACCTAGTCGCCAACAGGAGGCGAATTCACTAAATGTTTACAAAAAAGATATGAAATGAAAAGACAATAATATAAAAACTCTCTATATGAGGATCTCTTGGAGAAGTAGACGAAGACGCAGAGTATGATCATGGTCGATGCGGTCTTTCGTCACAATGATGATGCGTGTTGAAATCTTCTCCACGGATCTCCTTTAGTCTTTATAGATTTGTGGGAGTATCTCTCTGATTTGTGGGAGTATCTCTCTGAAACTTCCTCTCTATGTTGTGGCACGAAGCTCTGGAATTCTGGATCTCTAGAGGATTGAGAAGACGGATACAAGGGGTCCTTTTTATAGCCTTGGAGCTAGCGCCTGCGCTATCGCTACCGCCGGCGCTATCCCAGTTTAGGAAATATTCTCCGCGTGAGAAGCCTTCATTTTAAGCAAGTCGGCCGCCTTCCTCTATTGCTTTGCATTATCGCTGGCGCTATCAGCTACCGCCGACGCTATCCCAAATTAGGACATGTTTTGCGCGGCAGAATCTTCAATCCGAGGAAACAATTCTGCCTTGCCTTCTGTGTGCGTCGCTACCGCCTGCGCTATCGCCTACCGCCAGGCGTTATCTCCTTTCATATGTGCTCCCGGAATTGCGCTATCATCGCTAGCGCCAGGCGCTAAGTGCTACCGCCGGTGCTAGTGGGAGTACTGTCTTTTGTTTTCATTCGTCGGAATTCATCGGGAGTTCTCGAGAACATTCGACGAATTGACTTAGCCGCACAATTTCCTTCACAAGTCTGCCTTTTTGACTTCTGTCTGCGTTCGTCGATATTCATCGGGAGTTCACGAGAACATTCGACGAATAGACTTAGCCGTTAATAGTTCGTCGAACGACAGCTAGCGCCTGCGCTAGTGCTACCGCCAGCGCTAGTGGAAGATTTGGATTTGATGGCTCAACTTTGGGGGCAATCTTCTTATGTAATCCTTGAGTCACGTGGACTTTGTTATCCTGTACACTTAAACACACAAGATCAAACACACATAGGTTTTGTTATTCTCAAACCTAGGAGATGCGGAAGACCATGTTCCAACAAACTCCCCCTTTTGATAATAACAAAACCATTAATGATAAATCAGAGCATTAATATATATAAGCATGAAGAAACATACTTGTGTGTGTGTGAGAGTGATGACTTAGGATAATGAACGATTTTAGCATTTAGAATTGCTCCCCCTAAATACATGCTCCCCCTAAGTGAATGCTCTCCTAATATGTAAGCTATCATCTTAATTAAGCATTATAGTTTGATAGTAGATTAATATTTATCATGTTAGTTCTCCCCCTTTTGTTATTAGCAAAAGCGGGTAAGGATACATCACTAAAAAGTTGATAAGAGGATAAAAGCATGATCGAGCTTGTAGAGAAGGAAATGATAAGAAGTTTTAGAATACTTTTCATTTAAATAGATCAGAGTTTGAGTATCTCAACATTTTCATAAATCATAGTTTGTAGCATAAACAAAATGTAATGATTTCCAAGTAACTAAACTACCCAAACAATATGTCTACACCCTAGCCCCGTACTAAGTGACGGATGGGCATGAGGAGCTGCATACATGCCGTAGGTTGGGGTGTTAGTCCCATATGCAAACACTAGACAAAACTCAACCTAACACTCTTTCCCCCCAGTGCCTCGCAAGGCCCCACAGGAACCCTCCCCGGTTAAGGACAAGACATGACTAGAGATAAGGTTATCTAATGTCTACAACCCTACGCCCCCGCTTTGGTGAGAAATGAAGTCATGGGCAATAATTATCGAAAACATTTAAGCGTTTAACTTGAGTGATAAGTTTATAGCCTATGGGTTTATATTTTTATTTGAATTTATGCACACACTCACATAGCTATGTTGGAGTTCATTAATAAATCAGAGTTTTTAATATAACAATATTTTCATAAAAATAGATCAGAGTTTTATAGCAAAGAAATTCAACCAATATAAAGTTTACCAAGCAAGTCTACCACTTGTTGCAAGAAAGGAATTTGAAGATTCAAGTGATGATGCACCCAAAATGAAAGACTTTAAATAAGCATGAAAGCGCAAGGTAAAACAATTATATGGTTATGATGCGGAAGACTTATAGAAATACAAGAAACATCTTATTGTAATCAATGATGATCCATAGAAAGATATTTGAGTTAAATTTTAAAAAGAAGATGTTTTTTAAATCATTTTTCAATTAAAATCTTTAAATTTGATAATAAAGTAACCAAGCATGAAATAATGTTATAAAAAAGAGATTACTACAATGTTACTTTAATTCACAATTTCAAAACATACCAAACATTGTAGAAAGCATGCTAGGTTATCTAGTGCATTTCATAAGTAAAGAGTAGTATAGAATTAGCATTAGGATCCAATACTCATGAGAAGAAGTGTTATGGAAGATAATGATGTGCACATAAGTGTATTTTTTAGTAGAGTAAACAAATGTTTTAATAAAAAATACAAGTAATATGTAAAGTAAGAGCACAATAAAACACAAATAATTTTACTTCCACGCACTTCAATGCACACAAAAAAATGTACAACTACCAAGGTGCTGTGCACACACAATGCTCATTAAGACTTATCAGGGTGCAAAGTAGTGCTTGGGGGATCACACAATTTTATTCTTCAATATTGATTTTATTGTGATCCGGTGTACTTAAGAATAAGTGGTTTTTATTTTGAAAGAAAATTATGGTTTGCACAAGATACTTTACTATTCTTTCCAAGGTGCTCAACCTCACAACGCTTATTAAGACTTATCAGGAGGTTCAAGTAGTGCTTGGTGGAGTTATCTTTGTCACTTTATTTTATGATTTTTGTTTTGTACAAAATTCTCCGAATACACTTGTTTTGCAAACCAATATAATTTATGAGAAAGGTAACCACTTTTCTTAATTTTTAAAAGTGCAAATAAAGGAATGTAGGTAAGATACTTGTGCAATTTTAATTCATAGTACTAATACAAAACATACACAAGCATTCTTAGATTAAGCACAAATGTAGACAATGCCAGAATAAGTGAGTGAATAATGATCATTATCAAACATAACACATTTACTCATACTTAGAGGCATGCTACGCTTAGTTCTACACAACTTTCACTATAATTGATGCACATATTAATAGATATATCAAAGCATGATGAAAGCAATGTTCAAAGTAGTTTGAAAAGATAAATTGCAACATTATAGAAGTTCTAAATAATAGATTAAATGATGCTTGATTTTCTCAATGATGTTCATACAGTATTTTTGATATTTTTGAAGAATAATTTTTATTTAAAGTTTGAACTCATAAGATTGATCTTGGACTTCCCGAGGACTACCTTGCGAGAGGTTTGCCCGGTACTAGGAGATGTGATGGGGTGATAGCCCAAATCCCCCTTTCGCAAGATACATGTAAGTAGAAAGTGTGAGTTCAAAATAATAATTTTTGATACTTATTTTTGTTTTATATTTTTGTATTTGATTTTTGCATATAGGAATAGAAATCAAACAAATAACTAAAAAATATATATATTTTTTGTAATTTGGCTTTTGTAATTTTGTATTTTAATTTTTCAAAAATCAAATAAAGTCAGAAGTGCAAAACTAAATAGTTCATATAGAATAATATATTTTTAAGTATTTTTCAAAATTTTAAAAATACAGAAAACCGGATAGGTTCGCTAGCGCTGAAAACAGTACATGATTTTCAATGATTTTGAAAATTTTACTTGTTGATCTTGATTAATTATCCCAATAGTAGTTTCATGCAGAAATTTCAGAATTTTAGGAGATGTTTTGGATGGTCCAAATTGCATGAAACGTTAGCGATTTCTTATACGACTTGACAAAATAATCATTGCATGAGATATATTTACTTATGTTTTCATTTTGACTTTTCTAAAGACTTGTGCTTATAACTTGAAAAAATAGGAAATGAAAACCCAAGATATTATGTTTGAACAAATCAAATATGCATGGTTTCGGTGAACAAAGAGTAATGTTCACGCAAATAGTAACATGGATATGCCCTAACATATAAAACCTAACATAGATATAAATATTCTTTAGGTGACAATGTTAGTATGATAAATTTGAGATTAATGTTATGCCAAAGTTTGATTGTGTTTTAACTTATAGACCTAAAATGAAGTGAAGATTCAATTTGATTTGATCTTATTGATATCAAGATGATTCTAAGGTCTAAACTTGAAAAAAAATCACAATACACATAATACACCATAACACAAACCATGGTAAACAATTATAATGTCAATTGTTATCATATAATTCATATACATGTGATAAGGATAGTAGTTTTTAGATGATTTTTGATATGAATTATGATATATGATTTTTAGAGAATTTTATCAAAGGACATCAATAGATCATGGTGGTGCGTGTGGCATTAGTATTTAAGACAATTAATCTTTCAACATGTCTTTTGTGATTTTCTTTATAATTTAGATAAATATCTCATAACACATTTAGAGTTTGAATCATATGGATAATATAAGATATTTATAAGCAATGAATATTAGAATAAAAGATAGGTCATCAAAATAAAATATGATTTTGAATTTTTATTAATTTGATTTATAAGATCATATTTCCTATAAGATATAAGATGACTATAACATGATAGCTTAAAAGGAAAAACAAAAAGAAGAATAGAAAAGACATTAAAGCACATCATGAAGTAGAAATTTGTATATTTCAATTTGAAAATATTCTACTTCATGCATTTGGATGATACTAGTAGATGAGAGATTTGGGTATCCAAAGGGAACCAAGTGTAACGGTTCCTTTAGGTACCCAAATATAGCGTGATAATTTTTGGGGAGACGATAATGAACGAATTCTTTCAAGTGGAGTTAATGTTTCATTTTTTATTTTTGGTCTCCATTCATATTTTGATTTAATATTATGCATCAAATTTCCATATTCATTAAACTTAGGTTTAAAATAATAATCACTTTTGAAATTATATTTCATAGGAAATTTGTGCACATTAGAATTTAGTTTGGGAGATACATAATGTGGGTTAGAATTCATTGTGTTTGTGTGATTAAACATTCTACTAGGTGCATGTTTAATATGCTTTAACATACTAGTAGAAGTTTTACTCATGTTTGATGATAAACTAGAAATAAGATATTTAAAATTATTTAATCCTTTTTGAAAGAGTGATTTTAAAGATTCTAGTTTATAAGAGAGAATATTATTTTCGTTTATCAATTTTTCGTTATGTTCTTTTAAAATTAAAAGTTCTTTTTCTAAATCCTTGAATTTTTCTTTAATATTATTATAATCAAAATAAGGTGTATAGTTTTCAAATGAAGAGCATGATTGAGATTCAAACACATATTTTTTGGATTCTTCATTCACATTTTCTTTCAAAGTTTTATTTTCTAAACGTAATCTTTTATTATCAATTTTTAATTTCTTCATTCTACGTTTAGCAATTTTTTGTATATGGAAATAAGATAAAGAATTAGACTTTCTTACAGCGCAATCGGAAGAGGCAAGATGTGAACATGACGTTCCTTTGTCGTCTTCTAGGCCTTCCTTCTTTATAGATGAATTTTCATCTTCTCTTGATGAATTGCTCTCTTTGGCTAAGTCAATTTCCATGATTTCCATGGTTTTTCTATACGAGAGATTTTCTTGAATAATGGTGGATGCTTGTATGTCCTTCTCTTCCTGTGTTTGTTCCATACCTGCAAGAGAAAGATCATAAGTTATCTCAAGAAAATTCAACATCTCGTATGCAGTAGGAAAAGTATGAATGAGTTTGGAAATATTTTGATCTAACGCACAAAATAGACTATTCATAGATTTTGCATTTAAAACCATTTCGTTTTTATTTAATACGCTAGGGGGCTTTTTAATAGTGATGTTCCAAACTTTTTCATCTAAAGCTTTAAGAAAATTTTCCATTAATATTTTCCATCCTTTAAAATTTCTTCCTTCAAATAGAGGTGGTGCTAGTGATTTTCCTTCTTCATAAAAATTTACCCCACTAGTAGAAGCGAGATCATGAGACGCCATTATTCCCGGTTGTTAAGCCGATTGGAATAACCTGGCTCTGATACCACTTGTTGGATCGGTAGGCGCCCTTAGAGGGGGGGTGGGGGGTGAATAAGGGTTTTAAAAACTTATAATATATTTTGAATATTTTAGAAAAATCTTTGATTATTAAACTAGAGAAGATCAAGACAAATCAAGTGAAGTAAAAGTAAAGACATGATTTTATTAACTTGAGAAGCATGATTACAAAACTTGATCTCTTATCGAAGCTAGAAATCAAAGCTAATAGAAAGACTCTTTTTGTTTTCTATACCGACTCGTATCCCCACGAACTGGTTGGCTTTAGCCGATCCTTCCCCGGATACGGCTTCAAGCCGCTCTAGCCAACCCTTCCCCGGATATGGCCTCGAGCACCCCCTAGACCTACACCCGAGACCTAGTCGCCAATACGAGGCGAATTTCAGCCCTAAGTCCTACCCAGACCTAGTCGCCAACACGAGGCGAATTCACTAAACGTTTACAGAAAAGATATGAAATGAAAAGACAATAATATAAAAACTCCCTCTATGAGGATCTCTTGGAGAAGTAGACGAAGATGCAGAATATGATCGTAATCGATGCGGTCTTTCGTCACGATGATGACGCGTGTTGAAATCTTCTCCACGGATCTCCTTTAGTCTTTATGGATTTGTGGGAGTATCTCTCTGAAACTTCCTCTCTATGTTGTGGCACGAAGCTCTGGAATTCTGGATCTCTAGAGGATTGAGAAGACGGATCCAAGGGGTCCTTTTTATAGCCTTGGAGCTAGCGCCTGCGCTGCCGCCGGCGCTATCCCAGTTTAGGAAATATTCTCGCGTGGGAATCCTTCATTTTAAGCAAGCCGACCGCCTTCCTCTATTGCTTTGCGCTATCGCCGGCGCTATCCCAAATTAGGACATGTTTTGCGCGGCAGAATCTTCAATCCGAGGAAACAATTCTCCCTTGCCTTCTGTATGCGTCGCTACCGCCTGCGCTATTGCCAACCGCCAGGCGTTATCTCCTTTCATATGTGCTCCCAGAATTGCGCTATCATCGCTAGCGCCAGGCGCTAAGTGCTACCGCCGACGCTAGTGGGAGTACTGTCTTCTATTTTCATTTGTCGGAATTCGTCGGGAGTTCTCGAGAACATTCGACGAATTGACTTAGCCGCACAATTTCCTTCACAAGTCTGCCTTTTTGACTTCTGTCTGCGTTCGTCGATATTCGTCGGGAGTTCACGAGAACATTCAACGAATAGACTTAGCCGCTAACAGTTCGTCGAATGACAGCTAGCGCCTGCGCTAGTGCTACCGCCAGTGCTAGTGGGAGATTTGGATTTGATGGCTCAACTTTGGGGGCAACCTTCTTATGTAATCCTTGAGTTATGTGGACTTTGTTATCCTGCACACTTAAACACACAAGATCAAACACACATAGGTTTTGTTATTCTCAAACCTAGGAGATGCGGAAGACCATGTTCCAACAATGTACTCTAGCATTTGAGGGTGTTCTGCCTTCTTCAAATAGGGGGAGATTGTTGGGAAAATGACCCTCAATGTTCCCTTGATTTGAAGAGACCTCACACTCAATGCTAAGTACAAGTTGTATTTGATAACTCCTATTTCTATCTCAAAAGTATGCAGGACAAGGGCACACCATGATGTAATGCATGATCAACTGAGATGAGCTCTCTGTCTCAGCTAAACCACTGAGATAAGACTAGGAGCCGCTGAGAAGGTGTCTGGGCAAGCTGAGATGCAGATAGAAGAAAACCGCTGAGACAACTGTTTGTCTCAGCGGATCCGCTGAGATGGGACAGAAGCAACCACTGAGACGGCTGACCATCTCAGCCCAACCGCTGAGACAGATTCAAAAGTGATCTGGCGGGTTCTGCTTTTGGCGCAAGCTGTAGAAATGCATATTGGGGTCCACCAATCACTCCCATACCTGTCAGGAGGACAGCTAAGAGCCATTGAGGGTCAGTGGTGTATAAAAGGAATAAGTTAGGGTTGAGAAAAGAACTTTTTTTATTACTCTCCAGCACATAAACTCAAGAACAATACTGTTCCATTGTCGGTAGCCAAGAACTGAGCTTACACAAGGCTGCAAGGAGAAAAGAGATTGCTTATCTTGATTCATCTCAAGATAGAGCAAGTAGATCAAGTCCATCATCTGAAGGGCTGATCAAGAAGAATCAAGTTGGAGCTGCACTTCTCCTCCCTGGTTCAAGTCTGCAACAACAGTTATTAAGAAGAAGAAGAACAAGGCTTGATCTCTTCTTCCTTCAATCTGTAAACCTTATTATATCATTTGTAGGAGCCTTTGGGTTCTGAGACTGTAGGGCTTTATTGCTTGAGTGTGTAAGGCTGATTGGCCTGAGTTGTAGAGCTGAGAGGTCAGCTTGAGTTAGGACCAGGAGGTGGTCTGAGTTGTAGGAGGTGGATTCCTCTGAGGTAGGGCTGTTGTGCCTGAGGTAGGGTTTGTGAAAACCTGAGAGATCCCATGGGATCTGTGTTGTAGGCTCTTGGAGCTGAGTTTGGAGAAGTTGGCCTTGTCTAACTCATTGTTAGAAAGGTGAAGGGGAAAGAGGACTACTCAAGGCACCCTGTCTTGAGGAACCTCTATAAATCTCTTTGTGCTTTCTGTGCTTGATAATTTGCTAACCTAAATTCAGAAAACACTAAGCCTAAAAAAAGAAACCTATTCACCCCCCTCTAGGTGTTTAAGACTACATCCTATATAAACTATCACTTCTACATCATGACCTATTTATAGGCTTACAAATAAAAGAGGCTACATGCAGCCCAAATTAAAAACAAAACAAAACATTGTCTAAATGCACACCAACATGAAATAAAGTCCAAACAATACAACTAATAATAAAGAAAACATGACAATAATTAATTAATAATTATAGTAGAATAATTATAATTATTAATTAAATATTCATGCACCGCGGGCGGAGGTTGTAGCTGCGATGACGTTCTTCACACTGGTGCGGCGATGGCGTTCTTCAAAATGGTTGTCGCAGCGATGGCGTGCACCGTGATTCTTGTCGCTGCATCGTCCATCAGTGTCTTCAAATGTAATGTTGCGGCAATGATCAAAATAATGCGTCGAGTCGTCGTCGTCAAGGAACTGGTCACGACAATGGTCACGAACATATGGCGGGGCGTCGTCGCCATCATTGTTGGCACATCACTAGTTTGCTTAATGCAAAGAGGAGCTTTCCTGCAAAGGCTGCAGCAGTTGTGAGTCAGTCTATTTATGCTAACAGGAACCTAGGACCAAAAAACAATTGGGTTCCTAAGGGAAAATGAATTGCATTTTGTAGGATAGTTCAAGTACCAGCCTAAGGAAAATATGGTACTTAGACAGTGGGTGCTCAAGGCACTTGTCTGGAATAAGTAGTCTTCTGCAGGATTACACTCCTATGAAGAATGAACCAAAAGTTATCTTTGAAGGTTCTGAAAAAGGAGTCACCAAAGGATATGGTATGATCACAAATGACATAGTCTCAATAACAAAGGTAGCTTATGTTGAAGGGTTGCAACACAACCTTGTAAGCATAAGTCAACTATGTGACTTGAGCCATGTCATTGAATTCCACAATGACAAGTGCTTGATCAAAAAGTCAGTTGACTTAGAGATCATTCTCTCAGGCACTAGGAGTGAGAATGTTTATTGCTTAGATTTTTATTTGGAATAATTCTTTATCTCCTATATGTCTTGTAGCTAATGAAAGTGAATCTCTTTGTGTTCAATGGTACAAGAGACCTGCCCACATTAACTACACGACAATGTATAGACTATTTTCTAAAAACCTTGTTAGAAATAGTCCTAATTTGAAATATATTAAAAGTGGTCCCTGTCATGCATGCCAAATGGGCAAGCAAACTAGGGCCACCTTTAAAAGCATTGGCTCCAAAGACACCAAAAGATGTCTATATTTGTTGCATATGGACTTGTTTGGTCCTTTGCCCATCCAGAGCCTAGGTGAGAAGTTGTATACCTTAGTGATTGTTGATGATCACTCAAAATATACATGGGTATTCTTCCTTAAGAAGAAATCTGATACATTAGATATCTTCATACACCATGTCAAGGCAATCCAGAATGAACTACAATGTACTGCGGTCAGAACTAGAACTGACCATGGTACAGAATTTCAATCTGGGGCCATGGCAAAGTTTTGTCAAGAATTTGGTATCACCCAAGAGTTTTCCTCCCCAAGGACTCAGTAAAATGGTGTGGCCGTGAGGAGGAATAGGACCTTGATAGAAGCTAAGAGAACATTGCTTAGTGACTCTTCACTTCTAGAATATTTCTGGGCTGAGGCAGTCAATACTGCTTGTCATGTTCTCAATAGAGCTTTCATCAATAAGACCCTTGGAATAACCCCCTATGAGATTCTGAAAGGCAAACAACCAACAGTTTCATACTTTAGAATCTTTGGTTGCAAATGCTATATTTTAAATAATGGAAAATCTCAACTAACAAAGTTTGCTAAAAAAATGCAATGTTGATGTTCTTGTTGGATATAGCTCACATAGTAGAGCCTATAGAGTATACAATAAGAAGACTCATGTTGTAGAAGAGTTTATGCATGTTGTCTTTGATGAGATCAACCTACTTTATAAGGGCTGGTCCAGTTCTCCTGTTTTGACAGGTAATGATAAGAGGATGCAAGAAACGTCTATCCAAGACATACCCAACACCAGCAGAATAAATTCAGAGGTTGAAATACCTGAAGTTGAAGATCAGCAGGATGCTGAAGAACCTACTGCTCTAGAAGAAGTAGCTGCTGCAGATGAGATACTACAGAATGTTGACAGATTGCCTGCAATAACCAGGAATCTGAGGGATCATACAAGGAACCATATAATTGGTGATGAGAACCAATGGGTGATCACCAGAAGTAGTGCTTACAATAAAGCTCTATTCCTGAGCTTTCTTTCTTAGATGGAGCCCAAGAAGTTTGAAGAAGCTAATAAAGATACATTCTAGATTCAAGCAATGCAAGAAGAGCATCTACAATTCAAAAGGTGCAAAGTATGGAAGTTGGTGCCAAAACCTCAAGGACACAACATCATTGGCACCAAATGGATCTACAGAAACAAGCTAGATGAGAATGGCATCATCATCAAGAATAAGTCTAGACCTGTAGCCAAGGGATACATGCAAGAAGAAGGTATTGACTTTGATCAAACCTTTGCCCCATTTGCAAGGTTAGTAACAATAATGATATTCCTTGCTTATGCTTCCCACAAGGGGTTCAAAGTATAACAGATGGATGTCAAGTCAGCCTTCCTAAATGGAGATTTGAAAGAAGAGGTATATGTGGAACAACCTTCAGGTTTTGCACATCCAACTCTTACCTCCCATGTTTATTTTCTTAGGAAAGCATTATATGGTCGAAAGCAAGCCCCTAGGGCTTGGTAGGAGACCTTGTATTTCTCATCAAGAATAAATTTTTGAGGGGAAAGATAGTTAATACATTGTTTCTTAGGGATACAAGGGGCAAGTGTCTCCTAGTCCAAATTTATGTTGATGACATAATTTTTGGGTCTACTGATGACAACCTTTGCAAATGGTTTGCTAACCTTATGCAGAGGGAGTTTGAGAAGAGCAGAATGGGAGAGCTCAAGTACTTTTTATGCCTCCAAGTGAAACACTCTGATGAGAGAATATTCATCTCTCAGACCAAGTACAATATGGAGCTTATCAAGAAATTTGGGATAGAATCTGCTTCCACCATGAAAACTCCCATGAGGTCAAATATTTGCCTGGACAAGGATGAGAAGGGAAAACCCTTGATGAATCCATGTACATGTGTTATTGGATCCTTGTTATATCTGACTGCTAGTAGACCAGACATTATGTATGCTTCATGTGTTTGTGCTAGGTACCAAGCATGCGCTAAGGAATATCACTACACAGCTGCAAAGATGATTTTGAGATACCTTAAGGGCAATCAACATCTTGGCCTTTGGTACGCTAAGAACAATGGTTTTGAACTGACTTGCTTTTCAGATGTAGATTTTGCAGGATGCAAAGAAGATAGGAAAAGCACAAGTGGAATTTGTCAATTCCTAGGAAGGAGGTTGATATCTTGGAACAGCACGAAGCAGCTAGTGTGGTAATATCCACAACTGAGTCTGAGTACATTGCTACAGGGAGGTGCTGTGCACAATTGCTGTGGATACATCACCAGCTAGAGGACTACAACCTCAAGGTAAGCAATTCTCCTTTATATTGTGACTCATCCAGTGCAATTTCTATTGCTAAGAATCTTGTCTCTCATAGAAGGACTAAGCATATAGAAATTAGATATCATTTTATTAGAGAGCATATAGAAAGTGAAGATATCTGGCTTAAATTTGTCCCCACTGACAATCATATTGCTGATATCTTTACAAAGCCATTGGATGAGGCTAAATTTACCTTCTTTAATATTGAGGTAGGAATGTTGAATGTTGAATAGTCATTAACTTTTCATAATGTTCATCATATATGTGATTTTGTATCTTAAGCTCTGCTAGGATATGTTGCTATCTAAAACACTTAGTAGCATATTTTGGACTCAAATAATCCTAATTAAATGGTTCTCTGTTAGGCAGAGAGGTCAGCTGAAACAACTAAGAAAGTTTCAGCTGAACCGCTGAGACAGCTGAGAAAGTCTTAGCTGAACCGCTGAGATGACTAAGACAGTCTCAGCGGTTGACATTACCTTGTCCCAGCGGGTTGTCACTCGGTCTCATCGGATCCACTGAGGCGGTTTGGTTCAATTAATCCTAGTCCAAATTAAGAATTCAGTGATATTAAATCAATTAAATTGATAAGTCAAATCAACACCTCTCACTAAACATAAACTTAACCTAGAACCAAACCTCTATAAATAGAGCAATGTTGATTAAATCATTCACAAACCCTTAAACCCTAGTCGGCGAGATGACTTTACCTCCCGTCTCAACGACTCATTTTTTTGAAGAAATGGCACCAAAGAGTTCAAAGGATCATCTAGAAGGGTATGAGATCATCAGAAATGGATTTCAACATGCTCAATCTGAGATTAAGGAAGTGATTCAACTTCTGGATGAACAAGGTTTAGAATACTTATTGTCAGAACCATCAGTAATTCTCAGAACTGAAGTTTTGGAATGGTACAGTAATGCAAAGCTATCATCCTCCAAATCTTCCTTAAAGTCCAAGTTTGGAAGCTTGAAGATTAAGATATCTGCAAGAAAGCTGGAGAAAGCATTTCAACTGCCATAATGCAGTAATAATGAGGAAGATAGCGTGTCTGAAAAAGACAAAGAAAAAGCCCTCAAAAGGTGTGAGGATAGTGATGCCAAGACTGGCTCACTAAAGAGGAAATTCTTCAATAAAAAAGGAAAGCTACTGTCAGATTTAGTAGGCAAGACATTACTGTGCAAGTCAGGGTCACACGATACAATCTCAAAGCACATGTTTGAGTTGATGACTAGAGTGGTCTTGAAGAAAAAGACCTCCTAGGCTGCTGTCATCTTCCAAAAGATCAAAGAATGTCTGCAGGCTCCAAAGCTAGGCAGAATTCTCTCTCTTTATCTACTGAACTCCTATCCTGAAGAATTTGATAGCTCCAAAGGATCCAACATTCACTACATGATCAAAAAATGGACATAAAGACACCGGATAGGTTCTCAAGGGTGCTCCCAATGAGTCAGCCCTCTAAGATAAAGGAGAAGAAAAGGAAATTAGTCAAAGGGTTAGGAAGCTAGAATAGTAAGTTCTGATTCAAATTTAGAAGCTGCTGACAATGTCCCTACTAAGGATGATCAAGGATCTGCCAGCCATCTAGACAAATATGTTCATGAAGGGCATGACAGTGAAGAACATGAGGATCATGCTGCTACTGAAGAGCATGAGAAAGATAAGGATGTTGTTGCTGATGAAGAGAAGTTTGATGGAAATGAAGGAGATCAAACTCAATATGATGCTCCTAATCTTCAAGAAGCTGATGACAATGCACATAATGTGTCTGCTGAGTCTGCAAGACATGAAGAGGAGCACTCAACCTCTCCTAGTGACTTGCAAAGTAAGATTGACACAATCATTTTCAATCTAGAAAGAAAGATTGTTGGGAAAAACCCTTGATTTAACTTAACAACATATATGAAAGTGATTTTAACTACTAAGATTGAATTACCCATTGTATAATGAGGGTATTCTGGTCATTAGATGTCTTAGGATATCACACTCAACATAGGATGTCAGGACCAGATCAAGGGAAACAAAATTAGGCTAAGTTAACATTTGCGTCGTATAGAATTCGACGTAACATCGAGTCCATATCGACGCTGCTTTGACTAGAAGTCCAAGCGGTTCAACCCTTTTGTCAAAGTAACTCAACTCGACGTTACGTCAAATAAATATCGACATAGTGGTCAGGGACTTGTCGGAGTAACTAGGGAAGTCGACACAACTTCTACTTTAACTCGACGCAGAAGAGGTTATCTGTCGAAGCCATCTAATGTCGACGCAACGTCGACTTCATCTCAACGCAGAAGATGAAGTTCAGAGCCAGGTAGATCAACTCAATGGACATGTCGATGAGATATCGACGCAACATTGACTCGCAGAGTTCAATCAGAGCAGAGATGAAATCGAAGCTGCTTCTACAAGAACTCGAAGTTGCGTCGATAAGAGAAGAAATGAATTCGACGCTACGTCGAATACAGTCTATAAAAGTATATCTTTTCAGCTGTCTCTCTGATCCTTCTTTCATGGCCCACATCCTTCAAGACCGTTCCCCAACGGCTTAATAATTGCCTGAAATAGAAAGGAGCATTACAGAAGGAGACAAAAGGTTTCTTGGAACCATATTCCTTGTAGGTGGATAGGCCGAGAATTAAAGAGGAAAGAAAGAGAATGTCATTGGCAGATTAACTTTTCAGGGCATACCAGAAAGGGAAAGAAATTTGAAATTGAATAGAGAGAATAAAAGGAGAAGAGAAGACATAATCAGATAGAGCATTAATCACAATCAACCGTCTTCCTTCTTGCTAGGGCTTCCTCTTCTTCCCCCTCTCTCAGGAACCCTAACACAGAAAAGAGAAAAGAAAAGAAAGTTATGCTGTTCTTCATATAATAGAACAGAGGATCTGAAAGCTGCTCTTCAACACATCTTAGTAGCCAGATCTCAATCAGCAGAAGTAGAAAGGATCTGACATATAAAGCACCTGCAATTCATCACTATCTAAAGCAGGGGTTAATCAAGAGCAGATCCTGTGGAACATTTAATAGGCTGTTCTTCATACAATCTCCTCAAGAATTCTGAGAATAGAATTCCTACAACTTTCTTTCTTCTCCTTCTTTCTTATTCTGCAAAAGTGTTTTATTAATCCCTCTTCAAAAGATTCAGTGGTTCAAGATCTCCTTATCAAAAGATTCAGTGGTTCAAGATCTCCTTATCAAAAGATCTAGTGGTTCATGATCTCCTTGTCAAAAGATCAGTGGTTATAAGAGTCTCCTTACCAAAAGACTCAGGCACAGTGGTGCATCCCTACCAGGTGGTAGAAGAGGGGAGTACCCACATTTTGGAGAACCACTACAAAAAATTCTGTGTGTCTTCTGGTTACTAATTTTCCGTGCTCTCCCAATTTCTTTCTATTCTGCACTTTATTTCCTGCACCATATTTATTCTTCCTGTGTTCTTGTTGAGCATAAATCCTTAGTTAAGTTTATTATTTTCACAGTTAGGATAGAAATAAATTTAAATCTCTATTCACCCCCCCCCCCCCTCTAGAGGATTCTCAGAGGCACACTGTGCACTTTCAATTGGTATCAGAGGGAGGTTGAACATTAAGAGGTTAACACCTTGATCAAAAAGACCTCCTACTCCTATTTCTTTTTTATAAATATATTTTATAAAGATAATGAGTACTAAGGATTATGCTTCCACAAGACCTCCAATGTGTAACTTAAACAAATTCACACTCTGGAAGGCCAGGATAAGTCTTTACATGAATTCAATTGATGAAGACATACATAATGTTCTTCTCACAGGCCCCCCTGCTCCAATCAGACAAAAGGAAGGAGAAACCTCAACAACTGAGGCTGTCACAAGAAAGGAATGGACAGAGGCTGAAAAGAAGGTCAAGGCATGTGATGCCATGGCCATGAATATTTTGGTGTCAACAATGTCAGATGACATTTTTCAGAAAGTTGTTGAGTGCCAATCAGCAAAGGAAATCTGGGACTCACTCACCACCATGGTGGAGGGAAGTGCTGATGAAAGGAAGGACAAAAAGTCCCTTCTCATATCTTAGTATGAGAACTTTCAAAAGAAAGCTGATGAATCTATTGCCAATATGTATGACAGAGTCAGTCTTATCATTAATGAGCTCAGAGGCTTAGACAAGGAAATATCCTTGACTGCAATTAATGATAAGATTCTCATGTGCTTCCCTAGCTCATGGGATTCAAGGATCTGGGAAATCAGAGAATCCAGATGCCACAGAGAGATCTCAACTGAAGCTTTGCTAGGAAAGCTTAAGTCATATGAGATGCTTCTGAAAAACAGGGCTGAGGCTGATGAAAGGGAGACCACTCCAGATCCTGTCCATAGGTCCCTTGCTCTGAAAGCTGCTGAAGGAGAGTCCTCCACTCATGAGGATGAAATGTTCAGTCTGCTGGCAAAAATATTCAAGAAGTGGGTCAAGACTGAAGACTCAAGGAGAAGAGAAAGAGACTCAAGGCCCAGGTATGATAAGACTCCAAGGAAGGAGATTATCTACTTTACCTGCAACAAGCCAGGGCACATTGCTCCTGAGTGCCCTCAAGAGCAAAGGAACAGGAGCAACAATAAAGAGGAGAAGAAGAAGAAGTCTCTCAGAGGGAAGGACAAGAAGAAAGCAAAGGGTTTCATTGCTGAGACCTGGAGTGATTCAGAAGTGGAAGAGAGCTCATCATCATCTGAGAGTGATGATGAAGAAGAAGCAGTAGCAGCCTGCATGATGGCTCTTGGGATGTTATCAGATGAAGAAGAAGAACAGGTATCCATTTTTGATGAATTTGATTTCAATTCAAAAGATTTTAAAACCTGTTTTAGAGATTTCTGCATTGAACATCTTATGGTAGAAAAAGAATTAGACACAGCTAGGACTGAACTAGAAAACCTTAAGAAAGATGAAATCTACCTAAGAAATCAGAATCTAACAAATGAAATCAATAATAAAGAGTTAGAACTAATTGAACTTAGGAAAGAGTACATACAATTAAAAGAAGAGCTAGCAAAGGCAAAGGCCTTTGAGGACTCACTCAATGGGAGGAGTCAGAAGCTCAAAGACATCACTGAAAATCTCTCTATGAGATTTAATCACCTAGGGTTAGGAGCAGAGCCCTCCACAACCACTGAAGCACCTAGAAAATCTGCCTAGAAAAATCCAGTGTCATTTGTTAGATCTAGTGAGTGCAAACCAAGTGATAAGAGTGCATCATTCAAGGTTAAGGATAACACCCATCCAGATAGGATAAACTAATCTAATCAAGTAAATTTGAATAGGAAAGAAAGACCCCAAGGTAAGAATAATATAGAGGAGTTAAATAACAACAACTAAAAGGCAAAAACAAAACCTAGGATAATCAAACATTCTGCTTATTTGTTATATTTTGATACATTTTGTACTCACTTCAAGTATCATGATAAGAGTTTTGGGAAATCCATTCCCCATCATCCCAAAGGGTATCATGAAAGACCTTTCTATTCTTTCATTGAACCCTATAATGGTAAAAGCAAAGGGTCCAAGGTAACCTGAGTTCCATTTAATGTTTGAATTACTTGTGCATAATTAGGCAGGGTCCCACTCAGGAGAAAATGGAGTGGGAAGGGAGATACATGACAAGCATAAGGGACAAACTCCATTTAAGGGAGTAATTTCTACCTTAATGTTTCCTAACAGATCATAAAATCAATATTATAATATATTTTCAATAAATAAAATTGCTGAGAAAAATAGCAAGAATTTTCAAGGAAAATAAATCTGTTCATTCAGAGTTGCTTCCAATAGAAGTCGATGTACCATCAATTTCTACTCGACGCCAGCATCAAGAAGCACGCAGAGAAGGTAATTCGAATAGAAATCGACGTAACGATGATTTCTTATCGACACAGCGCCAAGTTCATATCGACGCATACGTCGACTTATTAATCGCGGATTAAATTCGAAGTTATGTCGATTGGAAATCGACGTAACGTCGACTAGACTACTCCAACTTAGAATTCCTAAATAGTCTCGAAGCTACGTCGAGTACTAGTCGACGCAAAGTCGATATATCAGCGCGCGCAGAATTGCTTCTATAAGCAATCTCGACACACCTTTGCACGCCAAATAATAAGTGTTATCGACGGTGCATCGACCTAAACCCTAAGTAGCGGCGATTCATCTACTTGTAAACAATTATTGCATCGAAATATTTACGCTTTTGAATTCTCTTCCTCTCGCTCTCTTGCTCTCCTGTTCTCTAGCCTTCCCATGCACCTCTCTCTCTCTCTCTCTCTCTCTCTCTCTCTCTCTTTCCCTTTGACTTTGCAGGTAAATCCAAATAAATGGCTCCTCCCAAAGTCAACTCAGGGTTTGATGTGGACGTGGACTCCTTCAGTGCAGCGGCAGAAAGTTTCAAAGCCATTCTTGGCTTGTTTCAAGAGGCTGGTCTGACCAAGCTTATCTCCACAAGATGCAAAATCCTGGATATCAAATTGAATAAATTTAAAGACAGTGTTCAGATAGGAGAGGATGGTTCCCTCAAAGGGAAAATATATGACACAAATGTATTGATAACAGAGGAATTGCTAAACTAAACATATGATCTTCAGACAGGGGATGAGTCAGATGAACTAACAGGGAATGAGATTAAGAGGGCCCTGGAACTGATGCAGTTCAAAAAGGACAAGCCTATCAATCTGAAGAAAATGGATCTTGGAGAAGAATACAGATTCCTGGCAGATATAGTAGGAAATGTATTGTTGTGTAAGATTTCTGCACATGATGCTGTTCCAAAGCAACAGCTACAGATTATGGTATCTCTTGTTCTAAAGAAGAAGATCAATTGGGGAAGATGCCTACTAAAGATGATTGGGCATAAGTACTCCCACAAGGAGAATGCCTACATGAGAAAAATGAGCCAAGTGCTCTTCAAACACTATCCAGATATCTGCAAGTCAAAAGGAGTGCCCATTCCACCTGGAAAAAAGGATTACAATTGGAATCTTTTCCAAATGGACCAGGCAAATCTCAAAGCATGGTCAAGCTCAAATTTCTCCTCCTCCACTAGACTCAGAAAGGGAAGGTACAGATCACCCTCAGGAAGACACCCCATCTCAACAGCAACAACAACAACAATAACTGCAACAACAACAATAGCATTTACAATCCACTTCATCACCAGAGCCATATCCTCTGCAAACCCATCTACCACCATCCATCAAAATTCTAGACCATCCATCTGCTCCACCTCCACCACCATCAGTTCACTACTCTCCTGAAGTTTACCATCCTCTCACCCCTATTCAAGAAGAGCTCCCTCCATCACCCCTCCATCTACATCTCATCCACCCACAATTGATCTTAAGCAGATCATTTCCAAGGCTGTGGCCATTGCCTCCTCCACATTTGCAGATCAAGTGGCCTCTCACGCTAGAAAGATTGACAGAAAATACTCACAGATGGAGGGTGAGTTATTAAGATTTCAAAGATCCTTTTAGAGCCTCAAAGATTTTGTATCTTCCTCTATGATTTCAAGGGAGTTCTTAACCTCACTGGCCAGCAAGGTCAAGAAGGGGGAGAACATACTAGAGGAAGAAATACCTCCTCATGTTATGAATGGACAAGATCAGAGGAATGCTAATAATGAGTCTGCTCATGACAAAGTAACTACCTTTTAGGGTGCACAGTCTCAGGGGGAGCATTCAGAAAGGTTGGGTGATGATGTCCAGGGAAAACTAGATGCAACAGTTCAGGGGGAGCTTGCTCCAGAAATATTGAATGATAAAGAAACAGATGCATCTGTTCAGGGGGAGACAATTGACAAAGAGATGGCAAATGTCATGCAGTTTCTGACAGATGAAGGGGAGCCCCAAGAAAGGTTGAATATTGAGCAAACTGATGCAGCAAAATAGGGGGAGCCTACCCCAGATGTCCAAAGGGACCTAGATGCAGAGATGACTGCTGTAAGCACAGTTGTAGCTCAGGATGAAATCCAGGATAAAGATCCACTAGATGAAGTAGCACGGATAGCTGAGGAAGCTGCCCAGGAGGCTGAAATTGTACAAAGTCAGGGGAAGCTTACCAAAGACATTACTGATGATAAGCCCTTGCAGTTTGCCTCAAGAAAAGTCTCCTCAAAAGTATTCTCAAGAAAAAGATAGACCCCTGAGAAGGATTCCTGAATTCTTATAAAGGTATTATATGATTATTCATTTTGAATACAAATATATTCTCGGAAGACTAATGTTATACAACTTTACTGCTTGACAACTAAATGGAACTGCATATGATTTCAGTCTGTCCTATGTTATGTCTATGTTGTAATGTATGTATTGTTGTTTATACAAAAGAATGTGTAAAATCACTTTATTCAATCTGTAAAATTTATTATGATAAATAGGGGGAGATTGTTGGGAAAAACCCTTGATTTAACTTAACAAATTAAATGAAAGTGATTTTAACTACTAGGATTGAATTACCCATTGTATAGTGAGTGTATTCTGGTCATTAGATGTCTTAGGATATCACACTCAACATAGAGTGTCAGGACTAGATCAAGGGAAGCAAAATTGGGCTAAGTTAACATTTGCGTCGAATAGAATTCGACGAACATCGAGTCCATATCGACGTTGCTCTGACTAGAAGTCCAAGTGGATCAACCCTTCTGTCAAAGTAACGCAAGTCGACGTTACATCTAATAAATATCGATGTAGAGGTCAGGGACTTATTGGAGTAACTAGGGAAGTTGATGCAGCTTCTACTTCAACTCGACGCAGAAGAGGTTATCTGTCGAATCCATCTAAAGTCGACGCAATGTCGAATTCATCTCGACACAGAAGATGAAGTTCAGAGCTAGGCAGATCAACTCGATAGACATGTCAATGAGATGTCGACACAACGTCGACTCACATAGTTCAATCAGAGCAGAGATGAAATCAAACCTGCTTCTACAAGAACTCGAAGTTGCGTCGATAAGAGAAGAAATGAATTCGACGCTACGCCGAATACAGTCTGTAAAAGTATATCTTTTCAGCTGTCTCTCTGATCCTTCTTTCATGGCCCACATCCTTCAAGACCGTTCCCCAATGCTTAATAATTGCCTGAAATAGAAAGGAGCATTACAGAAGGAGATAAAAGGTTTCTTGGAACCATATTCCTTGTAGGTGGACGGGCCGAGAATTAAAGAGGAAAGAAAGAGAATGTCATTGGCAGATTACCTTTTCAGGGCATACCAGAAAGGGAAAGAAATTCGAAATTGAATAGAGAGAATAAAAGGAGAAGAGAATACAGAATCAGATAGAGCATTAATCACAATCAGCCATCTTCCTTCTTGCTAGGGCTTCCTCTTCTTCTCCCTCTCTCAGGAACCCTGACACAGAAAAGAGAAAAGAAAAGAAAGCTCTGCTATTCTTCATCTAATAGAACAGAGGATCTGAAAGCTGCTCTTCATCACAATCACTTAGCAGACAGATCTCAATCAGCAGAAGTAGAAATGATCTGACATACAAAGCACCTGCAATTCATCACTATCTAAAGGAGGGGTTAATCAAGAGCAGATCCCGTGGAACATCTAATAGGCTGTTCTTCATAAAGTCTCCTCAAGAATTCTGAGAACAGAATTCCTACTATTTTCTTCCTTCCTCTTCTTTCTCATTCTGTAAAAGAGTTTTATTAATCCCTCTTCAAAGGATTCAGTGGTTCAAGATCTCCTTATCAAAAGATCCGGTGGTTCAAGATCTCCTTATCAAAAGATCCGGTGGTTCATGATCTCCTTGTCAAAAGATAAGTGGTTCTAAGAGTCTGTTAAATTTTTGAAGTGGAAGTGTTTTAGTGCTGGGCAGTCTGAAGATTGGGGACCGTAGAGACCACGCAGTCTGCGTTGGTTTTCTGGCCAGTTGTGTCACAGGCGGATTGTTCTGAGCGGTCTGTTCTGGAAGACTGCCTCTTCTGTCCGAGCGACTTGCGCGGGTTGGTCTGGCGACTTGTCCTAAGTCGGCCAGATGTTCTTGGTCTGCATTTTTGCAGTGACCGGGTGGTCTGACGACTATTCTAGTCGGTCTGGTTTCTGAAGATGTTCTTTGCTTTGCAATAAGACCAGGCGGTCTTCTTGTTGAGACTGCAGTGACCGGGCGGTTTGGTTGTTAACCACAAGTTTTAATAAAGGAGCTGTGAGCTTTGCCGAGCTCGGGCGGTCTGCTTTGTGAGACCACTCACGATTTGATGGGCGGTTATTGTATCCCGGTTGTGCGGTGAAGACATCCGTCTACCCGCCTATAAATAGGGGTGCAGGGACCATCATTATAAATGAGAACTGTAAGAACTCAAAGTTGGCTTGATTGTGCCGGTCTCATTTTGAGGTCGCGTGGTCTGAGATATTTGTCTGACCGGTTTCTGTGTTCGCAGGTTAAGCGGTTTGTAGCTTGCGGTCAGCTTGTCTCCTTCATCCAGCTTTGAATAAACCAGTCCGGTCGGACTGTGTTTAGGTGTTCACGGTCTGTGCAACAAACTCAGTTGATCAGGCGGTCTTAAGTGGCCAGGCGGTCTTGAGTTCGGTCTGTCATAGGAAGCAGTTCTTGTTCAGTGTTCGCGGGTTCTTCTTTGATCAAGACCGTGCGGTCTGGGCGATCAAGAAGTGCGAACTAGTTGTTTTTAGTAGAGGAATAAGCAGCGAGTTGGCGGTCTGGGGTTGCGGTCTGATAGGTGCGGTCTATACTCTGTTCGCGCGGTCTCAGCGCCTTCCGTCCGACTTGTTTGTTCGCATGGTATGGCGGTCTCAAGTGTCAGGTCGCTGCGGCTTGTTTTACACTTGTGTTTTGTGCTTCTCTCCTCCCTGATTCTTATGAATAATGTCTCTCCATGTATACCTCACATTATAAAGAAATAGTCAATACCATAGTACTATTCGTTCTTCTCATTGTCACTGTTGTGCTACACTTTTGAAAGGTTTTGTGAAGTGTGTTCCACAAATTTTTACACTTCATCTTCGGACCTCAAGTTTTTTAACATGGTATCAGAGGGAGGTTACCGAGGTTATGAAGCTGATATTGCTGGTACTTCTCTCAGGTTTCTCAAGTGGTTAGCAATCAGTGAGATAGCAATGGAAGGAGGATATGCTAGAGGTCTCGGTATTGAGCTCCTTACGCAGACTAACTTTAAGAAGTGGAAGTCTTGCATGGAGAGCTATCTTCTTGGCGAGGACTTATGGGAGATAATTAGAGGAGAAGCTAGACAAGCTGTGGTTCCTGTTGATGGGAATGCTGAGCTCGTGAAGGCTTGGAGAAGAACGAATGCTAAGACAAAGTTCACTCTCAAGAGAGCTATCATTCTGAAATTGTTTGATCACATTATTGGGTGTGGATCAGCTGCTGAGATTTGGACAGCCTTGGATGGCTTGTTCAATAAGAAGAATGTAGCGAGGCTACAGTTCTTGGAAAATGAGTTGGCGAAAGCAACCCAGGGAGATTTGTCCATTTCAATATTCTTCTTGAAGATGAAGAACCTCTGTGCAGAGATATCGACTTTGGACCCGGATGAGCCTATCTCAGAAGCTAAGCTGAAGAGGCACATAATCCACGGCTTGCGGAGGGAGTATATTGCCTTTGTTATTACTGTTCAAGGCTGGGCCAATCAGCCTTCGTTGCTGGAGCTAGAGAACTTACTTGCTTCGTAGGAAAGTTTGGCAAAGCAAATGGCTGGGATGTCAGTCTCTGGGGGAGAAGGCGAGGTTCTCTTCTCTGGCAAGAAGAAGAGATGGGACAAGAAGAAGAAGAAGTCATTTGGAGATGATGGTCCATCTACTTCATATCATCAAGAGAGGAGCTATGCTCCTAAGCGTAATGGGAAGAAGTAGGAAGGACCTAGATGCTTCAGGTGCAATAAGCTTGGTCATTTCAAGAGGGACTGCAAGTCAATCTTCAGCCGGGGCATGCTGCAGGAAAGGAGGAGGTTGGTTCCAATGCTGAAGTTAGTTGGGGTGGTGGAAGAGCTTTCATGACGGGCACTTGTGTTCGGGCCATGACTTCCATCAACTATCAGGACGATTGGATTGTGGACTCTGGGTGTGGTCATCACCTCACTGAGGATGAGTCGAAGTTCTCCTCCTTGCAGACATATACAGGTAATGATGCTATCATTATGGCTGATGATACTGTTCATGCAGTTGAGAAGGAGGGTGTGGTTTCATTGAACGATGATAGAGGTACTCTTACGTTGAAGAGTGTCTATCATGTTCCAGGGATGAAAAAGAACCTCTTCTCAGTGACCAATGCGGTGGATGCTAGCTATCACATTCTGTTTGGTCCAACAGAAGTGAAATTTCTCCGAAACGTTTCAGCGGTGAAAGCTGAGGTCACTCATGTTGGGAGACGAGTGAAGGATTTGTTTGTTCTTTCAACAAATTCTTATGTTGATAAGATGAGGGCTAACGATAGCGCTGCTATCTGGCATGAAAGGCTTGGGCATGTTGGGATGGATAAGCTGAAAGCTATGGAGGGTAGAGGCCTGGGGAAAGGTCTGCCTAGCTTGTCATCTTTTGGGGATGGTCATGTTTGTGCAGGTTGTTAGTTTGGTAAAGCTCAGCGCTTTCCATTTGACAAATCACAAAGCAGATGTAAAAGACCATTGGAGTGCATCCATGGTGATCTGTTTGGACCTACCAACACTACCAGTCTTGGAGGTAGCAGGTATATGCTAATCTTGGTTGATGACTTCACCAGATATACTTGGGTGTATTTTCTGAAGGAGAAGTTAGAGGTGTTCGAGAAGTTTGTGGAGTTCAAGGAGCTGGTGGAAGGTCGGCTAAACCTGCGGGTGAAAAAGTTCAGAACAGACAATGGAGGGGAGTTCACCTCCAAGGAGTTCTTTAACTTTTGCAGGAAGCATGGCATCCAAAGGGAGCTTTCTTGTGCTCACAATCCAAAACAGAACAGAGTTGCAGAGCGGAAGATCCATCACCTGACGGACACTTGCAAATGCTAGCTTCATGCCAAGAATATTCCAAAGTCCTTTTGGGCAGAGGGTATGTCTTGTGCTGCTTCTGTTATCAACTGGATGCCTCTCAGCCCCATCAACATGAAGACTCCTCATGAGTTGATGTTCAAGGAGAAGCCAAGCGTGAAATACTTTCGAGTGTTCAGTTCTACCTGCTATGTGCATGTTCCGGATGCCCTTCGAACGAAGCTAGATGCTAAGGCAAGGAAGCTAGTCTTCGTCGGTTATGATGACCGGAAGAAAGGGTGGAGATGCATGGATCTAGAGACATGGAGATATGTGGTCTCAAGGGATGTGGTATTTGATGAGCTGACGTCATACCAAGGTAACTCTTCTGTTGAGTTACAAGGAAGAAGGGGAGAAGGTGGACCAGTGGAAGCTGCACGGGAAGTTCTGGTGGAGTTACCTGTTTCTCCAGGTGCTCCTTGTATTACTAGCGCAGGATCAGGTGCTTCGGGTTCTGGAAGAAGGGGGAGAGAGGCTCCATGTTTACCTGAGAGGAGAGCTAGTCCAGAAGCTGCAGTGGAAGAGGTGGTTCAGAGTCAAGCTCTGAGGAGGTCCAAGAGGACCATTATTCCACCTGATCGGTATACGGGAAGGAACTTGGTGAGCTTTGTCTCATGTTTCTTCGCAGGACCCCTGGATGAGAGAGAGCCATCTTGTTTTGAAAATGCCGTTGGAGTCAAGGAGTGGGAAGGAGCCATGGATGAAGAGATGGCTGCCCTCAGGAAGAATGAGACTTGGGACTTGGTGCCTAAGGTTGAGGGGGTTACCCCGGTGACTAGCAAGTGGGTTTTCAAGCTGAAGAAGAAGGCTGACGAAAGTATTGAGCGGTACAAGGCTCTCCTTGTAGATCGAGGTTTCTCTCAGAAGTATGGGGAGGATTATGAAGAAACATTTAGCCCCATTGCCAAGATGACTTCGGTCCGGGTGGTGATCGCATTGGCTGCTTTCCAAGGGTAGAAGATTTGGCAACTCGACGTGAAGAATGCTTTCTTATGTGGCGAGATTGACAAAGATATCTTCATGGATCAACCACCTCGGTATGTATCCGAAGAGCACCCAAGATATGTTTACAAGCTCAAGAAGGCTCTTTATGGCTTGAAGCAAGTGCCTCAGGCGTGGTACGGGAAGATCGCAGAATACCTCCAGTTCTGCGGATATTTTGCTTCTAATTCTGTGTTGGATCCAGCGTCTCCTCACTTGACCCGTAGCGCCCTTCCATTGATATAAAGATTAAGTTGCGCCTTCACCAACAGTCCGGGCTTTTGGTGTAGTTGGTTGCACTGGGTCCTCTCAATTGGTATCAAAGCAGGTTGCGGGTTCGAGACCGGGGGGGGGGGGGGCGCTGATAATTCCTGAAATTCTCTCTACCTGTGTGGGTCCCGGTGGGTCAGGCGGCTGCAGCCATGTGTCAAGCCACCTCTGAGCCTGCGGGCCATATGGAGCACCTCTGAATTGCGGATCGTGCTGGACGCTGGGGGGGGGGATTGTTGGGTCCAGCATCTCCTCACTTGACCCGTAGCGCCCTTCCATTGATATAAAGATTAAGTTGCGCCTTCACCAATAGTCCGGGCTTTTGGTGTAGTTGGTTGCGCTGGGTCCTCTCATTCTGATTCAAGCTTATTCGTAAAGAAGACGGGGGAGCTTCAGGTCTTGGTGTTGCTGTACATTGATGATATGATTGTCACGGGGAATTCTGAGATGGAGGTAGCTAGGCTTCATGCTGAGCTAGCTATCAGATTCGAGATGAAGGATTTGGGCGAGCTCCACCATTTCTTTGGGCTCGAAGTGGAGAGGAAAGAGAGCGGTATGCTCGTTTCCAAGAAGGGCTATGCGGATCGAATCGTGAAGAGATTCAGCATGGAAGGGGGGAAGAGCAGCTCTACTCCACTGGAGGTTGGAGTTCATCTTCGTCGAGATGAAGGGAAGGTTCTTACCGATCCTTTGGTGTTCCGGGATTTGGTCAGAAGTTTGATATACTTGACGATCGCGAGGCCAGATATTGCTTATGCAGTTGGCAGGGTGAGTCGGTTTATGGGAGAGCCTCAGAAGCCTCATCATGTGGCGGCTAGTAGTATATTGAAGTATGTCAAATCCACCTTTGATTTGGGTCTCTTCTACGGGAGAGATTCAGGCTTTTGCTTGCATGGGTACATGGACGCTGATTATGGAGGAGATTCAGATGATCGGAGATCGACATCTGGATATGTCTTTATGCCGAGATCTACAGCTATATCATGGTGCATCAAGAAGCAGGATTCTGTGTTTGTCTCTACCACGGAAGTGGAGTACAAAGCTTCGGCTTTGGCAGCTCAGGAAGCCATCTGGCTTAGGAGGTTGATGGAGGACATTCATTGGGTGGTGGGAGGTCCTACTCTGCTACATGGTGACAATGAGAGTGCTCTCAAACTGGTGAACAATCCAGTTTGTCATGTGCGTACAAAGCACATAGAGATTCATCACCATTTCATTCGTGAGAAGGTGTTAGAGGGATCTCTGATTATGGAACATGTGCAGAGCAAGGAGAACATTTCTGACATATTCACTAAGCCACTGGCGAAGGGACCTTTTGGTTGGTTGCGGAGTTTGCTCTGGCTGACTTCCACTTCCCACTTCAAGGGGGAGTGTTAAATTTTTGAAGTGGAAGTGTTTTAGTGCTGAGCGGTCTGAAGATTGGAGACCGCAGAGACCGCACGGTCTGCGCTGGTTTTCTGGCCGGTTGTGTCTCAGGCGGATTGTTCTGAGTGGTCTATTCTGGAAGACCACCTCTTCTGTCCGGGCGACTTGCGCGGGTTGGTCTGGCGACTTGTCCTAAGTCGGCCAGATGTCCTTGGTCTGCCTTCTTGTTGTGACCGGGCGGTCTGACGACTATTCTAGTTGGTCTGGTTTCTGAAGAAGTTCTTTGCTTTGCAATAAGACCGGGCGGTCTGCTTGTTGAGACCGCAGTGACCGGGCGGTTTGGTTGTTAACCGCAAGGTTTAATAAAGGAGCTGTGAGCTTTGTCAAGCTCGGGCAGTCTGCTTTGCGAGACCGCTCGCGATCTGATGGGCGGTTATTGTATCTCGGTTGTGCGGTGACGACATCCATCTACCCGCCTATAAATAGGGGTGCAGGGCCCGTCATTATAAACGAGAACTGTAAGAACTAAAAGTTTGCTTGATTGTGCCGGTCTCATTTTGAGGTCGCGTAGTCTGAGAAATTTGTCTGACCGGTTTCTGTGTTCGCAGGTTAAGCGGTTTGCAGCTTGCGGTCAGCTTGTCTCCTTCATCCAGCTTTGAATAAACCAGTCCGGGCGGACTGTGTTTAGGTGTTCGCGGTCTTTGCAACGGACTCAGTTGATCAAGCGGTCTTAAGTGGCCAGGCGGTCTTGAGTTGCGGTCTGTCACAGGAAACAGTTCTTGTTCAGTGTTTGCGGGTTCTTCTTTGATCAAGACCGTGCGGTCCGGGCGATCAAGAAGTGTGAACTGGTTGTTTTCAGCAGAGGAATAAGCAATGAGTAGGTGGTCTGGGGTTGCGGTCTGACAGGTGCGGTCTGTACTCTGTTTGCGCGGTCGTAGCGGCTTCCATCCGACTTGTTTGTTCGCGCAGTCTGGCAGTCTCAAGTGTCAGGTCGCTGCGGCTTGTTTTACACTTGTGTTTTGTGCTTCTCTCCTCCGTGTTTCTTATGAATCATGTCTCGCCATGTATACCTCACATTGTAAAGAGATAGTCAATACCATAGTACTATTCGTTCTTCTCATTGTCACTGTTGTGCTACACTTTTGAAAGGTTTTGTGAAGTGTGCTCCGCAAATTTTTACACTTCATCTCCGGACCTCAAGTTTTTTAACAGAGTCTAATTACCAAAAGACTCAGGCATAGTGGTGCATCCCTACCAGGTGGTAGAAGAGGGGAGTACCCACATTTTGGGGAACCTCTATAAAAAATTTTGTGTCTTCTGGTTGCTAATTTTTTGTGCCGTCCCAATTTCTTTCTATTCTACACTTTATTTCCTGCATCATATTTATTCTTCCCGTGTTCTTGTTGAGCATAAATCCTTAGTTAAGTTTATTGTTTTCAGAGTTAGGATAAAAATAAATTGAAATCTTTAATCTCTCCCTCTAGAGGATTCTCAGAGGTACACTGTGCACTTTCAAAGATAAGTCTAATACCTGACAACTCCTCAGATTTCTTGGATTCAACTAATCCAGAAAGGATGGATGCCTTATTTGAGGGGTAGGAGCAAGAGAACTTATCAGGTGATGAAGATGTCAACCCTGATAGTGATGATGGAACTGCTACTGATCAGAATGATCAAGCTGAGGGGGAGTTGTTCCCTGCTCAGGCTGAGGGGGAGCATGAAGAGCATGCAAAGGAGCCATCCACTCCACATGAGTGTGATAATCAAGATGTACAAGAGAAAACATTACCACCAATGATGTCTGTACAACCTCCATCTGTGCCAGCATTAACTGTTGAACATCAACATTCAAATGAACTTCTTCTAAGTTCAATCAAATAAATGCTTGATGTCCATATGTCCTCAATGAAGGAATACATAAATAAGTCAGTGTAAACTGCTAAGGATGAGGTGATGTCTGAAATTCAAGTCATCAAGGAAGAAACATCTTACCTTAACAAACAAATGACCAAGTGGTTTGATCTAGCTGAACATTCAGTGGTTGCTTAGAACCCAATTCTAATATCAATGGATAAAACTCTCCAAGTTTCAGAGAAAGACATGAGATATGTCAAAAATTATGTGAGCCAGACTTGTACAACACAGTGTTCACCGACTCGCGGAGAAAGTGATCGCGAGTGATTTGGACGAGTACTCGCCAATTCGCGGCGAGAAACCCGTCAGGAAGAGCGAGTCGAAGCAAAGGCCTCCACCCGCGAGTAGCGAGTGGCGGCAGTTTAGCAAGCGCCGAAGGTGTGCTTTGGGGTGCATTTAGCCAGAGCGGGCCGAGCGAGGTCTTGCAGCGTCACCCTAGCGAGGCCAATGGAGATTTGCCCCCACTCGCGAGAAGAGCTCTCGCGATCCCAGCTCGCAGGGAGGCTGACGAGTGGCGCCTTCACGGGCCACTCGCCTAGCAAGGGTTCATAGGTGAATTTACCCTGATGCCCTTGGTGGGCTGCCAATAGCTCTCCAGAACAGCGGGGTTTGGCTGTTGGCAGACCATTTTGGGCTGCGTATAGCAAAAGTGTAAGGCGGAATCCCGCTATTAGCATACCGTAAGTAAAAAAACTATAAATAGACCTTGAAGGGCACCTTTGGAGAGGACTCCAATCTCAGTACTCTGAGCTCCCCCCTCCTTAGGCTATCTTGGTTCAGCCCTCAGGCTCTCCAAGGTGCCCAGTCTCAGCTTTGGCTTGGGAGGGGAAGCGCTCTAAGATCTTCCAGGTGTGTGGTGGGACCTCCTCGCTGTGACCAAAGGTCTGTGTTTAGTTCTGAGACTTCGGTCTATTACTTCCGAGGAATCAGTAAGTGCTAGCTGCCCTCCATCTCTGGTAGCCCGAGCTCCACAAGAGACCAAGTTCTGGTTTCAACATTTTTGGTGCGGTGAGCATGGAGTGCAGCTAGTTCAAGAAAGATCCAAGGAAGAGACATGGCGGGAGACGATAAGCGAAAGGCGGGCTTCGGCGGCTCGCCACCACCCAGCGCGCCAGCAATGATGGAGATGCTGGCAGACCTCAGGAGGGATCTGCTCAAGGCTTTTCAGTGCACTCTCGCCACGGCACTTGGGGGGCTCACAACCCCTGTGCCCAAGGTGGCCCCTCTAGCTGGAGTGGGCGAGAATGCCCCAGGGCAGAGGGCAGGAAAGGAGTCGGCATCCCAGGCGGCAAAGCGAGATCTCGCAGGGCGAGAGCTCTTCCCCAGCCTAGCGAGTGCAAGCAGGGTCCTGGCGAGTGCCGCCCTGGAACGAGGGATCCCGGCCAGTGGGGTCCCGACGAGCGGCCCCTCGGCGAGCGCGAGGCCAGTAGGAGCTGGGTTGCCTCGGGAGTTTGTGAGGCGAGTGGAGCAAGTTAGGGGGGGGGTGAAGGGGGAGCCCATTCTGCAAATTGGTGCTCTCGGCATCACTCCCCGAGGGGTTCAGAGAGTCGGACATGATGTTGTATACTGGCAAGGATGACTCCATTCATCACCTGTAGTGGTTCGAGGACATGGTCTCCATTAGGCCCCAAAGATCCTAAAGTAGGTGACTATGGGTGCCTTTCCCTTCAGTAGCTCATATGGAGTTTTCAACTTAGTCTTGTGGATGAGACTTCTATTCAGAACATAATTTGATGTATTTACTGCCTCAGCCCAGAAGGACTTTGGCAAGTTAGATTCAGCTAACAATGTTCTTCTTGATTCAATTAGGGTTCTATTTTTCCTTTCACCCACCCCATTTTGTTGGGGGTTTCTAGGAGCTGAAAAGCTTTGTCTGATGCCTTCATCCTCACAGAATTTACACATTAACTGATTCTCAAACTCAGTGCCATGATCACTTCTGATCACAGCAACCTGTGTATTGAGTTCAGATTGAATCTGTCTAAGGAATCTTGAGAGGATCTTGAAGGTGTCTGACTTAGCTTTTAGAAAGAACACCCAGCTGAACCTAGAAAAATTATCAACAATAACTAAAGTGTAGGATTTCCCTGCTAAGCTTTGAGTGGAGATGGGACCAAATAGGTCCATGTGTAGCAGGAAAAGGATTCTAGGAGAATCATTCTTACCAATTGGTTTGAATGAAGCTTTGATCTGCTTCCCTAGTTGGCAGGCTCTACAGGGATGGTCTATTAAATTTACCATTTGGTAAACCCCCGACTAGGTTTAGTTTGGAAAGTTTGGCTATGGTCTTAAGGTTGAGATGACTAAGTCTCCTATGCCACAACTCACTATTTTCTAACTGGGAATTAAACAAGCAGATCTTAGACTTTGTGTACTCAAAGTCTACCACATACACCTTACCTTTTCTGAGACCAATCAAAAATGTTTGATCAGTCTGAGAACTAACTATATGAAACAAGGACTTTGTGAATACAATTTTGTATTCACCATCACATAGCTGACTAATGCTGATCAGATTATGTTGAAGTCCTTCAACATAAGCTACTTTAGCAAAGGAGATTTCTCCAATCTTGATCAAACCATATCCTTTGGTTTGACCAGAGTGGGAGTTCCCAAAGATTACCTTGGGCCCTTCCTTGGCCTTGAAATTCTCCAGCAACTCTCTTGCTCCAGTCATATGCATGGAGCATCCACTGTCCAGATACCACTGCTGGTTTGTGGTTGAACAGCCTTCCCTCTGCACATGTAAATTAAACATTAACACAGACCCTCTCATACTGGGGTCTCTTCCTTCTATCTTCATATGGAGACATGAAAGAATGAGATGATCTTCCATTGTTCCCCCTTTGGTGAAGAAGTGCTGCATTATTATGCCAGCAATACTTGGCAATATGTCATAATTTTGAACAGTAGGAACATCTAAGTACAAAAGCAACATAAGGTTTTGATGTTTTGAGATTCTGTGCAGAAATTATGCATCGAGAAGAAATCAACGCAGTTTTAGAGTTGCGTCGATTGAAATTCGGCGTACCTGCATAGTCCCGTCGATAATCATTCAAAGTGTGGTATTGGCTGCGTCGAGAAAGATTCGACGCACCCATATAGCTGCTTCGAGATGATGTCGATGCACATGCTGGAGTCCGTCGAGATGTATTCGACGCATCCTAAAGATTGCGTCGAGTTCTATTCGACGTATGATTCATATCATTCATGGCTTGTGATTTTGAGTTTACAACTTTCTTAAGCAAGTGGATTTCTGACCTTAATTTGTCATTCTTGATCATTAAATCATGTCTAGCTTTATTGTAGGCATTTGTGCTATTTTTATGAGTGGAGATTACAGAATCAATATGGGCTTGGTAGTCATTTCTATACTCCTCAAAAGTTTCATCCATCTCTTCTATTTCATTTTTATAACTTCTGCATGTAGCACATTCATTCTCCAAAGGGAGATCTAAATTTTCTAGGGGCAGTTTACCTAGGATTCCAGATTCATCACTAGTGTTTACCGTATTAAATGTGGTGATTTTGTTAGGGTTATTTATATCATGTTCTCCACATGATTCTAGTAAATTATCAAGCCTAGATCTAACAGATGTGCTTGGTCTGTCACAAACAAGTTTGCTTGTGAGTGATTGTGATTCATGATCAAGATGATCAAATCTCTTAGAGAGATTTTGTGAGATCTCTTTGATCTTTTGGCTCATTCCATTGAGGGAGTCTTCAAAGGCCTTTGCTTTTGAGAGTTCTTTTCTTAGGTCTAAATTTTCATTATCTAAGAGGTTTATTTCTTCTTCTTTCCTAAACAATTCACATTTCAGATTATTGTTAACTGAGGATAAAGGATCTAAACTAATAGCTTTTATTTCAGACTTGATCATTAAAAGTTCATTTTGATTGTCAATATAGTCTTGGTAGAATTCTTGAAAACATCTTTTAAAATCTTTTAAACAAAAGTCAAAATCTTCAAAGATGCTTACCTCAAATTCATTAGTGGAATCTTCCAAAGCCATTAGGCAGGCTTCTTCTGGTCCACTATCTTCACCATTGTTGGGAAAATGATTTGTCTTAACCCCCAAAATGAGTTGAATATGAATTCTAAGAAAGAAATATCAAGGTTAAGTAAATATGAGTCGAATAGTATTCGACGCAACGTCGAAGTGTTGTCGACGTTTCTTTCAGAATTATTCGAAGTAACTTTAATAAGAATTCGACGTATCCTATGTCGACCTAGCTCTGACTTCTTGTCGACGCACCTTAGTCGACGCACCTTCCTTATTCTCCTCTCGACGTCCAGCCAGGATGAATTCGACGCTTACGTCGAATTGTAATCGACATACGTCGATTACTATGGTAAATTCAAATAACACCATATCTCTTTCCTTCTTTCTATAGATCTGATTTATATGGAATAATATTATTCTTTTATAGCCGTTATGAAGCATTCTTTCCCTCTAATTGATTCTTGGCTAAATTGATTAAGTTGATTATGGATATTATTTGAAATCAAAATGAATTCTTTCTTTCTATAGATATAATAGTTATGGAAATATTTCTCTCTTTATAAATACTCTATCTACTAATTGATTTCTCTCCTATAGTGTTATTTTAATACACAGAGATATAAATAAGGAGAAGGTCGACAGAGAACAATGAGAGGTGATCCACTCCATACATTTGAAATAGAGGATTCAGAACCAAGGAGTCTCCACAACTAAATCAGACAGGGGGAGCTCTCTTCACCATCTTCATCAAGATCCAACTCAACATCCAATCTGGATTTTCAAGTGTCTTCTCAGCTAAAAGAGAAGAACAATATATCTTTTCCCTTTCTCCTTCCCATCTTGTAAAGGGTTACAACTCCCTTCAAAAGTTTACTCCCGGTGACAGGGCACCTTAGCAAAAACCTGCAGCTTGGTTTATAAGCACCTTATCAAAAGCTTATAGGTGAATTGGGCACCTGATCAAAACTCCCATTGGTGTGTGGACACCTTATCAAAATCACCTTGGTGTGTGGACACCTTATCAAAATCACCTTGGTGAGAGTGCACCTTATCAACAACCTCCTAGTGGATTCCTACCAGTGGGTAGAAGAGTAGATGTACCCAGGTTTTGGGGAACTACTATATATCTTGTGTCATCTGGTTATATGCTTGTTTTTTACTTTCTCAATCAACACTCATATATATATTTATATATATCACTTAATTTGAAACAAAGTTAAATAAGACTTTTAATAATAAGAATGAGAACTAAAACTCAACTTTCAACCATCATCTGATGAGGAGGAGCTTGATTCTGAATCTGGATCACACTAGGTTGCACTTGTAGGATCAATCACAACCAACTATCCCAAAAGGCTGAACTGTTGGGAAGGGCGCTACTTTTCTTTAAGGAAGTAGGAAAGGCGCTACGGGTCAAGTGAAGGAATGCTGGACCCAACAACATACCTGGGTTGTTGTACTAATAGTGAGATCCAATAATTATGTCAGGCATGATACCTTTGTTTATGATAAGTTTCTTCTTATTTTAGAGTTATACCCGGATTACTTATTGTCCTCTGGCCATATTTACTTTTGGTTGGCTACTTGGACAAACCTGCAAGACAGAGATTTAATATCCCTTAGGAACCCAAATGAATTCTTGTCATAGGATCTTGTTAGCACTATAAGAAATATTTCTACTTAATGCAGCTTTTGCAGTCAAACCATTGACTGCCTTCTCATACCTTGCTCTAGATACTGTTAGGTTGAACCAACAATCTATAGCAAAGTGCCCAACCTTGCCACAACACCAACACCAAAATCTACTGTACCTCCTTTTCTAAGTCACCTTTTGAGTGGAGGACAAGTGACTAGAAGAGCAGGCTGCTTCACATCATGCATTTCTATTGATCATGTGATTGTGCCTTGATTTTGGAATTGGTTGCACAGTCAATAGTCTTTCCTTGGGAATAGGTTTGTGAGGTAAGGCCTTTCCCTTCTTCTTGGTTGATGGTGCTTGTGGAGAGACAACCTTTTGAAAGACAGTTCTAGCTTGGGAAGTCTCTCCAGCTTCCTTATTATATTCCAGTCCTCATCTGTCTAGAGTGGAGCAGCAGTCTATAATAAGGAGAGCCATTTTGTGCCTAGAGAAGCTAGACACAAGCTTTCTCTCTACTATAAGCTTGTTCTCTAAAGACTTGATTGTCCTATCCTGATCATCAGATTTCTTCTGAAGTAGGATAAGCTCATTGGACAATCTAATCACCTCCTTGGTCATCCAGTTTGAGATCTGAAGGGCTTGAGGATGCTAATTTCCTCAGCTTGAGATTGGACCAATTTCATGCTCCTTTTAAGAGCTGCCAAGAGAGTGTCAAACTATTCTATTGGTTCAGTGTGGTTCTCATTATTGCATGATGAGTAGTCTTCTGCACCATTTTCAGATGTTGAGCAATCTTCTGGTGCAATCTTGGTCTTTTCAAATGCATTAGGTATTGGAGATGTGTGAGTAGTGCATACCTGAGCAGGATGTGAACAATCATGACTTTCTTCATTTGATAAAGCAACCAAACCATAGAGCTCCTCATCCTCAGAGTCATAGTCTGAGAGAGTGAGTGGTGCTCTTATCCATTTTCTATCCATAGAGCCTTCTTCATCCTCAGATTCACTGTCTGAGAGAGTCAGGGTTGCTCTGATTCCTTTCTTATTTAGCCATATACATCTTTCTTCTTCAGAATAAGAAGTCCTCCAGCTACTTTCACTTAGAGATATGAACTTCTTAATATTAGATCTTCTCATTTTCTTCATAAAACTTAAATCTTTTTGATTTGATGATTTGACACACCCAATGGCAGATCTGTTCAAGCTGTTAGGCTTTATTTGAACAACCTCCCTATGATGCCACTTGTTAGTTATGGATGTTGTCAAGTCACCTAGAGGGGGGGGGGGGGGGGGGATAGGTATTTTAAAATCTCTTGACCCTCTTTCTTTTTAGTCTATTTCTATGAAGGTCATAGTATAAGGATTTAGAGATTAAGAGCACATCACAGAAAACACTCAGAGATTTATAGTGGTTCCTCAAGACAGATTGTCTTGAGTAGTCCATTGTCCCTCTGCACCTATCTAGCAGTGTGTTAGGGTCAACAAACTCTGTCAAAACTCAGGCTCGCAAGCCCTACAATCTCAGGCCCTACAATCTCAGGCCCTCAAGCCCTACAACTCAGTCCCACAAGCACTACAACTCAGATCTGAAACAAATCCTACAAACTCAGGCCCGCAAGCCCTACAGCTCAGGCCCTACACCTCAAATATGAAGAAGATCCTACAAACTCAGGCCCGCAAGCCCTACAACTCAGGACCTCAAGCCCTACAACTCAGATCTGAAACAGATCCTAAAAACTCAGACTTATGAAAGCCATACAGAGAAAGAATAAGAAAAACTTCTTTAGCCGGATGAAGATTGACTTCTTGGACTTGAAGATAATTCTTTTGAAAGTTATCTTGGACATCATAGATTTCTCTTCAATCCCTTCTTCAATCTGGAACAGTTCTTATCAACTACTGTTGCTGGACTGAAACTTGGAGAACACTTGATGAATTTGTTCTCCGGATCTTGTTCCTTCTTTACGCAGCTTGGTTACTATTCTATTGATTCGTGCGCATATTCTTTTTGTTTCTTACTTGTGCTTATGTAGTTTTTAGGTTAGACATTATCTCTTTTATATGACTGAGGAGCTGACTAACGGTCTCCTATGATGTCCTCTAAGTGTCAAAGACCCATTCCTTAACTACACGCGCTGATTGGACCACCAGACGGCGACATTAAATGATGACAGCACGATTTGAAATAACTTGATCTGTCTCGACGATATTTGCAACGACTCGACGATATTGACAACATCTCGATGATAGAACTTGCCATTACGCCGATCCATCTTGGACTTGGACAAATCTTCAAGTCTTCTTAGATCTTCTTTAGAGAGGGACATCTCAACGATACAAGATGTCTCAGCCGCGCTTGCACTCACGATGACATGAAGTCATCTTAAAGATGTCGTCATAATCTTGATGTCAACTTCCAGTCTTCTCGACGATGTTGTCGAAACCATACTGTCTTATCAACGATATCGTTAAAACCATACTGTCTTATCGACGATATCGTTGAAACCATACTTTCATATTGACGATCTTGTCTTGATCATTCTGACGACAGGAGATTCTTCTTCTATAAGCTGTCTTCACGAGTTCTCCCTTAGCCTTCTCGATGACTATGATTCTTTACAATGATGTCGTCAATATTCCTGAGCATTTCAACTTAGGTCTTCAGAGAGCTTCCTTTCTCATCTCGATGACAAGATCTCTTTACAACGATGTCGTCGACATTGCCGAATACTTTGACTTAACTCTTCTTAGACCTTACAGCAATATCGTCGTGTGATTCTGGTTGACACGACGACACCAGACTTGATCGATTCTTCTTTCTCTTAACGACGATATCGTCGTGTATACTTTGATGTCACAATGATATCGTCAAATTGTCCATGTTATCTCGATGATAACTGACATGAACCTTCTGCTTAACTCTGCGAGTAATCTCGACGATGTATAAGTGCTTATTCGACGATATGCCCAGTTCTTCTCGACGATTTTATACAGTAAGATTGGAGAAGTACTGGACATATAGTCTATACTTTGCAATATTCTTTGATTCCTCATGAGCCTTCTCAACGATGTTGCTAGACACTTCAGTAATATCGTAGTGTATATTGTTAACATGAGGATATTTGCCTTAAATGCTTTTACTTGAGCCTTATATATTATACTTAGTGAATTTTGATATTCTGACCTGTTCATATCACAACAAATGCACATCAGATACAAATTATACTTATCATTGATCTGAGCACTTCATCAAATCAGGAACATTGCTGGGGACTGTTCCCAACAGATGCGTTCCCAGACCCTTCTCATATTTTAACAGACAAGATTAGAAATTACACATCAGTGAGACAGAGAAAGGAAAGAAGAAGAACACCTAAAAGAGAGTCCATGAACCCTTATTTGCTAGAAGGAAATGTAGTTGTAAATGTACTCAAAAACATTTGATCTATGTATAACATCTTGCTGAAGTTTCTGAAGCATTTGTGTCATTTATTTACTTCTCTATTTTGCACTTAAATATATGCTTAATCTGCTTTGAAATGATGTTGATTAACTTAATTGTGCTTGAACACTGTCGATGATAATCAATATACAATAATTAACATATGTTAAACAAAAGTATTAATCACTAGTATTAAATGCATTCAATTGACAACATACTCCGTTAAGAAAGCATGCAAACTGCTAAGAATAATGCTGCAGGTGACACACAAGATGTGCTCATGCATAAGAATAATTCAAGGCAATATCATTTTGTGGACAAAACGATATCTTCATAATAACAGAAGATATCATCGAGATGACACTATGATTTCGTAGTAATAACACGACGATACCTAATTACCTGCTCGTCAATTCAGAAATTGAAAATATGTCAATCACAACCATAGAATCTAATGTAATCAAATCTCTAATACGCGGCTTTTCGCTTTCCACACTAGAAATTATAAATAGGAGTCAAATGTCTTGAAATTAACACATGTGCTACATTTTCCCTAAAAGCCGCCGTGTGCTCTCCGTCTTATGCAAGTAAACAAATCGATACTGCTAAGATCTCCTTCAAACATCTAAGGGATGGCTCCAAAGAAGGAAGGATACCTATATGAAGGGAGTGAAATAGTAAGGGATGGATTCATGAAGGCTCTAGAAGAAATTCAAGGCACTATAAGACTGCTCGACTTCGTCGACTTGCAGTTCATGCTGTCAGAATCTACTGTAATAATGAAAAGAGAAGTCCTTGAATTTTACTCAAATGCCAAAGTTGGCTCAAATGGGACGTCAGTCAAGAGTAAGATTAATAGGATAAAAGTAAAAGTGACGCTAAGAAGACTGGCTATGGTTCTCCAATTGCCCACCTTTGCCAATGAAGAAGAGAATGAAGAGGTCACCAAGATGGACCTAGATGATGCCCTAGCATGGTATGGGCTCTCTAGGAAGACCTATGGGTCTCTGGAAAGGAAGAATTTCAATTAACAGGAAAAGCTGCTGGTTGATATAGTGGGAAAAGCCCTCCTCTATAAGGTAGGGTCACATGATAGGATATCCAAACAGATGTTTGACCTCACGGCAAGGATTATCCTAAATAAGAAAATAGATTGGCCTCAAATCATTTTCTAGAGAATTCAGGAAAGCTTTTAAGTGCCAAATCTTGACAAAATACTATCCCTTTACCTACTCCTGTCATATCCTGACAACTTCAACAAGAAATTAGGAGTAAAAATTCATCATATGAGAAGGATGGATATAAAGGTACATGAAATATGAGAGAAAGTTCTCACAAAGTCTCCAAAAAGGAAGATGGCAGAAAAGAGTGTGGAGAGTATAGAAGGAAGTTCTTCCACAGAGAGTGAGCCTGTTCACAATCCAAATCTATGAAGCTCTGAAGAGGATGTGGGGCAGAGGGATGTCTCACTCCAAACTTCAGCACAGAGCACTGAATCTAGGGCCACTGAAGGAACAAATCAAAGTAATGTTGGAAGTAAGGGGGAGCATGATACTAAGCTCCCTGCTAATGTGGTAGAAGTGATCAACAAGATTACTGAGGCTGAGGATGCTATTCATCCTGAATTAGCAGTCCAAGAGGACCCAGTTGAAGCTGAAAAGACACTAAACCAAGAAGGGTTTTCTGTCAACACAAGCAGCAATATGTTAGCTATTGAAGGATTCACTATTCCTGAGGATGAAGTGAGACAATCTTCTCTCAGAAGATCTCCTTCTCCTCTATTTGATGAAGCAGAATTGATGGAGGACTATCTATCTAATATAATGAAGAAGAAGGCTGAGGGAAAATATGAAAAGCCTGGCTCCTCCAAAGAACAAATGTTAGAAGATCCCTCACTACTGACTCAGGTAAGGAAGCTATTGGATGAGCAGAGAATCAAACATGAAAGCTATGTTGACACTGTTGTCAATGAATTAAGAAGAGACATATCGAGGGAGACTACTGGTCTAAGAGTCGAGATAAAATATCTGCAAGAAAACACTGACACACAGCTAGAACTCACTCACAAGGGTCTAGCTGATATCATTGAAAATCAGTGTGCAACATCTAACAATCTAGAGAAAGCCTTCACAACTACTGTCAGGAAAATGATTGAGTATAAAAGAATCATCCAAGAAAGACTAGATCTCTGCAATCAGGAGCTGGATAATCATCTGCTTGAAACTAAGAATCGTTTGAAAGAAGGAATCCACATGCTAAGGGATAAAATTCTGAGTCTTCAGGGAAATCTGCAAATGGACATTTCAGAAGAAGTCATAAAGAGGGAGAAATCTATGATAAAGGCCAATGGTGAGCCTGCCATTTGGACCTCCAAGACAATCAGGGAAGCAATGAATCTCCCTCCTATATTCTATGATGAGCCTGCTGATATATCTGCTGATGAACCTACTGATGTTGTTGAACAAGGGAAAGAAAATGAGATTATTGATGAAGATGAGACAGTTAAAAAAAGAAGAGATATAGAGAAGCAATGGAGAAGAAAGAAGATTATGAGCAATAAAGCCCTAAGTCAAAGGAAATAATTTTAAATGAATGGGAGCATATCAAAATTAATAAGACAGAAAGAAGTAAATTGTACAACACCCAAGAATGGACAAAACATGAAAAATAAAAAGAGCTAAGAAGAAGCCACAAAAGAGACAAGCTGTCAGGAAGAATTCCAGCAGATGCATAAGAGCCACTCAAATATCATCATAAGCCCAATGGCTATTTTACTAGGCAATCTGAAAAGAAACAGGAGGCTACTGCCAAGAGAGCAAGGAGTGGAATAGCAATAAAGGAACCAAAAGCATAGTTGACTTTCTTGTATTAGGGCAAATGTAGAAATGCTGGAAATTTCAAGAACATTTCAATATCTATAAATTCATAATGTGTTGATGATGTTTCTCATGCTATAAATTGAAATGACTATCTCATATTATCTATCATATGTTGATGCTCTCACAATCTGAACTGAAATGCTCTTATTATCTACTGATTTTCATTAAATGTTCTTTATCATTGACTGGGTTATGACTTCTTCAAATAGGGGGAGATTTTTGGGAACAGTGCCCATAATGTTTCTGATTTGGAGAAGTCCCTAAGTCAATGATAAGTACAATTTGTATTTGATGCTCATTTGATGTGACATGAGCAAGTTAGGACATCATACATTATAAGTATAATATATTAAGATCAAGCAAAAATGACTAAGGCATATATCATCGTGTCAACAAAGTATACATGAAAATATCATTGAGATCACTAGCAGAAAATAACAAAAGAAATCAGTCAAGAATAGTCGTGACAATAAGAAGAACATGGCGATATCATTGTGTCAACAAAGTACACACGACAATATTGTTGTGAGAACAAGAAGAAACAACTAAGTCAAGATATCGTCATGACAGTAAGTATAATACGACGATGTCGTTGTATTAACAAAGTACACACGATGATATCATTGTGAGAAAAAGAGGAGACAACTAAGTCAAGATATCATCATGATAACAAGTACAACACGACGATATCGTTGTGTTAATAAGGTACACACAACGATATCGTTGTGAAGTCTCAAGAAGGGCTAGCTGAGACCAATATCATCGTGAAGGCGCTATATCATTGTAAAGGCTATTAAATATCATGGAGACAGAGGATGCATTCGAGATAGTCTCTTATATCGTCTAGATATCTATTCGAGGGGAAGATCTCAGAAAAATTGAAGAGTTGTCTAAGTTGGATAGCTGAGACGACAAGTTCTGTCGTCAGATGGTATTCATATCATCGAGAAAGACCGAGATTTTTTGAAACACACTGTCTGCATTTAATACCGCCGTCTAAGGGTCCAATCAGCGGACACTGTTAAGAAATGGGCTTCTGACATTAAAGAGACCTCAGAATAGATCGTTAGACATTCCTTTCATATAAAAGGATAATAAAAAATAGAGAATAAAGAATAAGAAAAGAAAGAGGATCTATCGAATAGTGGAACGACTTTCAGAAGACGGAACATTACTCCCAGTTCTCCAAGGCTCAGTCAGGTATCATCGACTGATAAGTTCATTCCAGATTGAAGAAAAGGATCAAAGAGAACCTTCTGTGCATCAGTAAATTTATCTTTATGGTTTTCTCTTCAGATCTAGTGGCCATATCCTTCAGGCCTAAAATACTCTTCAGGATAATTCTATTCCCTATTTTGTGAAGTGTTCTTCATTTGTGTAAACAAAATATTTTTTCTGTAGGACTCTTTGAGTCCGAGATATAGGGCCTTTGTGCCTGGGTTATAGGGTTATGAGAACCTGAGGTAGGATCCTGACTGGATCTGAGTTGTAGATCCTAGAGTTCCTGAGTTGTAGGGCCTTTGTGCTTGAGGTGTAGGATCTATGAAAGAGATCTGAGATTTGAAGGAGTTGGCCGAGTCTAGCATACTTCTAGATAGGTGAAGGGGGACAATGGAGTACCCACATTGGGGAACCACTATAAATATTGGTGTGCTTTATGTGATGTGATTTCTGGTTGTGAAACTCTCAAGCTTATTTAGCCCTAAACTCTAAAAGACCAAAATAATTTTAAGACCCCTATTCACCCCCCCAGGTAATTTGACTACACCCTAAACTAACAATATCCATGGAGATCAATTTGATTTTCATAGAGATCAATTTGATTATTATGGAAATCAAATTGATCTCTATGGATATATATTACTATTGTTTATTCAGGTAGTTATTGTTGGATCTTACGACGCCCTTAGAGGGGGGTGAATAAGGGTTTAATGGAATTTAAATCTTAATTAAATATATCAGAGTTTGTGACTGAAGTTTCAGAATATTTTATAAGAAAATATATTTAAATATTCCAGATAAGATTATATTGACGATTCCTTTTTAAAGAAGAGAAACAAAACTTTTTGTTAACTGTTGCTAACGCATGGCATTAAGGGTTAACGTTGGGCGTTAGCTCTCCAGGAAATTTTCCTTAGCACAAAATGATTGCCACAGTGATTTTACTTATGAAATCTTAATGAAATATAATTCCAGAAAATCAGAGATAATAAGAAATGAATATTATATTTCAAAGAAATTGATTAAACAAATGTTTACTTTAATGCTTTGATGAAAATATAATTTAACACATTCTTGAAGAGGAAATAAAATCAATTGAATAGAACATTAAAAGACATGATTTTATTTCATAATAAATTGATTACAGAAATATTTGATTTCTATAACGCTAGAAATCAAGGCGAGAATATTAAAAACACTTTTTTGTTGTTTCACCGGTCCTTCTCCCAAGGACCGGTTGGCTATAGCCTATCTATCCCCAGATAAGTCCTCTAGCCACCCCTAGATCTACCCTCGACCTAGTTGCCATGCACAAGGGGGTGAATTACCCCTTAAGCCGCACAAGGACCTAGTCGCCAACAACCGCGGTGAATTTACCCATGGAATCCTTCCCAGAATCCGACGTTCTCCCTGAACAATTTCTCCACACCAATTACAAAAAGGAATAAAATAAAAGATTACAAGATAAAGTAAGAAAAACTCCCCAAGAAATTCTGAAGGTGAAGACGAAGGCGATGGAGACGTTGGCATTCTTGAAGCGTTCGTCCTTCGTATAGAATATGCATTGTAGACCTTCTGCTTCAAAATCTTCTTTAGATCTTCATGTTAGCCCAAGGGAGATCTCTTAATTGCTGTAGACGAGCCTCTCTCAAAAGAATCAGAATTCTGGAATCATCAATCAAATAATGAGAGGGGCTGCTCTTTAAATAGGCATGGGAGCTAATGCCTGACGTTAAGAGTTAACGCTAGTGTTAGTGATCGTGCACTGTCGTGGCTGAAATCGCGCAACTGTTAATATCGTGACAGATCGTGGACTCAACTTGAGCGTTAAGAGTCAACGCTGGCATTGTCTCTGGTTTCTCGACAGACTCTTTCGCGATGACATTTCATCTCGACGATTCCTTCTCGACGGAAGTTAACGCTGGGCGTTAACCACTAATGTGGGGCGTTAACCACTAATGCGGGGCGTCAACTATAACGCAGGGCGTTAGCTCTCTTTCTAGAGAGTCATCTCCATTCAGTATACTACTCATATGGATGTGTAGCTATAGTTCTTGTACAACCTGCACACTATAAACACACAAAATACAAGATCAAATACAACACAGTATTTATTATTCTCAAACCAAGAGATGCGGAACATAGGCTCCAACAATCTCCCCCTTTTGATAATAACAAATACCTATATGAGAAATTAGTGAGATGAAGACAATTTGTGTTTATAGATAAATGCTTCAATAAGATATGCATGAATAACATATTAAGAGCATGATAGAAGTGATAGCGATAATTCATACTCTTTCTATATGATGTCCTCCCCCTACATAAGTGTTCTCTTATAAATTACTCCCCATAAATATCTATTTTACTAGATTTCTCAATTTCTTCTCCCCCTTTGTTATTAGCAAAAGCGGGTAGGGATGAGTGTATATCTACTAAGTGGTTAGGAATCACTTATTGAATGATTGTCATGATCGAGCACAGGATAAATAATGCACCTCCTATATGATAACTCCCCCTACATAAATACTTCTTATGAATTTTTAATGTACTTCCCCTAAATGTTAGATTTATGCAATTTAATCTCCCCTTTTGGTAGTATCAAAATAGGGTTTAGGTGAGAGTATGCAATAAGGAGTAATATGTTCTATGCCGAGAAGAAAAATGGGATGCAATCAAAAGCTTGTTAAATACTACTTGTTGAGAAAAATATAAGCATGATGGAACATATAGTAGTAAGTAACATAGCTGACATGATAAAGTAAGCATTCTCTTTTAAGATACCACTTGTGGAAAAAAAAATAACACGGTGTTAAAAAAATAATAGACATGAATGAGCATAAGTGGTAAACTAAGCAGAAGAATATAATAAGCACTCTTAAACATAAACTTCATTTTAGAAGGTAAAATCATATAAAGGATAATGAGTTTTAAATTTGAAAAGTTAATGTTTGAGTTAAAGATTGAAGAGATGCTATTCCATTAAGATAAAATTGCAAGCATGATTTCATAATATCAAGAAAAGATACAAAAACTACAATGTAATAAAATTTGCATTTCAAGTAAACATAAACATTGTAGCGGTCATGCTTTGTTATCTAGTGCATTTACTTAAATTTATAAAGAATAGTGTAGATGAGCATTAAGATCCAATTCTCATGAGTAGAAGTTTTATGAAAGATAATGATGTGTACAAAATAGTGTTTTGATAAAGTATACAAGTGAATCAATCAAAAACACATGACATATATAATGAAATAACACAACATTAAAATACACAAATAATATTACTTCCACAATATTTCAATGCACATGAATAAAGAGTACAACTACCAAGGTGCTATGCACACACAATACTTATTAAGACTTATCAGGGTGCAAAGTAGTGTTTGGGGATCACATTTATACTTCTTAGCTTTATTTTCATTTTTTGATCTGGTGTACTAAGAGAAGTGATGTATAAATGTTTGCTACAAGACACTTTATAATTCTTAGCCAAGGTGCTCAACCTCACAATGCTCATTAAGACTTATCAGGAGGGTGAGTAGTGCTTGGTGGAGTTTTCCTTGTCATTTATTATTTGCTTTTTAGTTTAGTGACTAAGGACTCCGAATTCACTTGTTTTGCAAACATAGCATTTTCAACCACATTTCTCTAAAGAATAAGTGCATGAAAGACAAAGAATTGTAATAACCAATTCAATGTTGTGTAGGTAATCTATTTATGCATTTTAATTATTTATGTTATTACACAACACAATCATGCAAGTATAAGATTGTAAACACATGTAGATTATAAAAAATAAGTGAGTGAATAAATCATTATCAAACATAATACACTACTCATACTTAGAGGCATGCTAAGCGTTTCTACACATGTTTATCCACAATCAATTTCATTGCACATAACAAGATAATTTTCAAGGCATGACAAATACAAAACATTATTTTTTTTAAGAAACTTGAATGTTAAATTAAACATTGTATTTAATCTTTAATTGATATAATTAATCATCCTTGACCATGGCAATGAATAACAATCAATTTTTAAATATTTTTTAATTTTTTATAAGTACAAAACAATAATCACACATAAAGAGAAAAACATATTTTTGTTCTTTAAAATTGTTTTGTAATTTTGTATTTGTTTTTAAATATTCAAATTTAAATATTTTCTGGAAAACATAGAAGACTTTTTAGCCCTATCAGTAAATGATATTCTATGCCAGAGAAATAAACCCAAAATAATGCATAAACAAAATAGAAATTTTTCCAAAAAGAAAAAAATTTATTGCAAAGGGGCTAACGCCAAGCATTAGCTTCTTAACGCCAAAACAGAACTGCATTTCTTGATTTTTTGAAAAATGTTTTTCAAAATTCATTTGTATTATAAGGAAGCCTTCCTTCAGTTGAAATTTTAGACATTTTAGAGATGATTTGAAGGCTCTTTTAAGCATGTTTTCGATGATTTTTCAAATACTTGTATTTTATCATTAAAGCTCAAAATAATAAAATATGCAAACACAAGATGCAAAGATAGAACAAAAATAATATGCATGATTTAAGTATAAAGAGTGAGATGATGTTCATGCAATGAATATAATATGAGTATACCCAAGAATAATATACCCTAACTATATGTCTACACACTATAGCCCCGTCCTAAGAGAAGGATGGACATGAGGAGCTGCACACATGTTGTAGGTTGGGGTGTTAATATCATATACATACAAAAGACGACGCTCAACCTAGCACTCTTTCCCCCCATGGCCTCGCAAGGACCTACTGGAACCCTCCCTGGTTAAACACAAGACATGACTTAGAGGTTAGGTCTCTAGTGCACACAATCCTACGCCCTCGCTATTGTGAAACACAAGTCATGGTTTAATGATTATGGATATACTAAGCATTTTAGTCTAAGGATTGATTCATAAAACATGAGTTTGTTTTAGTTTTAGAACACAGTGGATTTTGAAACCACATTGCACTCATGAATTTTAAAGTTCAAAATTTCTCTACCTTTAACATGTCACTATATTGATAATCCTAGCATAGACACTAAATTGAGCATATACCAAGAGGTGCAGCTAGGATAATGAATTTTGATGTTATACAAAATATGATAAATATATATAATTGGTTTGCATGTAATCAATTATAGAGTTTTGAAATTTTATAGGCCTAGAATGAAGAGGCAATTCTATTTGATTTCATCTTGTTAATGTCAAGTTAATTTTAAGGTCTAAATATGATGAGATTCATGCAAACAATAGAGATGCACATCACACACACTAAACAAGATATGAAATTATAATACCAATCGCAATCATATATTTCATAATTCCTAAGGTTGATAGAATTAGTTGATTTAAGATAGGTCTTGATAGATCATGAATTATGATATGTGATTACAGTGAATTTTTGCCTAGATCATGGTGGTGATTGTGAAACCATATTCATCATTTTTGTAATTTTTCAATTTTGATTTTTCTAGATCATGATTTTCCATTATAGGGGTTATTATATGCTGCAGGGAAAATATACAAATATGCAACACATTGTGCATTTAATTTTTTTAACCTAAGACCCCTAACAGTCCATTTAAATCCAATTGTGAAAGTAATTTCATTAGTCTTGATAATATCATTTAGCAAATTTAGCATTCAATTCATAATGATAATATAAGACATTTATATGCAATGGATTTAACAAGGATAAAACATATATAAAGAAAAGATAGATCACTTGAAAACTTTATGACTTTATATTTAATTTAATTCAATTTGATTTGATAAACATTAGGCTTAAAATGTGAAAGTCATATTGCATAATATATCTAAGTGACCATAGCGAGTTGGCTCAAAAATAAGAAAACAAATAAAATAAAAAGACATTAAGCATATCATGAAGTTGAGTATTGTACATTTCATTTTGATTTAATTCTACTTCATGCAAATGATTGGATACTAATGAATGAGAGATTTAGGTATCCAAAGGGGTCCAATTGGGATGGTTCCTTTGGGTACCCAAATACATCGTGTTGGATTTTGGGGAGATAGTGATGAATGGGTTCTTTCAAATAAGGTTAATGTTTTATCTTTAATTTTGGGCCTCCATTCATACTTTGGTTTAATATTCTTATACTTCAAATTTCCATAATTATTTACAAAAGTATTACTTATAGGAAATTTGAGAACATTTCACTACAACAAAATCGTTATACGGTGATGTTTTTTTATGCCTTTAGTGACTTTTTTTAAGCGTCGCGATAGTTTTCGTGACGTTTATAAAAACGTCACAAAATCGTCGTGATTGCGCGTGTCGTCGTAGCTCTCTGCGGCGCTTTCACAAAAAACATCACGATTGATGATTATTTTATCGTGACATTTTTACATAAAAGCGTTACGATTGATGATTGTTTTATCTTGATGCTTTTACAGAAAAGCATCACGATTGATGATTGTTTTATCGTGACACTTTTTAAGAAAAAATGTCAAGATAGATAATTAATCTATCGCGATACTTTCTAAAAAATGTTGAGAAAAATATTAACTCTACCACTATATTTTTGTGTAAAATATCCCGTAGTTATAACTCTACAATAACATTTTTCAAAAAAAATGTCACAACTTTTTTGCATTTTAAGCTCGCACACCAACCAACTTGAACATTCAAAACCAAGTAAAAATGAAACATAATCAAAATTATATTCACTCGAAACAACAAACTATATACATAATATTAGGACTTTCATTTCATATCACATTAATAGATAACAATTTAACAAAACAATCATTTCATTTAGATAATGGTGCACACTACATCACTAAATAAAACAAACCATCATTTGTCATCATATTGCAGGATGCTCTTTCCAACTTTCTTCTAATATATCAAAGTCTACCAGAATACATTTAACTAGACATCACAGACTACAAAAAAAGATACATATAAATCAACTTAAACATCAAAATGATCTTCATGGCCCGTTGTCATCATAGCACAGCTCCTCTTTCATCTCAGCAACATTGAGATCTTTTTGCACAAAATAAACAAATATATAAATATAATACATCAAGATCAGTATATAATTAATAAGTTATAGACGTTTTGTTTTTATGTTAGAAGTAGGTAAGAGCATCTAGACATATAACAAAATAATAAATAAGTGACAACACGGGCATGTCAAGATACCGATTTATTGGTTCATGGTAGAAGGGTGATGTGAGGGAGGATGTAGTAGTGCCCGAGAAATCATATTTCCTGTGTAACCATTTCGATGGAATAAAATACAAAAAATTTACTGATAACATAACCATCCTACAAAAAAAACATTCACAAATGAATTATTGAATACCTTGGAGTCTTCCTATTTAGTGAATTTTTCAACTCGTTGGGCAAATGACAGATCCATTAGCTGAATTATACCTCACACCATTGTCTGTGAAGCATCAGAGAACAAAAAAATCAGTGAGGATATTCCACACTAAAATTCAACAATATCTGTAAGCCAACATAAAATTCAACCATATCACACACGTGGATTGATGTAGGTAAATTCATTTTTCTGCAAAACATGTAGATAAAATCATACCAAGTGTGACATCGATTGTGTTCAGGAAATACCAGAAGAATCTGGCCAAGTGAGGCTTGATATAAAAATCAAGGATTCATTGATCACATTCATGGTGCAAAGATTAAGTATTATGAATAAAACATACTAATTCAATTAGCAAAAAAGAATCCATATCAGAAATAGAGCAAGATTATCTAATCCATACAACAAATGCTTTTCATTCCAAATGAAAAGTCCTTTCGCCTAACTAAATGAGAATTAAATTAACATATAATCATTTTATAAATACGCATGGTTTAAATAAGAAAGTAATCAAAACTGAGTTTTTTTTTTCAATTGAGCCGAAGGAGATTATGCATCAAAAGCACCTAGCGGCTATTAGATCATGGCACATGCAACAATCAATATATACATTATTTCTAAAACATAACTTGATGAATGGCATTCCAGATAAAATGAGAAAAGTTAAGTATATTGAAATTCCCAGAAATCCCGATAAATCTGGGCAGAAATCTCGACAAATCTGGCAGAAATAAGTCCAGAAATCTGCCCAGATTTCTCGAGATTTCTGGGCAGATATCTGCATAGATTTCTCGAGATTTCTGGCCAGATTTCTCGAGATTTATGGGCAGAACTTCTGCCCAGTTTTCTTGAGAAATCTGGGCAGAAATCTGGGCGTACTTCTGCCCAGATTTCTCGAGAAATCTGGGCAGATTTTTGCCCAGAAATGTCGAGATATCTGGAGAGAAATCTGCCCAGATTTCTCGAGAAATCTGGGCAGAGTTCTGCCCAGAAATGTCTAGAAATCTGTGCAGATTTCTGCCCAGATTTCTCGAGAAATCTGGGCGTATTTCTGCCCAGAAATGTCGAGATAACTGGGCAGAACTTCTGCCAAGTTTTCTCGAGAAATCTGGGCAATACTTCTGCCCAGAAATGTCGAGATATCTGGGGAGAAATCTGGGCAGAGCTCCTTATTGTCTAAGAGGGCAGTCTTTGTCTACAACCTGCTTTGAACATATACTTGCACTTGTTGGCTATTCCTTAATTGTTTTATATATTTGTTGTGTTAATTTGAACATATTTCAATACTAGCATAGTTGATTACTTGACCAGAGCTTATAAATTTAATTGAATCTCAAAAATAAATAGAAGAAAAGAGAAGCCAAACTTTGATTCGGATTTAATTTATCAAGGAATAGAAATTGACTAAATGGTAAATTACACAATATAAGCATACCTCAGGTGGAACAAATGGCGAAGAATGAAGACGAAATGTAAAAGACAATGAACTCATCTGAAATGAGATAGGACCACCAATAAGTCGATAAAGGTGAAGCAATATAGTTTAGGACAAATAAAATTTTTAAGGCCAATACCTCATGGAAAATTTCATCTTGTGCTTTAAGGTAAATTATGGACTCATCAGGATCATGCTTTCCCTTAGTTGTGCATTGATTGGTATGTTTATTCTGCAGTTATAGTGGTTAGCAAAGTATTCATCAACATAAATATGATATTTGCTCTATGAAAACCGAAAAATATACCTCCATCATTTCATGAACTAAGTTTACATATTTATGTTCACAGGTCAAGGTACTCGAGGAGGTTAATAAAAAAGTAAATGAAATTTAAATACCTCATAGATTTTGGTAATCAGTAAGTACAACTTGAAGCAGAATGAGTCTTTAAGTTTTTGACTTGGCTTCAAGAAAAATATGGAGAAACGTTACTAAACAGGTTATCAACAAAAACCTGGCACCAAAATGCAAAGGATAGAACAAGATAGGAGATATCACCATCCAACCTCATCTTCTGTTGCCCATGAAACCTCGTCAAAGAGGGCATCATATAATGGTGGTACTAATTGGTGGGGGCAATTCACAAATCTCTGAGAAATCAGAAGCCCCACATCATTTGCCTGCTGCTCCAGAAGCAATTTCAACTGCTTTTTCATGCTCTCATCACCACAAACACCAATCAGAAACTCCTTTAGCTCCATAATGCTCTTATGGCCCTGAAAAAGATTATACAATATATATAGTCTAAAAGTATAAGCAACAAGATATATGTCTTGGCAAAAAGATGGTTTTGTACGATGGTTTTGTTCTTACACCATAACGTCCAATGTTAAGGGCGCTGACGACAGCATACACATCCTCTTCATCACTTTGTTCATGATCTCCATCATCCCCATCCAATTTCACAACAGTCCCAATGGTGATCTGCCCAAGAATCAGGTCCATGAAGCCACTGAGATCCCAAGGATTTTCGTCGAGATAATTCTGTAGTCGAAGTTTTACGCTGTGGAGTAAAAAAATTTTAAAAAAAGAGACCAATTTAAAAAAAAAAAAATTTAACAGGATGAGATTAAACAAAAATCAACTACGAGCTTGTTAATGTTCTTAATATTAATAGATAATAAGAAGTGCAACACATTTAATAGATAATAAGAAGTGCAACACATTTAAACATCATCTAATCATAAACATCAGGAGTCCATAGAAACATGAGTCCCACTGTTACAAAACTGATGGAGCACATCTTGGGAGCCTCTAGCTAAATTCTTTTGATAAAGTTTTGGGTATGTTAGTTTGGATGGGAGCTCAATTTCAATTTTGTGGTTCATCTAGACAATGTAATTGAGCATGCAAAAATGGAATTGGCCAATTCTGCAATTCCGACCACACTTGCTAAAGATATAGTAATTGGATGAACGAACTGCAAACGAGCATAAAAGTCTAGCTTTTGTTCGCATTCAACACTATGACAAATTCATCCACAGATATTTTAACAAAAGAAGAAAAACTGGTTTTCAAGTTAACGCCAAACAAGTAAAAATGATAACTAGGGGGCAAGTTCTGAATTTTTACAGATCATGAAAACATGAGTATAAAATTAAACTAGCATGATATGAGCAAGAGAGGAGAATAAGTTGTACCCAGCGTTCAAGTGCTTGAAGGACATCTTGGGCACTAGGACCTAGAGTTTTTATTTCTATTGCCACATGCGGCCCTGAACTTAATATGCAGTGTAAAAAATACCAAGTTCCTAGAAAAATGATACAGATATCAATATTTAACCACAAATTGCCATAATAGCACAAATCTTGCATTGTTTATTTCTTCCAGGAACTACTTTAATATTACTGTTACCCCCTGCGTCTCTCTTTTCTTGCAAGTTTATTGAAAAAAAAAATCTTATAAGGATATTTGACATTTCTTTTTATTTTGTTACCACCATCTTTCTCAAATTATTATTTTCCATTTCTTGAAGTTCTAAATGATAGCTATAATTGCGCAGAAGTTCAGATTATACCTGAAGAGAATTAGCGGTATGAATCAACATCAAAGCGGACTTCCTAATCCATTTTGTAATCCGATGGAAACAAATTCAAAAGTTGGTTCCTTGGTAAGACTGGACTTCCACTCCCTTGCTGCAGCAGGTCAAATACCTCCACCAAAAAGTTTCTCTGCCCCCTAAACAGTCTAGTTAATGACTGGAGGACAGCTTTAGGCCCACTAGATTCAAAGAACTCATTAGTAAGCATAGCAATAAAAGGGCATAGATTGTTTCTCTCTCCCCTTGCCTACGAGTTTTAACCAAGCACTCGGTAATGAAATTAAAAAAAATGCAGTCGACTGTAAAACACTATACACGTACATAACTCTGTGCGCAAAAAGATCATACCAGATTGGAGAAAGAGCTGATGACAAGTCAAGAAATGGATAGGGCCACCTGTATGCGAACATATTAGACACATTTAGAACATGAAGCATGAGAGGAGCTGCAGATCATAATCACAGGTTAAATTACCAGAGTGAGATGCAAGCATGAAGGATCCACTGACACACCAAACGAAAACCTAGAAACAACCGTAAAAGAAAAGAAGACAAGGATACAAAGCTTGTAGGTGCGTTTGGTGGTCATCTTTAACCTGTGGCGAAACAACCACCAAACCCTTCCTTCCCCTTCTTCCTCCCCTTTCCCCAATCAAATCCGAACCCTAGCCTCCACTAGACGGAAGCCCGACGAGGAGATATCGCAGATTCGCGTGCCCTAGAGGTGGTAGTTGACTGCTTCGAGAATGCTCCGACGGCGCTAGGGTGCCATTCACCGCGTGGAGGAAGGCCGTCGAGGGTGTCGAGCCGGCGAGTTACATCGGCGAGGGCTTCTGGAGAGGGGTTTGTCGAGGGTTTGTGTGAGGGCGAGGTTATCGCGCTTTCCGGCTTTTGGTCTTCCAGCGGGAGATAGGGAGGGAAGTGGAGGAGCAGGAGAAAGTATATTTTTGTGGCCGTTTATATGGAGGGGTGGTCTTTTTTTTCCCTCTCTTTTTTTTGGTTTGCCGCTTATGTAAATTTTTTTCCCGCTCATTTATTTTAATAAAAATGTCGCCAATTTTATATCAAAAATATAATTTTTAGTGGTGTTTGTAAAAGCGCATAAAAATGCCGTCATATCTCTATTTTATAGTAGTAAAAAATTTGTGTTCCCACCAAATATGCATATTCCGTTATATAATATAGATAAACTGCAATGGTCTTGATTCTTGCGGGATTGAAAGGGGATTGAAGTGGTGGAAAGCGAAAATGACTGGATAATGAAAGGGAAGTGACGTGCAATGACCTATGTTTTTGTTGACGCTTTTATTAAAAAGTGGTGAATTCCACCTATTGTAAATTCTATAACATACGATTTTTTATATGTGCCGCAAAAAATGCCTCGTATTACTATACTTCGTATATTTTATTTTTATTTTGGACAGGTATATTTTATTTTTAAAAGTACCGCAAAGCATGAAAATTTTGGAAATGTATATTTTATTTTTATTTAAAAACATGTATTTTGTAACAAAACAATTCATTGTTATTTTTGCACCAACAAAAATAGTTGCTATTTTTGAAGGTAAACACAAAATTCATATATGTAGGAGCATTTGATATGAGGTTATGATCTCTCATCTTAGACTTTGTTTAATCGACTTGTCATTGATCGATGCAGTCATCTTCATCGTTACGCAACTCATGATACTTACAATATTGGATCATTCACTTAACGCCTCATCGATCAAAATAAACATATTCTCCATACAGAAAGAAATATCTTGGTATGATTGCAGGGTATTCCATAACTAGTAACATTTGACAAGATCATTGAGCTACATGCCAAAAAATACATGGCTATATGATGTACGTATGTATGCCGACCCTAACAGTTATGTACGTTTGTGGAGACATATATAATATCCACAGTAAACACATTCATATTATAATATATATTTAATTACTCGTATCAAGCTTACGATCAAGATCGTCGCTATCATCAATATAACTTCACTACCATCAAAAATATCATTATTAGAACTTTAACAAAAGATTGTATATATTTTGATGTCGACGCCGGGTTCACCATCTGCCGCAGCCCGCAGCCATCTCCCGACCATGGGTGTGCGGATAGTCAGGTGTATGGTGATGGGTGTGCGCATAGCAAAGCATATGATTATAGGTATGCGCATAGCAAAACACCCCCATCATGAGGGTGCGCGTGCATAGCCAAGCATAGTTATGGGTGGTGCTCATAATAATTAAATACCCCATCATGGGGGTGTACATAGCCAAGCATATGGTTATAGCGCATAGCGAAATACCCCATCGTACATATGAATGGGTGTGTGCATATAGTTATGTGCGCATAGCAAAATATCCGGCCATCATGGGTACCGGTGCGCATAGCCCCCGGCCCAAGTAGTGCATGATTATGGGTGCATGTGTGCATAGCAAACTACCCATATCATTGGAGTACGCACACAACCAAGTGTATGGTTATGGGTGTGTACGTGCATATAGATAAGGCTGATATATATCATAAACTTAAACATGCATAATGTGCGTTGTATACGTACTTCATGTATTTCATGCATCATGCTCACTAAGTACATGACGTGATTCATGTTCAATTATTTGATAAATGATAACTATATCACTCATATCCCTTTTAACGAAAGATCTTCTGAAATGTTAGATAACAAATTTTGACAGAAGATCATGTGTTTTGATAACGTTTTAAAAAAAATCGTCACGAAAGATAAACATGTATGCTGACGTGTTTTCATGCAAAACGTGGCTAATGTTAAATTTTTATATTAGCGACGTTTTTAAAAAAAAAGTCGCTAAATGTAAACTAACGACGACGTTTTCAAAAACGTCACAATAAAAACATTACTTTAGTGACGTTTTAAAAATAATCGTCACAAGAGCTAAACACGTATGGTGACATTTTTCTTAAAAAACGTAGCGAATGCTATTTTTTTGCATTGGCGACGTTTATGAAAAAAATCGTCGCTAAATATAAAACTAACAGGAACGCTTTCAAAAACGTCGCAAAAAAAAAACGTCGTCGTTGAAACTATATCTTGTAGTGTTTAAGTCTTTGTTGGGAGATGCTAAATGAGGATTAGAAATAAATATTCTACTAGGTTCATGATTTATAACATTTGAAACACGAGTAGACACTTTATACAATTTTGAGGATAAACTAGAAAAAAGATTTTTAAAATCATTTGAAATTTTTTGCACATGTGATTTTAGAGATTCTAGTTTATAAGATAGAACATTATTTTCATTTATCACTTTTTCTTTGTGTTCTTTTGAAATTAAAAGCACTTTTTCAAAATCCTTGAATTGTTCTTTAAGATCATTAATATCAAAACAAGGAGTAGGAATTTCAACTAAAGAGCATGAAGGAGAATTTAATACATCAATACTTGATTCTACTTTAGCATTTGCTTTTAAAGTTTTATTTTCTAAACGTAGTTTGAAATTAGCATTTTTCAAATTTTAATTCTACGTTTAGCAATTTCAAGCATATGTAGTGTAGAAATAGAATTTGTTACAAAAAGTGAAGATTTTGATTTTCTTACCTTGCTATGGGATGAGGCAAGATTTGAACCAAGGGTTCCTTTGACATCTTCTTGACATTCCTCTTCCATAGTTGAATTTTTGTCTTCTCTTTTGCTTGATGTGTTGACATCATTTGAGTCCAATATTGTGACGTTGCATTCTTCTCTCTTAAATAGATCTTCCTTCAAGCATGAGTCCTCGTCGATTTCTTCTCTTGCATCCATAAGGAATTCCTCTTGTTCATCACCTGTGGAAGGAAGACTAGAAGTATTCTCAAGAAATTTCCAAACTTCAAAAGCAGTAGGAAGCGTATAAATAAGTTTGAAAATATTTTGATCTAGAGCACAATGTAGACTATTCATAGATTTGGCATTTAAAAACATTTCATTTTTATTTAAAATACTTGGGGGCATTTTAATAGTAATATTCCAAACTTCAATATTCAATGATTTAAGAAATTGTTCCATAAGATTTTTCCACACATTATAATTTTAACCCATAAATAAAGGTGGTGATAATGATTTTTCATTTTCATAAAACTTACCCCCTCTAGAAGATGCGAGATCATGAAGCGCCATTATTCCCGGTTGTGAAGCCGTATTGGAATAACCTACGCTCTGATACCACGTGTTGGATCTTACTATGCCCTTAGAGGGGGGGGGGGGGGGGGGGGTGAATGAGAGTTTTATGGAATTTAAATCTTAATTAAATATATCAGAGTTTGTGACTGAAGTTTCAGAATATTTTATAAGAAAATATATTTAAATATTCCAGATAAGATTATATTAACGATTCCATTTTAAAGAAGAGAAACAAAACTTTTTGTTAACTGTTGCTAACGCATGGCGTTAAGGGTTAAAGCTGGGCGTTAGTTCTCCAGGAAATTTTCCTTAGCACAAAAAGATTGCCACAGTGATTTTACTTGTGAAATCTTAAATGAAATATAATTCCAGAAAATGAGATTTAATAAAAATGAATATTATATTTCAAAGAAATTGATTACACAAATGTTTGCTTTAATGCTTTGATGAAAATATAATTTAACACATTCTTGAAGAGGAAATAAAATCAATTGAAAAGAACATTAAAAGACATGATTTTATTTCATAATAAATTGATTACAGAAATATTTGATTTCTATAACGCTAGAAATTAAGGCGAGAATATTAAAAATACTTTTTTATTGTTTCATCGGTCCTTCTCCCAAGGACCGGTTGGCTATAGCCTATCTATCCCCAGATATGGCCTCTAGCCACCCCTAGATCTACCCTCGACCTAGTCGCCATGCACAAGGTGACAAATTACCCCCTAAACTGCACAAGGACCTAGTTGCCAACAACCACGACGAATTTAGCCACAGAATCCTTCCCGGAATCCGACGTTCTCCCCGAATGATTTCTCCACACCAATTACAATAAGGAATAAAATAAAAGATTACAAGATAAAGTAAGAAAAACTCCCCAAGAAATTCTGAAGGTGAAGACGAAGGCGATGTAGATGTTGGCATTCTTGAAGCGTTCATCCTTCGTATAGAATATGCGTTATAGCCCTTCTCCTTCAAAATCTTCTTTAGATCTTCATGTTAGCCCAAGGGAGATCTCTTAATTGTTGTAGACGAGCCTCTCTTAAAAGAATCAGAATTCTGGAATCATCAATCAAATAATGAGAGGGGTTGCTCTTTAAATAGGGACTGGAGCTAACGCCTGGCGTTAAGAGTTAACACCAGCGTTAGTCATCGTAAACTGTCGTGGTTGAAATCACGCAACCGTCAAGATTGTGGCAGATCGTGTACTCAACGCGAGCATTAAGAGTCAACGCTAGCATTATCTCTGGCTTCTCGACGGACTCTTTCTCGATGACATTTCATCTCGACAGATTCCTTCTCGACGGAAGTTAACCACTAATGCAGGGCGTTAACTATAATACGGGGCATTAACTCTCTTTCCAGAGAGTCATCTCCATTCAGTATACTACTTATAGGGATGTGTACCTATAGTTCTTGTACAACCTGCACACTATAAACACACAAAATACAAGATAAAATACAATACGGTATTTGTTATTCTCAAACCAAGAGATGCGGAACATAGGCTCCAACTGTTATTTTTTGTATAGGCCGCCAGAGAAAGTGGAGCTCATGTATTTGAAGTAGTTCATAGTGAAGTTGAAGCCTACAATATGTACTGTGCATATGCTAGTAAGGTTGGATTTAGCATGCGCATAGAGAATCTAAGTTTGTCGCATATCACAAACATTCTTAAATCACGTGAATATCATTGTTCAAGGGCTGGAAAAAAAAGAGTGGACAAGGTTCCATCGTCACATTTCAAATTTCGGCGTTTAGAAACTAGAACAAATTGTCTAGCAGTTATTATGTTCAAAGCCGACAAAGAATGTAGAAATTTGACAGTTAGCAAATTTGTGGGGAGCATAACCATCCTCTTGCTTCCCAAAATGAGCATCACCTACTTTGGTCACATCGGACAGTTGTACGGGAGAGTGGTACTATTATGAAGTCAATGATTGAAGCTGGAATTGGAACATCTGATGCTTATTGCTACCTTACCGATGAAGTTGGTGGTTGCCAAAATTTAGGATTTACTAAATCTGATGTATACAATTTTATTGATAAGAATAGAAGATCAAAAATCGATGGATGCAATGCCGCTAATCTATTAGAACTACTTAAAGAAAGACAAGTTTCCGACAATATGTTTTCATTCGATATCCAAGTTAATGATCTAAATAGGTTGACAAATTTCTTATGGCTGGATGGCCTTGGAAAAATTGATTACGAGTGTTTTGGTGACGTTGTGATATTCGATACGACTTATAGAATGAACAAATTTAATCTTGTATGTGCCCATTTTGTTGCAGTCAATCACAATTCGTAGAACGTTGTTATTGATTTTGCATTTATATCAAAGGAAACTTTAGAATCATTCATATGGCTATTTGAAACATTTTTGAAATTTGTATCTAGCAAGTAACCAGTGACAATTTGTACTGATCAGGATCTAGCTATGGTTGTTTCCATTCAGAGAGTATTTAGTAATAGCCGACATATATTATGTCAGTGGCATATTGCTAAAAAAGCTCCTTCGAAGGTTCATTTATTTAATTATGAGCATGACATACACTCTTTATTTTACCAATGTATAAGTAAGTGTGATACAATTGAAGAGTTTGAAGAATGTTGGAGTAAAATGATTGCACAAGGGAACCTACAGGATAATAGGTGGTTGAATGACCTATACAATATCAAACAAAAGTGGGAAACAACTTTCAATAAAGGGGTTTTGAGACATAGCATTTTTTTGTCCACTTAAGGAAGTGAGTTCACTAATAATGTATGTCATGCCATCACAAAATCTATATCCTCGTTAGTTGATTATTTTACTCAGTTAGAAAAAATGGCTAGTAATTCACGTGACAAAGAGAAATAGGAGAATTTCAAATGCAAACAAGGGAGTATCTATGTTGATGTCCGAAACTGTCCAATTTTGAGACAAGTTTCAAAGATTTATACACGATCGATGTATAACAAATTCTATGATGATTTCAAAGAAGGGGCTTTCAATTTGTTTGTTGAAGAAGGGAGGATGGTTGCTGAAAATATGTGTACATTTGTCATTTGATAGTGTATTCAGGTAGAACAAAATTGCCAATGGAATGTGGAGTTTGACATCAGCACGTGCGACATACACTATTCATGATATAAGTTTGAAACTAGTGGGTTGTTGTGTAGCTATGCCCTAAAAGTGTATACTTACAAGAATATGAAAAGTATTCCGAGAAATATATTTTAGAACGGTGGACATCAAATACAAAGAAGAACATCTACTCTTATGATTATTCTAAGAGTGATGAGTCCTGTCCTATTTTGGCTTTCAAAAACCATGTATGTGTTGGATCGGTAGGCGCCCTTAGAGGGGGGGGGGGGGGGGGGGTGAATAAGGGTTTTAAAAACTTATATTATATTTTGAAATACTTGCTTATGATAAGACATCAAAATAGTGATTTTGAATAAAGATCTAAATTGTTTTATAATGAAGGAGAGGATAGTAAACAATTTAGAGAAATGATGATCAAATCAATTTTATTACACAAAGATAGACATGATTATTATTAATAAAATTGATTACAAAATTCGATTTCAATGACGCTAGAAATCAAAGCGAAATATGAAAGACTCTTTTTGTTTTCTATACCGACTCGTATCCCCATGAACTGGTTGGTTTAGGCGATCCTTCTCCGGATACGACCTCTATTGGAACATGGTCTTCCGCATCTCCTAGGTTTGAGAATAACAAATCCTATGTGTATTTGATCTTGTGTGTTTAAGTGTGCAGGAAAACAAGTCCACATAACTCAAGGATAACATAAGAATGTTGCGCCCAAGTTTGGAGCCAAAACTCAAAACTAGCCGCTAGAGCAGGCGGTATCTCAGGCGGTAGCTCCGGCGGTAGCTGTTAGAGCAGGCGGTAGCTGCTAAAGCAGGCAGTAGCTGCTAGCGCAGGCGCTAGCGCTGGCACTAGCGTAGGCGCTAGCGCTTGAAAGCGCAAAAGTGAAGTTCAAGCTGGCGGGATGCATATATAGAAAGCAGATAGCGCCGGCGGTAGCTGATAGTGCCGGAGGTAGCGCAAAGTAATAGAGGAAGGCGGCCGGCTTGCTTAAAATGAAGGATTCTCACGCGGAGAATATTTCCTAATCCGGGATAGCGCCGGCGGTAGCGTTAGCACAGGCGCTAGCTCCAAGGCTATAAAAAGGACCCCTTGGCTCCATCTTCCTCATACTCTCCCACTTCCAAATTCCAGAGCTTCGTGCCACGGCATAGTGAGGAAGGTTCAGAGAGATACTCCCACAAATCCATAAAGGATTAAGGAGATCCGTGGAGAAGATTTCAATACGAGTCATCATCGTGACGAATGACCGCATCGACTATGATCATACTCTGCGGGCCTTCGTCCACTTCTCCAAGAGATCCATATAGGGAGTTTTTATATTATTGTTATTTCATTTATCCATCTCTTTTAAATAGTATAGTAAATTCGCCTCGTGTTGGCGACTAGGTCTGGGCAGGACTTAGGGCTAAAATTCAACTCGTGTTAGCGACTAGGTCTCGGGTGTAGGTCTAGGGGGTGCTCGAGGCCATATCCGGGGAAGGGTTGGCTAGAGCGGCTTGAGGCCGTATCTGGGGAAGGATCGGCTAAAGCCAACCGGTTCGTGGTGATACTAGTCGGTATAGAAAACAAAAAGAGTCTTTCATATTTCGCTTTGATTTCTAACGTCATTGAAATCAAATTTTGTAATCAATTTTATTAATAATAATCATGTCTCTCTTTGTGTAATAAAATTGATTTGATCTTCATTTCTCTAAATTGTTTACTATCCTCTCCTTCATTATAAAATAATTTAGATCTTTATTCAAAATCACTATTTTGATTTCTTATCATAAGCAAGTATTTCAAAATATAATACAAGTTTTTAAAACCCTTATTCACCCCCCTCTAAGGGCGCCTACCGATCCAACAAGTGGTATCAAAGGCAGGTTATTCCAATCGGCTTAACAACCAGGAATAATGACGTCTCATGATCTCGCTTCTATTAGTAGGGTAAATTTTTATGAAGAAGGAAAATCACTAGCACCACCTTTATTTGAAGGAAGAAATTTTAAAGGATGGAAAATATTAATGGAAAATTTTCTTAAAGCTTTAGATGAAAAAGTTTGGAATATTACTATTAAAAAGCCACCTAGCGTATTAAATAAAAATGAAATGGTTTTAAATGCAAAATCTATGAATAGTCTATTTTGTGCGTTAGATCAAAATATTTCCAAACACATTCATACTTTTCATACTGCATACGAGATGTGGAATTTTCTTGAGATAACTTATGATCTTCCTCTTGCAGGTATGGAACAAACACAGGAAGAGGACATACAAGCATCCACCATTATTCAAGAAAATCTCTCTTGTAGCAAAACCATGGAAATCATGGAAATTGACTTAGCCAAAGAGAGCAATTCATCAAGAGAAGATGAAAATTCATCGATAAAGAATGAAGGCCTAGAAGACAACAAAGGAACGTCATGTTCACATCTTGCCTCTTCTGATTGCGCTGTAAGAAAGTCTAATTCTTTTTCTTATTTCCATATACAAAAAATTGTAAACGTAAAATAAAGAAATTAAAAATTGCTAATAAGAGATTACGTTTAGAAAATAAAACTTTGAAAGCAAATGTGAATGAAGAATCTAAAAAGGATGTGTTTGAATCTCAATCATGCTCTTCATTTGAAAACTATACACCTTATTTTGATTATAATAATATTAAAGAAAAATTCAAGGATTAAGAAAAAGAACTTTTAATTTCAAAAGAACATAACGAAAAATTGATAAACGAAAATAATATTCTCTCTCATAAACTAGAATCTTTAAAATCACTCTTTCAAAAAGGATTAAAAAATTTTAAATATCTTATTTCTAATTTATCATCAAACTTGTGTAATACTTCTACTAGTATATTAAAACGTATTAAACATGCACCTACTTGAATGTTTAATCACACAAACATAATGAATTCTAACCCAAATTATGTATCTCCCAAATTAAATTCTAATGTGCACAAATTTCCTATGAAATATAATTTCAAAAGTGATTATTATTTTAAACCTAAGTTTAATGAATATGGAAATTTGATGCATAATATTAAATCAAAATACGAATGGAGACCCAAAATAAATAAAAAATGGAACATTAACTCCACTTGAAAGAATTCATTCATTTTTGTCTCCCCAAAAATTATCACGCTATATTTGGGTACCCAAGGGAACCATTACACTTGGTTCCCTTTGGATACCCAAATCTCTCATCTACTAGTATCATCCAAATGCATGAAGTAGAATATTTTCAAATTGAAATATACACATTTCTACTTCATGATGTGCTTTAATGTCTTTTCTATTTTTTCTTTTTGTTTTCTTATTTTTTAAGCTATCATGTTATGGTCATCTTATATATTACAGGAAATATGATCTTTTCTCTTAAAACATAATGAGTTTATAAATCAAATTAATCAAATTTCAAAATCATACTTGATGACCTATCTTTTATTCTTATATTCATTGCTTATAAATATCTTATATTATCCATATGAATCAAACTCTAAATTTGTTATGAGATATTTATCTAAATTATAAAGAAAATCACAAAAGACATATTGAAAGATTAATTGTCTAAAATACTAATGCCATACGCACCACCATGATCTATTGATGTCCTTTGATAAAATTCTCTAAAAATCATATATCATAATTCATATCAAAAATCATCTAAAAACTACTATCTCTATCACATGCATATGAATTATATGATAACAATTGGCATTATAATTGTTTACCATGGTTGGTGTTATGGTGTATTATGTGTGTATTGTGATTTATTTCAAGGTTAGACCTTAGAATCATCTTGATATCAATAAGATCAAATCAAATTGAATCTTCACTTCATTTTAGGTCTATAAGTTGAAACACTATCAAAGTTTGGCATAACATTAATCTCATACTTATCATACTTACATTGTCACCTAAAGAATATTTGTGTCTATGTTAGGCTTTATATTTTACCAAGATATACAGGCTGGGTATTTTTATGTAGGGCTTATCCATGAAATTCTTTGCATAAACATCATACTAATCATTTAAATTATGCTTATTTGGCTTATTCGAACATGACATCTTGTGCTTACATCTCCTATCATTTTCAACTTACACCATAATTGACAAATATAAGCCTTAGAAAAATTAAAATAAAGATATAATAAAATATATCTCATGCAATGTTTATTTGGTAAAGTCATATACAAAATCATTAATGTTTCATGCAATTTGCACTATCTAGACATCTCCAAAAATTCTGAAATTTCTGCATGAAACTACTCTTGGGACACTTAATCAAGATTCATAATCAGAATTTCCAAAATCTTAAATATCAGTGTATTGTTTGCCGCGCTAGCGCTAGCGCCGGCGCTAGCTCGAGTGTCAAATTTTTGGTGTTCTTAAATTTTGAAAAATTACTAAAAATATGTTATTTTATATGTACTACCTATTTTTATCTTTATGCCACTGTGTGATTTTTGAAAATTCAAATACAAAATACAAAAATACAAAAAACATGTCTTTGCTTATTTCCTTAAGGTTTTATTAAAATAATAAAGATTTCTATGTTTCATTCCTTTGGCAAAAATGACAAGCATGTTCTTTTAGAGTTGACTAAAAATGTTTAATTTAAAATCTCAAGTTTTCTAAACATTGTTTTGGCTTGTCATGCTTAGAATTTAATCTTATTATGAGCAATGAAAAAGTCTATAGTGAATTATGTAGGATTGTGTTTGTATGCCTCTAAGTATGGGTAATGTGTTATATTAGATAATGATCTCTTTACACTCACACTTTTTGATAGACTACATGTGTCTATAATTCTTAACCCTACATGATTGTGTAGTGTAGTAGCCTACAATATTAAGATGTCTATCTCTATTAACTACATATTATTCAAAACTTTGTTGCACATGTAGAAGTGAAATTACAAAATTATATGTGTTTGCAAAAAACAAGTGAATTCGGAGAACTTTGTCTTGCTCAAAAATTCAATAATAAAATGACAAAGATAACTCCACCAAACACTACTTGAATCTCCTGATAAGTCTTCATAAGCATTGTGAGGTTGAGCACCTTGGAAAGAATTGTAAAGTGTCTTGTGCAAACTACTTTAATACACTTCTATTATGTACACCGGATCATAAAAAAAATGGAACTCTTATTGAAAATAAAATATGTGATCCCCCAAGCACTACTTCGCTCACTGATAAGTCTTAATGAGCATTGTGTGGGCGAAGCACCTTGGTTGTTGTACTTTTTGTGCTTTGTATCAAATCTAGAATTGATGTGTAGAAGTAGTTAAAAAGATTACATGCTTAATAATGTTTCTACTTCACTATATAAGTCATGTGTTTTGGATTATATCATTTGTATACTTTTATCAAAACACTTCTTATACACATCATTATCTCTCATAAAGCTTCTACTCATGAGAATTGGACTCTAATGCTTCTTTATATAAATTCTCTAGAAAGCTTTAGTAAAAGCACTAGATTGCAATGCATGATCGCTACAATGTTTTTTTAAATGCAAATTAATAACATTATAGTCACTATCTTCTGGAATATGTGCAATCATGCTTGCCTTAGTAGTATTTTGAAAAATAGAATTCCTTGACTATTGTCATGAAAATCTTATTGAAAATCTTACTTGCTTACAAAAATATTCCTTCAAAATATTATCTTTAACTTGTATATTTATATAAGATTAGTTTTATCCAAATAACATCATTTTTATGGCATAACATCTCTTATTACTATTATGATATTTGAACTTCCAAATAGATGTCGTCTTTGGATAAACAATTTTATAGCCTTATCGCTTCAAATCTCTCAAAAATTATGCTATAACCATTAAAGTTTTTAAAAGAAAAATGATTTAAAAAAACATCTTCTCTTTTTGAATTTAACTCTTATTTTCTTCTTATTTATCATCATGATTACAAAAAGATGTTTCTTGTATTTTGATAAGTCTTCCGCATCATAACCATATAATTGTTTTACCTTGCACTTTCATGCTTATTTAAAGTCTTTTATTTTGTGTGCATCCTCACTTGAATCTTAACATTCCTTTCTTTCAACAAGTGGTAGACTTGCTTGGTAAACGTTATATTGGTTGCTTTAAACAAGAATATTTTTTATGCTAAAAACTCTGATTTATTTCTATATTGTAATGCTAAAACTCTGATTCATTAATGGATTTCAAAATAACTACGTGAGTTGTTTGTTTAAAAAAAATTCAAATAAATATATAAATACATATGCTATGTCATTAGATTTAAAACGCTTAAATGTTTCCAATAATTATTATCCATGACTTCATATCTCACCATAGCGGGGGCGTAGGGTTGTAGACATTAGATAACCTTATCTCTAGTCATGTCTTATCCTTAACCGGGTAGGGTTCCAGTGGGGCCTTGCGAGGCACTGGGGGGAAAGAGTGCTAGGTTGAGTTTTTTCTAGTGTTTGCATATGGGACTAACACCCCAACCTACGGCATGTATGCAACTCCTCATGCCCATCCGTCACTTAGTACGAGGCTAGGGTGTAGACATATTGTTTGGGTAGTTTAGTTACTTGGAAATCATTACATTTTTGTATGCTTAAAACTCTTATATAAAAAGGGGATGAACCAACATAATAATATTTGAAAATGTTAAATTGCTAAGAACTCTGATCTATCTCTATAAAAATTATTCTAAAACTCCTTATCATTTCATTCTCTCTAAAAGCTCGATCATGCCTTTATCTTCTAATCAAAACTTTTCTGTGTGTTTCCTCCTTACCCACTTTTGCTAATAACAAAAGGGGGAGAACTAACATGATAAATATAATCCGCTATCAAAATAGAAAACAAACATGATGAATTAAGATGATAGCTTACATATTAGGGGAGCATTCACTTAGGGGGAGCATGTATTTAGGGGGAGCAATTCTAAATGCTAAAATCGATAATTATCCTAAGGCATCACTCACACACACACACAAGTACGTTTCATCATGCTTATATATTAATGCTCTAATGTATCATTAATGGATTTGTTTTTATCAAAAGGGGGAGTTTGTTGGAATATGGTCTTTCGCATCTCCTAGGTTTGAGAATAACAAATCCTATGTGTATTTTATCTTGTGTGTTTAAGTGTGCAGGAAAACAAGTCCATATGACTCAAGGATAACATAAGAATGTTGCGCCCAAGTTTGGAGCCAAAACTCAAAACTGGCCGCTAGAGCAGGCGGTATCTCAGGCGGTAGCTGTTAGAGCAGGCGGTAGCTGTTAGAGCAGGCGGTAGCTGCTAAAGCAGGCGCTAGCGCTTGAAAGCGCAAAAGTGAAGTTCAAGCTGGCGGGATGCATATATAGAAAGCAGATACCGGCGGTAGCTGATAGCGTTGAAGGTAGCGTAAAGCAATAGAGGAAGGCGGCCGGCTTGCTTAAAATGAAGGATTCTCATGCGGAGAATATTTCCTAATTCGGGATAGCATCGGCGGTAGCGTTAGCCCAGGCCCTAGCTCCAAGGCTATAAAAAGGACCCCTTGGCTTCGTCTTCCTCATCCTCTCCCACTCCCAAATTCCAAAGCTTCGTGCCACAACATAGAGAGGAAGGTTCAGAGAGATACTCCCACAAATCCATAAAGTCTTAAGGAGATCCGTGGAGAAGATTTCAACACGCGTCATCATCGTGACAAAAGACCGCATCGACTACGATCATACTCTGTGGGCCTTCGTCCACTTCTCCAAGAGATCCATATAGGGAGTTTTTATATTATTGTTATTTCATTTATCCATCTCTTTTAAATCATGTAGTAAATTCGCCTCGTGTTGGCCACTAGGCTTGGGTAGGACTTAAGGCTAAAATTCGCCTCGTGTTGGCGACTAGGTCTCGGGTGTAGGTCTAGGGGGTGCTCGAGGCCATATCCGGGGAAGGGTTGACTAGAGCGGCTTGAGGCCGTATCCGGGGAAGGATCGGCTAAAGCCAACCGGTTCGTGGGGATATGAGTCGGTATAGAAAACAAAAAGAGTCTTTCATATTTCGCTTTGATTTCTAGCGTCATTGAAATCAAATTTTGTAATCAATTTTATTAATAATAATCATGTCTCTCTTTGTGAAATAAAAGTGATTTGATCTTCATTTCTCTAAATTGTTTACTATCCTCTCCTTAATTATAAAACAATTTAGATCTTTATTCAAAATCACTATTTTGATTTCTTATCATAAGCAAGTATTTCAAAATATAATATAAGTTTTTAAAACCCTTATTCACCCCCCTCTAAGGGCGCCTACCGATCCAACAACCTCAAGCCGCTCTAGCCAACCCTTCCCTGGATATGTCCTCGATCACCCCCTAGACCTACACCCTAGATCTAGTCACCAATACGAGGCGAATTTCTGCCCTAAGTCCTACCCAGACCTAGTCGCCAACACGTGGCGAATTTACTACACAATTTAAAGGAGGTGGATAAATAAATAACAACAACAATATAAAAACTCCCTATATGGATCTCTTGGAGAAGTAGACAAAGACCCGTAGAGTATGATCGTAGTCGATGTTGTCTTTCATCATGATGATAACGCGTGTTGAAATCTTCTCCACGGATCTCCTTAAGCCTTCATGGATTTATGGGAGTATCTCTCTGAACTTTCCTCTCTATGCTGTGGCACGAAGCTCTGGAATTTAGGATCTTAAGAGGATGATGAAGACGGATCCAAGGGGTCCATTTTATTGCCTCAGCACTAGAGCCTGCTCTAGCGCTACCACCGGCGCTATCCTGGATTAGGCATTATTCTGCGCGAGGGAATCTTCAATTCGAGGAAACATTTCTCTCTTGCCTTCTATGCTCCGCGCTACCGCCTGTGCTATCCGCTACCGCCAGGTGCTAGATCCTTCTATATGTGCTCCAGAATTGCGCTGATCATCGCTAGTGCTGGGTGCTAGGTGCTACCGCCAGCGCTAGTGGGCATGTTGGATTTGTTGGCTCAAATTTGGGGGCAACCTTCTTATGTAATCCTTGAGTCATATGGACTTTGTTTCCTGCACAATTATACACACAAGATTAAATACACATAGGATTTGTTATTCTCAAACCTAGGAGATGCGGAAGACCATGTTCCAACAAACTCCCCCTTTTGATAATAACAAATCCATTAATGATAAATCAAAGCATTATTATATAAGCATGATGAAACCTACTTGTGTGTGTGTGTGTGCGAGTGATGACTTAGGATAATTATCGAATTTAGTATTTATAATTACTCCCCCTAAATACATGCTCCCCCTAAGTGAATGCTCCCCTAATATGTAAGCTATCATCTTAATTAATCATATTAGTTTTCCATTTTGATAGCGGCTTATATTTATTATGTTAGTTCTCCTCCTTTTGTTATTAGCAAAAGTGGGTAAAGGAAGCAAACACATAATAGTTTTGATAATAAGATAAAGGCATGATCGAGCTTTTAGAGAGAAGGAAATGATAAGGAGTTTTAGAATAATTTTTATAGAAATAGATCAGAGTTTTTAGCTTAAAGATGAACAATATAGCATTTGCTAAGTAATCAATATTATCATGTTAGTTCTTCCCCTTTATATAAGAGTCATAAGAGAAAAAAGGTAATGATTTCCAAGTAACCAATCTACCCAGACAATATGTCTTCACCCTAGCCCCGTACTAAGTGACGGATGGGCATGAGGAGCTGCATACATGTCGTAGGTTGGGGTGTTAGTCCCATATGCAAACACTAGACAAAACTCAACCTAGCACTCTTTACCCAGTGCCTTGCAAGGCCCCACTGGAACCCTCCCCGGTTAAGGACAAGACATGACTTAGAGGTCAGGTAATCTAATGTCTACAACCCTACGCCCCCGCCATGGTGAGATATGTAATCATGGATAATTGTTATTGGAAACATTAATCATTTAATTCTAATGACAAGTTCATAGCCTATGGGTTTATATTTTTATTTGAATTTCTAAAGAAAAGGTCACATAGCTAATTTGAAATCCATTAATGAATCAGAGTTTTGGCATTACAATATTTTCATTTTTAGAGCAACCAATATAAAGTTTACCAAGCAAGTCTGCCACTTGTTGAAAGAAAGGAATTTTAAGATTCAAGTGACGATGCACACACAAGAAAAGACTTTAAATAAGCATGAAAGCGCAAGGTAAAAACAATTATATGGTTATGATGCGGAAGACTTATAGACGTACAAGAAAACATATTTTTATAAACATGATGATTCATAAGAAGATATATGAGTTAAATTCCAAAAATGAAGATGTTTTTGTAAATCAATTTGCATTTAGAATCTTTAAGTTTGACAATAAAGTAACCAAGCATGAAATAATGTTTTCAAAGAGATTACTACAATGTTATATTAATTCATAAATTCAAAACATACAAAACATTGTAAAGAGCATGCTAGGTTATCTAGTGCATTTATATATATAAAGAGAGTGTAGAATTTTAGCATTAGGATCCAATACTCATGAGAAGAAGTGTTATGGAAGATAATGATGTGCACATAAGTGTATTATGAATAGAGTAAACAAATGATTTAATAAAAAAGACAAGACATATGTAGAGTAAAGTGCACAATAAAACACAAATAATTTTACTTCCACGCACTTCAATGCACAAAGAAAATATACAACTACCAAGGTGCTTTGCACACACAATGCTCATTAAGACTTATCAGGGTGCAAAGTAGTGCTTGGGGGATCACACACTTTATTTTTCAATATATATATTTTTTGTGATCCGGTGTACTAAAGAATAAGTGGTGTAAAAATGAGGGTTTGCACAAGACACTTTACTATTCTTTCCAAGGTGCTCAACCTCACAACGCTTATTAAGACTTATCAGGAGGTTTAAGTAGTGTTTGGTAGAGTTATCTTTGTTAATTTATTTCATGATTATTTTTTGTACAAAGTTCTCCGAATACACTTGTTTTGCAAATCAATGTAATTTTGAAAGCACAACCACTTTTCTTATATATTAAGAGTGCAAATAAAGGGAGTGTAGGTAAGATACTTGTGCAAAGTTTAATTCATTGTACAGCTACAATACACAAGCATGCATTCTTAGATTAAAAACACATGTAGACTTTGCTTAAATAAGTGAGTGAATAAAAATCATTATCAACCATAAAACATTTACTCAAGCTTAGAGGCATGCTAATCTTGGTTCTACATAACCTTTTCATTACAATAGGTGCACATATGAGTAGATATATCAAAGCATGATAAAAACAGTGTTCAACGTAGTTTGAAGGAATGAATTGTAACATTGTAGAAGGTCTAAATGATAGGTTAAATCGTGCTTGGTTTTCAATGAAGTCCATACAGTATTTTTGATATTTTGAAGAATAATTTTGATTTAAAGTTTGAACTCATAAGATTGATCTTGGACTTCCTGAGGACTACCCTGTGAGGGGTTCGCCCAGTACTAAGAGATGTGATGGGATGATAGCCCAAATCTCCCTTTCACAGGATACATGTAAATAGAAAATGTAAGTTCAAAAAATACTTGTTCATACTTGTTTTTGTTTTGTATTTTTGTATTTGATTTTTGCATATAGAAATAGAGATTAAACAAATAACCAAAGAAAGGAAGTAAATTTTTTTTTGTAATTTGGCTTTTGTAATTATTCAAAAATCAATTATAGGCATAGATGCAAAAATGAGTAGTACATATAAAATAATATATTTTTAGTGATTTTTCAGAATTTTAAAATTACAGAAAATCAGATACTTGAGCTAGCGCCGACGTTAGGTCCTAGCGCCTGCGTTAGCTCACAGAGAGTGCTTATTTTAATCATATAGCCTTGATTTTCTTCGATTTCGCTTCCGATTTTGCTTTATTATGTTTGCGCAATGTAAGGTCTATCTAATGAAGTGAAGAGACGAGAAGAAATCGCAAAAAGTTTCAAAAGTTAAAATTTTAGAACATGGGTTTCATATTCATTAAAGCTCCATATTCATTAAACCTTAATTCTTTAGTTTTGCACAACCATTTAAGCTTAATATTATAGGATATGCAAACAAAGAAGATATGATTGAACAAAACAGATATGCCTGATTTTATTGATAAGTACGAGATGATGTTTTTGCAAAGAGTAACATGGATGTGCCCTAACATATAAAACCTAGCATAGATATTAATATTCTTTTAGGTGACAATGTTAGTATGATAAATTTGAGATTAATGTTATGCCAAAGTTTGATAGTGTTTCAACTTATTGACCTATAATGAAGTGAAGATTCTATTTGATTTGATCTTGTTGATATCAAGATGATTCTAAGGTCTAAACTTGAAATAAATCACAATACACACATAATACACCAATCATTTTATGCAATTATAATACCAATTACCATCATATAATTCAAATAAAAACATATTGATAATTGAGCTTTCTTTTAGATCTTGATCTTTCTTTTAGATCATGTTATTTCTCTAATTTGGTTGATGTGGGCTATAAAGCTTAATAGCCTAATCTTGATTTAATTAACATATCTTATAGCAAATTTATAATTCAATTTATATGAATACTATATGATATATATAAGCAATGAATATAAGAAAGAGAGATAGGTCATCAAAATAAAAAAATATGATTATGAATTTTGATCAATTTGATTTATAAACTCATTAAGTTTTAAGAGATAAAATCATATTTCTAATAACATATAAGATGACCATTACATGATAGCTTAAAAAAATAAGAAAACAAGAAAAATTAAAAGACATGAAAGCATATCATGAAGTAGAAAATTGTATATTTCATTTTGAAAATATTCTACTTCATGCATTTGGTGATACCTAATGAATAAGAGATTTAGGTATCAAAAGAGGACCACGTGTGGTGGTTCCTTTGGGTACCCAAATATATCGTGTATGCTTGTGGGTAGTTAGTGATGAATGGGTCCTTTCATGGAAGTTAATGTTTCATATTTAATTTTGGTCCTCCATTCAAACTTTGGTTTAATGTTATTCTTATATATGAAATTTCCATTGTGATAATCTTTATATTGATGATTATGATTGTAATGATTATTAAAAGTGTTGTTCATAGGAAATTTGTGTAGTTTTATTTTTAAGTTGGGAGAAACATGATTTTGGAAATAATGGTGATTTTGATTTTGATTTATGAATCCTTTATGTTCCTTAGTCCCATTATTAAACTTAGTTAAGATGTTCATATTCATATTCAACTTGTTTTTAGATATAATTTGATATTGTGAATTTGTATTTACAATTTTCATGAGCAAGTTGATTTTTGATTTTAATTCATCATTCTTAATCTTTAGATTATGCCTAGCTTTATTATAAGCTATTGTGTTATTTTTAAGAGTGGAAACAATAGAGTCAATATAATTTTGATAGTTATTTCTAAATTCTTCAAATGTTTCATCCATCTCTTTAATTTCAATTTTATAACTTGTACACATAGCACAATCATTTTTCAAAGTTGAATTTTCTAAAGACAATTTTTCATTGTGTTCTTTTACAATATGAAGTTCCATTTCAAGTCCCTTGTATTTTTCTTTTAAATCATTAAATTCTAAACAAGGTGGTGTCTTTTCAATTGAAGGACAAGATGGAGAAACCACATCACAATTAGATTCTAAGTTATCATTAGCTTTTAACCTCTTATTTTCTAAACGTAAATTTTTATTAGTAATTTTCAATTTCTTGATCTTACGTTTAGCCATTTTTAGTATATTGAAACTATATATTGAAACTAGAGATAGAAGTTATCACACAAGAAGAAGAATTAGACTTTCTTACAATGCTATTGGAAGAGGCAAAATGTGAATATGAAGTTCCTTTGTCATCTTTTAGGCCTTCATCATAGATGAATTTTCATCTTCTTTTTCTCTTGATGTATTGCTCTCTTTTTCTAAGTTGATTTCCATGATCTCCATGGCTTTGCTATGAGAGAGATCTTCTTGAATAATGGTGGATGCTTGTATGTCTTTCTCCTCCTGTGTTTGTTCCATACCTGCGAGAGGAAGATCATTCATTTCTTCAAGAAATTTCCATACTTTGTATGCACTAGAAAAACAATATATCAGTTTGAAAACATCATTTGATAGACCACAAAATAAATAGTGTTTGGCTTTTGCATTTAGATGACGCTCCTTTTTATTTGATTCATCCGCTGGTCTTACTATTGCTAAATTCCATGCTTCGATATCTAATGTTTTAATAAATCTTTCCATTAACATTTTCCACCCTTTATAATTTGCCCCTTTAAATAAAGGTGGTGCTAGTGATTTTTCTTCTTCATAAAAATTTGCCCCACTAATATAAGCGAGATCATGAGACGCCTTTATTCCTGGTTGTTAATCTGATTGGAATAAAACCTAGCTCTAATATCACTTGTTGGATTGGTAGGCGCCCTTAGAGGGGGGGGGGGGGGGGGGGTGAATAAGGGTTTTAAAAACTTATATTATATTTTGAAATACTTGCTTATGATAAGACATCAAAATAGTGATTTTGAATAAAGATCTAAATTGTTTTATAATGAAGGAGAAGATAGTAAACAATTTAGAGAAATGCAGATCAAATCAATTTATTTACACAAAGATAGACATGATTATTATTAATAAAATTGATTACAAAATTCGATTTCAATGATGCTAGAAATCAAAGCGAAATATGAAAGACTCGTTTTGTTTTCTATACCGACTCGTATCCCCACGAACCGGTTGGCTTTAGCCAATCCTTCCCCAGATACGACCTCAAGCCGCTCTAGCCAACCCTTCCTCGGATATGGCCTCGAGCACCCCCTAGACCTACACCCTAGACCTTGTCGCCAACACGAGGCAAATTTCTGCCCTAAGTCCTACCCAGGCCTAGTGGCCAACACGAGGCGAATTTACTACACGATTTAAAAGAGATGGATAAATGAAATAACAACATCAATATAAGAACTCCCTATATAGATATCTTGGAGAAGTAGATGAAGACCCGCAGAGTATGATTGTAGTCGATGCGGTCTTTCATCATGATGATAACGTGTGTTGAAATCTTCTACACGGATCTCCTTAAGCCTTCATGGATTTGTGGGAGTATCTCTCTGAACCTTCCTCTCTATGTTATGGCACGAAGCTCTGGAATTTAGGATCTCAAGAGGATAATGAAGACGGATCCAAGGGGTCCATTTTATAGCCTCAGCGCTAGCGCTACCGCCGACGCTATCCCGGATTAGGCATTATTCTGCGCGGGGGAATCTTCAATCCGAGGAAACATTTTTCTCTTGCCTTCTATGCTCCGTGCTACCGCCTGCACTATCTGCTATCGCTAGGCGCTAGCTCCTTCTATATGTGCTCCGGAATTGTGCTGATCATCGCTAGCGTCGGGAGCTAGTGGGCATGTTGGATTTGTTGGCTCAAATTTGGGGGCAACCTTCTTATGTAATCCTTGAGTCATATGGACTTTGTTTCCTGCACACTTATACACACAAGATCAAATACACATAGGATTTGTTATTCTCAAACTAGGAGATGTGGAAGGCTATGTTCCAACAGTATGCCGTTCAACATATAACTTAGCTATACATGTAGAGAAGTGCAACGATATGAGAAAATATGTCATTGATGTTGTACCTGAGATCTCTAACTATGTGGATGACTGTTTAAACAAGCGCAACTCAATAACTGGTCCCAGTGGAAAGAAAAAAGCAATCATCAAAGATCCATCATGTTTACGGCCAAAAGGAATCTCAAGTGCTCGTATAAAAGGGCATTGGGAAAATCCAAGTAATACTTTTTTACATATGTTTGCATGTAATTTAATTTCATGTAAAGTAATACTCACAAAATTAATTGTTTTCAATTGTAGGGAAAATGAATAAAAAAACAAGCAACACATGCAACACCATATCAGAATCCATCTTTGAAGTAGCTGAAGTCAAAGATGTGCCTAATTACCTGCAAGATTTGTAGACTCATATATAACTGTTATGTAATTGTCAGTTACTTAATAGTAATGTCAGATATGCTACTTAATATTAATATTCCCCATCAAAGTACTTAAATATTTTGAATGCTATTTCTGCTCGAAAAAATGGCATCTTCTCCGTCCAGTCATTGCAATTCTTCCAACCTGTTGTAGTGCTCCGAGCTATGTGCTCCATATACTTTATGATGAAGTCACCACAATCCACTGCATTAAAATGTCCCGAGATATTCTTCGCCAATACAAGTTTCCAATCCTTAAATTTAGCATCATGATACCCCACGGTTGTAGCCGCCCTCTGGAGCACTTCAATCTACAATATAAAATGGTGTACCATGCAATATAAATCGGTGGACTTCATTCTATATATAGTAATATTCAGAAATTTAATTGTTACATGATAATCCAATACAGACCGATTATCTACATAAGTATTTTCTTGCTGTAGTATTCAATGAATCATGAAGTACCCATTTAGATTTCAATTTATTCCCCAATAGAAAAAACCAATGTGAACTCCTACAAACTGGCATGAATATCATAGTTACGTTGTCCATATTAGACTTTGTTAAATGATTTGCATATAATTTCAGACCAAGCATAGTCCCACCTTCATACTCCTTTTGATTAAGCAACTATAAAGGGATACATTGAATATAAAATGACATACAATTTTGTATACTAATGTGAAAATATGAAAGTAGATTTTACCCATAGATTTGGAAATATGTATATGAAACTACACCATGACTGCTCATCAAATGCTCTACGTAACTCCAATATTTTAGCAAATGCATTCACATGACAATCAACTACGTATCAATTATTCAACAAATCATCCATTGATTCTCTAACTCCAATGATATTATAAGCTTTGAAGGTATTGCGGTGTCTACCGATCACAGTAACGAAAATAACAAAGTTAAAAAATGTACCAGTAAATATAACTTTAATATGCGAATAATACCTAGTCTTGGTTGAGCTCATGCGAAGGTGAATGAGATCTTTTTGCTCTTAAGACAATGAAATTTTCCCTGGATAGTCTTCAGGGTAAGCTTCAACTTCTTTGTCTTCATTGTTATGTGAAGACGTATGTTGTTTCAAGGGAGAATCTACGATGGTAACAATGTATGAGGGTTGAATAGAACATACATGCTCATCAAACTTTGCTACCAAGTTATCAATTTTTGATCGATATTTATAACTAGATCATGAAGACCAGAAATCATTTTCATAAATTCAGCAATGTATGCAGGAGTTGGATCAACTAAGGGTGGTGGTATTGGATCATTAGCAGGAGTTGGTTCAATCGAGGGGCTAGAAATCTTAGGCCTTTTCTTGGTTGGTGACTTAGAGTTAACCTTCTTAATCACAGAACATAAAGAATTCTCCTCAGTTGTAATGTTATTAAATTTATCCAATACCTGATTCCTTTTCAAGTGTGGAAACACATGGAATAAATCCTTGAAGTTGAATGATGTACTTTCCGACCATCTCGCCAACCTAGGCCTTCTTTTAGGAACCATCTTTGAAGAGATTGTAGTGCGCTCTAGGAACCATATCTGAAGGACAAAAACAACAGTTTTAAAATAGTACAATAATAAGATTCAAATTCAAGTTAAAACTTCAAACTTACAACTAGAATATGAGTACACCCATGCATATAGACAATGGACTCCTATGGAAGCACAAATAAGTGATCCTTGGAAAAGAAAGCTACCATATCTGCTATCTTTTTCATGTTATTTGAAAGATGAGAATGAATGGCCTTGGGCCAATTATGTCTGTCAAATTCTGGGGGCTCAGATAGTTTTACCAGCACTTGAGGAATACGATCACCGCTAGATGGAAAAAAGTAGCATTCACGTCCCAAGATGTAGCCTTAGAATCCATGCCAGCCAATTATTCTTTAAAGCAGTTTTTGTAATATCTGCATAGGGCTTCGCTGAAAAATTTACATCTTCCCGTTCATTCTGCAAGCCTAATATAAGTGCAACTTTATTGATAGAAAATCTTACTTCTTTCGAGTCCATTCAAAATATATTCCTTTGTGCATTGTACGATGACATCAAAACATAGAGGAGGGGTGTATTCTGTGGTACTCTATGGGCTTAAAAAAATTTGTAGAACTCTAAGATTTTGTAAAATTAACTTTTGATCATCATCCAACGTGGACACAACTGAACAAGCACTTGGTCAAAAATTATAAAAATAGCACCTAGAACTGAGAATGTGGGGTTTGGATGCATACTTTTACTTCGTCTCCATTTCCCTGCAAGCACATGCCATGTATTGTCCCCCAAAATGGATCCAGATTAGTGTTGACAGAGAGATAAGCACATGGCAGGTATTAATGTTTCAGAGTTTAATTAATATCGTATCTAAAAGAACAAGGAATAAGCATAAATTGGCTATATGTCAAGATCCATTTGAATAAGGAACTCCCATTTGAAAACAAAACAAGGAATGAGCATTGTCTAAAATAGGATAAGTGAAAAGGATCAAGATCCAGTTTTTTACATTATAATGATCACCAACTATGTCCTGTCGACAAACGATACAAACTATATGTCCGATTTTTACATTCTAATGATCAGAAATGATGCAAAACATAAACATAAATAGGCTTCGTATACCTTGAAAAATGACTATTGCGATGGAGCTTCTCAGTGCACGGTGTTCGTCAGCGATCGGCGATGCGATAGCACTTCTCCGACGAAGTCTCCGACAAAGTAGGCTAGTGCAAAGAAGAAACCCTCTGCCGCCCGGCGAAGATAAGGTGGAAGTATTTTGCGTCTGTTTGTTTGTTTAGAATTTTTTTATTTAATGATTCCACTTGATATTTTTTTATATTAGCCACGTGTCCTTATCCTATGAAACCCGGACCGAAATCAACATCCGAGTCGCGGAGCAAAAAATTTTGCCTTGCACAGACTTAAATTTTGTGTATGAAAAGAGGCTAACCATGCGAATGAGACACGTAAAACTGGATTTCGCCTCACTCAAACAGACCTTAAAGCTGATATGGTCAAGTGATCTTTGACTTTTACAAAATAAGTGTCTGGACATGTGGTTAACCTTTGTAAGTCAGTTATCCGATTCAATCGCTCTATTCATGAATCTAGTCATAAGTCTATTGAGGAGATCCTCGAGGTTTCCCACTCGGGTTTGGACTGGAAGTATCTCAACATTCCTCTTGCTCGAAAGAAGCTCAGCACCGCCTCATTCGCGTTTGTGATCCAGAAGGTTGAAAACCAAATTACTCGATGGCATTCTAGGTCCCTCTCCTTTGATGGTCGACTGGTTCTTATCAAGTTTGTCTTGTGCTATATTCCTATTTTCTATTGTGCCAACATATGCCTCCCTATCCGTGTGCTTCATAGGATTGAGCAACTCATCTGGACATTTATTTGGTGTGGTCGTGTTGGTCAGGCGGGTATCCATCTTGCTAGCTGGGATCTAGCATGCTCTCCCAAAGAAGTTGGGGGGATTGGGTCTTCGAAATTTGGTTCTTCAACAGGACTCATTTCTTGCTAAAGTTGCCGAACATATTTCCCTCTGTTCGGACTCTATGTGGACTCACCTTTTTCGGAGCAATTATCTTCTTCTGAATGACCTCTATGAGTACTATGCCCCAAGTCGTTACTCTTACATTTGGAGGGAGATTTTCAAGCATCTTCAGGTAGTCCTTCCCAAGGTTCATTGGGTAGTCAGCGATGGGAAGGCTATCTATGCCCTTCAACAAGCTTATGCGATGCAGTTTACTATCTCTCACACTTCTACTCTGGTGAATATGGATACATTGGAGTCTATCACTTGGGTGACTGACCTCATTACGCCCAGAGGGGACTGGGATCATCCAAAAATTTTATCTTAATGTGGCGAGGAGCTTGATTTTCAAATGTTTCTCTCCCCTTCGTAAGGGGGCACTTCCTCGATCACCTTGGGGTGGGGTGATGTTGGTTCGACTATGGTTTCCCCACGTGTGCTTTATGATTTACTCCTTAAGGACCATGTCCATGTCTCTTGGATATGGAAGACCTCCTTAACCCCGCGAATAAGCTTTTTCTTGTGGAAGCGGGTTTAAACCATCTTCCTGGTAGGAGTCTACTTGCGAGTCATAGTATTCCTATCTCCACTACCTGTCCTCGATGTGGTCACTACTTGGAGGATGCTGATCACTTATCTATTGCATGCCCCTGGGTGCAAGAATTTTGGAGTATCTCCCTTCCGCTGGTTTATAGAGCTTCTTCATGGCAATCACTGGGTCATATTCTTAATGTTCTTTGATCGTGCAACTGTAAGAGAGGGCCCAAGGTAGATTCCTCCAAATGGAGCTTGATTTTTTTTACTTTGGGAGGTTTGGAAGGCTCGTAATGCTTTTATCATTGAAGGCACCTTACTTCCATTTGTCGTGCTGGTCAGAAGAGGTTTGAATGTGGCTAAGGAACTTTTTGTTGTTTGAGGTGAAAACCTCGAGTGTGTTTTGGACCGCCATCCGTACTCTCAAGGGCGATTGATTTGTAGCCCCTCCATAGCTTCCTTGTTAGGGAACCTCCACATGATGAATGGGTAAAACTTAACTTTGATGGTGCCTTAAAACATCAGTCAAGGTGAGTCGATGTCAGATGGGTTATTAGGGACTATCATGGTCTTGTCCAATTGGTTGGTTGCATTCAATTTTGTTACTTATTTGTTCCTACTATTGAGCTTCGTATGATCTTTTTTCTTGGGTTCCAACGCATTGTTCTCTATGGTGAAACAATGACCATTATCCAGTGGATCAATGGTTCGTCTGTCTGTTCTGATAGTAGAAGGCGATAGGTTGAGGACATTAGTGATTGAGTATTCAGACGTAGTGATGGTACCATCGAGCATGGTTATCGGGTTGTGAATAGTGTGGCAGATTATTGTGCTAATCTGGTGATTACCAAGGGAGATTTCTTGTATGTGCAAGAGGATCTCCCCTCTGAGATGCATATTCTAGTGGATGTTGATTGCAATCAATGTGCTCATGATCGGGTTCACTAGTTCTTAAGTGTTCTCGTCTTACCCAAAAAAACATATCAGAGAATGGAGTCGGAATCGGGCACTGATGGAAGAACATAGTCGGAATCGAGCTGGACCGTTGGAGAAAGGATAAAATTCTGAATGTAAACTTAAAATAAGAGTCTAGAAAAAAATAAAATAAGATTCAATTCCATTTTTGTCATTTGGATACAAATAAATAAATGGTTGGAATTGTCAATTATTTACACATTCCTATCTAGAAGCTTCAAAAGGATTAACTTTTTACTTGCAAATATTTGATAATCAGGAACATCAATGGGTGCTGGCAAAGAAAACACAACAAGCAGGAACCTTACAAGGACCCATTAATCATAAAAATATAATAGCAAACCACTACCTGATGAAAAAAAAGGAACCTCGTTGAGGATAAAAACTTACAAACTACTGCCTGTAATCACAAAAAAAACCACTACATAGGAGGTGGAAAAAGTAGTAACCTCATTGAAATCAATGGAAACTATCGCTCTAGCAGTGCAATTTCCAATTCTCCGCACATTACTGAGAGCTATCAATCAACAATGGACTTTGCTTCATGTTCATCTCCACAAATTTACAACCAAATGCTCTTTTATTGAAGAAGAGAGGGAAATTATACCTCCACGAGGAAGCGCGCCCTCTGACTGGAAGCCTATCTCTCGTTTCTTTAGGTTAGCGACAAGTTGCTCCGACAAACCGGCGGTTGCAAATATGGTTGCCAAGTGGACGGAGAAAATGATTCTAATCACTGGAGAAGATGATTCCAGTCGTCGGTGGGTACAAAACTAGTCGTCGGTGGAGTTTTTTGTTCACGTGAAGAAGACGAGTGTGAAGCTTGCTGCGCAAAGGAAATAGCATGTCAGACTATTTTAGGCAAAAAATTTGGAACCGGGCTCTGTTTTCAAATCAAAATTCGTGTGAAAGTATCCCTCGACACGTGTCATAATCTCAGAAGGCCGATAATGTAATTTTATCTTAAGAGATCATTTTGGATCTCCTAAGAGATCATTTTGGATCTCTTAAGAGATGTAGATCTCTTAGGAGTTCATTGTCTAACTCATAAGAGGTCATTTTGGATCTCCTAGGAGATCATTTTGGATTTCTTAGGATATCATTTTGGATCTCCTAAGAGATCATTTTGGATTTCCTAAGAGTTCATTGCTGAGCTCCTAGAAGAGGTAGATCTCCTAGGAGATCATTTTGGATCTCCTATCAGATCAATTTTCATCTTTTACCATATCATTTTTGTTCTCCTTCCAGATCAATACAAGGGTATGAAGTAAACAAACAAAACTCACTTTTCAATGGAAAAATAATTTACTTCGGCAAACAAACAAAACTCACATTTTTACAATCTTCTTGAATGATTTTTCCCTCAGTGTATATCCCTCTTACAGTACTTTGAGTCATAGTACACATCCTTGGAGCACCTCAAGTTCTTGTTGTCGGTCCTTCTGCACCTTCTTGGTTCAGGATCCTCTGCTTTTTTTTCTGAATCCCATCAGGAAGGCCAACGAAGGTGAGATTCTAGTGGAGTTAAGGAGGAAACTTCTTATGGGGGAGGAGGTGACCAGTGGGGATGGGAATGTCGAAACCATATACATATAGTTGAGAGCCTAGTGTTCCAGTTCCTATCATTGGGAAGGAGTGAAGGGATACCTTGAGAACTCCTTTAACCCTGCATTTTTTCTTACACAGGCTACAAGAGGGAGACTTAGATTACCGGCCTTCTGAGATTACGCCATGTGTGAAGCGCTCCTTTCACCTAAACTTAGATTTGGAAACGGAGCCCGATTCCAAAAAAATTTCCCTTCTTAGGTTGGAAATGAAGGAGAGGAAAATTAGGCTATCAGGAATTTCTATGGAATTGGAATGAATTTCAATTTCAATTTTCTAATATGCGTGTCGAAAAATGGAACTGAAATTCAGGGGACAATTCCAATTTCTACCCTCAATTTCATCCAAAAAAATAGATCATAAGAATATACAAAAATTCAAATGGGTGTTTGGAATCGAAAAACTTAAATGAATGCTGAAAGCCTGAATGAAAACCTAAAATAAGAGTCTCCTGCCCGAATGCCTAAACCCTGAATGAAAACCTAAAATAAGAGTCTGAAACTGAAAGCCTGAATGAAAGCCTGAGTCTATTCTCGACTTCTCTTTCTTCCAAATGTTGAAAGCATTCAGTCAGATTGAACTCAGTGGATGCCTCCTCGGATTCTGGTAGAGAGAGAGAGAGTCAAGTGATGGTCGACGTATCGTTTGGAACTAGGAGCGAGTCGATGTGGAGGTGAAGACGTCGTCACCCCCATTGCCAAAATAGACTATGGAGGTGTATGTGTCTGTGGCTCATCGAGGATGACACTAGGGCGAGATTTGCCCTCTATTATGAAAAATGGTTGAGGCATTAGCTTCACTATCTCCTGTTGAGGCATCAGCAGTGGGCGGACGTGAGAGAACCGAATCATCTGTGATCTGGAAGTAATTAAAGATTTAGTCTTATTTCCAACGTGATATGAGCCTATGAGATTGCACATGAGAATGTACGCAAAGTGGATAAATAATCATGTTGGTTTTTTACTTATATTGGATATAAGTGAAGAGTAGCCCCATAGAACCTGGCAAAAGTCACTAGAAAAGAATTCTCGAGCAATTCTCAACCACGATTCATTCCCATAATTTTGAAGAAAAAAAAAACAGAAGACTCCTTACCGCCCTGTGGGGAGCGCGAGATGTGTCAGACATCCGGCGAGCGCTGGTGAAGAATGTATGCAAAGCTGGAGCTTGGGTAGGCTTTCTTCTTCCCCTTACTATTCTGCTTGTTCGCCTATAGCGGAACACCTATTATGGCTACTACCTTCGTAGCTAAGCGACTCAGAGGGGTGTTCACCTATCGGCACCTGTCACCTCGCCCTATACTATACTAAGTAGACCCAGTCAATTCAATTAGTCCCACTCTATCTGTCCTATCAAATGAACATGCGTCCAATACCGAGTACCAACCTTTCTAGTATAGAAAGAAGTTGGTGGCATTTGGTTCGTGTCGTAATCCCTATGGGGCAAATTCGTTACTGAAGCTGGAAGGGGTGCTTTCTTTTCTTAATGAGAATTTTTGATTGAAAGTAACTTTATCTCGAATTAGATTCAAAATGGTGATGTTAAATAACTACTCGATGTATGTTGACTTGTGGAGTCGACTTACGTCAACTTGGTGTGCGTCTAACATAAATACATACTTTCTAGATACTATTCAACGTACGTCGACTTGTGAAGTCAACGTATGTAGAGTTGGGAAGTACCCATATAATGTCGACTAATCATGCATTTAAAAACAATTTTTATACTATGAGATAGTTCTCGGCACATTATGACTTATGAAGTCGACATACGTCGACTAGTAAAATAGAACTCGACACACAATTTTCTCTATCTCTCGACGCACGAATATGCAGTTTATGAAACTGCTACAAATAGCGTCATTTAGGTTTCTTAAGAATGATCTTTTTGGGTATGACTCAAATGACTGCTGAATAACCCGGAGTTACATCCTCTCCTGGAACGCAACCAGTATTTCATGGAGACGGAGGACAATCATCTTCCAACCCTAGTTTGTTGGACGAATGATGAGGAGTTTCTAGCATTTGTGTGGATACTCATAGAGATGTAGACCTCGTTCTACATTGTGGTTCTCCCAAGATAGTCATCCTTCTCAAAATTTGATTTCGATGCAAGTATATTCTCAGTGTTTCATCTATTGGTTTTTTGCATGGTCAAATTGCAATGGGTTTCTTGCAAATATTCCGCTGCACATTAGATGCCTGAGAAACCCAACAATGATATTAGAGGGAGGTTTCAATTACCAATCCTTCAGAATGATTGTATATGAGGTTTTGGAAGTGTTCCGGAACTTATTGTTGCGTCCTAGAACATCAAATATTGATGGCTTTTCCATAAGAAAATCTCGATGGATTCTGTTTAGGTTTCGGGGCGTTGCTCCGAACCCCGCAAGGGATCTTCCCCTTGATCCTGCTCACAGATCGGTCAGTGAGACCACCGCGAGAGGATCTTCCCCTTGGTCCCTATTAGGGGCTCTACCCCTAAGACCTCATTAGGGGTGCAACCCCTTGGAACCCAGGAAGGAGTGCATTGTATTTCATTATGATATATGTGTATATCTGAATGTATCTGCCTTGATCGATGAGGTGTGGGCTTGCCAAAGCAAAGTGCATCAATCTATCTTGGCGGGGTGCGATTGGATAGTTGTGATATCCAACTATCTGCATCAGGTCTAACTCAACTAGGTGACCTCAGTGGTTGAGTGACTAGAGGCATATGGTTGGTATGCACTATAAGATTGATGCGAATAATGGTTATTCACCAACCATACAATAATTGTATAGGATACAATTGACAATTGTTGTCTACCTAAATAGCCGTATTGTGGGTGATCAACCAAAGATGACTCATAATAGGGTTGGAATATGGATCTTGTCCCACTAAAGAGTACCTTACATAAACTTTTTAAATTGATATTAAGGGTTATTAATTCGAAAAAATAGTGAAGGTGTTTAATAAAAGACCTTATTAAATTAGAATTTATTTTGAAATATAGTACTAATTATCTTTGCATAATTCTTATAGAATTTTCATGGCTAGTAATTCACATCACACCTTGTCCCTACATGCTATCCTTGAGAAGGAAAAGCTTAATGGGACAAAATTCCTGGAGTAGTTTACAAACTTGAGGATTGTACTCAAACAAGAGCGTAAACTCTATATCTTAGAGAAAGATCCCCCCGAAGATCCACTCAGATCTATCTCTCGAGCAGATAAAGATGCTTATAAGTATCAGGATGACTCCTTGGATGTCAAATGTCTCATGCTTTCCACTATGACATCTGAGCTTCAGAAGCAACATGAGATCATGTGTGGTATTAAGATAATCGAGCACCTCAAGAAAATGTTTCAGGGGAAATCTTGACAAAAGAGGTTCAATGTTTCTAAGGCAGTGTTTCAGTGCAAAATAGGAGCTCGTGACCCAGTAGGTACTCATGTACTTAAGACGATTGGGTACATGGAGAAACTTGAAAGATTGGGTTTTCCCATAGGCCAAGAGTTGGCCACTGACTTGATCTTGCAATCGTTGTCAGATAGTTATGAGCAGTTTGTCTTAAATTATAACATGAATGAAATTGATAAAACACTGTCCGAGCTCCTAGGCATGTTAAGAACTATCATAAATAATATGAAGAAGGCCAAGTCTACTAACCACATTGATAGTACATAAAGGTAAGGGTAAGGCCATGGGATTTAAGAATACTAAGATGAGATCTAAGTCTAATTTTAATCCCAAATCATATGCACTTAAAAAGAAAGGATTGGCTAAGGAAGAGAAATACCACCATTGCGGGAAGGTAGGGTACTGGATAAGGAATTGTCCTCTTTACATTGAGGATCTGCAAAAAAAGAAAGGAAGTGAGACTTCCACTTAAGATATATTTGTTATAGAAGTCAATCTTTCATATCATTCATCATGGTTATTGGAAACCAGATGTGGTTCTCTCATTTGCATAAGTGTGCAGGAACTGCGAAGGAGAAGATGTTGTCTAGAGATGAGGTAGACCTACGAGTTGGAAATGGAGCAAGAGTTGATGTCGTTATTGTAGGAACATACCATCTATCTTTGCTTACTGGGCTTGTAATAGAGTCTGAGAACTGATATTACATTCCTACTATAACTAGAAACATTATTTCTATTTCATGTTTATACATGAAGGGTTTTTCATTTATGATTAAGAACAATAGTTATTCTATATATTTAAATGATGTTTGTTATGATATTGCACACATGTTTAATGGTCTGTATGTTTTGAACTAAGACCAACCATCTATAATGTTAATAATACTAAAAGACTAAAAACAAATGACTCAAATCCTACGTACCTTTGAAATTGTCATTTATGTCATATAAATCAGAAACACATATCCAAACTCCATAAAGATGGACTATTTGACTCATTTGATTATGAATCATTTGAGAGATGTGAATCTTGTTGGTTAGGCAAGATAACTAAATCCCCTTTCACTGGTTATGTTGAGAGGGCTGATGATTTTTTTGGTATAATACATAGTGATGTATACAGACCCATGAGTTCTATGGCTAGAGGTGAATTTCACTACTTCATTACATTTAATGATGATTTTCAGTAAATATGGATATATGTACCTTATGAAGTATAAATATGAATCCATTGAAAAGTTCAATGAGTTCAAGAATGAAGTACAAAACCAACTAGGAAAAACCATTAAAGCACTCTAATCTGATCGAGGTGGCAAATATTTGAGTAAGGAGTTTCAATACTACAATAAGATTATGATATTGTATCACAGCTCACTCCACCTATGACATAATAACACTATTAGTTATGTAACTATCACCTATATGGGGGGGGGGGGAATTAGGTGATATGGCTGTTTTTAATTATCTATGCATAAGATCTAAATAACTTTATCACAACACAATAACAAATCATAGTAACAACACACATAAGAACTCCAGATATATAGTGGTTCCTCAAGACAGGGTGTCATGAGTAGTCCACTGTCCCTTTGCGCCTTTCTAGTAGTGTGCTAGTGTCGGCAAACTCCGCTAAAACTCAGGCCCGCAAGCCCTATAATCTCAAGCCCTCAAGCCCTATAACTCAGGCCCTCAAGACCTACAATCTCAGGCCATCAAGCCATACAACTTAGTCCCTCAAGACCTACAAACTCATGCCCTCAAGCCCTACAGAACTCATGCCCTCAAGCCCTACAAACTCAGGCCCTCAAGCCCTACAGTACTCAGGCCCTCAAGCCCTACAAACTCAGATCTGAAGCAGATCCTACAAGCTCAGGCCCGCAAGCCCTACAGAAAAATATTTGAGAAAAAATTCTCTAGCCGGATGAAGATTGGCTTCATGGACTTGAAGTGAATGCTTTTGATGTTATCTTTAATAGCACAGAATTTTCTTCAATCCCTTCTTCGATCTGGAACGATACTTATCAGCCGATGTTGCTAGACTGAAACTTGAGCCAGATGAAGATTGGCTTCTTGGATTTGAGGAGAATGCTTCTGATCTTTTCTTAGACAGCACAGATTCTTCTTCAATCCTTTCTTCAATCTGGAACAATACTTATCAGCCGATGTTGCTGGACTGAAACTTGAGCCGGTTGAAGATTGGCTTCTTGGATTTAAAGAGAATGCTTCTAATCTTTTCTTGGACAACATAGATTCTTCTTCAATCCTTTCTTCAATCTGGAACAATACTTATCAGCCGATGTTGCTGGACTAAAACTTGGAGAACACTTGATGATGAAGTTTTTTTTCTCTGGTTCTGGTTCCTTCTTCATGCAAGTTGGTTACTGTTCTATTGATTCAAGCACATATTCATTTATTTTTCTTACTTGTGTTTCTATTTTGCTTTTCTGTAGTTTTTAGGGCAGACACTTATCTCTTTTATATGACCGAGGAGCCGACTAACGGTCTCCTATGATGTCCTTTAAGTGTCAGAAGATTATTCCTTAATGGCACATGCTGATTGGACCACCACAAGGCGGCATTAAATGCTGAAAGTGCAATTTGAAATAACTTGATCTGTCTTGACGATATTTGCAATGTCTCGACGACATTGACAACATCTCGATGACAGAACTTACCATTACGCCGATCCATCTTGGACTTGGACAAATCTTTTAGTCTTCTTAGATCTTCCTTAGAGAGAGACATCTCGATGATACAAGAAGTCTTAGCTGCATTTACACTCATGACGACATGAAGTCATCTTAAGGATATCATCATAATCTTGATGCCGACTTCCAGTCTTCTTGATGATGTCATCGACACCATAATGTCTTATCGACGATATCGTCGAAACCATACTGTCTTTTCGACGATCTTGACTTGATCATTCTGACGACATGCGATACTTCTTCTTTAACCTATCTTCACGAGTTCTCCCATAGCCTTCTCGACGAATAGGCTTATTTATGATGATGTCGTTGACATTCCCGAGCATTTCAATTTAGGCCTTCAGAGAGCTTCCTTTCTTATTTCGACGACAAGATCTCTTTATGACGATGTCATCGACATTGCCGAATACTTTGACTTAACTCTTCTTAGAACTTATATTGATATCATCTTGTGATTCTGGTTGATACGACGATACTAGACTTGATCGATTCTTCTTACTCTTTCTGACGATATCATCGTGTATACTTTGATGTTACAACGATATCATTGAATTGTCCATGTTATCTCAACGATACTTTTCATGAACCTCTTGCTTATCTCTGTGAGTAATCTCGACGATGTGTGCATGCTTATTCGACGATATGTCCAGTCCTTCTCAATGATTTTGGACTTAATGAGATTGAAGAAGAACTGGACATATGATTTAACCTTTGCAAGTATAAACTAAGCATACCATCAAATAAATAATTCTTTTATCATTGACCTGAGCACTTCTTCAAATCAGGAACATTGCTGGGCAATGTTCCCAACAAACACAATGATATTTTTGAGAGGAAAGATCATACCTTGTTATGCATGGTGCGATCTATGATGAGTCATGCAGATCTGTCTATTTTATTTTGGGGATATGCTCTCTGCCCTGACACTAAATCGTGTTCCAACTAAAATGGTTCAAAATACACCATATGAGATATGGAATGAGAAGCATCCTGGTATGTCATTTATAAAGATTTGGGGTTGTGAGGCATATGTGAGACGTCAAATATTTAATAAACTTGAGCTCAAATCAAATAAGTGTTATCTAGTGGGGGTATCCTAGGGAAACTATATGATTCTATTTCTATAACACTCTTGTTGGAACATAGTTTTTCGTATCCCTTTGATTTGAGAATAACAAATCCTGCTTGTATTTGATCATGGTTGCCATTGTGTTTTTAGCATGCAGGCTTGAACAGATATGACATTAGGATGCTACATTATTGGTCTGGACCTGCCCATAAGCTGAAAAGTGGAATGATGTCTAACGCCAGACGTTAGGACTTAACGCCGGTGTTGACACTCATTCCCACCAAGACAAATGTGGCAAGGAGGGATGCTGCCATGATTGAAGGAGAACTTTAGGAATAATCTAACCTAACGCCAAATTTAGCCTCAACGCCATCGTTAGGGTTACCTAAAATGAATGTTTCCTAAATTGTAGTATCTCTTTCCTGTTTTGAAGATCTGAGCCATCAAAACATTTCTATATTGGGTCAATGCCAGGCGTTATCCTTAACACCGACGTTAGCTTCCAGTCCTATAAATAGTTGGTTTTCGTCTTCTTCAACTACTGATCATATAGAGCCCTATTCCAGCACTTCTGAAACTCTGCAAGGGCCGTATTTTTCCAGACCACCATCTCCCACATAAATTCAAGATAAGAATTCAAGGAGGATCGTATCAACGCTTACATAAACGTGAAGCTTCAACTTCGACGATATTCAGCGAGCCTTCGCCATCTCCAGAATTCTTCCTAGGGAGTTTTTATTTGTGTTTTTGTATTTTGTTTGTAACTCTTTTATTATAATCGTGGAGTAAATTCGCCTCGTGATGGCGACTAGGTCTGGATAGGACTTAGAGAGGAATTCTCCTTGTGTTAGTGACTAGGTCTAGGGAGTAGATTTAGGGGGTGCTCGAGGCCTTCCTGGGGATAGAAAGGCTAGTGCGGCTTGAGGTCATATATGGGGAGAAATCGGCTAAAGCCAACCGGTTCTTAGTGAGAAGTGTCGGTATAGAAAACAAAAAGAGTACTTCATATTTCGCCTTGGATTTCTAGCGTCATAGAAATTAGATTTTTTAACCTAATTTTATTAATGATAATCATGTCTTTTTCTATTTAATAAAATTGATTTACTACTCTTTGTTTTTGATTCACTTTTATTCAAATAAAATATCAAAAGTTTTTTATAGAAACTTAAAGTTTTCTAAAACCCTTATTCACCCCCCTCTAAGGGTGCCTCAAGATCCAACAAGTGGTATCAGAGCTAGGTTATTCCAATTTGGTCTAACAACTGGGAATAATGGCACTTCGTGATCTCGCTTTCCATGAGGGGCAAGGAATAAGTAGACCTCCACTTTTCACCGAAACAGACTATAACTATTGGAGAATGCGAATGCGTTACTTTCTAAATAATTTAGATCTAGACGTCTAGGCTAGTGTCGAAACACCGTATACCACTCCTACTTATGTTGTTGGAGAGATAACCAGGGAAAAGCCTAGAGATAGATGGGATAATGGGGATAAAAATAAATGTAAAAATAATGCAAAGCTATGAATGCTTTATTTTGCACATTAGATAAGACTGAATTTAATAGAGTTTGTGCTTGTGGAACTGCTTATGACATTTGGAATTTACTAGAAATAACTCATGAAGGTACCTCTCTGGTTAAAGACTCAAAACTCTTCCAACTGGAATCAGAGTTTGAAAGATTCAGAATGGATCCAGATGAGGACATGAACTCGATGTACACACATTTTACCAAGATCGTAAACGCCTCAAAGATCCTTGGAAAAACCTTTTCGAATGGTGACTTGGTGAGGAAGATCCTTCGATCTCTCCCTCTGAAGTTCAATCCAAAGGTGACAACTATTTTAGAATCACATGATCTAAGACGGCTCCAGATTGAGAGCCCCATTGAGAATCTCAAAACCCATGAGGTAGAACTCAAAATCCAAGATGAAGAATACAACAAAGAGCCAAAGAAGAATGCCTTGGCACTAATGTCAAGGAAAGAGGATGACAATGAGGAAGAGGACGAGGAGAGTCTCTTTGTGAAAAAATTCACAAAGTTCATGAAGAATCCAAAAAGGAGGAATACTTTCCGTAAGTACTTCCGAAAAAGGCTCATCCTCCAAAAGAGAGAAAAAGGAAAAATCAAGCGACGACGATGAAGAGCGACCTCCTCCGAGTGTTTCAATTGCAGGAAGACCAGACATATAAGAAGCCAATGCCCAAAACAGTTGAAAGAATAAAAACAAAAGCGGCATTAAGGAAGAGAAAAGAAGAAGGTTTTGAAGGCTGCAACGTGGGATGACTCTTCATCCGAAAGTTCAAAGGAGTTAACTTCAAGGGATAGTGATGAGGCAATTCCGTGCCTCATGGGGATTAGCCATGAATCAACAGACGACGATTGTAGTGTCCAAAGCGACACTGAGGTAATTCCTAATACTTATGATGACCTTTATATTGAGCACATGAAAACATGCAATTTTTTTAGTAAAAGTCTAAAAGATCTTGATCTTTTAAAAACTAGAAATAAAATTCTCTTAAAAAAATAAGAAATTAAATAAGGAAATAAAAACTTTGGGAAAAGAGATAGGGTCTAGCCAAAAAAATGATCATAACTTAGCAATAACAAAAGAACTAGAAAATGATTTTTCTAAGGCTCTCTCCAATATGGAATCTCTCACAAAACAAAAAGGAGACTTTGAAAGAAGTTTAAAAAATTCTCATTCTCAAATAGAAAATGAAAAGAAAAATTTTGCAAAGAGGTGTGGAAATTTAGTAAGTGAAAATTTCGCCTTAAAAGCCCGAATCGATGATCTTAATATGGCAATAAACAAATTTGGGGTTGGCCAAAAATCACTGGACATGATTTTGGGCAACCCGTGCCATGGTTCTGCAAAGTTTGGGCTGGGTTATGGTTCGGGAAGCTACCGCCCAACGTTAACTTCTAACATTGGCGTTAGATCTAGTTCCACAAACCAAAATTCTCTTTATAATAATAATTCTATCACCCCTTCTACTTCTGTGTCTACCAGTAAGGGTCAACAAAATTCTCTAAAAAAGGTCTCATCCCATTTTTTTGCGTGTGCAAATTGTTTGTTGTTTGGCCACACCACAGACTCTTGTAGGAAGAAGGGAAAGCACACTTTAAAACAAATCTGGATACCTAAGGTCACCACCTATATTATGGGAGGAGCCTCATGGGTATCCAGATCTTCACTAACATCTTCTTTTTAGGTGTGTTGGCAGGCTAAGGACAAAGAAGATATGTGGTACTTGGACTCAGGTTGTTCCAAGCACATGACGGACGATAAAGCAAAGTTCCTTAGCCTCACAAAGAAGAAAGGAGGAACAGTGACATTCAATGACAATGGAAAAGGAAGATCTTAGGCACCGGTACAGTGGGTAAAGACTCCTCTCTCACAAACAACTTATATGTAGAAGGCTTAAAACACAACTTAATTTCTATTAGTCAACTATGTGATAAAGACCTTAATGTTTTATTTGAGTCTTCTACTAATTTGTGCAAAATTATATATCCTAAGACTAATGATATTATACTCACTGCACCAAGAATTCACAATGTCTATTTAATTTCTTTTCATGATCTATCACGTGTATCACTAAAATGTCTAATTACAAAAAATGAAGAACTAGAATTATGGCATAGGTGTCTTGGTCACACTAGCACCAAGTTAATCTTAAAATTGTCAAAAACTAAAATAATAAGGGGTTTACCAATGCTTAATGGAAACCTATCCACTTTATGCCCGTCATGCCAAAAAGGAAAATTCTCTAAAACATCTTTTAAAAACAAAATTGAAATGTCCATCACTAGACCTCTACAACTAAGGTGGCATTTGGTTGGGCGGATTGCCTCCAGTGCGTCTGGGCCGAACCGCAGTTCTCCACACAAGTCGCATTTGGTTCGGCTGACCATCAAAACCACATTTATTAACATCCACAGTTTATCGCTATCGTCCAACCATACCTGTGAACTGCTTTTTGTGCGGTCCATACACGCACGTCTGCTAAGGCGGAAGATCCCGTTGAGTAGAAAGCTTCTTGTCGAGCGGAATGCTTCATCGCATATGGGAACGAATGTGGACCTATTCGGTAAGGAGGATGTGAACCATGGAGGCTCTCGAAGCAGGGAGGGGGTGAAGTAGCAAGCGACGACACCGCCTTCGGTTGCGTAATAACCAGCACACTCTTCCCCTGTTTTACTGTAGCTTCTGCAATTTCACCTATTTTGATCTTCAAGGCAATCTGCAAGCTCCTGCCTCCTCCGTTGATTCAGCTGATGATTATTTGGTGGCCGAAAGAAATTCGAATAATTCACTATTATATTCCTAATTCCAGATCGGTTATGTTGGCTGCCTCTTCTTCTCTAGCTGCTCTTGAGAAAATAATCTCCACGAGATAATGCTACAGGTTCCTTGGCTTTCGGAATATATAGAAATAATTCTGATCTTGCTAACTCAAATCTTCTACCTCCTCCATCTCACTCTGATGTTTTATTGTGCTTGTATATGTGTGTTTATGTGTGTGTGTGTATGTGTATATGTGTGTGTGTTCTTTTTTATTGTGTATGTGTATGTATATGTATGTGTGTTCTTTTTTAATTTTTTTGTTTATGTGTGTGTGTGGATTTTGTTTTCAGTGGGTCCGAGCAGAGGGGTCGAGATGATGGAGTGGCCACACAAGAGCGGCAAGATACATGCTCTGACACTGTAGGTGGTGTAGAGGAGATGATATAGTGGCAAATGGTTCATGTAGACATTATTATTTGTGTGTAGTATTATATTATGGAATATATATATATTTTTTCTGATATTTGGCTAGGAAAAAAAATTCGCTCAAAACTCCATTTTGTTTCCAAACAACTTTTTCAAAACTCCATTTTACAAACTCCATTCACCAAAACAGTTTTTTAACAAAACTCTGTTTTCCAGAATCAGCAATTTTCTTATCAGCAGCTTTTCATCAGCAACTTTTCATCAGCAACAACCCAACCAAACGGAGCCTAATTCACATGGACCTATTTGGGCCAATTAGCACTTGTAGTCTAGGTGGTACAAGTACACATTTGTATTAAGAAATGAGCTTGGTAGGAGAACTTACTTATTTTCTTGGTTTTCAAATCAAACAAAGAAATGATGGAATATTTATAAATCAATCTAAATATGTTCATGACATGCTAAAAAGATTTGGATTTGTAAATTTAAAATAAGCCTCCACTCCTATGAGTGCCTCTCTAAAATTAGGAAAAGATGAAGCCGAAATATCTATTGATCAAATTATATATAGAGGAATGATAGGGTCGTTATTATATCTAAGTGCGTCTAGACCCGATATTATGTTTGTCGTTTGCTTATGTGCTAGATTTCAAGATAATCCTAAAGAATCTCATTTAAAAGCGGTTAAACGAATTTTCAGATATTTAATCGGATAATCTAATCTAGGCCTATGTTATCCTTATAATGATTCATTTATTTTACATGGATATTCCGACTCTGATTATGCTGGGTGTTCACTAGATCATAAAAGCACAAGCGACACATGTCACTTCTTTGGCCCCTCACTAGTTACTTGGTCGAGTAGGAAACAAAATTCTGTTGCTCTCTCCACCACCAAGGCCGAATATGTCGCACTAGGAAGTTTTTGTGCACAAGCCCTTTGGATGAGTCAAACACTAGAAGACTTTGGGGTCCATCTAAATAATATTGAATTAAAATGTGACAACAAAAGTGCAATAGATCTAATAAACAATCTCGTTCATCATTCACGATCCAAACATATAGATGTGTGTCATCATTTCATTAGGGATCATATTAAGAAAGAACATTTGAGAGTTAGCTTCATTGGAACAGAATCCCAATGATGCACAAAAACTATATCCGCAAACGATAACGGCAAGTGTACCGTATCAAATGTAGTATATGTTATAAAAACCAAGGTCGTATTAGACTTGGGGCGATTGAGTACTCTTACTTCGGAAAATCTCTATTATCTTATCAAATAAAACTTGTGGTTGGTTGGTTGCAAGAAAGAGAAATAGCTATTTTTAAATTGATGAGTTTAAAGACTAGTACTCAACCTTGAATCTCCTTGGAAAATAAAATATAATAAGAACAACTTCTAATTCTCTTAAGAAATTACTTAACCGTGGAGGTTCCCGATTTATGAACACACCCCTCTCAAGGATACGCTCAACTGAGTTTAGTTTGATCAATCGAACTTTCATTCTAGAATCAAAATCCCTAAAACTCGCTTTATCGTAGTGAACCCCTCGATTGGATTTGACTCCAATCCGAGAGAATTATGTCATCCTCGCTTGAGGAGTGCATTCAACTCTCTTTATTCTTGAAATGATTGATTCGAATTCAAAACCTCTCGATTATTAGATTATGAAAACAAGAATGAGGATTATATATCGACAACATAATCTCAATCCAATAAAGTTCAAGGATAAATTTTAAGTATTCTAAGGGAGAGAAAGAGAAGCTAAAAATTAAATCATGAATTATATTTTCCTTGGGTCATCTCGGACGAGTACTAATAGAATTTAGCTACTCATAGAGATGGAGGAAACAATGAAATAAAAGAAGTGCATGATGAAAAGTGAGAGTAGAATAAGAGAAAGTAACTATATTATTAATTTGCGAATGAAGTTACAACTAGAAATTGAAAGTTACAAGCTTGGGAAATAAAAGTACAAGAAGGAAAAGACAAACAAGAGTAAGAAAACAGTGCAAGAAATAAGCTAGAACTCCCAAAAACTTTGTCTCCTAAATTCCTCACAAAAAAATATCATCTTCCTCCGCATTGAGCCCTACTTATAAGTGCAAAACTATAACAGCCCGCCCAAGCATTTGAAGAAAGGTAATCAATAGGGGGTGGGGCCATGGCTGATTTAATGGAGACATTTCTTGGAGCTGGCCGGATAGCAGATGGAGCTTGGGAGGAGGAGGTGCTGCTGGAGTAATTGTTGGCGGGAAGCTTTGGCGGGAAGGAGGCGCTGTTGAACATTCGTCGAACGAAGTTCGTCGAACTCTCACCTATTCGTCGATCGGAGGCCGCCAGGCGACAGTTCGTCGATCGCCCACATATTCGTCAAATCAGTTCGTCGATCTTAGTTCATTCGTCGATCGCAGTTTGCCAGGCGCAGTTCGTCGATCTCCCACGCTTTCGTTGAACGCAGGTCGCCAGCGATAGATCGTCGATCTCCTGACCAATTCGTCGAACGCAGGCTACCAGACGCAGTTTGTTGATCTGCGTTAAACAAATATCTGATATATATATAAACACATACATAAGTATATATATAAAAAGAAAGATTTATAAGATATAATTCATATAATTAACATAATTTCATTTTAAAACTATAATAAAACTATACTAAAAGATGAGTAAATAAATTACTCATCAAACACCCCCATACTTGCTCGTTGCTCGTCCCGAGCAAACCATTCTTCATAAGGGTAGGAAAAACTAATGCTAGAAAGAATTATGAAAACTAGAGAGTAAAATGCGAAGTATTATGCCGGCATGCGTAGATATTTTAGTAGAAAGACGTTCTTGGCATAAAATTCAAATTGCGTTTTAATTATTTATTATCAATTTTAAAATGAGTCGACGGTCAATCTCAAAGTTATGTAAAGGGAGAAAATAGCGTGATCGCTGAGATTTAAATTACTAGATGTTGACGCTCGAGGTGGCCTCCAAAGAAATCCATCAATGTCGACGGCCATAGGCTTGCCCGTTTGCACCTTCTCCACTGCACTTCATACAAAATCAACACTATGGATCCTTAGGACTTAAATAGGCTGAAATTGTAAGGCTTGGGTTTAAGGGTGAGGTAAACCATGATAGACATGAAGGGGCAGACCACTTAAACAAGAAGTTTTGAGCTAACATATCATTTTCTTTTCTTCACACTTTGCATTAGAATTTGCTTTTCATAGCTACCCTCAATCTCCACCATTTCTTTTCTCTCCTTTTTTTTCTTTTCTTAAATCAACACCCACAATTTTTTTCTTTCATAGTTGGGATCATTCCAAGTATGCATATGCATACCTAGGCTGCATATCACTATGAAATTTTTTTTCTTTTTAAAACAACACCCAATTTTTTTTTTCAATAAATTAGCTCAAAATTTCAAGTGTTCATTTGGGTTTGGGTTTTTTTTTGGTTTTGGTGACGAAATGGTGAGGGTGGTTCAAATAAAGGTGCAAGTCTCAAATTTGTGTGAACAATGGTAGTAAATTGAGGTTGGGTGCAAAGGCTCAAACTATCCAAAGAAATGCCTAAATCATTTCCGTAAGGTTAATTTTGACTAAAGTGCACATGCTTCAAAAATAGCTTGGGGCAAGTTCTAAACATCAAGAAAGGACACCCTTTTGTTCGATTCGAGTAATAGCTTTCTAACAATCTTCTACACACTCACCTAAACTACTTTTGGATAAGACCGGATTCGAATTAAAAGTAAAATAAATTATTACTACGCAAATTAATACAACATAATTTTAGATCTATGCCAAGAATTTAATTCTACACCAATACTACTAAAACACATGCATATGACTAGGAGTACTACATGAGTCAACAATTTTACTCAAAAGTTTCAAAAGACTATTCTAGCACAAAAAATTCTTAGTCCATATGAAAAATAAGTCTACTTTAGAACTTACAAATTTAGCAAGCTAGGACGTTTTGATAACAAAAAAGAAAAAGAAAAAAAAAGAACATTCCTTAATATTTTTTTAGTTCTTGGACTTCCCAAGGTCAACCCGGTGAAGGGCTCGCAAGGTACTAGAGGCTCTGATGGGAATTTAAGCCCAAAGCGTCTTTTGCAAGAAATTTAATTTTTATTAGATTAACAATATAAATATTTTTTTTTATTTTTTTGAAAAGAATAAAAAGAAAGTTATGCTACACCCCCGTATTTAAAATTAAACATTGTCCCCAATGTTTAAAACTATGTATGAAGGATAAACTAAAAATGACAATACAAAAAATAAATGACTAAAGGATGAAGAGGGCTTCCCTGGATGGTAGACGGGGTTGCCGGTCAAACACCTGTAGAATTAAAGTAGAAAAACAAACAAGAAAAGAAATAAAAAATAAAAAGGTTAACATTGGGTTGCCTCCCAAAAGCGCTTTGTTTACCGTCGCGTAGCTTTACTAAGCGACGTTTTTTTAAAATATTTGGTAAGTGCTTTTTTTAAGTTTCCGGACGCTAGGTAGGGGTGCAAGTTGAGTCGAGATGGCTTGTGAGCTCGATGAGCTGGCTCGAAAAAAGCTCGACTCAAGCTCGAGCCAGTGGAGCTCGAGCTCAAGCTCGATTGCTCTTGTTCGTGAGCTCGCGAGCTTTTTTTAGGTTTTTTTAAAAAAATATAAAAAAATATAAATAAAAATAGGCTCATAAGCAAAAAGCTCGCGAGCAGCTCGAGCTCGACTCGAGCTCGCGAGCAGCTCGACCTCGACTCGAGCTCGCGAGCTCGACAGCTCGAGCTCGAGCTCAATATACTGGTCTCGAGCTCGAGCTTGAGCCAAGCAGGATGAGCTCGACGAGCTCGAGCTCGAGTTTGGGATTTTTGCCAAGCTCGACTCGAGCTCGACTCGTTTACACCCCTAACGCTGGGTCGCCGCGGTGGTATAATTTTAAATGTTGTCCATTAACCTTGAAAGAGCCTTTTTCAAGGTGCTCTATAAGCACGGTCCTGTATGGCCAAACTTCTTTTACTCTGAAGGGACCGGACCATCGGGTTTTTAATTTGTCCAGAAAAAGCCTGTCGTGAATTAAAAAGAAGGACAAAATCTCCCGGTGAAAAAGTTTTTGGATATTTTATTTTTTATCATGATAAAACTTAGTTCGCTCCTTAAAAAATTTATTATTTTCATAGGCGTTCGCGCGCCATTTGTCTAGTTCATTTATTTGTATCTTTCTATTTTCGGACGCTAAGTCTAAATCCAAATTTAAGAATTTTAGCGCCCAAAAAGCGCGATGTTCTAGTTCAACCGGCAAATGGAAAGCTTTACTATAGACTAACTGGTACGGCGTACATCCGATGGCGGTTTTGTACGCTGTCCGATAGGCACATAGCGCGTCGTCTAATTTTAATGCCCAATCCTTTCTATTAACGGACACTATTTTTTCTAAAATTCTATTTAGTTCATAATTCACCACCTCCACTTAGCCATTTGCTTGTGGGTGGTAGGCAGTTGATAGCTTGTGTGTAACTTCATATTTTGCTAAACTTTTAGCAAGTTGGTTGTTATAGAAATGTGTGCCCCGATCACTAATTAGTGCTCGGGGTATGCCAAATCGTGAAAATAATTTCTTTACAAATTGTACGATGACTCTCGCGTCGTTGGTGGGAAAAGCTTGTGCTTCCGCCCACCTTGACACGTAATCGACCGCAACATGGATATATTTATTATTAAAGGAGGAGGGTAAAGGACCTACGAAATCTATTCTCCATAAATCAAAAATTTCACATTCTAAAAATATATTTTGGGGCATTTTGTCCCGGTTAGAAATGTTACCTGATCGTTGGCACCGATCGCAAATTCTCACAAAATTGTGAGCGTCTTTGAATAAGGAGGGTCAATAGAAGCCCGCCTCTAGCACCTTCCTTGCGGTCCGTTTTGCTTGATATTGGCCACCGGTTGTCCTTCGTGACAGTGCCGCAAAATTTTGACGCCTTCTTTGCCCGAAATACACCTTCTTACCACTTGGTCTGCGCAGACACGAAATAAAAAGGGGTCCTCCCAAAAATAATTTTTTAAGTCCGAAAAGAATTTCTTCTTTTGCTGACTTGAAAAATCTTTTGGTAGGACCCGGGCCACTAAATAGTTGGCCAAATCCGCATACCAAGGGGTGGAAGAAGTCATTACCTTTACGATGGCGAGGAGACGTTCTTCAGGGAATTTATCATCAATTTCGGCCTCCACTAGCGCTCCTGCAGCTGGATTTTCTAACCATAAGAGGTGGTCCGCTGCAACATTCTCCGCTCCCTTTTTGTCCTGGATCTTCAAATCGAATTCTTGTAGTAGGAGGATCCACCTTAGCAGTCGAGGCTTTGCATCTCCTTTTTGTAGTAAATACTGGAGAGCGGAGTGATCTATAAAAACAATAACTTTCGAAAGCGTTGAATATGATCGAAACTTATCAAATGCAAAAATTATTGCCAAAAATTCTTTTTCTGTTGTTGTATAATTTGCTTGCGCAGATTTTAGCATTTTGCTTGCGTAATAAATCGGGTGAAAATTTTTATTAACCCGTTGGCCTAAAACTGCACATACAACAAAATCGCTCGCATCACACATGATTTCAAATGGAAGAGACCAATTTGGCGCGATTAAAATAGGAGAATTGATAAGTTCGTTTTTAATTTTATTAAACGCTTTTAAACATTCATCATCAAAATGAAATTCGGATTCTTTTTCTAAAAGATGAGTTAGCGGTTTTGTAATTTTTGAAAAATCTTTAATAAACCGCCTATAAAAGCCCGCATGTCCTAGAAAACCCCTAATAGTTTTTATATTAGTAGGAGGGGGGAGTTTTTCTATGACCTCAATCTTGGCCCTATCGACCTCGATCCCCTTGTTTGAGATTTTATGCCCAAGGACTAATCCTTCTTGGACCATAAAGTGGTACTTCTCCTAGTTGAGTGTCAAATTCGTGTCCTCGCAGCGTTGAAGAACACGGTCAAGATTATTTAAACAGTTCGTGAAAGAATCGCCAAAAACAGAAAAATCATCCATGAAAACTTCCATGACGTCTTCTACAAGTTCATTAAAAATTGCCAACATACATCGCTAAAATGTAGCCGGCGCGTTGCAAAGACCAAACGGCATTCTTCGATATGCGAAGGTGCCGACGGATAGGTGAAGGTGGTTTTCTCTTGGTCTTCGGGCGCTATTGGGATTTGAAAGTATCCCGAAAGACCATCGAGAAAATAGTAGTGTGAATGACCGGATAAGCGTTCTAAGATTGGTCAATAAAGGGTAACAAAAAGTGATCCTTGCAGGTAGCATCATTTAATTTCCTATAATCGATGCATACTCGCCAACCCGTAACAGTACGGGTCGGAATCAACTCATTATTTTCATTAGTGATTACCGTTATTCCACCCTTTTTAGGCACGACTTGCACTAGGCTAACCCAAGTGCTATCAGAAATTGGGTAAATAATTTCCGCGTCTAATAATTTTATAATTTCGGCCTTAACGACGTCTTTCATATTTGGATTAAGCCGTCGTTGAGGCTGAATAGTACTGCGAGAATTATTTTCTAAATTAATTTTGTGTGTGCAGAATGAGGGGTTAATCCCCTTAATATCCGAAATTTGTCATGCAATTGCATGGCGGTGATTATTTAAAATTTTAATTAATTCAGAAATTTTCAAATCGTTAAGTGCGGAAGATATAATTACAGGCAATTTTGAATCTTTTTCTAAAAATATATATTTTAAATGTTCCGGTAATTGTTTTAATTCTAAACTCGGTGGCTCCTCGTAAGATATTTTTATTTTAGAAATGTTCAATTTTACTTCTTCAAATTTGAGCGGCCGGGCTATTACTTTTAGACAAAATAAATTTTCAATTTCTGGATTTTCAAATAAAGGTGAAATTATTTCAGAAAATGACGTTATTTCCTCTTCAAAATTTGATTCTAAAGTAAAACAAGAGTCGTCATTAGAAAAAGAATTTCTCATAGAGTTGTTTATACTAAAAGTCACTTCTTCATCCCCAACTCGTAGGAGAAGTTTGTCATTACTAACATCAATAATTGCCCGAGAGGTGGCGAGGAAAGGACGTCCGAGTATAATAGGGACTTCGGCGTCTTCCTCAATGTCTAGGATGGCAAAATCTACCGGGAAGATAAATTTGTCAACCTTGACAAGCACATCCTCAATGACTCCTATCGGGTATTTTATTGATCTATCTGCTAATTGGATGCTGATTTTTGTTGGGCTTGGATTGCCTAAACCAAGCTTTTTAAATAAAGAAAATGGCATCAAATTAATACTAGCGCCCAAATCCGCCAACGCGTGTTTTATTAAGAAATTACCGAACAAGCACGGGATGGAGAACCGTCCTGGATCGTTTAATTTTTGTGAAAATTTATTTAATAAAACTGCCGAGCATTCTGCGTTTAGAGATATACGCGAAAAATTTTCATGTTTCTTTTTGTTAGAAAGTAAATCTTTTAGATATTTAGCGTATTTGGGCATTTGGGCGATCGCTTTGCAAAATGGAACGTTTATTTGAATTTGTTTTAAAATTTCAATAAATTTTGTATATTGCTCCTCATTGTGTTCATCTTTAAATTGCGAAGGATAAGGAATAGAAGGATTCTTAAGAATACACGGAGCTAAAGTATCAGAAGGTAGAGTAGGTGAAGAAATAACTTGCGGAGATGAAGTTGAAACGTTTACCTCGGGCTCGACCAAATTTGAAGAAGTTACCTCCTTTCCGCTATGGAGGGTAATTGCGTTGGCGCTCTCCCTTGGATTGGGCTCAGTATTGCCCGGCAGAGCTCCATGCTGGCGTTCGGAGAACATTTTGGCGATCTGTCCAATTTGATTTTCCAATCTTTTTATAGATCCGGAAAGGTTTTGGATATTGGAATCAGTAGAGGCGACGTATTTGGTGAAGACCTCTTCAAGTGAAGGGGGCTTTGGTGGTTGTGGTGGAGCGAATCCGGGAGGATTTGCTTGTGGGGGGCGTTGGGCATTATTGGGGTTGCTCCATGAAAAATTTGTGTGGTTCCTTAAACCTGGATTATAACTATTAGGAAGATTATTATTTGGGTTATAAGGAGGACGGTAGGAGTTCCCCATATAATCTACTTGCTCTTGATTAAAATTATTATTATTATTATTATAATTATTATTATAATTATTATTATAATTATTGTTATTATTATAATTATTAGCCCTGTTAGTGGCGGAGGAAGCAGACATCTCCGCCAATTGCTTAGTAAGCCATTCTACTTGATGTGCTAAATTCGGGGTGCCTTCGACTTCAAAGAGTCTGGTCGGCTTGTTAGGATGAGACCGTGGCGCAGTCCACTGATAAGCATTCATTGCCATCTCCTTAAAAAGCTCTTGAGCGGCATCTGGGGTTTTGTTATTTAGAGTTCCCCCATCTGCCGCATCAATCATTTGCCTCGTTTGGAGATTCAAACCATTGTAGAATGTTTGAACTTATTGCCTTAAAGGAAGGGGGTGGTGAGGACATCTCCGCAATAATTCCTTGAAGCGCTCCCTTGTGTCATAGAGAGACTCCGAGTCTATTTGCGTAAACGAGAGAATGTCCGTACGTAATTTAGCGGACTTTGCCGGAGGAAAATATTTAGTTAAAAATTTCTCCGTCATCTCGGCCCACGTAGTGATGGAACCTCTAGGAAGAGATCCCAACCATTGCTTGGCCTTAGTCCGCAAAGAGACTAGAAATAAATGCAAATGTATGGCGTCATCGGTGACGCCATTGATTTTAAACGTATCGCAAATTTCCAAAAAATTTAATAAATGTAAATTTGGATCTTCATCTGGTAAGCTGTCAAAGATAACTGTTTGTTGTACCATTTGAATGATGCACGTTTTAATTTCAAAATTATTATTCGCCACCGCCGGGCGAATAATACTAGATTGTGTTCCCTCCCAATTTGGCCTCGCATAATAGGACATAGTCCGTAACGGGGCCTCATTATGGTCAAGGTTATCCATTGAGCCTTCGTTAGTTTCTCTGATTGACTCTTCTTGAATTATTGGTAGATCACTAAATCGGAGACGACGCCGCAATATGCGCTCGATTTCTAGATCAAAACAAAATTCTAGATTGACTGAAGAGTTTCCTCGGGTCATAAACAAAAAATAAAAGAGGAAAAGATGTGTAAAAGATAAAGAAAATTAAATAAAATTTCAAATAAATATTTTTATAATATATATATTTTTTAATATATATAAATTTTTTTTATGAAGTTTTTTTATTTAGGTGAATTAAAATTAGTCCTGGACTTCCCAAGGTCAACTCGGTGAAGGGCTCGCAAGGTACTAGAGGTTGTGATGGAAATTCAAGCCCAAAACGTCCTTTCCAGGAATTTAGTTACACATTAAAGAAAAGAAAAGATAAAATTAATAGATATTTCATTTTTCAAAATATCAACCATAGTCCCCGGCAACGACGCCAAAAACTTGATGCGCAAAAACTATATCCACAAACGATAACGGCAAGTGTACCGTATCGAATGTAGTATAGGTTATAAAAACCAAGGTCGTATTAGACTCGGGGCGGTTGAGTACTCTTACTTCGGAAAATCTCTATTATCTTATCAAATAAAACTTGTGGTTGGTTGGTTGCAAGAAAGAGAAATAGCTATTTTTAAATTGATGAGTTTAAAAACTAGTACTCAACCTTGAATCACCTTGGAAAATAAAATATAATGAGAACAACTTCTAATTCTCTTAAGAAATTACTTAACCGTGGAGGTTCCCGATTTATGAACACACCTCTCTCGAGGATACACTCAACTGAGTTTAGTTTGATCAATCGAACTTTCGTTCTAGAATCAAAATCCCTAAAACTCGCTTTATCGTAGTGAACCCCTCTATTGGATTTGACTCCAATCCGGGAGAATTATGTCATCCTCGCTTGAGGAGTGCATTCAACTCTCTTTATCCTTGAAATGATCAATTCGAATTCAAAACCTCTCGGTTATTAGATTACGAAAACAAAAATGAGGATTATATATCGACAATATAATCTCAATCTAATAAAGTTCAAGAATAAATCTTAAGTATTTTAAGGGAGAGAAAGAGAAACTTAAAATTAAATCATGAATTATATTTTCCTTGGGTCATCTCGGTCGAGTACTAATAGAATTTAGCTACTAACAGAGATGGAGGAAACAATGAAATAAAAGAAGCGCATGATGAAAAGTGAGAGTAGAATAAGAGGAAAGAAATTATATTATCAATTTGCGAATGAAGTTACAACTAGAAATTGAAAGTTACAATCTTGGGAAATAAAAGTACAAGAAGGAAAAGACATACAAGAGTAAGAAAATAGTGCAAGAAATAAGCTAGAACTCCCAAAAACTTCGTCTCCTAAATTCCTCACTAAAAAAATATATCCTCTTCTTCCGCATTGAGCCCTATTTATAAGTGCAAAACAATAACAACCGGCCCAAGCATTTGAAGAAAGGTAATCAATAGGGGGTGGGGCCATGACTGATTTAATGGAGACGTTTCTTGGAGCAGGCCGAACAGCAGGTTGAGCTTGGGTGGAGGAGGTGCTGCTGGAGTAATTGCTGGCGGGAAGCTGTTGCGGGAAGGAGGCACTGTTGAACATTCGTCGAACGAAGTTCGCCGAACTCTCGCCTGTTCGTCGATCGGAGGCCGCCAGGAGATAGTTCGTCGATCGCCCACATATTCGTTGAACGCAATTCGTCGATCTCAGTTCGTTCATCGATCCCAGTTCGCCAGGCGCAGTTCGTTGATCTCCCGGGCTTTCGTCAAACGCAGGCCGCCAGTGATAGATCGTCGATCTCCCGACCATTTCGTCGAACGCAGGCCGCCAGTGATAGATCGTCGATCTCCTGACCAATTCATCGAACGCAGGCTACCAGGAGCAGTTCATCGATCTGCGTTAAACAAATATCTGATATATATATATATAAACACATACATAAGTATATATATAAAAAGAATGATTTATTTGATATAATTCATATAATTAACATAATTTTATTTTAAAATTATAATAAAACTATACTAAAAGATGAGTAAATAAATTACTCATCACCCAACTTGCAGACATATTCACAAAACCTCTCCCCGATGTTCGTTTTTACATGCTTAGACTAGAATTGGGAGTCTTAGATATATCAAATTGAGTCAATAAATTTTTAGTATGGGTAGCAACCAATAACACCTAAATATCTTGTGAAAGGGAGGTTTGGAATGTCACCCCATCATATCTCCTTGTACCGGTGCGAACCCTTCAAAGGGTAAACCTCGGGAAGTCCAAGATCCACTTTAAATTGCTAAGTCCAACTAAAGTATCACAAAGACCAAAAGTAATTATAGATTCATGCATTCTCCTGCAATCACTAAAAAGAAAATTATCATATATCTTAAAACACGAATCTATCTACATCCTCATCATCAAAATTGAACTAAAAAGCACTAACGCTTGGCGCTATCAATACTCGTTAGCATTTATCTCAAAAATTGCAACTCTTTCTGCTTATTCATTTATATACTTATATATATCTGTGTTTACATCTTAATTACTTTCTCATTACAAGAAAAATAAAAAACAAATATAAAATATAAAAACCATTTTAGAACTACCAAAAATATGCTTAAATAGCCTTTTAATCCTCTCCAAATTCTCTGAAATTTCTACGCTAAGAAGGTCAACATACATACATTCTCTTCCAACGATTTTTTTTTTCAAAAACCTTAAAAAATAGTGTCATGTTTGGGCGTTGAGTAGTTAACGCCAGGCTTAGCTATTTTGACCAAATTGAAATTCTGTTTTTCTAACCTATTTGAAGTATCTTTCTAATGCATTTTCTCAGTTTCTTTTCTCTGCTTTGAAATTATTCTGTTATTAATTTGTTAGTTTTTATTCCATAATACAAAAAAAAGTTTCAAACCTCCAAAATTCTCAAAAATATGCTTTTGTCATTTGTTTTGTTTTAAATACTTACAAAATTATGGTTTGGCTATAAGACTTCATAAGAGCAAACATTTTAGTTATTTTGATTCAAATGGTCAAAATTGATTTTGGCATACACATAAAGATTGCCTTTAATGTCTAATTTTAATTTCAAATTTTATAAACATTATTGTATCTTGTCATGCCTTGACCTTAATCTGATTATGTGCAATGAAATTGTTTAGAGAAAATTGTGTATGATTGCCTAGCATGCCTCTAAGTATGAGTAATGTTTTATGCTAATCTATGATTCATTCACTCATTATTTTGGTAATCTACATGTGCTCATAATCTTAGTCTTGCATGATTGTGTAGTGTAATAGTTTTAACATATTAAGTTGTATGTCTAACTTACCTACACCATCTTTCAAACATTAAATTTCTTGCGCATGTAGAAGTGTTATTTCAATATTATCAGTGTTTGCAAAAACAAGTGAATTCAGAGACCTTTTGGCCCAAAATTACAAAAATATGAAATAAAATGCCAAAGATAACTCCACCAAGCACTACTCACCCTCCTGATAAGTCTTAATGAGCATTTTGAGGTTGAGCACCTTGGAAAGAATTGTAAAGTGTCTTGTGCAAACACATTTTTTTTTCTGTTATCACTTCTATTTGTACACCGGATCACAAAACATAAAAAACATTAATTATAAAAATGCTTACGTGATCCTCCAAGCAATAATTTGCTCCCTAATAAGTCTTAATGAGCATTGTGTGGGCGAAGCACATTGATAGCTATACTCATGAAATGTGCTTTGAAATTTTATTTTAAAATTGATGTGTGAAAGTAGTTATACGATTACAATCTTAATATTGTTGTTACTATTTCATTACATATGTCATGTGTTTTGAATATTTCACTTGTATACTTTTATCAAAACACCTTATGCACACATCATTATTTTTCATAAAACTTCTACTCATGAGAATTGGATCCTAATGCAAAATTACATATTTCTCTAAACACTTAAGTAAAAAAGCACTAGATTGAGATGCATGATTTCTACAATGTTTTCTTTACTTGAAATACAAATTCGTTACATTATAGTCCTTATTAGTTTGAATATGTTAAATCATGCCTACCTATTTGTTATGAAAATTTCCAAAGTTAATGCTTAAATGTGAAGAGTCTAGACATATTGTTGGAATGGTCAAACTATAACAAAAATACTACTCATAATTATCTTGTTTTTGTTTTCCGCATTTCTAATTTGATCATGTATTTCTTTTACCAAGCCATATCATGATAATTTTTAAAGATCTTTTCTTCAATCGTGCTTGTCAAACAATATTGCATCTCTTTCAGCAAGTAGTTTTTTCTTAAATTTTTTGAACAATAAGTGGAAGAATTACATTGGTCAAAAACTTGGAATGTTGTTCTTTCACGCATATCATATCCTTTCTCCATTGTGCTGCTCTCTCCCTTAGCTCAATCACAAATTAATTTATGTCTAAACAAAACTTGTAATTCTCTCTTCGTTATGTCCCAACTTTTGCCTTCTCTCTTCTAGTTTTGTTTCACTCCTCCCACTTTTGCTAATAACAAAAGGGGGAGAATAAAATGATAAATGATCATAATGACTAAAGGAGTAGGATTCACTAGATTAAGAGGGAGCAAACATCTAGTCAATGGGAGCACTTAAGTAGGGGGGGCACAATTTAACAATCTATAATTCTAATTAATGTCTCTATATTGCTTAGTGTCATATATCCTCCTAAAAACACATCTCTCTTATATATAAATCTCATTTATCTCTATTGGATTCGTTATTATCAAAAGGGGGAGATTGTTGGAACATTGTTTTCTGCATCCCTTTGATTTGAGAATAATAAATCCTACTTGTATTTGATCATGGTTGGCATTGTGTTTTTAGAATGCAGGCTTGAACATATATGACACTTGGATGCTACATTATTGGTCTGGACCTGCCCACAAGCTGAAAAGTGGAATTATGTCTAACGCCAGGCATTAGGACTTAACGCCGACATGGACTCCCATTCCCACCAAGACAAATATGGCAAGGAGGGAAGCTGCCGTGATTGAAGGAGCACTTTAGGAATAATCTGACCTAACACCAGCGTTAGCCTCAACACGCTAGCGTTAGGGTTGCCTAAAATGAATGTTTCCTAAAGTGCAATATCTCCTTCCTATTTTGAATATCTGAGCCATCAAAACATTTCTATACTGGGTCAACGCCAGGCATTAACCTTATGCCGACGTTAGCTTCTAGTCCTATAAATAGGTGGATTTTGACTTCTTCAACTACTGATCATATAGAGCCCTATTCCAGCACTTCTGAAACTCTGCAAGGGCCGTATTTTTCCAGACCACCATTTCCCACACAAATTCAAGAGAAGAATTCAAGGAGGATCAGATCAATGCTTATACAAATGCGAAGAATGCACGCTTCGACTTCGATGATATTCAGCGAGCCTTCGCCATCTCCAGAATTCTTCATAGGGAGTTTTTATTTGTGTTTTGTATTTTTGTTTGTAACTCTTTTATTATAATCGTGGAGTAAATTCACCTCGTGCTGGCGACTGGGTCTGGGTAGGACTTAAGGAGGAATTTTCCTCATGTTGGTGACTAGGTCTAAGGAGTAGATTTAGGGGGTGCTCGAGACCTTTCTGAGGATAGAAAGGCTAGAGCGGCTTGAGGCCGTATCTGACGAGAGATCGGCTAAAGCCAACCGGTTCTTAGTGAGAAGAGTCGGTATAGAAAACAAAAAGAGTATTTCATATTTCTCCTTGGATTTCTAGGGTCATAAAAATAAGATCTTGTAACCAAATTGTATTAATGATAATCATGTCTTTTTCTATTTAATAAAATTGATTTACTACTCTTGTTTTTTATTCACTCTTATTCAAATAAAATATCAAAAGTTTTTTATAAAAACTTAAAGTTTTCTAAGACCCTTATTCACCCCCCTCTAAGGGCGCCTCAAGATCCAACAACTCAGAGGGCAAAGTGTTTGTTGCGAAGAATGGTGTTTTATGGAGAGAATTCTTATCAATAAAAACTAATAAGGTAAAACTTGAAGTGGTTCAAGAACCAAAAACAATGAATGAACCCGAATTGGAACCTGAGCAAGGACTATAAGTTTTTATAGTTAGAGTGCCTGCTCAAGAAATTAAAGTCTTACGTAGATCGGATAGACCATGCTTTGAGGCTAAGAGATATGGATTTTTCATGACTCAAGTTGGTAATGTGTAGCTTATGGATCATTCTGATGAACCTACAATCTATCAAGATGCTATAAATGGACCCGACTCTGAGAAGTGGCTTAAGGCAATGAAATCTGAAATGGACACCATATATATTAGCCATATTTGGATCTTGGTGGAACCACCTGAAGGGGTATGACCCATAGGGTGCAAGTGAGTTTTCAAGAAGAAGACCGACATAGAATGGAATGTACAGACATTTAAAGGGCGATTAATGGCTAAATATTTCAAGCAAATTCATGGTGTTGACTATGTTGAGACCTTTTCCCCAGTTGTCATGATTAAGTCAATCAGTCTCGAAATTAGAATTTTCATTTTGATGAGAAAATCAGAGAGTTTGATTTCTTCAGGAATGAAGATGAGCGTTGTGTTTACAAGAAGGTTAATGGGAGTTTGGTTGTATGCTTAGTGTTATACGTAGATGACATACTACTCATTTTGAATGACATTCCAACTATGCATTCTATAAACACATGGCTAGGAGACTGCTTTGATATGAAGGACTTGGGTGAAGCGACTTATATACTTTATATAAATATCGATAGAGATAGATTAATGAAGTTGCTGGGTTTGACCCAAAGTATATATTTTGAAAAGGTGTTGAAGCGGTTTTACATGCTTGAGTCTAAGAAAGGAGTCTTACCTACGTCACATGGTGTGAGTCTCTCTAAGGACCAATGTCCTAATTCTTTGGAAGATAAGGACCACATGAAGTTGATTCCATATGCTTCTGCTATTGGATCAATCATGAATGCAATGTTATGTACTCATCTTGAGGTCTCATATGCATTGAACATGATTAACAGATACGAGTCTGATCCAGGTGAGGTCATTGGATGACAGTAAAGAATATTATGAAGTACTTGAGAATGACTAAGGATATATTATTGATATATGGTGGTGAGGAAGATCTCGTAGTAAGGGGTTACACGGATTCTAGCTTCCAAACAAATAGAGATGACTCGAAGTATCAATCATGTTTTGTTTTTACCTAAATAAAGGCGATGTGAGCTGGAAGAGTTCGAAGCAAGAGATAGTTGCCGATTGTACAATAGAGGCTGAGTATATCACTGCTACTAATGTGGCGAAGGAGGCTGTATGGATTAGGAAATTCATCGGTGAGTTAGAGGTAGTTCCTAATATTGTTGATCTAGTGATTCTTTATTGTGACAACAATGATGCAATTGCACAGGCCAGGAACATAGATCTCATCAGCGCTCCAAGAACATACTTCAACGATTCCATCGTATTCGATAGATAGTTGATTGAGGAGATGTGAACATATGCAGATACTGATTTATGAGAATATAACAGACCCACTAACAAAGGTTCTTCCTCAGAGGAAGCATGATTGTCATACTTGATCATTGGGTATTCGATACCTGAATGATCAATTCTAGTGGGAGCCTTGTGGGTTTGGCTGTAACTTTTTTTAGTTCATGTGATGACTTGTACTATGATTTCATTTATATATTTCAAGGCATGCCTTTTGTTGTGTGAATTCCTTTCTATAGAGATTGAATAATTGAACATAATAAATGCCCTTAGAATATTTATTTTGTAGGAATTCAAGTACGTGGCTTGAATGTATAATCATATGTGTAAATGAAACAACATTCATAAATGGTCCTTGGTCTAGGTATCATTTAGAAATTGGGTAATAGTGATACATTTGAAATTAATGTGTGTGATTGATTGATGATTGAGTCTCATAGGTCATGGTATTGGATATCAAGTCATCATACATGTGCTTGTTAGAGAACACATTATATTGAACAAACCCACCATGAGATTACTTTGTGGACTGTTATATGAACGTGTCATAAGTAGCTCTCGTAGTGACAATGAAGTACATGGTTCTTTGACCTAAAGTCACTATAGTTATTATGTGAGAAGGATAAAACTTTGATGACATCTAAAGTATTCCTTGAGAAAGGTTGATGATAAGGGTGGTCATTAGGTACATTATGAATCATGTAGGTGATTGTGAGTTGATGTAGATAGGATTTGTCCTCCTATATGATAGGAGTTGCATCTATGGGCCCCTGATGGTGTGAGACTATGCAATACATGGTCATGCTAAGTAAAGTCAATATATGATATTGAGCTCACTTATTTCTGATAGTATACTATAGATCAAGAAACATAGATTGAATTATTAAGAGGGAGACACACTCCATGCCTCGAGTTCAGTGTGAATGTAAAGAACAAATGGACTAGACTACACTGGTATATTGGTCACTGGCAGTTTCATTGAGTTGCAACCTCTTTTATTACTTGGGTAGCAATGATGCATTACTAGATGCCGCTCATTATTTGTGAGACTATGTTTGATACGTTCTAGCTCAAGTGGGAGATTGTTGGAATCTTCTGTGATCTAGAAGTAATTAAGGATTTAGTCTTACTGCCAACGTGATATGAGCCTATGGGGTCGTACATACGAACGTACAAAAATGGATAAATAATCATGTTAGTATTTTCTTATATTGGATATAAGTGAGGAACCAAGTCTAAAATGATGTTTAATTAATTAGGAATTAATTAAATAATGATTGGAAGTAACTGTATGTTGAATTGGATTCGAAATGGGGATGTTAAATGAATACTCGACGTATTTTGACTTGTGGAGTCGACTTACGTTGACTTGGTGTGTGTTTACATAAATACAGACTTTCTGGATACAATTCAGCGTACGTTGACTTGTGAAGTCGACATATGCAGAGTTGAGAAGTACCCAGATAATACTCGACGTACGTCGACTTATGAAGTCGACGTACGTCAACTTGGCGTGCGTTTAAACATAGTTTCTATACTATGAGATCATTCTCTACACATAACGACTTATGAAGTCGACATACATCGACTAGTAAAATAGAACTCGACACCCGAATATGAGGTTTATGGAATAGCTACAAAAAGCGTCATTTAGGGTTTCTTAAGCACGATCTTTTTGAGTACGACTCTTATGATTGTTGAAGAACCCAAAGTCGCATCCTCTTCTATAACAAAACTAGTATTTAGTGGAGACGGAGGAGGATGATCATCTTCCAGCACGAGTTCGTTGGGAAGATGATGAGGAGTTTTTGACGTTTGTGTGGATACTCATAAAGATGTAGATCTCATTCTATGTTGTGGTTCTCCCACGACAGTCATCCTCCTCAGAATTTGATTCTGACACAGGTATATTCTCAGTTCTTGATCCATTGGTTTTTGCATGGTCAAATTGCCATGAGTTTCTTGTAAATATTCAATTGCGCATTAGATGCCTGAGAAACTCAACAACAAAGACATGAGTGGCTATTCGCAGACCATACACTCCTGAATTGCATACAAATAGGACCCCATGTCATAAGTATAAGGAACGTTGAACCACCCTAGGTTCCCCTTGTACTCAGAGTTTGCCTCTCTTATGCACAGATCAGCGTTGGCTTTAGGATGAAAAGTTTCTAAAAACTTCCAGGTGTGTGGCGGAAACTCCTTGCTGCAGCTTGTGCGTCTTATTTGTTGGCAAACCAGTTCTTAGTCTTTATGATCATCTCTCTCTTGCTATCATATTTATGTAGTTATATCGCAAGGTCAATAACCTCAGGCAACCCCTTAAATACTAATCTAACGAGGTTTCAAAGAATGAGGCTTGATGTTATATCAAGGGGAAACACATATTCGCAAATGGTTCAGAACATGAACCTCCATCTCTCTTCTTGCATTGTCGACCAAGATCAGCACCCACCTTGCATGTTGGTTGGCGATCCCCCGAGTGCTCTTCTCGCCCATCTCATGGGTTACTAGGAGTGAGTCTGGAGTCATCATCTAAAAAACTTATAAGATAGTGTAACATCCCAAAATTCTAACCTAGCGAATTGAGCCACCTAAGAGACCTAATCGGTTCAATCGACCTCTTTTGGTGAGCCTATTCGGGACTAGAGTGACCTTGTTGGTCCGGTGAACCAATTACAAATTGTTTACTTCGAATTTAAAGCTATAATGACTAAAATGGATTTTTGAGCAAATGAGTTCATAATGGACTGCTGTCAGTGATGTTACACTCGTAAGACCAATACGAATTCAACGATGCTCATTTCATCGCTTTCCGATGCATATATATGAAGTTGACCAAAACGGTTGGCTCGAGCTTCACAATGCCTCAAATATGACTTTGAGCAAATGACCTCAGAATCAAACTCAGTAAGTTTTGTTAGACTCGTGAAGCCAATACAAGTATAAGAAAACTGTCCGTGCTCAATTCCGATGAGTATCGACGAAACTATAACACAGACGCGAGTTCAAGTAATAGAATTATCCAAAAAAGGTGATATCGAGCAAACGACCTCAGAATTCACCTCAGTCAGTATTGTTAGACTCGTAAAGCCTATACGAGTTCAACAAAACTGTCCGCGCTCGATTCCGATGAGAATCAACGAAATTATAATATGGTTTGCAAATATCGTGTTTATCCAAAATGGTGAAATTGACCAAACGAACTCGCAATTGACCCTAGTCAGTCTTGTTAGACTCGTAACAATAGTACGAGTTCAACGGATTTATCTGTTTGCGATTCCAAAGTCGTTTGAAGGGTTATTGACATTTAAGTAAGTTTGGCCGCAAACGCTCCAAAGAGCGTAAAATGAGCAAACGAACTCGAAATTGATCTTGGATTATTCCAGTGGATGCGTGTTAGCGAGATGGTCATAAAGAGCCCGTCTGGGACAAATTTTGAGTCCTCTAGAGCGAGATAATAAATTAAAGTTTTAATAGTACTAATAATAATAATTATTATATATTTATACCTTATACTTAGGTCAAATCCGATTTCCTCGTCTCCTTTACCCGAAGTAGCAGCCGCTCCTTCCAGATCGCCTCCCCTTAGATCTCCTCCCTCCGCGTACATCTTAGGTTTTTAATTGTAGAAACATTTTTGCAAATGCCCCATTTTTCCGGCGACCCACGGACACCTGAGCGTAGTCGTGCTCGGCGTGGCCGCGGATCATTTTGAGTGGGTCCTTGCGACCTCTCTCCGCGAGACTCGAGTCATGACTCGATGTTACATTATATTAGTGCATGCGATCAAAATAATGTTGATCGCGCGGCGATAAATAAATATTAATATGCGCATGCGGTCAAAACAACGACGATCGCACGACGAAAAATAATATTGATGCACACGCGGTCGAAACATTGATAATCGCGCGACGGTAAATAAATATTAATGCGCGCACGGTTGAAACAACGATGATCGTGCAACGGTAAATAAATATTAATACCCGCGTGGTCGAAACAATGACGATGATGTGGCGACAAATAATATTGATGTGCGTGCGGTCGAAATAACCATGATAGCGCGACTATAAATAATATTGATGCGCATGATCAAAATAACAACGCTCGCATGTCGATACGGAAAATTAAATTGCGTAGTGAGATCGACGATGGATCTCCTGATGAAACTCGTGATGATCGTGCAAAAGAATATGCAGTGGAGCTTGCAACGAAGACCTGCAAGGATGATGCAATCGAATGTGTCATTACATAGTTTGGATTTAGGGAAGAATCATCAAATCAAGGACGCATCATTGATTTAAATAATATTTTAATAATGGATCGATGTCTTATAGTTTATAGTCGCATCCACCAACAATTGATGTGTATGAGCAGACAATTCCAAACCCTTGATTTGATTCAAAGATATTGACCATAGAAGTGTATAAGTAAGTCCTACGATCGTGTGATGAAATCAATGACGATCGCACATTGATGGTAATTGTGAAGCTTATAGTAGAGACCTTTGATGGTGAAGATTCCCAGTCTGTGGAATGTCTGGTCAACTTAGGGTAGAATAACTTTACATATGCCGTTAGAGTTACCCACTTCAAGATAATTTAAAACGACATGATGTCTGTTAAATCATGGTCGTGCCTCCAACCATATGAGGCGGCTAACCCTAATCTTATTCTAGGTCTGGGAAGTGATTAGGATCCCTAATCTGAGGCGTTTATCACACTTAAGCATATGATTATACATAACCACTTAGTGGTTCTATGAATTTAGCAGAGGTGAGGTTTGTGTAGTGTTTTGGTTGGGTAGAGTAGCAAGTTGTTTGCCTCCCCTAGTTGGTGCCCTACATTGTATGTAACTCTGCTTGTATGAAAACATATTGTGTGTGAATGTACGTGGCGGGTCGCTGGCTCTGCCGGTGGCACACTCCAAAGTGTTAGGACAATGACTCTAGGATAACATCTTGGTCGAACGATAGTGTGCGCCCTAGCATAGTTTCTTATTTTTATAGGTGTTAGCCACCTGAAGTTTGACCTGAGCTATGCCTCGGTTCTTTTATTTATTCCGCCAGTATAGGCTAAGACTAAGTACGAGCTCAGATAGCCGTACGTAAGGCCTAGTGACGATTGTGCTTAAATACCCTAGAAGTGGCCAGGACGTGCCACTGCCACCGTTTGACCACGATGGTGGTGCCTGTGGTCTTAGATACCCCACGAATAAGTGTCACAATCGTTAGTATGTACTTGATTACTATCAAGTGCTTACATCTCGGCACTGTGTATTTGTTATGTCAATGTCGACATAGAAATCAAGTTTACTTATGATGATATTGTGGAGTGTTTGGCTGAACTTTTACTTATTATTATCGTTGTCTCCTTATTGGATAACATATCCTTATTGTATTAGCTTAGCATCATTGAGTGCATGAGTGTGGACATCGCTAGGTTCAAAACAATAAGTTATAATCATTGTTCAATATATTATGCACTTATAATTAATAACCTACTACCTGTACCTTCATTTCCTTACTATACATTACTTAGTCCATTTGCTCATATATGAAATCTTGTAAGTTGTAGTTATATTATTATCATACTAATAGTTGTTTGCTATACTTGCCTATTATACCGCATGTTACTTCCAGCAGCGTGGTATTTCCCTCCCTTGAGCGTTAGGGCTTTGGGAGGAGCGGGAAGAACCACTCAGTTTGTATGACTGACGTGTTCCGTTGAACTATTTTTAGGCGGAGACTCCGCTGATGGCGATGCAACCAAAACCGTGGGTGTTTCTAGAGCTATGACGTGGACTCGACATGGACTTTACGTGGTCTCGACGTGGACTTGACGTGGACTTAGTGTGCAGATAGAAGGCATGATGATGATCATTGCTACCCTTAGAAACATCATTAGTCATATAGTTAGCTAATTAGATTTACATATTTATAGCAATTTATATATCAGCTTTCATCCATCTTGGCAGGTTATTTGTGAGCCCCCGAATTTTCTATAGACTGTTGTACTTGGACTATTGGGTCATCGTGCCGTTGTTGTGGCTATTTCTGTCTTGTCTTTATTTACTCATATATTTATGTGCTCTACTAAATGGCTACTAGTCTTCCTCTTGTACTTCTTCTGCTACTTCTTATAGTGTATCCTGGTTGGGGTGTTATGGTTGTTCGCTTAGCACCATCCCATTCATAGCTTTAGAAGAGAATGATGGGAGAGGGTTGAGACGTTCATACCTTTACTCTTCTATTATTCCCTTCTTTGTTATGGATTGACGATGGTATGCGATAAGATCTCCTGGTCATGCCCAGTTTTCGAAGGGAGGGGGGGGTCTTACAATATGGATCTACTATCGACTAAAATACACACAACCTTTTTGGCTGAGGCATCTTCAAGTGTCAGCAACTCGATAAGGCTTTGGGCCAGATTTGTCCCATAAAATAATTTATGTAATTATGTACCCTCTAAAATGTCTGGGACTAATCCCTTCGATCTTCTAAAGTGGTAGGGTGATCCCTCAGTCTTGAGACTTTCAATTCTCATACACAAACATTCTAGAGCTACTACATTTATCTAACACCCAAAATTGCCTTGGACGGGTGATAGGACGACGCCCCGGGTTTATAGTGCATCCTCCTAAGTCCAAACCTTTGCATTGATGACTGTTGTTAGCTACCCCTGCATGTTGACCGACAATCCCTCAAGTGCCTCTCTCACTCGCCAAGCACATTGGAAAAGGTGATGAGACAATGCCCTGAGTTCAGCATGTCCACTTAAGATCATGCCTCTACAAAGCCATCCGAGATCCGCTCCCCACATTCATGCTGGACGACGGACCCCTCGATTGCCTCTCCCTCCCCAAAACACATATAAAAAGTTAATGAGATAATGTCTCAAGTTCAGCAAGTCCACTTAAGATCATGCCACTGTAAATTCGGAAAATATCCGCTCCCCACTTGCATGCTGGCCGATGGACCCATCGAGTGCCCCTCCCTCCAAAAAACACATAAAAGGTGATGAGATAATGCCTAGAGTTTAGCAAGTCCACTTAAGACCATGCTTTTGCAAAGTCGACCGAGATCCGCTCTCCACTTGTTTGCTGGCCGACGGACCGATCGAGTGACTCTCCCTCCCAAAAACACATAAAAAGTGATGGGACAATGCCTCAAGTTCACCGAGTTCACTTAAGATCATGACTCTACAAAGTAGGCCAAGATCCGCTCCCCACCTGCACATTGGTCAATTGACATGTCGAGTGCTGAAATTCCCCGAGGTACGAACCTCCTCGTAAGAAGTTTTTTATTTTTAAAGCTCATCGTCCTATGAGCCCAAGCGAGCTATCTCTCACATCGTCCTATGAACATAACTGAGTTCTCCATCTCATCGTCCTATGAGTCTATGCAAGCTCCCTTTCATTACCCATGAGCCTAAGTGAGCTCTCGCTCTCAGCGTCCTATGAGCCTGAACGAACTCTCGTATTTGGAAGACATATGAACACGAATAAAGAAGAAAAAAATTGAAAAAAGGACCTCGTCTCATCATCTCGCCTTGCCTCCTCGCCCAGTATGCCAACATGTCGGCCGACATATATAATATTAGGAGAAAACTATCTATTTTTTAAATCACTCTAAATAAATAATTTTAATATAATTAGGCAAAATAACGGTAAAATATGGAAATATCGACCGATCTGAGAAGTTCACAAAGCGGGCGATTTTTTTCATTGCATTTTTTCTTTCGTATAAATCCCGGCCATGCGCAATTTTTGGCTTATATACCCTAATCTATTCCCATTGTAAAGAACAAAGTTTATAGAGCCCGCTGCCTCCTTCTCCGTCGTCGAACTTCTGTGCAACTGGTGAGCTCGAAAGTGTCGGTATCAAGACAATATTCCTATCCCTCGTCGATCTCTCTACTCGCTTATCTCATCCTCACAAAGTCCAGAGCACGTAAGTTACTAGATCTCTCTCTTCACATCCAACCTTTGCACCTCTTCCTTCTCTTGACACAACAACCAGAGCACGTAGTGATTGATTCTCTACCCCTACGAGCTTCTTCCCATCGAAAATCTTCGTAAGGGTAGAGAGTTTGAGTAAGAGATTGATTCTTCACATACACGTTAGAAGATCCTCACACACCGCAACAAGCTATGGAGCTAGAGATTCATCATAGTCTTGTTACAGCTACAAATAAACATTCAAATGCAAGGTTGACTCCTAGTAACTTCATTCAAAATTTATCTTCTTCCTTGAATTGATATAATTTCCCCAAAATGATAAGTATCTTGGTTTATGCAAGGTGTTGGTTAAACTTGGATGTGAAATGATGATGTCAACACATGCACTTAAGCATTTAACAATGATGAGCGAAGAGCTTGTTGAAGCCTTGACACAAGTTTGCTTATTCTTTACGAGTTTTTAGTACTAATATTTTACCAATGAATTGAGTTTAACAACTTCGTAGACTAGTTGTTTGTTTCTTAAAAGTGATTTGAGGATTAGAGAATGTTGTGGGTCACTCGGGTTTTCCCCGATCTAGAGAATCAGACCGCCTTAGCTCGAGAGTGAGCCGGACGTGCAAATAGCCAAATGAAAACCAATCAACAATGACAACGAGATGTTTTAGCGTGGAAAACCCAAAAGGGTGGAAAATCATGTGGCCGGATCTGTGCTGGAAAAATTCCACTAGTTCCTTTATGGTTACAAGAATTTGAGATCCTCAGAGGGTGACAGAACACCTCTCCATTTACAAGCCATAAAGACAAAGAAAGGAGGAGAAAAGACAGTCCCAGAGCATCCAGGAGAGCGTTCTTCAATGCCATTACTTGTATGAGAGCATCCACTAGAACCTTGAGCTTGACCAGACTTGAGAGCAAGCTGAGTGGATCAGAGCGAAGGAGCAAGCAGAGTGTTAAGTCCTCGCCGAAAAACCTCAGAGCTATCTCTTATCTCTTTTATTGCGTGTCTTCAAATGAAGGCCTGTGGGCCTTTTTATACCTTTTTTGAAGGAATGTGGTGGTTATTACGCCTAGCTAGATTCAGAGTTGATGATTGACGTTGCTTGATTCCAGTCACATGGATCAACAATTTTTTGAAAATGATGAACATGCCCCTGGGTGGTCCGGGCGGCCAGGGCAAGTTGCTCGGTGGCGGGTAGCGACGGCACCTGGAGGTGGCAGGGTGTCGTCGGTGCATGCGCGCACGGTGAGAGTTCGCACGCATATGGCCTTTCGTGCGCGAGGGGGGGGGGGGGGAGGCTTCGCGGCTCGTGCACCTTGTCTGTGCGCCCCTTCGGTTAACTTTGCGACACCCTTCGAGCGAGCACAGTTCGTAAATGTGGAGGGCTCGGTCAGGTTGACTCGGTTGAGTTCTTTGGTCTGGTTTGACTAGGATGATTTTAGGGGGAACCCCATCAGATGCCACCTATTTTCACAGGGTGTGAAACACAGAGAGACGAGCCCAAAAATTATTAGTAGCTCTCGTGATGACTTTGAGCCGAGCACTTAAATATGATGGCATGCGCACGCTCCAAATTTTTCAATTGCGGCGCAAAATCATGATTATCTTTTTGACTGAATCCAGAGATCGCCAATGGTCATCGTGGATATTCTTTTCCCTTTTTGAAAGATAGCTGATTGAATTGATATTATTCTATTTTCTCTATTAAGGGAGTGAGATATGACAACATATTTTCTTGATTTAATTGTGCCTTCCATTATAAGTTCTGTGCATGACCTATAAATTTGAGATCTCACATAATCTTTTTCATTATTTTGCGATGGAGCCTTGGGAGAGAGATCTTGCTCGGAGTATGAGGAGATTTTCTGTCGTCTTGCCTCCGTCCTCGAAGGTGAGAATTTTTGTAATTTTTTATGCAAGGATGAGGCGGAAAAAAGAGAGAAAGTATGAGGAAAAGGCGTGTCGGCCGTCACGCACGCGAAAGGTGTTGCTTGGCCTGCGGTCGGCCTGGTACGTACGTGTAGGTAGCCGTGTGGAATGCGAAAGGTCACACGATGCATGTAGGGGCGCATTATGTGCACAGGCATGGTGCAGAGCGCGGCACGCATGTGGGTACAGTTTCGCACGTGCGACTATGTTGTGCCTGCGCGCATCGCGCGCTACCGCACATGCGCGCGGGCGTGAAATTGCGTGACGTACATGTTGGTGCAGCGTGTGTGTGCCTTTCTCGGGGCGTGAGTTGACTCCTGATGCGTTGAATTTTTTCGTCTCTTATTTTCCTGCTTTCTATGCTAACTCTTTACTCTATTTCAGTTATCGAAGTGTAATGTTTCAGCAAAGTCGATGCATCTCCCTTTGACTTTGAGCAAGGACTGAGTGGGCGTGTGGCGGAAGCATTTCAGTATCCCGATAAACATTGAGGTGAGGATTCCGTTCCTAGAGGAGCTTGTTCAGAATCCTCCTGCGGACTATGTTGCGATCTTAGAGGGGTGTATGAAAGCTGGATTTTTGATCCCTCCCGTTGAGGAGGTTTTGGAGATCTTTCGATTCCATGGTGTCCCATTCATGCAGTTCTCCTCGGTGGGCATGACAAGGATTATGGGGCTGGTTTGCTTCTTCTGAGAGCATGGTTCCCGGATGACTGTTCATCTCTTTTGAGAGTGGTGCGATGGTTGCTCCAACTCTAGGGATCAGATCAAGGTGAAGAGCAATAAGAGGTGGCTTGCTTTTGAAGACAAGACTGATTATCGGCACAAGGGAACTCTTTTTGGGTTTATTAGGAACCCCAGGAAATTGCCAGAGACTTGGCGGGAGCTTACAAGCTGCTGATGTAGGATCATGGGCAAGGAGTACGATTTCTCTCTCGTGGTGGGCTTTGTGAATCCACTAGAATTGGTGAGCATGATTATGGGGATTGGTGTCTTTATTGGTGAGAAGGGGCTGGTATTAGCGACTCCCTACACAGAGGTCGAGAGGAGCTGCATTGTCCCCTTGGAGCAGGGCAAGAAGAGGAAATTGGTCTTCCTGCTAAAGCGTGGGGGAGGCATTGTCGTCTTCCACCGCTCTTGTGTCCATTTTAGAAGTTGTCAATGACCATTCCACTGCCTGCGGGAGAGATGATAACCCAGGATAGGCCGACGTCGCTATTGGTTGCCGCGAAGGGCAAGAATCATGAGTCATCCTCTTTCCAGGATGCTATGCCGAAGGTACGTTGGTCATTTTGTTTGATTGTTTCTTGGCCATTCACTTTGCTGCAATTCTGATCTGGTGTTTGGTTTCTTCAGTTAGATGAGCTGCATGATGTCTTGCTTACCTGGGACAACAACTACGTGACTTTGAAGGATGAGTTCTTATCTCTTTAGGAGAATCACACCACGTTGGAGGAGTACCTTTCTTCTGCCAGGAAGAGGAGGGAGAAGGCCATCTCTCCCTTGGATAGGTCGGAGTTTGAGATTGCTGCTTCCTCGATCGAGAATGAGGTGCTTTGGTGGAAGCTTTCTGCAGCCGAGGCGAGTCCTTCAAAATCCCTCAACTGCGTTGAGGAGGTCGAGACGAACATGCCCAAAATGTAGGTTGACATGGTGTAGCTGAAGGAGGAGAGAGCGCAGATGGATTCTACAAAGATGGAAGTTGAGGCAGCACGGGCTTCCGTGATTGTTGAGTACAAGGAGTCCTACGACATTAAAGTGGAGCGAGACAGGATTATGGAGGAGGCTTGTTCAGATATGATTTCAATGGAGGTTGATACACTGCTGGATGATGAGCGCGGTGTCACGTTCTTCCTTATATTTGTAAATGGCTTCTATTTGGCGTGGAGGATGCCAATGCACTCTGACCTTGGAGTGGACGATGCCTCAGACGACGATCTTAGCATTGCATCGATGGAAGACTTGCTTGTATCTGTGTCGTGCTTGCGTGTCACATCTTTTGTTTGCCTTTTGCTTTTGTTGATGTAGGCGCGTCTTAGTACCGTAGTATGCTCTTGTCTGTGATGTAGCCCATGTTGCATTTTTTGGGATTATAGAGACACTCTCTTGTTTATGATGTGATGTGTGGAAGTGTTTAGATTTACATGTTCCTCTTGCTTGAGCATGTGCGTGTAACACCTAGCTTCAGCTTTAGAGTTTGCCACTTGGCATCGTGGTCGAGCGTAGATGTTTGAGTATGATGGGGAGAGATGTTTGCCACTTTCCCCGATGAGGCTGAATGACTCGAGATCTGTTCTTATAAAGAGCTGTAGAAGGGCTTTCACTCATTTTGTCTGGATTGTAGAAGGGCGTGGGTGTTGGATCTACTGGTTCCCTTAGAGGGAGGGGGTGAATAAGGGTTTTAATATTTTATGACTAATTAAAAATATTCTTGTTAATTAAAGTAGTTTTGAGATATTTAATAGAAAACTTTATTCTAACTTTGTCGAAAAGATTATATCAAAGGTTACTTTTAGAAAAGGAGGAGTTCAAACTTTCTTTGGTACCGCCGACGGTAAGTGCTACCGCCAGGCGCTAGCTTACAGAGATTGATTTCCTTGAGTTATAGAACACTAATGAACCATGTAATATATTTTGAGCTTAAACTTCGATAGAAAATAATATTCAAAACATTTATGAATAAGAAATAAAATCTAGTTGGTGAACAACAAAGAGAGACATAATTTTATATCATAAAATGATTGATTACAAAATTGTTTGATTTCTATTATGCTAGAAATCGAGGCGAAAATGAAAAATCCTTTTTCGTTTTCTATATCGACCCTTCTCCCAATGACCGGTTGGCTCTAGCCTATCTCTCCCTAGATGAAGACTCGAGCCGCCCCTAGATCTAAACTCAAGACCTAGTCGCCAACACACGCGATGAATTCCCCTTAAGCCACACAAGGACCTAGTTGCCAACAACTACGGCGAATTCCGCCTAAGCCACAAAAGGACCTAGTCGCCAACACAGGCACATTCTCCCTAAGACACATACGGACCTAGTCGCCAACACGGGTGAATTTCTCTATCAGTAAATAAAAGAAAATACAAAAGAAAAATCTCCCTATAGAGATTTCTGAAGGAGATGGCGAAGGAACGTAGGAAATCAACGTTGTCGATGCGTTCGTTCTTCACATTGAATAAGCCTGATGAATCCTCCATCACAAATACTCCTTTTGATCTTAATGTTGTAGAAGTGAGTGCTCTCAAACACCTAAAATAAGGTCCCTCATAGAGTGCTCGGTGTGGTAGAGTTAGGTTCCTCAATCAGCAACGAGAGCATCAAAAATTACCTTTTTATAAAATAAGACCCCTACCGCCGAAGATATTGATAATGCCTGGTGGTAACACTTAAGAAACATTTTGAGCACTAGAATCTCAATTTAGGAAGGAGATTCTGCGCTTTAGGAAACATTTCAATTTTTGTAATACTAACGCTCGGCTTTAGCGATACCGCCCAACGGTAGTATCCTTCCATATGTGCATCCATCTTCCCGCCAGAGATCTTCCTTTGAATTTCATTTCAGCGCGCTTGCATATTCCAAAGATAACGCCTGGCATTAGGGATAGCACCCAGTGGTAGTGGATTTATCGTCGAGATGCATATCATCATGAAGGCTCCATATTGACCAAAAGATTTCATGTCGTCTTGGCCAACATTCGACGCGGGGACAATATCGTCGAGATGCCAATGTCATGCATTAGTGGTCACTTTTCATATCGTCTTGACCATTACCCATATCATTGTGAAGGATCCATGTCATCTTGACCAGCATCTGACACTGGGACAATATCATCGAGACGCTAACGCCAACGTTAGAACTAACGCCACGTGTTAGTGGTCACTTTTCATCTTTGTCCTAGATCAGTGTCCTGTTCAGCTTGTAGCATCCTCTAATGGCATACCTGTGAGTTCCTGTAGGCTATAAAAACAAAATATGATTGATCAAATACAATATGAGATTTGTTATTCTCAAACCAAAGAGGTGCAGAAAATCATGTTCCAACAATCTCCCTCTTTCGATAATAACAAAACCACTAATGAGAAATCAGATAATTTAAATTGTGTTTATAGAGAAAAGATGACACAAGGAATTTTTGCATTCATAATTTATGCACTTCCCCTAAGTAAGTGCTCCCCCTATATTTTTAAGAGTATTCTCCCCCTTAATCTTTAGATTCATTCTCCCCCTAAATTTTTGGATTTATTCTCCCCCTTTATCGTAACATTTCTCAATTTTAGATTTCTCAATTTATTCTCCCCCTTTTTTATTAGCAAAAATGGGTAGAGGTGAAATAAGCATGAAAGAAATGAATGGTATGGAGATAATATATGTTGGATAAATACTTATTTTTGAAAAGATATGCATGATCGAGCAAGAGTAAGAAACACAACGGAAAAAGTTGAGTAAGCATTTAGTGTTGGATCGATAGGCGACCTTAGAGGGGGGGGGGGGGGGGGGGGGCGTGAATAAGGGAATAAAATTCTTTTTATATATTTACGCTATTTACTAAATTGTTTTTAACAAAAGAGAACGAAACAACAATTTAGCAAAAAGTAATTTGCAATTTTAGAATTTATGCCAAATGAAAGAAATCAAGTAAACACAAATAGAATCATGATTGTATTATATTAAAAATGTTTACAAAAATTTGATTTCAATATCGCCAGAAGTCAGAGGCAAACAAAAGTAAGTAATTTTTCCTTTTCTATACCGACTCGTTTCCCCCATGAACCGGTGCCTTTAGCCAATCCTTCCCCGGATATGGCCTCAAGTCGCTCTAGCCAATCCTTCCCCGGATATGGCCTTGAGCACCCCCTAGATCTAATCAACATTTACAACCAAAAACTTTGAAGTAAGATACGTTAGGCTTCTTTTGAAAATAAAGTTCATATGGTGTGAGATTAAGAGATGGGCGAAGCATGATTTTATTCATAACATAACATGATGTATTTACGGCTTCGGCCCAAAAGGACTTATGCAATTTATATTCACATAACATAGTGCATTCTAGTTCTTGAAGTGTCCTATTCTTTCTTTCTACAACATCATTTTGTTGTGGGGTGCGTGGTGCGGAAAACTCATATTTAATGCCTAGCATATCACAAAAAGATGTAAACTTTTCAGTTTCAAATTCTCCTCCATGATTTGAGCGAATGCGTTTAATTTTTAAATCACTTTTATTTTGAATATGAGTACATAATTTTGAAAATTCACAAAACGCATCGGATTTGGATGAGAGAAATAATGTCCAATAATATCTTAAAAAATCATATATTAATACATAAGTATATAATTTAACACCAAGACTTGCGGTGCTAATGGGACCAAAAAGATCCATATGAATTAATTGCAAGGGTCTTGTAGTAGAAATGATATTTTTACTTTTGAAAGAGGATTTAGTAAATTTACCTTTTTGACATGGTGAACAAAGTGAAGGTAAATTTCCATTTAACCTTGGCAATCCTCTAATTAAATCATTTTTGGCAAGTTTTACAATAAGTGATGAGTAATTTATTTACTCATCTTTTAGTATAGTATTATTACAATTTTATTATGAAATTATGTTATTTTTATAAATTATATCGTATAAAACTTTCCTATGTTAATTTCATAAGCTAACTTATGTTTATTTTATATTTTCAGGTTCTCTGGACATTTGGAGCAAAAAATGCATTTACACGCCCCAGGTCACGGGCGTGACCATGGGCGTGTAACCTACGAAGTGTTCCAGACAGGTTTCAGCCGCCTCGGAGTCGTTCCGTGAAGAATTCGCCAAGTACACGCCACAGGTCACGGGCGTGACCAAGAGCGTGACATCATAGTCGCGGCCGGAACCCACCACCCTCTGCCAGCACACCTACCACGTAATTTTAAAGTTACACGCCCCAGGTCACGGGCGTGACCTGGGGGCGTGACCACTAGATATGAGCAGCGTTCGGCAAATATTGAGGCGTTCGACGAACTGCGCCCGACTGATGAGATCGACGAAAGTTCAGCAGCGCTCGACAAATATTGAGGCGATCGACGAATTGCTCCATGGCGGCGTTCGACGAACTGCGCCCGGCGGCTGCGTTCGACGAAAACGATGAGATCGACGAAAGTTCAAACAGCGCGCCTTCCCGCCGAAGCTTCCCGCCAGCAGCACTTAATTGAGATTACACGCCCTAGGTCATGGGCGTGACCTAGGGCGTGGCGCATCCGAAATGCCTGCATTAAAGCCAATTATGTGGTGGTTGTCCAGATATGATGTGGTTATCCAACGCAAGGTAAAGCGTTTGGACTTCAAGCTGGCCATCGGTCATCCCTTGAGTGTGTTTGACTTTCCACGCTAGGTTTTCCCCAATTATTTCTGCGGTGTGCGCTCAGAATCTTTTAGTTTCCGGTTGGTTTGCTTACCTTATTTCTATGCTAGAAACTGTTAGCAGTTTGTCGTGTATCGAGATTTTTCCTGTGGCGCGAGAGTTCCCTGATGTTTTCCCAGTTAATCTCCCTAGTTTTCTGCCTGTGATAGTTGTGGAGTTTGTTTTTGACCTTGAGCCGGGTACTCGTCCTATTGCTAAGGCACCGTACCCTTTGGCCCCGCGTGAGTTGGAAGAGTGCGCACTCAGTTAGATGAGTGGTTGTAGTGTGGCTTGTTCTGGCCTAGTTCTTCGCCTAGAGTGCTCCCATCTTGTTTGTGAAGGTGAAAGTTAGTTTAATGAGACTGTGTATCGATTATCGAGAGCTGGATAAGGTAACCATTAAGAATAGATATCCGTTACCGCAAATCGATGATTTGCTTGATCAGTTGCGTGGTAGTTCGGTGTTTTCAAAGATAGACCTTCGTTCGGGTTACCATCAGTTGAGGATCCGCGAGCCAGATGTTCCTTGGTCTGCTTTCCGTTCTCGGCTTTGACATTTCGAGTTATTGGTAATGTCCTTTTCCTGTTAGGTGATTCCCTCGCTTAGGTTAATTAGGAGGTGTTGGATTTAGGAGACCTTTGCCGTGAACATTGATCAGGGATCGGATGATCTATTTTGAGTGCTAAGAAGAAATTTTACTCGCATCCGTTTTCCTAGCCCTTTTCGGTTAGCGTTTCGATCCAACGAGTGTTAACTTATCTCCCCCTTTGCCCTTGTTGATTCGTTAGCCTTCTAAGTTTCAGTTCCAAGTTTCGGGACGAAACTTTCTTTTTGGTGGGGTGACTGTAACGCCCATGAATTTCAGGAATTATTTTTATCCCTTTTTGACGTCATTTTTGACGTAAGGGCGCTACGTTAGTGCAAAGTTAGCAGTGCGCCGTCGTTTGCGCGTTTTTGCGTTCGTTCGGTCAATTCGACCAAATTTTAGAGTGTGCCGGATTTGGAAAATTTTCTTAGGAAATTAAGTTATTTAATTTTAGAAAGACTCGTCAAAGTTTTTTTGCGATCCGAGTATTTTTGGAGCCTCGGTAAATTTTCAAAGATTTTAGAATTATCGTTCGCCGTAAACCTTTGGAAATTAATATATCGGGAACAGCTTGTCGGATTTTGATTCTGACTTCACCGTTGGATTCGTAGCACTGACTTTCTCCTACGGAGTGATTTTTGTAGGATTCAGCCGGTGTTTTTTCGGCATCATATTAAGGCTCTGTTTGGTTGGGCTGTTGCTGATGGAAAGCTGCTGATGAAAAGCTGCTGATAGGAAAATTGCTGATTCTGGAAAATGGAGTTTTGTTAAAAAACTGTTTGGGTGAAATGGAGTTTGTAAAATGAGTTTTGAAAAAGTTGTTTGGAAACAAAATGGAGTTTTGAGCGATTTTTTTTTTACCGAATATCAGAAAAATATGTATATTTTCCATCATATAATACCAAACACACAATAATAATGTCCACATTAACCATATATCATGATATCTCCTACGATCTAGATTCATATAACTGATCTGCTATACTATCACGTAGCGCGATCATCTCCTCCACACCACCTGCAGTGTCAGGGCATGTATCTTGTCGCTCTTGTGTGACCAGTCCATCATCTCTACCCCTCTGCTCGGACTCACTGAAATCAAAATCCACGCGCGAAGGGTGGCGACGAATGAAATTATGTAAAGTCATCGTGGCCATGACAATATATGCCTGTTTGTCGAAGCGATAGCTTGGCATGTCCCGCAGTATGACCCACTTCTTCTACCAAACGCCGAACGATCGTTCTATCACACTTCTAAGCGATGAGTTGCTCAAGATTGAACATCTCTCGACGTCCTTCTGCGCGACGTCCACCACGGGCAAAGTCAGGCAGATGATACCTTGTATCTTGATATGGTTTTAAATATCCTTTATGTAGAGGATAGCCAGAATCAACCAAGTAATATTTTCCTGAAACATATTAAAAAATGTTTAACAACGGAAAATATTTAAAGTAATAATTAGATGAACTGATTTTTTATTATTTACCTTGAGGTGGATGAGGGAACTTATAACGAGGATCAGTTATGACATAATTGAAAATGCGACTATCGTGCGCCGATCCCTCCCAACCTGCCATAACAAAAGTAAAACACATGTTGAAATCACAGGCCGCCATGACATTTTGTATCGGTCTGCCCTTTCTCCCAATATATGGAACTTGACTTCCTACTGGTATGCACGCGTCGACATGTGTTCCATCTATTGCTCCAACACAATCTTTAAAAAAAGGCATATAGCGCCTGTCATACATAATCTCTGGCGGAGTGCAGTCGAAATACCTATCTGATGGCTGTATCACTTCCTCGGCCAACTGCAACAAAGCGCAAATGCCACGAGCAAAAAATCTGCTAGTAGTCTCCGTTGAGTGCTGAAACAGCTCGCGTGTTTTTCTCATTGATTCATTATGAGACAATATATATACGGTCAATGCTAGGACTTCTATGGCTGCAGTTCTTCTTGTTCCCTGAAAACCACACTTCTCTTCGAGAGCATGCAATAGATCTATAAAAATTTCTTGACTCATCATGAACGAGTCATGAAATCTAACTCGAGTCCCACGAAGTAGCTCTCCGACTCATTTATCGCCTGTTTGCTTTGAAGTCATGGATGAAACTGGACGGGGAAGAAGAACACGCGCGGGTAATGCTTTTGCGGCCAGACGCGAAGAAAAGCCGCGGTCGGGCCATAATAGAAAATTGCGGACATAAGTAAACGGCTTTTTCAAAATAAGCCGCGCCAAACGCCGCTTCCGCACTAAACACCGGTGCGTTTCCACTGCACAGCAGCCTATAAGCCGCGCCAAACGCAAGCTAAAATAATAGCTATTATATCTTGTGTAATACGTTAGTTATTACTTTTATTAATATTATTATTATGATTATCATTATTATTATGATATATATATATATTCGTTGGAATACATTGATAGGATTCGCAAGCAAATCCCATTTCAACGAATTTCTCTTCCGTTCCTCCCAACTGTTATTAATATTATTAATTAATATTATCAATGATTATTATATAAGTAAAGAGTAAAGCATTGATGGTGAAATATTTTTGGGACCAAAATACCCTCATAAAACAGCTCCCTACTACCACAAAATCTGATTTTTGGGGGATTTTGGCTCTGTTTGGGAGAGCTCTGGCGGCTGGAGAAGCTCTTTCCCAGCCGCCAGAGCTGTTAATAAACTGTTTGGGAGAGAGCGCTCTGCAGAAAGCTGCTCTTCAAAGAGCTGTTTTTTGGCTCTTCAAAAATCTACCCGAGGGCAACTTTTCAGCTCTCTCAAAAGAGATTTCGCCAGAGCGCTCTCGCGATCCCGATCCCCTCCGCTCGCGATTCTGCTCCGCTCGCGATTCCGCCATTTCCGACGTTCCATCCTCCTCCGGCGAAAATCCACTGCTCCTTCCTCCTCCGGCGAGGTCGCCCCCTCCTTCTACCTCCGGCGAGCCCGCTCACGCCCGGATCTCCGGATCTTCTCCTCCCTCCCACCGACGAGCCTGCTCCCGCCTGGATCTCCCGATTTTCTCCTCCCTCCCACCGGCGTGCCCGATCCCGCCCAGATCTCGCTCCGGCGATCCTGAATCGCTCCCAAAATCTTCTTCTTCTCCTCCTCACTGTAAGTATTGAGTTTGTTAGGGTTTCATTTGGATTTTTTCTGATTTTTTAGGTGTTTTCTGGAATATTTAGATGTTTTTTTCTGGATTTTTTTTGGAATTTTCGTATGTGTATATATGTGTGTGTGTGTGTATATATGTGTGTGTGTGTGTTTGTATATGTGTGTGTTTGTGTGTGGATGGATGTGTGTTTGGATGAGTGTTTGTGTGTGTGGATGGATGTTTATTTTTGTGTGTGTGATGTGTATGTGTGTGTGTGTTTGTGTGTGTGTTTGTGTGGAGGTTGTTTTGTGTGTGTGTGTTTATTAGTTTGTATGTGTGTATGTATGTGTGGATGTGTGTGTGTGTGTATGTTTGTGTGTGTGTTTGTGTGTGTGTGTGTGTGTGTGTTTATGTATGTGTTTAGGTGTGTATGTTTGGGTGTGTATGTATGTTTGGTGTGTTTGTGTGTGTGTGTGTGTGTTTTTGTATGTGTGTTTGTATGTATGTGTGTGAGTGTTTGTGTGTGTGTTTGTGTGTTTGGGTGTGTATGTATGTTTGTGTATGTTTGTATGTGTGTGTGTGTTTGTGTATGTGTGTGTGTGTTTGTGTGTGTGTATGTATGTATTTAGGAGGGGTATGTGTGATGTATGTGTATTTTTTTTAGTAGAAATAGCTTATAAAATTTTATTACTTATTAATAGTGTAATGGGTAAACCAAAAGAAGGAGGAATCATAGCGAGTTGGGAGTCTAGCGAGGTCATGTTATTTTGTGATCTCTGCATAAAAGAGATTGGTTTGGGGAATCAGCCTACGACTCACTTTAGCAAAGAAGGGTGGAAAAATTTGATTGCGGGGTTTAAAGAACGAATCGGGAAAAGCTACGATCGAATGCAAATGAATAACATTACCAAAGAATTATGTAAAAGAACACCCAAACAGTACGAGATAACATTGCCGAAGAAATATACGGGGCGCGTGGATAGCATTACCAAAGAAATATGTAAAAGACTATTGTTATCGGTTATCTTTTATTATTTTTCATGTTAAAAACTGATGTATTTTTAAGTTCTAAAAAAAACAGCTTCCAAAAGCTGTTTCTCCAAACAGCTAAATTAGAAAATCGCTCTTCAAAGCGCACTTCTGCATAGAACACCCAAACACTCTGCAGCTTTTCAAAACTGCTCCCCAGAGAGCTCTTTTAAAACAGCTCTATCCGGACAACAGCTTTTCAATCCGCCAGAGCTGTCCCAAACAGACCCTTCACCTAGTAGATTTCGAACCCGGGCAGAAATTTCTCTTCCCCGTACGTAACTGTTGGGAATTGTATTCACAATTACCTTGATTTGTGAGAAGTCGCCCTTGAACTAAGATTGAATTGCATTTGTATTTGATATGCTTTTCCAGTATTGTCTTGCAGATTATCATTGCTAAGTGTAAATCAATGTCAGGTCACAATGGGTCTGCAAACACAGTTTCATACAATGTAATTCCTCATTATATGAAACATGGTGATGACTCATGTGTGATCTCTCTATTGGGGTACACTTCATTTTCAAGACTATTGAAGACTTTGGAGTGCGGTTGCAGCAATTGTTCAAGAGAAGAAAAGGAGTAAATGAATATAAATTTTTCTAAGGATATGTCTCGAGAGTCGTTTAATGTCTCGAGAAGCAAGTTCTGTTGATCTCGGTATTTCTATTCTTGATGACTCGAGAGATCAAGCTTGTCTCGAGAGTCCTTAAGACCGAAATCTTTGTAATGTCTCGAGAGATCATCGAGTTCTCGAGACATCCCTTTCCTGCTCTCTTTGTTTCATATCTCGAGAGATCCGTTAGTTCTCGAGAGATCCCTTATGTCTCGAAAATTCTGTCCATTATTTTCTAATTTGTTTCCTCTGTTCTTGACGGTTCGTAAACGCTCCTTCCCGGTCCTAACGGCTATATTGAGTGCGTTTAAGGTCGATTTAACCCTTAATCATTGCCCTCTATATATAGGATCGCTCTTGGGTTATTTACAACAAGTTTTTCGAATCGTTCTCAAACCCTAATTTTCTTTCCTGATCTAAAAGAACGAGAAATGCGCCGCCTCGCTGTCGCCTACGATTGAAGATCGATCTAGTCATTTGAGTTGCTGATTTCTATCAAAGAAGGATTCGATCGATCCGTGTTCTGATTCTACAACCTCTATTGGATCGTTTCGGATTGCCAAAGACAGATTTGAAGGATCGTTGTTCTTCCTCATCATTCTCAAAAGCCATTCAAAGAGAAGGAAGAAAACGCCTCTGTTATTCAGATCTGGTATCTTATTGTTCAAAACCTTTTATCATCTATTGTAGGAGTTGTTATCTCCGAGCTGTAGGAGAGGTTGTTCTCCGAGTTGTAGGAGAAGTTTTTCTCCGAGTTGTAAGAGAGGTTCTCTCTGAGATTGTAGGAGTTTGACTCCGAGTTTGTAGGATCATTCTGATCCGAGATTTAGTGAGTAGTCAAGTCTAGCTGTGGTGCTAGATTGGCGAGGCCGGCAGTGGAGTACCCAAGTACGGGGAACCACTATAAATTCCTGGTGTTATCTGTGGCTGTGATTTATTTTGTGTGCTATGCTTTACGTTTAATTCTTAATTCCGCAAAAGACGTAGAGATCACCTATTCACCCCCCTCTAGGTGATTTAGGTAAGCAACTAGATACTTCAATTGGTATCAGAGGGTCGCTGTTCGTTGCTAGGTTAACACCTTGAATAGGGTCCATCCTTCTAGTTGCTAGCAAGCCATGGATAGAGTCAAGGAATCCTCTCTGAAACTGCCCATCTGCACTAAGGACAACTTTCCTATGTGGAAGGAAAGAGTCCGTTTTTATATGGAAGATGCAGATCCCAGAATCTTCCAAGTCGTGGAAGAAGGTCCCCATGTGCCCATGTCCGTTTCGTCAACAAATCCTACTGTTCAGATACCTAAGAAAATGATGGATTTGAATAAGGATGAGATAGCTCTTGTTGCTCTTGACAAGAAGGCTAAGAACATAATTGCTAATGCAGTGGACGATTCCATGTTGCAAAACTTAATCCACTGCAAATCAGCCAAAGAGATGTGGACATCCTTAATTGTTCTAATGGAAGGTACTGACGAGGTAAGAGAAGATAGAAGGTCTCTACTTAATCAAGAGTACGAGGCGTTTAAGCAGAATAAGAAGGAGTGCATTGCTGATGCGTATGAAAGATTCTTCAAGATAGTCAATGGTCTGGGGAACTACGACAGGGAGTTCACAAACGGTGAACTAAATGACAAATTCTTGCGTTCCCTAACGAAAGACTGGGATAGCAAGATTGTTGCTATTAGAGAGTTTGGAAAATTGCCCAGTCTAGAACCTCAGAATCTGTTCGGAAAGCTGTTGTCTCATGAACTGCAAATGAACATCCGAAAGTCTGAAGAGGATGTAAATCGAGCTTCAAGCAAAGAAAGAACCTTAGCCTTGAAGGCAGAGAGTTCAAAGAAGAGCAAAGCCATGATACCGATCAGAGAAAAGGAATCTGATAATGAAGAAGAATCAGAAGCCAGCTCCTCCTGTTCCGAACTGTCTGATGGGGAGTTCTCTTTGATTTCCCGTCAGTTTAAGAAACTGCTGAACAAACGAAGGCACATGAACAACAAGCCGTCTTCCTCGGATCATAAACATTCTCGTCGTGATGGCGACTATCACAGGAAGGGCTCAAGCAATAATGACAGGTATAAATCCAAACAGAACAAACATTCTTCTTCTGACATTATTTGCTACTGTTGTAATAAGCCAGGGCACATAATTGTTGAGTGTCCCTACAAGAAGAAAGAAGGTGGAAGAAAAGAAGACAAGAAATCCATCCACGGAAATAAGAAATCAGATAGAAGTTTCGTCGCTAAGAAAGCCAAAACTCTGAGCGACAGTGACTCCGATGAGTCGAGTGATGAAGAAGAAGCTTACTTCGGCCTGATGGCCATGTCTGATGATGAAGAAGCACCCCCGTACACCGGAAAGGTAAATGAACACAATATCCTATCTGATTCTGATTATGCTTCGGCTGAACAAAAGGATAACCCCTCAGACGATGAATCTGAGCTTATGTCTCAATATACCAAAATGCTCAAAGGCTTTTGACAAGTGCCGAAAGGTCGTCAAAACTCAAGGTAAGGAGATCATGGCTCTCAAGGAGGTGGAATCTAACTTGAGAAAAGAAGTTGAAGAACTTTCTTCTCTCAAAGAGGAAGTCCAAGCCTTGAAAGACAAGATCAAAAGCTCGGAAGAGACTCTTGCCCTGAGAGATCATTCGATAAAAGTCTTGGAGGAACAGCTTGCGGCTGAGAAGAAGTTGGTTGAAGCTTTCTCTCAACCTAAAACTGTTCTGCCAATTATTGGTACTTTTACCACTAAGGCAAAAGGAAGCGGTATAGGGCATGAAGCTAGTACTAGCGATTCTTCTAAAAACACAATTGCTAAGAAGAATGGTTTGTTGCTAAGAAAGCTACCACCAAAGAAAAAGGGAAAGCTCATCAAGAGCCTGTAGCATTCAAGAGAGTTATATTCCCTACGAATGCTTATGATATGGAGAGTTCCTATGGTCATTTCACACGACCAATTCCTTTTGCGCCTGTGAATGATCATAAGGAATGGGCTCCTCCCCGAAACTTTGGTGATAGTGCTTTTCAAGCACCCTATCAAGAGATTAATCGGAAAGGGTACGGTCCATTTGTTCATGGTCCGAGTGCTAAGAAAGCACCAAAAGTGAAGGCTGTTGCACCAAAGCCGAAGAAGACAGTACCACCTTGTGTGTGCTGCCCCCATGAGGCATCCTCATCTAGAAGGACTGCTCCTGTAAGAGCTAACGTTCAAAAAGTTAAGCAGGAGAGTGTAAAAAGAAGGTACAACAGATTCGACTGTTGGTGCTGCGGCAAAATTGGTCACTTTGCCGTTGATTATTGGTTCAACACAACGTATCCTAGGAGACCACAAGTGAACGTTGCAAGGCAGACCACTCGCAATGTTAACATTCATCGTGGTGCTCAACTGACAAGGGACCAAGGACCCAAATCTGTTTGGGCTCCTAAGGCAAAATAATCTGTTTTTGCAGATATGTCCAAAGGCCAATAAAAATCCTATCTGGTACTTGGACAGTGGATGCTCTCGGCATATGACCGGGACAAGAAGCCTTTTGCAAAACTACATTCTAGTTGCGATCGGTCCAAAAGTTATTTTTGGCGGTTCAGACAGAGGAATAACTAAAGGCTATGGTATGATTTCTAATGGTAATGTATCATTTTCCGATGTAGCTTATGTGGAAGGATTACAACATAATCTGATAAGCATAAGTCAACTTTGTGATAAAGGATACATTGTTGATTTTCATAAAGATAAGTGTTTGATAAAGTCGGCTGAAAATCATGAAACGATTTTATCAGGCATTCGCTGTAGAAACATATTTTGTTTAAATTTTCTTTGTATATCATCTTCTACACCTGTGTGTCTTTTAGCTAAAGATAGTGCATCTCTTGTTGACCAATGGCATAAGAGATTAGCACATATAAATCTCAAAACTATTAATAAATTGTTTTCTTAAAACTTAGTGCGCGATGCACCAGATGTTAAGTGCGTTAAAGATAGACCTTGTCATGCATGTGTAAAAGGCAAGCAAACTAGAGCTACCTTTAAGAGCATTATTGGCAAAGATTCAACCAGGTGTTTATACCTGCTCCATATGGATTTGTTTGGTCCTTTGCAAATTAGGAGTTTAGGAGGAAAGTCTTACACATTGGTTATTGTAGATGATTACTCTCGTTTTGCCTGGGTATTCTTTCTGAAACACAAGTCAGATACCCTTGACACTTTTACTAGCTTTGTCAGGCAAGTCCAGAATGAATTTAACTGTTCGGTGGTCAAAATCAGAAGTGACCATGGTACAGAATTTGAATCTGGAGCCATGACAGAATTCTGTGAAAGCCTTGGTATCTTTCATGAGTTTTCCTCTCCTCGAACTCCACAACAAAATGGAGTAGCTGAGAGAAAGAATAGAACACTTATTGAGGCTTGCAGAACCATGTTGAGTGACTCTTCACTACCTGAATATTTCTGGGCTGAAGCTGTCAATACTGCATGTCATGTGCAAAACAGAGCACTCATAAACAAAAACCATGAAAAGACTCCTTATGAACTTCTAAAGGGCAAGAAACCGACCATTTCTTATTTTCGAATCTTTGGTAGTAAATGCTTTGTGCTAAACAATGGAAAGCATTAAAAACTAAGTTTAGTGAAAAGAGCTTTGAAGGTACTTTTGTAGGTTATAGTAGCCATAGTAGGGCATATAGAGTTTTTAATAAGAAAACCCTAGTGGTAGAAGAATCTATTAATGTTGTATTTGATGAGACGAGCATGCTACAAGGCAGCTCCTCTAGCATTTCTTCTATAGACACGGGTTCAAAGCTGCAGGACTTAAGCTTGGATCAGCCAGTTGAAGAAAATTCTCAACACTTCATCAAGATTCCCCCAATAACTACCTATGAAGAAGATCATCCGGATGATGAGCCAATCCAAGTGGAGGAAGATACTCCAACAGTAGAAGAAAGTCCTATCGGTCCAAATCATGCAAGGAACCTCGGGCTACGACACATGAGGGATCATCCAGTTGATCAGATCATAGGAGATCCTCATGAAGGAATAAGAACAAGACGAGGTACCTTTAATGAGAATATGCATTTGAGCTTTCTTTCGCAGGTCGAACCAAAGAAATTCCAAGAGGCAAATGAAGATCCATCTTGGATAATTGCTATGGAAGAAGAATTAAATCAATTCAAACGCTGTAAGGTATGGACACTTATTCCAAAACCCAAAGACAAAAATGTCATTGGAACAAAGTGGGTGTATAGAAACAAGCTGGATGAAGAAGGAACAATCATAAAGAACAAAGCCAGACTTGTAGCTAAAGGATACAGACAAGAGGAAGGTATCGACTTCGATCAGACGTACGCTCCAGTAGCAAGGCTCGAAGCGATCAGACTCTTCCTTGCTTATGCTGCTTTCAAGGGTTTCACCGTATATCAAATGGATGTCAAATCCGCTTTCCTAAACGGAGACATTAAAGAGGAAGTATACGTTGAACAACCCCCAGGTTTTGTTAATCCTGATCATCCCAATCATGTTTATTTATTACAAAAAGCTTTATATGGTTTGAAACAAGCTCCTCGAGCTTGGTATGAGACGCTATCTAACTTTCTTCTTGAGAACAAGTTCACAAGAGGAAAGATAGATAAAACATTATTTCTTAGGGAAGTAAAAGGCAAGATTTTGCTAGTGCAAATCTATGTCGATGACATCATATTTGGCTCTACGGACAATAACCTCTGCAAAAAGTTTTCTAAACTTGTGCAAGGGAAATTTGAAATGAGCAGTATGGGTGAGCTGAAATATTTCTTAGGACTTCAGGTGAAACAGTCTGAAGATGGAATCTTCATTTCTCAGACAAAGTTCACTAAGGAGTTGATTAAGAAATTTGGAATGGAGAGTGCAACCTCTATGAGGACTCCAATGAGCTCAGCTACGTCTCTGGACAAGGATGAAAAAGGGAAACCTTTTGATGAAACCAAGTACAGAAGCATAATTGGCTCTTTGCTCTACCTTACTGCCAGTAGACCTGATATAATGTTCTCTACATGTGTATGTGCTAGATATCAGGTGAACTCTAAGGAATCTCACTATACTGCCGCAAAGCGGATTTTGAGATACCTTAAAGGCACACCAAATCTTGGCTTATGGTACCCAAGAAGTAATGATAGCAAACTAATTGGTTTTTCAGATGCAGACTTTGCAGGTAGCAAAGACGACAGAAAAAGCACTTCCGGGACGTGCCAATTCCTCGGAAGGAGACTTATTTCCTGGAGTAGCAAGAAGCAGAATTGTGTTGCAATATCAACCGCCGAGTCGGAATACGTTTCTACTGGCAGTTGTTGCGCACAACTTCTATGGATAAAGAATCAACTTCAAGACTACAACATGAAGATCAAAGACATTCCTATGTTTTGCGACTCTTCCAGTGCAATTGCTATCGCAAATAATCCAGTCTCTCACAGTCGGACGAAGCACATCGAGCTACGATATCACTTTATCCGGGAGCATGTGGAGTTGGGTGATATAAATCTGAGTTATGTTCCCACGGATAAGCAAGTTGCAGACATTTTCACGAAGCCACTGGATGAGACTAAGTTCTCTTTCTTCAAGACGGAACTTGGAATGCTCAACATGGAGTAATGATCAAGTCAACCAAAACCATGACGAACAGGAAGTTTTTGACAAGTCATGTCTCGGGACCTGGCTGGATTTCTCGAGACAAGCTGAAGATTTCGAGATAGGTAGATGTCTTGAGACACGGGTTATCACTCGAGACATCAGGGAAGGAAATGTCGCGCTGAATTTCCTGAGTTCTCAAGACATAATCGATGTCTCGAGACATAAGTACTTTAAAGAACTCCAAACGTCAGGTACGCGCTGCTCTTTCTCTTATTTTTCTTCAAAATGTCACTTAAACGTCAAATCAAGATAGTATATATATATATTAGAACTCGAAAACTTGATGTTCACGCAAATCATTTCCGAGACCTCCAAGACCTTTCGACTTCTTCTCGAGCGGCGACAGGTCGGTGCTTCCGTGGTTCTCGGTGCTTCATCATTCTCGTTCGACAATTCTCTCTCTCTCTCGCATTAATGGCTCCTACTCCTCATCCAAAGATTGGCGTCGGGAATGAGGTCGTTCGCTCAAGTATCGCCAGTTTATCCGATGACTTCAAGAACCTATTTTGTTTGCTTGATGCCGCCGGTCTTACTTTCGTTCTTGAGCATCCTTGTCGGGTGCTGTTTGATGAGGTTGAAGAGTTCTTTATAAATGTGAAGCCTATTAAGGAAGGAAGAATGTTGATTTCATTTGTTAAGGGTATCAAAATCAAAGTCTCTCCAAAGACTCTTTCTAAGTATTTGCAGCTATCTGAAATAGAAGCTGAAGCAGAGCTGAATGAAATTGACTGGTTGAGAACAGCAAGGTACTGTGGTCTTGATTCAGATTTTGCTGCAGTGAAGAGGCACAAGATGAACGATGCTGGCAAGCTTTTAGTGGACATTGTTTCCAAGGTTCTTTTCTGCAGGACAGGCACACGAGGACATGTGTCTGAAGAAATATTTCAGTTGGTGATTGGAGTTGTCTCAGGAAAACAGAGAGATTGGGCCTCAATCTTATTCTCAAATATCAAGGCTTGCATTATTTCTCCAAACTTTGCCCGGATCATCTCATTATTCCTGAATCAGTTTAATCCTGCTATATTTGACATGTCCAAAGGTGCAGTTATCCATCACCTTAAGAAGATCGATGTCATCTCCATGCAGAGATGGGACATTCGAATCAAGAAGCCGGGAGTGGCTAGTGCTACTTCTGAGGGGGAGACTCATAAATCTGCAGTTGCAAGTGAAGCAGAAATTCCAGTTCCATCTTCTGAAGGTCAGGTACCTAAAGTAACATCATTTCCACTTCCTTCACGGATTCGTTCTAAAGCTTCAGGTCGAGCCAAGCTGCCAATCCGTTCCAAAGCCAAAGGTCAGCCCTCATCAGCTCCAACAGAATTCATTCCATCAGTGACACAGTCAGATCCATCAGATACTATCCCATCACCTGCTCATATTCACATTCCAGCTCCATCTTCACCTCTACCAGATTCAGTTCCATCACCTCCTCCTTCTCCATCAGTACAAGCAGATGTCATAGTGTCAGATTTTCCAGCTAAGGAGAACATACCTTCTTCTGACAAGGATGTGTTCATCCCCTCTTCTCCCTCAGTTCTTGAAGCAGACACTTCTTTGGCAGATGACAGAGTTTCAGATGTTCAGAAGGATTTGCAACAAGAAGTATCTGAAGTGCACAGTCCCAGTGGCCAACAGGCAGGGTCTGGTGCAGATTTTGTTTTTGAAGACGATGGTGATGATTCCGTTCATGAATCATCCCCTCCCCTAGTACATGTTGAGGGGGAGTCAGAGTTTGACACAACCAGGAATGCTCCAGATGAGCTAGGTTGTGAAGAGGACAATGTGGTTCACTCTCTTGAGATTGAAGAGCTCCCTGATGATGTTCCTGATGCCGCACCTGCTGTTACTCTTCCTTCCTCTCATCCTTCCCCTCCAATCCTTGATGCAGATTCTCTTCTGGGAAAGATTGAAGCTATGATCAAGAAGCAGAGTGAACAGTTTGAGAACTCTTTGACAACTGTTCACAGGAAGATTGCCTCAGTTGAAAGTGAACTTGGTAGGGAGTTAGCTAAAATCAAATCAAATTATGAAAATCTCTCTGAATTGATGTGCCTAGGGAGCAAAGCAATTGAACATGCAACTGAAGGTGTAGGCACAGTGTTGGCTCAGACTTTTACAATGACAAAGCTTCAAGACTCATTGTCTGACAAGACTGAAGCAAATACATTCCGGATTGTTGATGAAGTCGGAAATTTCAAAGATGATACTCTCCAAACCCTATCTGTAGAAGTCAGAAAGGGGGAGGACATTATAATCGAAAGAATGACAGATTTAGTGGAAAGCTCTGTGTCAGCTATTCAAAGCTCATGGAAATCACAGTTTGATCAGTTCTCTTCTAGGGTGCAGAAGCAAATTGCTGATGTTAATGCTTATACCTTCAAAACAGCAACGTGGCTTCATAATCAGATTTTTCCTGAGTTAGAAATTGATCCAGATGTTCCTGTTCCTCAGTTTTCTCCAAGGCCAGAAGAACTACTTGGGAAGGCTCCTATAGTTGAAGATCAATCAGATAGGGCTGGGACCAAAAGAAAAAGAAAACTTGGTGAAGGTCCCTCTGCGAGTAGATCTGTTCCGAGTTCTAGCTCTGCAGGCCATAGCAAAGCTCAGGTTGAGGAGGTTCTACCAGAAATCTGGAGCCCAGTCTAAAAAGACATAATTCTTGAAACCTATAGGTTAGTCCGTGAAGGCAAAATGAAAAGATCTGAATGCTACAGCTCACTTGAATGGGAAAAACATGAGACAGCTCAAAGGAAGAGAAGAATCCATTTCAGGGCATTTAGTTATAATAATTCTGATGCTCCGGCTCCACCTCTGTTTTACCATCCCAAGCCTTATGCTTATTTCTCCAGACAAGAAGAAAAGAGGAAAAGGAGATCTTGAAGGATAATGCTGATGCTGACAAGACATATTTTGCTTTGGTTCTGATTTTGTGACATCAAGTCTTCTTAACAATTCAATTTAGACATATATATATAATTGTTGATTTGATGTTCTCTACTTGTTCATTTCTATATCTTTGTGTAGTGTAGCATATTTATTCTATATTGCTGTAATTCAACTTAGTGTATAGGGTTCTGACTTCTACAAATAGGGGGAGATTGTTGGGAATTGTATTCACAATTACCTTGATTTGTGAGAAGTCGCCCTTGAACTAAGATTGAATTGCATTTGTATTTGATATGCTTTTCCAGTATTGTCTTGCAGATTATCATTGCTAAGTGTAAATCAATGTCAGGTCACAATGGGTCTGCAAACACAGTTTCATACAATGTAATTCCTCATTATATGAAACATGGTGATGACTCATGTGTGATCTCTCTATTGGGGTACACTTCATTTTCAAGACTATTGAAGACTTTGGAGTGCGGTTGCAGCAATTATTCAAGAGAAGAAAAAGAGTAAATGAATATAAATTTTTCTAAGGATATGTCTCGAGAGATCAAGCATGTCTCGAGAGTCGTTTAATGTCTCGAGAAGCAAGTTCTGTTGATCTCGGTATTTCTGTTCTTGATGACTCGAGAGATCAAGCTTGTCTCGAGAGTCCTTAAGACCGAAATCTTTGTAATGTCTCGAGAGATCATCGAGTTCTCGAGACATCCCTTTCCTGCTCTCTTTGTTTCATATCTCGAGAGATCCGTTAGTTCTCAAGAGATCCCTTATGTCTCGAAAATTCTGTCCGTTATTTTCTAATTTGTTTCCTCTGTTCTTGACGGTTCGTAAACGCTCCTTCCTGATCCTAACGGCTATATTGAGTGCGTTTAAGGTCGATTTAACCCTTAATCATTGCCCTCTATATATAGGATCGCTCTTGGGTTATTTACAACAAGTTTTTCGAATCGTTCTCAAACCCTAATTTTCTTTCCTGATCTAAAAGAACGAGAAAAGCGCCGCCTCGCTGTCGCCTACGATTGAAGATCGATCTACTCATTTGAGTTGTTGATTTCTATCAAAGAAGGATTCGATCGATCCGTGTTCTGATTCTACAACCTCTATTGGATCGTTTCGGATTGCCAAAGACAGATTTGAAGGATCGTTGTTCTTCCTCATCGTTCTCAAAAGCCATTCAAAGAGAAGGAAGAAAACGCCTCTGTTATTCAGATCTGGTATCTTATTGTTCAAAACCTTTTATCATCTATTGTAGGAGTTGTTATCTCCGAGCTGTAGGAGAGGTTGTTCTCCGAGTTGTAGGAGAAGTTTTTCTCCGAGTTGTAAGAGAGGTTCTCTCTGAGATTGTAGGAGTTTGACTTCGAGTTTGTAGGATCATTCTGATCCGAGATTTAGTGAGTAGTCAAGTCTAGCTGTGGTGCTAGATTGGCGAGGCCGGCAGTGGAGTACCCAAGTACAGGGAACCACTATAAATTCCTGGTGTTATCTGTGGCTGTGATTTATTTTGTGTGTTGTGCTTTATGTTTAATTCTTAATTCCGCAAAAGACGTAGAGATCACCTATTCACCCCCCTCTAGGTGATTTAGGTAAGCAACTAGATACTTCAGTAACAACGGCTGCTTTTATCATTTCACCTTCCTGGCAGTGCTTCCTGGCACGACACCTCTCCTCCTCGATAGAACCTCCTCCAAATCTTCTAAAACAGTCGGTCGGGCGTCGCCAACTCCTCCTACTTCCTCCACTGAAACACTCATCTACAGAGCATCCTCTACAGCTCCTCCGCAGCTCCGGGCGTGCTCTGCTGCGGGTATTTTTCTCTCAGTTTCTCTAGCCTCTTGACATCGGATCCTCATTTCTTTCTCTTCCACAGGTCTTCCTCGACACCTTCATCGCCTCCTCCACATCTCCTCCTCCACAGAGCCTCCTCTGCAACTCTTCCTCGGTGGCTCCTCCGCGGCAACTCCTCCGCGGCTACTCCTGCTCGCGCCGCTGCAACTCCTCTTCAGGTCATGCCAACTACACATTTTATTTGCAATTTTTTGATGTTTGCTAGAAAACAAGCTTTTCCAGGTTCAAATGTTTTAGAAATCAAAAGGTTCATGAAGTCTATCTTCTCCTGCAATGTTTTAGAAATTAAAAGTTTTAGAACTCAAGGGTTTCATGTCTCCTGTAATGTTTGAAATCAAAAGTTTTAGATATCAAAAGTTTTAGAAATAAAAAGACATAGAAATCAGAACTTTTAGAAATCTGCCACTCTTTCCTGAAATCCTCTCCTCTTTGCTTCCAGGTTCCACGGCTGTGGTGATTTCCAGAAGGTTCTGTCATCAATACAAGTATTTTTCTGCATTTCTTTGTGGTAACTGATCAGAATACATCATTTTATTTGCAATGTTTTTATTCCTGTGAACTTATGTGCCAGCAGGTTTTGAATTTTTTGATCTTATGGACTGAGGCTGCGGTCTTTGGATTCCTCTTTGCACTAAGGATGGCCTGACAATTGGATTCTTTTTTCTATTATTTGATTTTCTAATTGCTTATTTTTCTATTATATTACTTCATGAGCAATTGAAGGAAGTTGATTTATTCAGGTTGAAAAAGCCTTGATTAGAGAAACTCCAGAAAGGGTTGTGTAAGTAAGAAATAATGTTTATATAGACTCCTACAAATATTTTGATGCAATGAAATTGATTAAATGAGAAGTATCTAGAAAGGGTTCAATGTCTTAGAAATGTTTCTCAATGATCATGTATTGCATGATTTATGTCTGTATTTTAAATATATGGTACTATCAAGCTATAATTTGCTCCTATCGGATAATCAAGCTTTTTTGTTGTTGTTTCCCTCTGTCTTCCTCTCTCTCCTTTTCTCTCCATTGCAGATTTTGTTTAAGCTCATTTCGATCATTGAAGGTGCGCCTAACATGTTAGGGTTCAAAAACTCTGATTTCATGTTGGTTTTATGCTTCCCATGGTCTTTTTTAGCTTCAGTTGTGTGCCATTCAAATTAAGCTTTATTTTAAGCTTCAATTTCATGCATAGAGCCTATTTTCAATGGGTTTTTATGCTACAGCTTTCATTCAGCTTTACGTTTTAATGTCTAGAGACTATTTTCATTGGTGCTTTGGGTGGATTTCCGCAAATTAGACTATTTTCACTGGTTTTGTATTCCCTCCCGCCTAATTTATTTTTAATTATTTTGTCTTCACTACACTTTTAATTCATGTGATTTTCAGTAGAGTTTTCGATTGGGAACTCATGCCTTTTGCCTTCTTAAGTGTCAAAGTGCTTCAGAAATCCATTTTTTACTCAAGCATATATGTTTTAATGGTTGCCAAATATCTATTACTTTTAGCATTACAAATGTTCACTGGTTTTCTTATTTTTTGCATTTGGACCTTCAAGTGCTATGGTGACTATTTTGTGTGTACTTTAGATAATTGTGTGTTCCAGGTTTCATTGAGGTATGAAACATCTAATACATATTTGTTTTGAAGACCATACATCTTACAAACATCCAATTCAGTGTATAGTTTCATAAACATGTTCAAGTATGATGTTCAAATTTTTTCACATGTTCAGAACAATCTGCATGATTGGTCAAGAAGACAGTAGATATCCCTTAATCTTTAGTTAGTTTTGGAGTTTTCTTGGCTATTCTTTTTATCCATATCTACTGTATTTTGTGGGGTCTTCATATGGGGTCTTCATTGCATTTTTCTCATTTTTTGTGGGGTCTTCATATGGGGTCTTCATTGCATTTTTCTCATTTTCTTCTTGATTTGTTTTGTTGCAGTTTCAAGTGTAATTTATGTGGGCTGAAATTTTTAATGACTCACCATGATTTCCTACACATAATTTCCTATGATTTCAGGACTGAAATTTTCCTGGACCGACATTTTCCTGGACTGAAATTTTCCGGATCAAAAGTTTCAAAAAGTGAGCATACATATGAAAGTTTCAGAAAGTTTACGCTGATTAGGATACAAAAATTTTGAAATGTTTTTTTTTTTGCTATAGTTTTTTTATCACTGATTTCTTATGGATTATCCTGCAAGTTAGTGTGCGGATATGAAAGTGTGGATGGATGTGCGAATGTGTATGTGTTAACATGTGTGAATATGTATGTATTTATGTGGACGTGTTTTTTAATCAGTTCTTATAATTGCAAGAACTATGTTTAAATACTCAAGTTTAGAGTATCAATGTTTTATTGTGTGATATACTCAAGTTTAGACTTTTGACTTAATATGTTAAGTTCTGAAAATATCATCTCAATACAATATATCAAGTTTACAGTATTCATCAAGTAAATTATGATGCTTGAGTTTTTATAATCTGTGTTCTAATCTCTTTGATATAAATTTTTACTGGTTCATTTTTACAGTGTTCGTCAAGTCTATTATGCTGCACAAAATTTTAGAATAACGTAGTATTTGTCTCTTACGAATTAGTTAATACTTGGTCGAGCCTATATTATGAGGTCTCCACAAGTGAAGTAAATTATCAGTTGATTTTCACATCAAGAGCTCTAGAAAAGTTGATCATCTTCATACTGAAGAGACTCCACTATGACTATAAATTTGTTTTTTTGGCATAGTTTATAAGTATATCTAAACATAATATATCTTCATACTTCAACCGTGAACAAACAATTACAAGTGTTCTGGCAAATGACTCTCGATCAATGTTGATTGAATTTTTTAGGAAGTACAACGAGGATCATGAGCTTGAGAAGTTATACTTATATAAAGATTTCCCAAAATACTTCAAATATCTAATAACCGAGCGTCGGTGGATAGCGAGGGTATCAAACCAGTGTCGCCCCCCCCCCCCGACGACCATTGTCGCCCCGCGACCAATGTCTCCCTAAAGACTAATGTCGCCCCCCGAAGACCATTGTCGCCCCCACGATCAATGTCGCCCCCACGATCAATGTCGCTCCCACGACCAATGTCGCCCCCACGACCAAAGTCGCCCCCACGACCAATGTCTCCTAGACGACCAGTATCGCCCCGACGACCAATGTCGCCCAGACGACCAATGTCGCCCCTACGACCAATGTCGCCCCAACGACCATTGTCGCCCCCAAGACCATTGTCGCCCCGACGACCAATGTCTCCCCCACGACCAATGTCGCCCCCACAACCAATGTCGCTCCCACGACCTTTGTCGCCTCCACGACAAATGTCGCCCCCCCCCCCCCCCCCACGGGGTCCCTCGTGCACGACTGCTCGTATATATACATCTATAACTACTTAAAAAGAAATATAATGGTTATGATATTATGTTAACTATGTGAGACACATAATTAATCCTAGCCGTTGACAGATCTGATCTCGGACACATATCTCGCGCACTCTTCGACCTCATTTTCCCGCAGCTACTCCTCTATCCCTAAAGCTCAACATCTCCCATGCTCTGCGCCTCCTTCAGCAACTCGCTTCGGAACTCCTTTCTACGCCGACTCAAGCTCTTGCTCCTCCCCTCATTCCGCCGTTCCCTTCTGAATCGGTAAGCAGATCTCCGGTCTCGCTCCTCCCCTCATTCCGTCGTCATCCCCATCAGACTCTACACACTTCGTCAATTTCTTCTCCCTCCACTCTGCACGCAATCGACGAGAGCCTACTCATGTTCTTCGCTCGCTGCTTTTATTTGACATCCACTGCTTCCCTGCGAAGGCCGCTCCTTCTTCATTTGGCGGTTCTTTCCTCCAACCCTAAATATTTTCCTGCTTTGCTTCCACGACCTTTGACCTCTGCAAGCGCCTCCGACACACCCGTCGACCTCCAAGCGATCTACGGTGGAAACTCTCTTCGGTAACATCTGCTACTTTAAAATCCATGTTTTACATTTGCTTAGGGTTCTACCGTTGATTTCTGGTCAATCTCATTTGTAGGTGTTTCTAGAGTTTATGTAATACTATGTGCATCATTCAGATTAAAGTGATTTTAGTTGCTGATTATGGATTTTATGGGAGGGAAATTCAAAGCTATTTGTTCCTTCTACATAAGCAGTTCGGTATTCTGCAGATTATGAGGGATGGTATAGGTTGTTTACCCTTTGATTACATGGTGTAATTAATGTTGATTTTCTTTCTTCCGCCTAATTTGTTTAACTATAGATAATGTCTGGACTATGTTTTCTTTACTAACATAGGGATATATAAAGCTAGACAGGAATACTATTTTTTCCTTAGCCTTGGTTTTCTTTCATGGAACACTTGGGAGGGTTATTTTTCTTAATCACTTTGTGGGTTTTGATAAAATTTCTCAATGTTGGTAAACATGGTGCTATTTTTATGGGATATGAATACTATGGCGTGAGGGATTATATAGTCAGCATACTAAAGATTAATAGCTCATTGTCTATGAATTTTTAATTGATTATTTATCTTTTTGCTCTTGCTCTTGAAACTATCTTCCCATTTTAAATACGATGATACGACGAGATATTTATGCGCCCCGCCAAATATCACACGCGTCAAATATGTTTGCAGGCACAACCCATTGCCCCACGGGCGCAGCCCGTTGCCCTGCGGGAGAAGCCTGCTTGAATGTGAGCGAAGCCCGCATGAATGCGGGCGCAGCCCTCGGCGACAAATCAAACACGGGCAAAGCAGCGAGTTGTCGTCAAGAAAGGCAAGTTAAGACCTTAAAGCTCCCCCAAAACAAATCGCAATGACCGGAAGGCGAGGTGATGACTCATAGAGAAATGAGGCGGAGAGAGAGAGAGAGAGAGAGAGAGAGAGAGAGAGAGAGAGAGAGAGAGAGAGAGAGAGAGAGAGAGAGAGAGAGAGAGAGAGAGAGAGACCAAGGAAGGTACCGAAGAAGCGACATCTTCTTACGAACCCTACCTCATGGTCGACGCGGTCAAGGGTGTCAAAGATCTTGACGGCAAGTTATTGCTGCGCTGTGATAAGAAGGGCAAACACGTCACAATATTTATATTGAATGAGCTCTTCATTTCAACTTCATTTTCTTGCAGGTATTCCAAGTTTACAGATCTTCTCCTGCCATTTTCAACTAATATTTGACTGCTAATTTACAGAACTTTCTTCCTTCCTGCCATCTTCAGCCAATGCAAAATTTTGGGACTATTTTCTATTTCTATCTACATACATTTCTATTAGTGGATTTAGGGACTGCTTTTCTAAACTAGAAAGTTACTTTGATCATTTCAGTGATCAGTTCTCTTGCTACTTTGATCATTTTAGTGATCAGTTTTTTTTAAGCTCTAACTTTTCCACCATTTTCTCTAAATTTAGCTGTTGTTATTGTTTGGCAGCGTATGTGGTGCTATTTTTTAATGATAATGGAATATCTGCCAATATTATACAAATAACAGAATTCTGAAACCTGTGCTTCTAACAAACAGAAGCCTTTGTTCCAATTACTCATTGTACCTTAAACCTGTGCTTCTAAATAACAGAATAGTACCTTAAACCTGTGCTTCTAAATAACAGAATTGTACCTTAAACCTGTGCTTCTAAATAACAGAATTCTGAAATCGGTTGGGATTACATCCTCACGGATTTAATAAAATGCTCAATAAAATGTTTTTAACCATCTACTGTTATACCTAATAATAAAATGCTCAATATCCTTCTCTGTTCACATTTTTAATTTATTTTAATAAACATCACAGAATTTTATATATGTATTGCTTTGATTGCGTTCGTTGTCGAAGAAAGCTCTAACTGCGGAAGCAGCAGCGGCGCCACCGACCAATGCCGTGATGCTGAGAGCACAAACACTAAGGTTTTTATGTTCCGAGCTGATCATATATTGGTTTTTTAGTTGATGTTTAACAAGATTTCATCGCTTCAATATCTTATTTCCACCATGTGAAGATGCTGAAGCATTCTCCCTACATCCAGCTAGATTGGTTGTCATGTAATCTGAGCACTTCGAAGGTGTAGTGATTAGGTAATTTTTTTTTTAATTCATGAATTCCTGTATTATTAATGCACCTAGATGAGATTCCTGCCTTGGATTGACAAAAAAATAAGTCATGGAAACTTTTCAATTTGATTCCCACAAATAGTTTCATTCCCACATAAATAGTCTTCTTACAGCTTCTGTTTTAATATAATGAATAGTTTATATGTTTATAATGGAGATGTAGAGGATTCTTGCATACAAATTTGGTTCTCGCTATCATTGCTGAAGCTATGATTGTTGAAACCTGCAACAGGTCTCTTGAGTTCGGACCCACAAGGGGTGTAGCCGATGCTTATTTCTCCCTCACTAGACTCTCTTAACGGTGGATGTGAGAATGTGAATAGACCCAAGGCTGAAGCGAGGAGGTCCGCCACACACCTGGAAGATCTTAGAGAGCTTCCCCTCCCAGACCAGAGCTCAACCGGGCACCTTGGAGGGCACTAGCAACCGACCAAAAACTAGCCTGGAGGAGAGGATTCTCTAAAATCGGATCTCCTCCAAGGTGCCCTTAAGGGTCTATTTATAGATTTTTCTAGGCTGGTCTGCAAATAACATGAATCCGCCTTTTGGTTTTACTAACAGCACCCCAAATTGGTCTGCTAACAGCCTAACTCCGCTGTTCCGAAGGGCTATTTGCAGCCCACCAGGGGTATTAGGGTCATTTCCCCCTCAAATCATCCTGGTCGAGTGGTCCGTGAGGGCACCACTCGCTGGGCACCCGCCTAGCTGGGCGAGTGCCCGCGCTTCCGGGCGAGTGGTCCGTGAGAGCACCACTCGCCTGGCTCCTTCTCTTCTGCACCTTACCCCCACCAAACCGGGGTACTTCCTCCTCCTAGCCGGGGCGAATGATCGGGCTGACCCAGGTCTCGCCATTTAGCTTGAGGGGCCCACTCGGCGAATACGGGTTGTACACAATCCCCGCTCTTTGCGAGTGGTTACTACGCTCGGAAAGAACAGTCCAATCCTGTATTCGGTGAGTGCTTGCTGACTGGACTTCACAAGATTCTGTGGGTCCCACCGTTGTCCTATATATATCTCTTCATGTCAGAACTTCCTGGAGCGTTGACAACCCTTGATTCGGAGCTTCTTCCCTCTCTTAGTCCTGCACCGACATTGATGTCTTCTCACAAGCCTTCCGCGAGACCCCTCTCGCGGGAGATGATCGAGCGTCTGGCCGCGGCCCAAGCTGTAACTGCCCCCAAGGCAGCCAAATTTGCTCCCTGGCTTCTGTCTAAGCGGGATCTGAGTGCCCCCTACGTCTCGCGTCGAGCCAAGGCGATTCGACTGAATCGTCAGAGAGGCGAGACTGCCTCGGAATCCCCTGCGGGCACTCCTCCGGCGAGGACTCCGCCGGCGGATACTCTTCCGGCAAGGAATCCTCGGACCCCGGGACGCAGGTATGAGGATTCCTCTCGTCCCTCTGTTTAGTTCCTCTTCTTACCCTGCCTTCGCTCTGACCATTCGCAGGGGATCTCGATGCCCGAGACCGGCCACGGGGCCGTCTCGAGCAGTGTCGTGGTGCCACCTCCCCCGGACGAGAGGCCTCCAGATCGGGACCTTGCTCCTCCACCTCCTCCGGGCGAGACCTCATTGCAGTCCGGTAAGTTGTAACCCCTTTTAGACTCATCCTTCATGCTGCTCGCTGCTGACCACTGTTTTTTGTAGCCCTCGACCCCAACCTTTCGCTGCGGAACTCTATTCCTCCGAGTTCCCCTGTTCGACCGAACCCCTCCGTGCTTGCGGATGAGCCGAGGGTGTCCCCCCAGAAGGGATCCGGTCAGCAGGGCCGCGCGGATGATCCTGCGGATGCTCCAGCTCCTACCTCACAGCCTTACCGTCCTGGAAAGGGAAAGGTCTTACCTTCCGCCTGGCTGTTTGGAACGCACCCCCATTCGTCTCGTCCTTCAGGTCATAAGGACCCCACCCCAGGTCAGTTCACTCACCTGCCCCTATTGTACTCGCATATTTTACAGCTACTGACCTAGTTGTGCCTTCGTAGGCTTTCGGGAAGCCTCCCCCTTTGATTCCTACAACGAGGGGGAAGAGGGGATGCTCTCGCCTCTCCCTTCCCCTGGGGATCTCGCTGACTTTCTGGGCGACTCCTCAAATCACGCGACCTTGAAGGAGCGGATCACGGAGGTCTTGGGGAAGCTCATCCACATCCAGCGGAACGTCGCCGGCCAGGTGGACGACGTGCGGCTGAGAGTCGCGCGTGAGTTAAAGGACCTCCATCGGGACTACTCGCGCATTCTCACAACGGTGGAGCGCCTGGGGGTGAAGGAGGGGAGTTGTCTCCCGAAACACACGCCGCACGAGCCCGGGACCAACTCCAACTGGCTTCCCATGAGATCACCAACATACTCGCATATTACCGCCCGCGAATGCCCCTGGAAGCTGGGTTGCGAAAGCGAGGTCGGTGGGTCTGGGAGGAGTATTGAGCCAGTCTTCATTCACCCTTCTTGTAATTTTTCTGCTTTCTGTAGCGCGGATGCTGAACTTTTATTTCTGTTTGTAATAATCTTATGTCATGTGTTTTGCGAATGCTCTATTCTTTGTCTTTTATTTCCTATATCTTGCTTGGGTATTGCCGAATGTTTTATTATTGCTGAATGCTTTCTTAACCTCTTTCGCGTAGTCGATGAGCGAATAGCCACAGGGCATTTGTCATTACTGAGCGAGAGGGGTCGGCCCGGGTTCCGAGGCGTCGGGAAGGCGCGACTGCTATCTGCACACCCGTTACCTCGAAAGCCCAAACGCCGTTTAGCCCTTCTATAAATAGGCCTTTCAACCACCGTATTAAATACCTTACCATCCGCTTCTTCTCTTTCCTCGCGCTAGCACTCGCGCTTCTCTCTTCTCGGCTGCTTTCTTCTCCTTCGTCATTCGCGTCATGGGTGGTGATGCGGAAGGCAGAGCCAGGTGCGCCAGCGCGTTCGTCAACCACACCTTTGATTCATGCGACCTCTCCGACGAGGCTTACCTGACTGCGGTCGCGGATTACATCCCGCCTGGGTTCGAGGCGCGAAAGCCCAGGCCGGACGAGCGCCTAAACTCCATCTTGCCCTGTGCGCTCGCGATCCCGCTAGAGCACATCGAGGTGGGGTTTCGCCTGCCCATCTGGCCAGAACTCCGCCAGACCTTCAGATATTATGGAGTCGTGCCCGACCATGCTGGTCGGGTACGCGAGCTATCTACGAGAAGAGGCGATCGAGTTCTCTCTCCCCTTCTTTCGCAAGCTCTACACCTTTCGCTGCACCAACGACATCTCATTCTTCTTGGGTCTGAACCCGCTCAAGCATTACGGGCTCCCGAATAAGAACCACGACTGGGTTCGGCGCTTCCTCTTCGTTAGCGGGAACCTGGGAAATACACTTCTCGCCCCAGTGCAGGAGGAGGAGTCAACCTTCCGCCCCCCGACCCTAGGGGGGCACGAGGCCAAACTCCACCAATACATCTTGGAGCACGGGATGGACCTCGTCTATCTCCGGCGAAACGTCAACTCGCTCCTGCTCATTCCGCAGGGCGAGGGTAAGTTTTTGGGACTTTGTTCGTTTCGATCTTGTGACTCTTATACCATTCGCTAAATCATTCGCAATATCATGCAGGCGTGCGTAGCTTCCCCCTGCATCCGCCGCGTCCCGCTGGGGCTTTCGTGTCCTTCGCACAGGCTGCAGCGGATGCCTGTCGGGAGGAACCCTCCTCCTCCAAGCCTAGCGGAAAGAAGCGGAAACCTGGGGCGCTGACCTCCTCTTCTTCCAAGAAATCAAAGAATCCCCCCTCCGCCAAGGGCAAGGGGGTCTTGGACGAGACCCTAGGGGCGAGTGCTCAGACTCAAACCCCGAGGGTGGGTGCGCCAGGCGAGACCACCCTTCGCGCGGGATCGTCGTTGCCGCCGCCTCCATTGCCCAGGGACCACCGGAACTTCCCCAGCGGCGAGAAGTACGTGGACCCCTCAGGGGCTCCCCTGGTAAAGTGGGACAGGAACGCCAACAGGGTCTCGCTCTCCACCCTTCATCCATCGTGGATAGAGAGCGACCTCGCGAGTGGTGAGGCCTACGCCATCGCGTATGCCCTCTACGGTCGGGAGGATGCTGAAGTCTATGATGCCGAGATGACTCAGGTCCTCGCCCATGAGACCGCCAGGGCCATGCTGCGGGCGCTCGAGCTCGCGCATATGTCTTCGCGCCGGAGCATCAAACTGGCGCGGAGCTTGGCGGAGGTTGAGGAGTCCAGGACCGTCGTTTCTGCCGAGGCGCTGGAACTCAGGACGAAGCTGGCAGCTGCGGAAACCCTTCTCGCCAGCTGCCCCGTTGCGAAGGTATATATTTTCTCCCTCCCCGCGAGTGGCCTGTTGCCGATTGATGTACTTTCTTCTTACCACCTTTATCATTATTCTTAGAACACCACGGTTGCCGAGATGCTTCGTGCTCGGGTGGCTGGCCTTGAAAACGAAGTCCGGCTGGCCAAGGCCGAGGCCCAGCGGTCGCGAGAAGCCGAGGTCTCGGCACTCGCCTTGGGGAGCGGGGGGCACTTCTACCCCCACCACGAGCTGGAGCAATTGATGCAGGAGAACGCCCAGAGCGCCGTGAAGCATGCGCTGCAGGTGTTGCGGCAGGCTGGGTACCTGAAGGAAGAGGCCGAATGCCTCTCTGCTCGACAGGTCGTCCCCGAGCTCTTCATCCCGATCCCCTTCCCGGAAGATGAGGATGGCGAGCCGCGAGAAGACGCCCTCCTACCGGATTCAGGCGAGAGCGATAGATCTTCTGGCGAGAAGCCTGCCGACCCCTGAGATGGACCGTGTTTTTTTGCCGTCTTTTACTTAAAATCTTTTGAATGTAATCATGAACGGGGCGAGTGCCCTTGGAATATATGTATATTGATCACGATTTTTGTGCTCTCCATTTTTGTGCTATCTCCACTTTTTTCTCATTTGTTGTTATGTCTCGCTAGGCTCGCTAGGACGTTAATTCTTTCTCATTCGCCGCTATATCTCGCTAGGCTCATTAGGACGTTTAAACTGTAGTGCAACTGTCCCGGCCACCTAGCGAATGCTCGAGGGTGATCTGGGCGTGTCTCTCCCCTTCGCTTCCCGCTGCCTCCCCCACTCGCACTTCCTTACCATTCGCCCAAACTGGGGTTTCGCTTAGGTAATCATGAAAGTGAAGTGAGGTCGTTTCTCCCGCGCGTGGTCAATGCGAGTGCTCTTGAGGTCACCGTTTGAGAATTTTGAACCTGCCACCGAGTGAGCCTTCGGACCTGCCAGCTAGATGAGAGCCTGGACAGCGGGTCTGCTCGGGGCCTTCTTTTCTTTCACATAGAACCTGCCTCCGAGTGAGCCTTCGGACCTGCCAGCTAGATGAGAGCCTGGACAGCGGGTCTGCCCGGGGCCTTCATTTCTTTCACATAGAACCTGCCTCCGAGTGAGCCTTCGGACCTGCCAGCTAGATGAGAGCCTGGACAGCGGGTCTGCTCGGGGCCTTCTTTTCTTTCACATAGAACCTGCCTCCGAGTGAGCCTTCGGAACTGCCAGCTAGATGAGAGCCTGGACAGCGGGTCTGCTCGGGGCCTTCTTTTCTTTCACATAGAACCTGCCTCTGAGTGAGCCTTTGGACCTGCCAGCTAGATGAGAGCCTGGACAGTGGGTCTGCTCGGGGCCTTCTTTTCTTTCACATAGAACCTGCCTCCGAGTGAGCCTTCGGACCTGCCAGCTAGATGAGAGCCTGGACAGCGGGTCTGCTCGGGGCCTTCTTTTCTTTCACATAGAACCTGCCTCCGAGTGAGCCTTCGGACCTGCCAGCTAGATGAGAGCCTGGACAGCGGGTCTGCCCGGGGCCTTCATTTCTTTCACATAGAACCTGCCTCCGAGTGAGCCTTCGGACCTGCCAGCTAGATGAGAGCCTGGACAGCGGGTCTGCTCGGGGCCTTCTTTTCTTTCACATAGAACCTTCCTCCGAGTGAGCCTCCGGACCTGCCAGCTAGATGAGAGCCTGGACAGCGGGTCTGCTCGGGGCCTTCTTTTCTTTCACATAGAACCTGCCTCCGAGTGAGCCTTCGGACCTGTCAGCTAGATGAGAGCCTGGACAGCGGGTCTGCTCGGGGCCTTCTTTTCTTTCACATAGAACCTGCCTCCGAGTGAGCCTCCGGACCTGCCAGCTAGATGAGAGCCTGGACAGCGGGTCTGCTCGGGGCCTTCTTTTCTTTCACATAGAACCTGCCTCCGAGTGAGCCTTCGGACCTGCCAGCTAGATGAGAGCCTGGACAGCGGGTCTGCTCGGGGCCTTCTTTTCTTTCACATAGAACCTGCCTCCGAGTGAGTCTTCGGACCTGCCAGCTAGATGAGAGCCTGGACAGCGGGTCTGCTCGGGGCCTTCTTTTCTTTCACATAGAACCTGCCTCCGAGTGAGCCTTCGGACCTGCCAGCTAGATGAGAGCCTGGACAGCGGGTCTGCTCGGGGTCTTCTTTTCTTTCACATAGAACCTGCCTCCGAGTGAGCCTTCGGACCTGCCAGCTAGATGAGAGCCTGGACAGCGGGTCTGCTCGGGGCCTTCTTTTCTTTCACATAGAACCTGCCTCCGAGTGAGCCTTCGGACCTGCCAGCTAGATGAGAGCCTGGACAGCGGGTCTGCTCGGGGCCTTCTTTTCTTTCACATAGAACCTGCCTCCGAGTGAGCCTTCGGACCTGCCAGCTAGATGAGAGCCTGGACAGCGGGTCTGCTCGGGGCCTTCTTTTCTTTCACATAGAACCTGCCTCCGAGTGAGCCTTCGGACCTGCCAGCTAGATGAGAGCCTGGACAGCGGGTCTGCTCGGGGCCTTCTTTTCTTTCACACAGAACCTGCCTCCGAGTGAGCCTTCGGACCTGCCAGCTAGATGAGAGCCTGGACAGCGGGTCTGCTCGGGGCCTTCTTTTCTTTCACATAGAACCTGCCTCCGAGTGAGCCTTCGGACCTGCCAGCTAGATGAGAGCCTGGACAGCGGGTCTGCTCGGGGCCTTCTTTTCTTTCACATAGAACCTGCCTCCGAGTGAGCCTTCGGACCTGCCAGCTAGATGAGAGCCTGGACAGTGGGTCTGCTCGGGGCCTTCTTTTCTTTCACATAGAACCTGCCTCCGAGTGAGCCTTCGGACCTGCCAGCTAGATGAGAGCCTGGACAGTGGGTCTGCTCGGGGCCTTCTTTTCTTTCACATAGAACCTGCCTCCGAGTGAGCCTTCGGACCTGCCAGCTAGATGAGAGCCTGGACAGTGGGTCTGCTCGGGGCCTTCTTTTCTTTCACATAGAACCTGCCTCCGAGTGAGCCTTCGGACCTGCCAGCTAGATGAGAGCCTGGACAGCGGGTCTGCTCGGGGCCTTCTTTTCTTTCACATAGAACCTGCCTCCGAGTGAGCCTTCGGACCTGCCAGCTAGATGAGAGCCTGGACAGCGGGTCTGCTCGGGGCCTTCTTTTCTTTCACATAGAACCTGCCTCCGAGTGAGCCTTCGGACCTGCCAGCTAGATGAGAGCCTGGACAGCGGGTCTGCTCGGGGCCTTTTGGGAGCTTTCGGAGTTTTTCCTACAAGCTGCAGTATTAATCTCAAACACATGTTAAACAAAATATTCTTATTTCAAAAACATTTTCATTACATAGTTTCAGGGATAGAAACGTTTAAGATCGTCACCACTCCATGTGTGGCTAAGAGGTTGGCCCTCCACATTCTGAAGGCGATACCCCCCAGACTTTAGTGCCTCTTCCACGACATAGGGGCCTTCCCAGTTGGGGTTAAGTTTTCCCACTGCGGCGGACCTTCCAGCCGCGTCGACCTTCTTGAGCACCAGATCTCCCTTCTCGAACTGCTTGACCCTGACGTGCTTGTCAAAATACTTGGCCATTCGTCGCTTGACCTCTTCTTGGCGAATGGCTGCCAGGTCCCTAGCTTCTTCGATGAGGTCGAGGGAGAGCTGCAACTCCATCTCATTTTCGGCTCTCCAACTTTCCTCTCTGCTTGCGGCGGCCTTTACCCGTGGTGTCATAACTTCGAACTCTATGGGGATGACGGCCTCGCAGCCGTGAGAGAGCTTGAAAGGGGTTTCTCCTGTGGCGGTGTTGGGGGTAGTTCTTAGGGCCCACAAGACCGATGGAAGCTGTTCTACCCAATTGCCCTTCAGATATTCCACCTTTTTCTTGAGCAGGTTCATGATGACCTTGTTTGCCGCCTCCACCTGTCCGTTGCTCCTGGGATGATGAACGGATGCAAACCTGAGGTCTATCCCCAGCTGGCCACAGAAGTTGATGAATTCCTCGCTTGCGAACTGCGGACCATTATCCGTGACTATGGCTTGTGGAAGCCCATGTCGATAAATGATCTCCCCCCATACGAAGTTGCGGATTACCTGGGAGGTGACCTTAGCCAACGCCTTGACCTCCAACCATTTTGAGAAGTAGTCAATCATCACTAGGAGAAACCTCCTCTGCCCACTAGCCTGGGGGAAGGGTCCTACCAGATCCATTCCCCATATGGCGAATGGCCAGGGCGCCGTGATACTCCTTAGCCTCTGAGCTGGCACGAGCTGAAGCGGGGCGAACATTTGGCACTTCTGGCACCTCTTGGCGAAGGCTGCCGCGTCTTTACTTAGGGTTGGCCAGAAGTACCCCTACCTCACTATTCTTGCCTCCAACATCCTGCTTCCCGAGTGGCTGCCGCACTCGCCGGAGTGGACTTCTTCCAAGATCTTTGGGACCTCCTCCTCTGAAACGCATCGGGCCAGGAGGCCCGAGAGGGTCTTCCGATACAAGTCCCCCTCGTGGAGCACGTAGTAGGCGGACTTATATCGGAAGCGCCTCTGGTCCGGGACCTCCTCTGGAAACTTTCCTGTTGCAAGGAAGGTGACGAAGGGATCCTTCCAGGAGGGCCCTTGCTCTACTTCCATAAGTTCTCCCTCTTCAATCGAAGGGCGGAATAGATCCGTCAGGGTTCCCCCGGCCCGAGGACCGGATTTGGCCAACCGATCCGCTGGGGTGCTCTCTTCCCGCGGGACGTGCTGGATGGAGAAAGTTTTGAACGTTCCCACGAGACCTCTCACTTTGGCCAAGTACCTTATGAGCGCAGGCTCCCTCGTCTCGAACTCTCCCTTGATTTGAGAGGCTATTACCATTGAGTCGGTGAGGACCTCCACGTCATGGACACCGAGCTCCTGGGCCAACCGTAGACCGGCGATCACCGCCTCATACTCCGCCTGGTTGTTGGTGATTGGGAAGTGTATCACTAGTGTCTGCTCGATCGTTACCCCTTGGGGACTCTCCAGCACCACCCCTCCTCCGAGTGAATTCTTGCCCGAAGCCCCGTCCACCAGCAGCTTCCACGGAACGTGACGCGGGGCTACATCTTCCTTCATCTCGGCCACATAATCTGCCATGAAATCAGCCACCACCTGTGCCTTCATGGATAGTCGAGGGACGAAGACAATGTTGAATTCACTTAGCTCTATTGACCTTTTTGCGAGCCTTCCCGAGTGTTCCACTCCTTCGAAGATCTGGCGGAGAGGGTGGTCCGTCACCACTTGAATTAAATGGGCCTGGAAGTATGGCCTGAGCTTCCTTGCTGCGACGACTAGAGCAAAGGCCAACTTCTCCAAGATCGGGTATCTGAGCTCTGCTTCCCTCAGGACCCTGCTCACGTAGTAGACGGGCAGCTGCTTCTTGCCTTCCTCCCGAACCAGGACGGAGCTTACGGCCTCTGTCCTGACCCCGAGATATAGATATAGATCCTCCCCCTCTTTGGGACCTTGAAGCAGTGGAGCCTTGGTGAGTTGGCTCTTCAAGGCCTGGAAGGCCTCCTCGCATTCCTTTGTCCATTCAAACTTCTGGTTACCTCGTAATGTTTTGAAGAAGGGGGAGCATTTCTCCCCGGCTCGGGAGAGAAACCTGCTCAGCCCTGCGAGTCTTCCGGTCAAGCGCTGAACTTCCTTGGCATTCCGCGGTGACCCTAACTCCATTATGGCCTTAACCTTGTCCGGGTTAGGTTCTACCCCCCAAGGGGTGAGAAGGTGCCCCAGGAATTTCCCCTTACTGGCCCCGAACACACACTTCAGGGGGTTCAAGCGCATCTTGTACTTGCGTAGGGTGGCGAAGGTCTCCTCGAGGTCCTGGATGTGAGAGTTCACGCACTTGCTCTTCACCATAAGGTCATCCACGTAGACCTCCAGGTTCCTTCCCCTTTGCTCCCTAAACACCCGGTCCATCATCTTCTGGTAGGTTGCTCCTGCATTTTTTAGCCCGAAGGGCATCATCTTATAGCAGTAGCATCCCTCCATGGTGATGAACGAGACGTCTTTGATGTCTGGGGGGTGCATCCTGATCTGGTGATAACCTGAAAAAGCATCCAAAAAACTCATCACAGAAAAACCGACGGCTGAGTCAACCAGCGCGTCGATCCGAGGCAAGGGGTAGCAATCCTTAGGGAAGGCCTTATTTAATAATGAAAAATCCACACACATGCGCCAGCGACCATCGGCCTTTTTTACCATTACGATGTTGGAGACCCAGCCTGGGTACTGGATCTCCGATACAAAACCTGCTTCGAGGAGTTTTGCCACCTCCTCGCGGATGGGTCCTTCGAGCTTGCTGGCGAAGGTCCTCCTCTTCTGCCGGATGGGACGGGCTTCCGGATCGAGGTTGAGACGATGGCAAGCCACGTCCGCCTCGATGCCCGGCATATCAGCTGCGCTCCATGCGAAGACATCCATGTTCCTCTGGATGCACTCCAGCATCTTCACCCTGTCCTCCGGGCCGAGACTCCCGCTGATTCGCACCTCTTTCACCCTTCCCTCCTGGGTGAGGACTTCCATCTCCACCACCTCTTCTGCTGCCTCGAGCCGGGCTGGCTCTTCCCATTGGCCCTTTGCTTTTCGACCTTCTACCCGGGCCTCTTCCTCTGCGACTCCTTCCGCCTCCACCGGCTCGACCTCCTGCTCCTCCTGAGCGACCTCCAACAACTCGACCTCCTGCTCCTCACGAGCGACCTCCAACAACTCGACCTCCTGCTCCTCACGAGCGACCTCCATCAACTCGACCTCCTGCTCCTCACGAGCGACCTCCATATTCTCCTCTCGGGCATCGCCCTCTCCCCCGACTTCTCTCTTCTCCACTTCTTCTCCTGGCCCCTCCGGCCTCGCCATCTCTTCATCCATCTTCTCGGCATCCGCCATCGAAGAAATGGTGTTGACGGCAGTCACATAGCACTGCCTCGCCACCTTGTTATCTCCTCGGACTCGGACCTGGACTCCTCCACTATGGAGCTTTAAGCACTGATGGTACGATGAGGGCACGCACCGGAAGGCGCTGATGAGGGGTCGTCCGAAAATGGCGTTATAGCTGCTCGGAGCGTCCACAATGACGAACCGACAGTTTCTTGGGACTCCTCCTAGCGTCACCTGGAGACCAACACCTCCCTCGACCTCCTTCCGCTCTCCTGAGAAACCAAACAGCGGTCCTTCGGAGGCCTGCACCCTCTTCTTTTCCACCTCCATTTCGTCGAAGGCCTTCTTGAAGATCATGTTCACTGAGCTCCCGTTATCTAACAGGATCCGGGAGACCGTGAAATTTTCAATTGCTGTCTGAATCACCAGGGCGTCGCAGAATGGATCCTCATAATCTGGCATGTCTTCCGAGGAGAAGGTGAGCTTCTCCGAGAGGGGTGGGGTCTAGGAAGTCGACGCGACGTCCCTTCGGAACATCGCCTGGAAGCTCCTCTTGCGAGAGGCCTCTATCCCAACCCCTCCATGAATCACCCCGATTCCCCCTGGTTCCTGTATCCGCCCTGTCCTCGCATCGGTCTTCTTCTGCCTCTGGGAGCATTTCCTCGATCCTGGCCTGCTGCCGCCGTGGCTGACCTCTCTCTCTCATCTCCAAGAACTCTGGGCAGGTGGCGGTCGCGTGACCTTCTTCCTGATGAAAGTCACAATAAGGCAACGCCACCCTGCCCCCTCTCCCTGCTCTTCCTCTTCCTCCTCTTGCTCCTCTGCCTCCTCTTCCCCGGCCTACTGCCATAGCTTGCTCCCTTGGGGGGTGAGGGGGTCTGGGACCCTGCCTCCACCCCGGATTCATTCCTCCCGCTTCTCTTCCTTGGTACCCCTCTTCCTGACCTCTCGCCGGTCCTTCCTGGTGCCTCCAGCCCAACCTGTTGTTGGGCTCTTGATTCCTCCAATTCCGAGGCGGTCTTTCGAACCCCTGACCCCTGGGTTCATCTCGCCTTCTTCCTTCTTGCTGCCTCACCTCAGGCTCGCTCATCTTTGCCAACCTCCTGTAGAACTCCGGGTTGGCCGCCTCCCCTTCAATCTCTTCTGCTGCTCGCTCCATCAATTCTTCAAAGGATGAAGGAGGTCTTCTTTTCAGGTACATCTTGAAGAACCCGTCTCGCAACCCTACGATGAACGCCATCTGGAGGGTGAATCCCGGCACCTCCTGCACGAGGTGTATCTCCTCCTGGAACCTATCCACGTAATGTGCCAGGGACTCTCCCTCCCTCTGCCTGATCTTGAAGAGAGCCTCCGCATCCTTCTTCCTCTTTTTTGACGTCGAGAAGCGCAGCCGAAAGCCTCGGCGCAGATCATCAAACGTGTAGATGGAACCCGCGGAAAGCTGGTGGAACCAGTCCCTTGCTTTCTCCTTCAGGGTGGTTGCGAAGAGTCGGCATTGAAAAACATCCGACATGGGAAGGATCGATGTCATGTACTCAAACCACTGCAGGTGCACGACTGGATCGTCCTTGCTAGTGTAGTAGGACATCTCCGGCCCACGAAACCCCTCTGGCACTGGGGCCGAGAGGATCATCTCGCAAAAGGGGCTCCCTTCCCCTGCTCGGCGAATGGTCTTCTCGCGCGGACCCAACTCGCACACCTCAGCACTCGCCGGACTGCTGAACAGCTGCCGCCCCGGGAGATCTCGCGCACTTCCTTCTGCTGGCACCTCCTTCCCCGGCCGCTGCCCCGGTGCGTTCTCGCCGATCTGCAGGGGCGGAACCACGGGGACTGCCGGGGTCTCGCACTCGCTCCTTGCTGCGAGAACTGTCTGCAGGACTTCTCGCTTGAACTTCTCAAACATCTCCAGCCACTCTCCTGTTGCGGGTGGCTGCGAGTGGCCTGAGTCAGAACCATTCCCCCCATCTCCTGTCATCGAACCTAATTCAAGATTTTCCTTCACCGGCTACGGTCCACGCTCACCGCACCAAAAATGTTGAAACCTGCAACAGGTCTCTTGAGTTCGGACCCACAAGGGGTGTAGCCGATGCTTATTTCTCCCTCACTAGACTCTCTTAACGGTGGATGTGAGAATGTGAATAGACCCAAGGCTGAAGCGAGGAGGTCCCGCCACACACCCGGAAGATCTTAGAGAGCTTCCCCTCCCAGACCAGAGCTCAACCGGGCACCTTGGAGGGCACTAGAAGCCGACCAAAAACTAGCCTGGAGGAGAGGATTCTCTAAAATCGGATCTCCTCCAAGGTGCCCTTAAGGGTCTATTTATAGATTTTTCTAGTCTGGTCTGCAAATAACATGAATCCGCCTTTTGGTTTTACTAACAGCACCCCAAATTGGTCTGCTAACAGCCTAACTCCGCTGTTCTGAAGGGCTATTTGCAGCCCACCAGGGGTATTAAAGTCATTTCCCCCTCAAATCATCCTGGGCGAGTGGTCCGTGAGGGCACCACTCGCTGGGCACCCGCCTAGCTGGGCGAGTGCCCGCGCTTCCGGGCGAGTGGTCCGTGAGAGCACCACTCGCCTGGCTCCTTCTCTTCTGCACCTTACCCGCACCAAACCGGGGTACTTCCCCCTCCTAGCCGGGGCGAATGATTGGGCTGACCCAGGTCTCGCCATTTAGCTTGAGGGGCCCACTCGGCGAATACGGGTTGTACAATGATTACAACTTACTATTTTAGTTAGTTTGTTTTGCTGAATGCTACAAATTGCTAATGTCAAAGCTTCCATTTTCTTTTTTGGCATTGCAGTGATAACAAAATTGTCAGCAGTTTGGTTAAAATGTCCATGAGGTCACCTACTCAAACACCTACAGGACAATGTGTTATGAATTATATGGCCATATTTTCACGCATGGATGTTTATATTTGTATTTTTCTTATTTTGTTTGAGTTCATTGTTATTTCTGAGGTGAAAAGAGCCGAATGTGCATGCATTTTGTACTTTGTTTGAGTTCATGGCCATGGATTCTAATTTTGATACTCTATGGTAGCGTTTATGCTTGCATTTGGCAACATATATGATTTTCTATGGCAGCATTTATGCTTGTATTTGGCAACATTTATGATCTTCTATGCATGATATCATTTATGCTTGTATTTGATCCCAAATTAATTTTTAATAAATTTATTTATTTGCCATTAAATTGAATAAAGAATATAGACAATAATAGATATAAAATCTATTTTGTGAAAAAAATATTTTTATTAATAATAAAAAGGTGGGAGATAGCCCAAACCCCTCAATACAAATCAATGGTGCACTTATCTATATTAAACTCAATATATACATGAAAAAAATTTCATAATAAACAACCTGTTCATGAAAATTAATCTCTTTCTTCTTCACGGGATCGTCCTTGTATTCTTCCTTCTTCGGTGACTCCTTTAATGCCTCCTTCTTCACAGTGCCAGTTCCATACACTTGCTCTCCTGAAGCATCTTTGCGGGTGAGAAACAAATTTGGAGGGCTAAGAGATCGTTCAATTCAAGTGCCTACATGAATGAGAAACAAATCATAACCACGCAGTATCATACAAATTTGCTACTCTATTGGCATAAAAATACATAATCAACAATAATTTATCAAGAAAAAAATAACTACAAAATTAAATAGGCGTACACAAGAATAGAATGAAATTAGACATGGGTATAAGAAATCCAACTTTGCGCAAGCAAACTGCAGCCAACAGTTTGCGCAAGCAAACTGCAGCAGCAGTTTGCGCAAGCAAACTGCTGCTGGTAGCAGTTTGCTGCTGCAGTTTGCTTGCGCAAACTGCTGCCGGCAGCAGTTTTCTGCTGCTGCAATTTGCTTGCGCAAACTGCTGCTGGAAAAACCAATATACCCCAAGTATTCTGAGACAATTTTGGTATTTTAATCAATAAAACTGTAAAGAGAATTGACTTGAACAGCTCACAACACAATTGTAGGACTTATAGAACAGAATAGAATATTCTAAACATCTTTTAAGAAGGTTGCAAAAAGAAGCATCATTTTATTACCGGATATCTTGAAAAAGAAGATAATTCAGATATAATTATTTTTCAGACCCATAAAGAAAAAAAATTCATAAGAACAACACCTTTGCTGAACGAAAAACAGTTCCAGAAGTTGGCTGAAGTTCTCCGCCTATTAGCTTGAGTATAGTCGACTTGCCAATGCCATTTGGACCAACCACTAAACCCAGCTTGAATATCAATTAGATTGCAACAGATGGATAGATAAAGTAGTTATAAGGAAGATACAGAATCAAGATAATGACGCTGAACTGAACTAAGCAGTAGAGAATAAATAATGTTAAATAGCAGCTTCTTCAACTAGGCTTGTTCCAAACAGTAAAAAGCCCAGCTTTTACTTGTTTCCAATTAATTTTACTAAACCTTATTATCTGCTTCTCTTAGTTCATCTTCTTTAATATTACTCATTAACATACAAAAAGAAAGAGAATATATATCATCCTGTCTTCGCTGAATTTTTTGTTCAAAATCTGCTTGGTATTCTAGAAATAATTATACTACCTCAATTTGTCCGCATATTCAAGCAACCCATGTCCGCATTAAATTATCATTAAACATGAGTGAAATTAGTAGCATAAATTATCATAGGAAACATGGTCGCATTTATGGTGCACAAAATATAATCCTGCAAACAAGACATTACTCAAAAGCAACATAAGATGAGCTGTTTGCATTCCTTGTCCCATGTCCGCTAACGACATCTCCTGGAGATTGGATCCCTGTCATCAATCCAGCAAGAATAGAATCTGAATCAAGATTAGGAATGACACGTTGTAGGTTGATTAAGACTGTTGAAAGAATCTCCTGCGTCAATTCAGCCTTAACCCTTGATGTGATAGACTTCACAAGGTCTACCGGAACTTTTACGTTGATGCCATCAACCAATGTTGCACCAGTACTTGATGATGATGCCTTCAAATCAGATTTAGTCACACCCTTTCCCATTAGCCTGACACGACCAGGGCGATCTTTCTGCATAACAACATTGAACGGATCATTTGTGCTACAATTCTCTTCCTGTTGCGCTTGCAATTGCTCCATTTCAGCCTGTATTACAACTTATATATTTTAGTAATTAATAATATAAACACCAAATATTTGCATAATTACAATTTTTCTTTGGGTATATTCAAAGGATTTCTTGTACTCTCGGGTAAGAACTCTTTTGCAGGTCTCGGTAAACATTTGCACTGCTGTGGGAGGTTCTTTGTTTGCATTAGCCTTTTGCTATAAATGACAATAGAATTAATATTAAGCTACAAATAGGAAGCTCTGAATTCCTGAATCACAAAATCACATACCAACTCATTTCTTAAGCATGCAAAACTTGTTCGGTCTGTTGTGTGCATATTTTTTTGATTTTTCCGGCATCGCTTATTTCTTCTTGCTAATTTCTGCACATTATCAAAATGTATCGTCTTCCAAATAGAAGGAAAAAAGGAAAGGTCAAACCAAAATAATTATAAAAATAAACATAACATACCTTATATTGCTTGGACCCTAATATCTCGATAAATCCCTTGAATTGTTCTTCAGGAATACCTTTGGGTCGATTCAAGAGTCTCTCCTTGTCATTGTCATATGGCTTATAAAACTTATGTTTGATTATGTTCTTATATCTTCGCCAACTGCTATTAATTGTTGCAAGAGTCCACTTCTTTCTTTCATCTGGAATAATCCACTTTTTCTACCCCAAAATAATTAATTTTTTGGAAATTAATTTATAAACAGAAATTAACCGATAAAAAAAATGTTAGCAACTTACTTGCACATAACTCCACATCTTTTCTTTAGTGTTCAGCAACCTCCAATCTGTACAATCTATACGACAAAGACTTGGAATTCGAGCCAATGTACCCAAAAAGCTTGCAAATTGGTTCACTACTGTTCTATCAGGGCCTATTGGCTGGTTGTGCTCATTTAAAATAATGGCAACACGCTGCTCAAACTTTCTACTGTGTATCTCTTTCATCATGGTTCGGCCCCTACACTTTTGTGATTCAGGTGCTGCAAAAATCAAAGAATATCATAATTAGATGTTGATTAAAAGAGAACAACGTTAACAAATTAAGAAAACACTCCACACGCACATACCTTTCTCTGTCTCTGGATTTGTCTCTTTCCCTATCTCTTTACCAGGCATACTTTCTTCATGTAGGTCCACGTCAAGATTATTTAGTTCCTCCTCTGGAACTAAATCTTCGCAAATATCCAGCTCTAAATTTAAATCCTCCTCCTCAAAAACATGAGGTAGATCTACATCATCATCCTCAATATTATTAAGTTCATCATCGACAAATTCTGGATCTTGACGCTGCTCTTCAAGATGAGGTGCATCTATTTGTAACAAATCTTCATTCGTTGTTTGGAATGCTCCTTTCCTTATCTCATTTTCATTCGTAAATAATGGACCATCGAGCCAGGTTTACAATATTTAACAGGTTGTTTGGACCGCTTCATTGCTTGAGTTATCCAAAATATTTAACAACTGTTTCAGGAAATAAACTATGCATTAAAGTATTTGTGAAACCCAAATTATTATAATATAGAGAAAGTCAAAAATACAAGTTTCTCCAGAAAACACCTGCTGCACATACACACACCTGCCGACTACACCTGCTGCACATACACACACACACACACACACCTTGCTGCACACATGCACATTCGTGCACATACAGATACACAATGATGTACACTCAACAGCACACACTGCTGCACACACACACATTCATGCACATACACACCTGTTGCACATACACACACCTGCTGCACATACACACATTCCTGCACATACACACACTTTCCCGCACATACACACACACACACACACTTTGTTATACACACACACACACACGGTTCTGCACATAATAGCACACACATGCACAATTCATATCATGTCTGAATGCACAATACACACACATAATGTTGCACATACACACCTGCTGCACACACACACGCACACACCTTGCTGCACACATGCACACATTGTTGTACACACACACAACCCTACACACAGATACACAATGATGTACACTCAACAGCACACACTACTGCACATACACACATATTCGTGCACATACACACCTGTTGCACATACACACACCTGCTGCACATACACACACATTCCTGCACATACACACACTTTCCTACACACACACACACACACACACACACACACACACACACACACACACACACACGGTTCTGCACATAACAGCACACACATGCACAATTCATATCATGTCTGAATGCACAATACACACACAAAATGTTGTACATACACACCTGCTGCAACATGTTTGGTAAATCTTAATTGATAAATAGAAATTGATAAACAGAAATTGAGTATTGTTGTTAAACAACAAAAATTCATCAAAATAAAAACAAAAATTGATAAACAGAAATTGATTAATAAAAATTGATGAACAAAATTTCAACAAAATTAGAACCATTCTGAATCATCTTGAATTTCTTGTCTATCAACATCATCGACACTAAAAGGCATTTCAAGAGCCACATCACGTCTACACCAAGTATCATCATCGTCATCTCCAATAGTTGGACTCACATCAACCCCAACATTACGTGCATCTGCCCAATATGATTCATCACTAGCTACTAGAGATTGATCAAGATCTAACAAATCTCTAGGAATGTTTTGTAGAACATAGTGACGTTCTTCTTCTAAAGGATCTTGTACATGAAAAACTTGATGTACTTGAGAAGCCAACACAAAAGGATCATCCATGTAGCAGAGCTTCATGAAGTTAACACATGTAAGCACGAATTCATCTTTCTGAACATCAAACCAAACACATCTAAATAGCACAACACTAAATGTTCCCCAATAATCTATCTCAATTATGTCATCTATTGCCCCATAATATTCCACATTACCGACAATAGGATTTCGGTCCCTTGAGCTAGCAAAACTTGGAGTTGTTGCCGTAAGAGTAACTCCACTGTTTTGAGTCTTGCATTTCCCATCTCGTTCCCTGGTATAAAATTTATAACCAGAGATATAATAGCCTTTGTATCTCCTTGCCACTGAATTTGGAAATTTGGAAAGTCAGTTTATGTAATCAGGAACTTGGTCATTAGTTACTCTAGCTTCAAACCAATGTATAAATTCTTGACTATGCATCTTTTCTTTAGCCCATTTACTCAATCCACGTCTATTATCAATCAAATTTTTATGCTCTCTGCATTTACATGAAATAAAGTTAGGTTGAATAATAGGAAAAAGAGACAAAGTAATTATAGTCTTACGTAATGTACTTCTCAACTTGTTCGTCTCCACAGTTGAATATAGCATATCGATGAGCTAGTGTTAAGGTAAGATCATCTAGCATAATAGCCTCACCCTTCAGCTTTTTCTTCCCTTTTCCTCTTTTCTTCTTACCTCCTAGCGGATAACCTATTTGTACAAAGGGAAAAATGGAACGTGTTTCACCAGAGTTTTGACCCCCAGAATACCTGGTCAATCTTGTTTTCACCCCATCATGCATATACCTTGAACAAAATGCTAAACATTCATCAGCCAAGTATGCTTCTGCAATAGACCCTTCTGGACGACTCCGATTACGAACATATGATTTCAATCTACAAAGATATCTTTCCATCCAATACATCCATTGAAAATGCACCAGTCCACCCAGTTTAATTTGATGAATTAGATGTATAGGCAAGTGTACCATTACGTCAAAAAATCTTGGAGGAAAAATCTTTTCAAGTTGACAGAGTATTTCAACAATTTCGCTCTGCAATTGATCAAGGTCGTGAACTTGGATAACTTTACTGCATATGGACTTGAAAAAAGCTCCTAGTCTCATTAAAGTAAGTGCAACATGTTTCGGCAATGCCTTCCTAACAGCAACTTGAAGTAAATACTACATTAAAATATGTGCATCATGACTCTTATACCCTCCTGAAAGCTTTTTGTCTTGCACAAAGCGAGATATATTGGATGAGCAAGCATATGGCAACTTAGCATTCTTTAAGACACTACAAAATGTTCTCTTTTCAGCATTTGTCATAGAGAAAGTTGCTGCCCTGAAAATGATTTTTTTTACGTTTCTTACAAAAAAAGGTTGAAGTTCCTTTCTAATACCCATCTCTTTAAGGTCATAGCGAGCCTTTGCATGATCTTTTGTCTTTCCTAGAATGTCTAGCAAAGTTCCAAGTACACTCTCACATATATTCTTTACAATGTGCATAACGTCAAGGCAATGACGACAAGGATTATGCTCCCAATAGGGTAACTGGAAAAATATTGATCTTTTCTTCCATGGGGTGTCGCTGTTTGACTTCTTCTTCTGTTTTTTTCCATACACTGTTTTAAAATTCGTCAACTCCAGCACTTCTTGTCCTGACAAGGGGGTAGGAATGGTCCTTAATTCCACTTTCCCATTGAATGATCTTGTGTCAAATCTCCAAGGGTGGTCCTCTTCTAAGAACAATCGAGAGGACATATAACAAAACTTCCTACTATGCTTTAGGTATTGAGAAGTTGTTTCATAATTGCAAGAAGGGCATGCAAATTTTCCTTTGGTGCTCCACCCTGATAACATGGCATATGCTGGGAAGTCACTGATTGTCCACAATAAAGCTGCACGCATTTGAAATGTTTGATTCTTTGAAGCATCATATACTTCCAATCCGAACTCCCACAACTCCTTTAATTCCTCAACCAATGGTTGCAGATAAACATCAATATTATTTCCAGGAGATTGGGGTCCTTGAATTAGAAGAGACAATATCAGAAACTCTGGCTTTATGCTTAGCAATGGTGGTAAATTATAATTGATCAAAACCACGGGCCAAGTGCTGTAGACACTATTCATTGTACGAAATGGATTGAATCCATCACTAGAAAGGCCGAACCTTACATTCCTAGGGTCCATAGCAAAATCATGATCTAAGGCATCAAGAGTCCTCCAAGCTTCACCATCAGCTGGATGCCTTAAGTTTCCATCCTTTGGCAATTTATTAGCATGCCAAGTTATCAAATCAGCTGTTTTTGAGCACATGAACAGCCTTTGAAGCCTAGGCTTCAATGGGAAATGCCACAGAACTTTCGCTGGAATTTGACGAGCCTTCTTAGCTAATGAATCAGCTTCTTTTTCTTTATTATCTCCTTCAGAGTTCCACCTAGAAGATCCACAAATATGACAAGATGAAGCATCATTGTGCTCCTTCCAGTACAACATACAATCATTTTGGCATGCATGTATCTTTTGATAATGAAGACCTAAATCCTTCACCGTCTTTTTTGCATCGTTGAAAGAATCAGGAAGTTTTGCATTTGGGAAGGCTTCTCTTAGCAGACTCAAAAGATCATCAAAAGCTTCATTGCTAATTCCATGTACACACTTGTTGATATGCAGACGAATAGTAAATGATAACTTTGAAAAACTAGTACACCCTGGATAAAGCTATTCTTGGCCTTCCTCCACTAACTTATTGATGAGTCCCATTTATATATATATTTTTGGACTCATTTGGGCTGATATTCTGGTGTTTGCACCACATTTTAGTCACGTTTTCATTTACATATACTATTCCAAGCTAGGTGCACCATTAAGCCCATTTCGGTGTGCAATTGCATTCCTCGTTGTTGGGGGTAAGCACATTGTGCTCCCCTTCCCTTCTTTTATGTATCCCTGTGCTGGACGTGTATTCCCAGCTAGTATATCTTGTTTGCAGGTGACCTGATCATCCCGTTTTCCCCAAATGTAATTTCTGTGCATATCGCACGGTCGTGCGTTTCCTTGACGCACGGTCGGTGCGGTCATGCGTTTGTGTCTGGGGCAGAAAACGGAGCGTCGGAGTTTACTCGTGCGTTTTGACGCACGGGCGGATTCGCCCAAGCGTGAACAAAACGCACGGTCGACCTGTGTCTTGCAGAAAACGGAGCATCGGAGTTTACTCATGCGTCTTTACGCACGGGCGGCGTTGGTCGTGCGTGAACAAATCGCACGGGCGGCGTAGCGTCTTCTCCAAGCCTTATTTCTTCTGTTAATATTGCACGGTCTGCGCACGATCGTGCGTTAGACCGTGCGTGACGAATTTTCAGTCTGTTTCCTATAAAAGCTGCAGGAATCGAGGCAGGAAGGGAGGACGACTAGGGCACGAGCTGGAGCGATTCTGAGGGCGGGAAAACTCTTCCTTCCCGCTGCTCTTGAGGGGTGAAGGCTTCTCCTTCATCTCCTCCACCATCAAGGCCATTTCCGGTGACTTTCCACCTCCATCCTTCCATCGAGGAGCACTAGGAAGCTTCATCCACCATTAGGTCAAGCATTCCTCGCCAAGGAGACCAAGGAAGCGCTGAAGATCGTAGGAGCGGTGATAGCCTCCTTCGAGCCAAGCTCACCATCTCAGGGCCGAGTCCGGAGAGAGCCCGACAACCTCTCATTCCGGCCGTGAACCCAAGACGTGATTTCTTCGTTGTGGTCCTCTCTAACCTTTGTTGCTTGAACTCATTTGCAGTTGCTTTATGAATGTGTGTTAAGTAGATCTTATGGATTACTGCTTGTTTTCATATGCAATGTTATTGTGGTGGCATGAATAGCCCCTTTGTTTCTTGCTATTTTCTGTGTACGTTGTGGTTGAAGCTGCTAGCAAAAGCTAGCGGTGATGTTTTGAGAAGTGGTGTGTGCGACCCTCAACTGTCATAGTGATATTCCGCCCACGCGCCTTTCGAAGCACGGCATCGCGGCCATTGCACCCATCTCACCGTGCGAAGCAGAGTTTAGACCCACATCTCTCTTCATTCTGCAATAGCATAGGAAACCAAATCAAAACCCCCGTCTTTGCTATTTTATCCTTTGAACTGATTTCCTGCGAGAGCAAATCGTACTACCCAACTTGCGGTCCTTGAGAGATCAATATTCAGGGAGTTCCTCCCTATTTTATTATTTGACAACGACCGGTGCACTGCCGTCGTATCGCATTTCGTGCCTGCTAATTAGCAGTGCCGAAATAGCGCATCAAGTTTTTGGCGCCGTTGCCGGGGACTGCAAGCGTGTACGATTTGTTTTTCCTCTGGAGATCCGTTTTAAGGTCTTTTTTTTAATTACTTTTTTTTTTCTGTTTTGTGTTGAATAGCGGTGTATGCATAGAAGAGATCCTGGTGAGTGCGCAACATTTGACCCTGAAATAGAGCGTACCCTGCGGGCGCGTCTCCGTGCTGCTGCCACCATGGATGTTAATGGAAATCAGGCTAATCCTAGAGTGGGAAATGCACCGGTCGTGGGTCAGGTGGATGACGAAAATGAAGTGGTCAGGCCGAGACCTAGGACCATGAGAGACTACACCACTCCTACTGTTGGGAGTGTTATACTGGTTTTGGGCCTAACATCATGAACAATCAGTTCGAAATCAAGCCCGCCATCCTGAACATCATCCGTAACAACGCGCAGTTCTCTGGGATGCCCAGTGAAGACCCACATCTTCACTTGGCTGAGTTCTCTGATATTTGCGGTACCTTCCGGTATACTGGAATAACTGACGAAACAGTCAAGTTGAGACTGTTTCCATTTTCATTGCGTGACAAAGCCAAGGTGTGGATTCATTCTATCCTCCAGGAACTGCTGCAACGTGGGATGTGCTCGCATCCAAGTTTCTCGCTAAATTCCACCCGGTGGACAAGATTGTGAGCCTTCGGCGTGAAATCGCCACCTTCCGGCAAGCTGAGCAGGAGACCCTCGCAGAAGCTTGGGAGCGTCTTTCTGACCTCCTGCGCAAATGCCCAAATCACGAGCTCCAGCCGTGGAACATTGTGGAGACCTTCTACTTCGCCATCGAGCCCAACCATCGGGCGATGATTGACGCTGCTGCAGGAGGAACCTTGATGAACCACACGCCTGAGGAAGCTCTTAGAATTCTGCAGGACACCGCGTCCCACAGCACTTTCTGGACAGCGGGGAGAAATGCGCCTAGAAGCGCTCGGGGATTATTCGTGGTGGATTCACTACCTCCCGCTGCTGCGCCTGCATCGAACATTACATGTGAAGGATGTGGAGGCGGTGGTCACCACTCATACGAGTGTCCAGGTAGCGAGCCATCAGCTGAGTTCTCTCAGCTTTGTTTAAATGAATCTGTGAATTTCGTTGGAAATCAAGCTAGGGGGGCACCCTACGGAAATGCTTATAATCCGGGTGTGAGAAATCACCCCAATTTTTCATGGAACCAAAATGCTGCAGGCCAACGATGGCAACCGGGCCAGCATCAAAACGATGCTCAAGCATCCGGAAGTCAACCAAGGCCGCCTCAGCCGAGTTATAATCAAGGTGCCCCGGTCCCTAAGAAAAGTAATTTGGAAGAGATGATGGAGAGGTTTATGGAAGTCGCCAACGCTAATATGGTGAACCAAACCGCGTCCATGCGTAACTTGGAGACGCAAGTGGGCCAACTGGCTCAAGTGCTAACCGAGCGTGCGCAGGGGACCCTTCCCAGTAATACAGAAAAAAATCCAATCAACCAAGGGAAGAGTCTCTCCGACGCGGGAGTTGGTGAACTAAGTGAGTTGGTAGTTGCTTGCTCCATTAACAATATTGAAACGACAGCCCTATGTGATTCCGGTTCATCTCGCAACATCCTCGCCTTGCAGGATGTTGCTAAACTGCAACTTAATATGGATACGGATGAATGGAAGTTACTAGTGCTTGCTAATGGGACCGTAGTTAATGCTGAGGGAGAAGTCAGGAATGTGTAAGTTACAATTGAAGGGACGGTCGTAGTTGCCGACTTCCAAGTCTTGGGACCAAGTCTGAATCAATCCATTCCCATCTTGGGAGTACCGTTCTTAAAAGAGAGCGGTGCCACCTTAGATTTTTCTAAGGGGTGTGTTGTCTTACCTTGTTAGGTGACGCCCTCCACTTGTCCCAAGATTGTATCAGAAGCGGTAATCCACTCCCCCCTTGTTTTTACTGATAACCCTTCTAGTGATGCAGAAGCCGAGAAAAGAACAGAATCACCAGAAGAAGAAAAAAATGAAGAGAAGTTGCAAGTTGTGACGGAAGGGGAAAAGGAGGCAAGAGGCAGCACTGAAACCAGAATGTTGAATGACGAGGGAGATGGTGGAACAAAGCGTCTTATAGAATTTTTTCAAAGTAATAAATGTGAACATTTTAAGCAGGTCCATTGGGCTGATCCGGTTGCCACAGCGACAACAGAAGTGAAGCCACCCACCACTAAGGCGGGAAATTATGCCAGTTATCAACGTTGGCGCTCTCCAACGGTGGAGAAGCTGAGGAAAGAAAAATTGCTGCATGAATCATGCTCTGCTGCCCTCCGGCGCGGGAAGGAAGAGGCTAGGGGCATGGTGGAGACATCCTCCTTGGTCCCTAAAGCCTTCACCTCTTTCCCATCTCACGCATCGAGGGAGAACCACCACAAGTCAGCATACAGCTGATGCGTGGTGGGGTCTCGGGGTTGTGATTGTGCTGTTTCTTCCATCTGATTTTTGTGCTCCATTTTGTCACTTCGTTGTGTTGGTCGTTTTTATTTAGTTTGGAACAATATCTTTCTGCTGTTTGAACAATGCTTAATACAGGTATTTGGTCCACCTTAAAGGACGTTAAACAAAAGGGCTTCTTGGGAGACAACCCATGGGGAACCACCCGGTTCCGTCTATCTTTTTAATCCTTTTTGCGTATTGTTATTTCAGTTTTGCTAACATTGTAGGTGAAGCTTTGCTCTCGCGTGGAAGGAGATTTATTTTTAGAGAAATTGGGATTACCGCACTTCTGGCATGCTCCTTTGTGAGCATAGGTTTACTCTACCCCTCTCTTATTTATGTTTGAATCGTTTACTTTAGTAGTTTTAATCAAGTCTGGGGGAGAGAGCGAGCTGTGCACGTGCACGCATGTTGCATGACATGCTAGAATGTGCTGAGTTAGGATTTTTATTTTGTGGCATACATGTGCACCTAGTTCACGCACACTTGATCACACATGCTTATTGGGTATCGCTGCGAGGTTTTCCCGCTCGTAAGAATTGAATTATTAGCATGTGAGTGAGGAGTGGAGAATAATGTTGACTCGAGTAGTGCTCTAGTCAAGTGCTCCCGTCACGCCTAGAAATTCGATTAGAGTAGAATACAATTCAGAGTTGTAATGTACTTATTTCTGTTATAGTAGATGAAATTTATTTTACTTTAGTGGTGAATCCGGTGAATCCAACGGTAGCAATAGGTCGAGTGTAGCAGACTAATAGTAGCTTTTTACTGGGGTCGAAAGGAAGGACAACCTTTCTCGGTGGCTAGAACTTGCACTAGGCGACTCTCGACACAATTGTGTTGAAATGCTCGTCATGAAATGTGATATAGGCCATCTCTTGATCCGTTTATGCTTTTGAAATCCTAACCTACGTAATCACCATTGCAAGCCCACTTGAGCTTACCTCTCCTCTTTGTTTAGCTCCACTATTTAATGTAACCATGGCCATACAGCCGAACCTATGTTCGCACCAACCGCTGAGCTGAAAGACATTTCTGTCTCGATCGTATTTGGTGTCATCTATGTATGTATGGCTGCTTTAATGTAGCTAAACGAGTTGTTTTATTGTGTGTAAAAAAAGTGCTTTTGCCGAAAAGAGAAAAGAAAAGTAAAGAAAGAAAAGAAAAGAAAAAAATAAAGAAGTTGTGCAATAATAATTTTCTCTCGGCAAAATTTTTATTTATTTCTGGCTCAACACGCACCTTGTGTTCAGTTGAAGTCCGGGGGTGTCGTGTAAGTACTGAAAATGTTATATTGGTGATTGTCATTCTCTTGAGTGCGACGGTTGTGTTGTGTGCGATTCCCATCGTCCTTCTACTTACCCAGCCTATGCTCAACCTAAGCCTAACAATTGCCTATAAGCCCTATTGATTTTAGATACGAGTTGTCTCATGCAGTAGAGAGAGTGCAGACGTGCAAGCCTATGGACACCGACTTTGATGGATTTCTTAGGAGATTGTCCCTAGCTTCGATTCAAGTAATACTCTACTCATTAGTCACACTATTTTCCCTTTTTGCGCAACCGAAAGATTCACCTGGATTCACCATCCAAGTAAAGTAAATTCCAAACTACTGTTTTAGAAACAATTAGATACAACCTTGAGTTTAATTCTGTTCTAATATATTTCTATGCACTAGAGCATGCGACTTCGCATAATTCTCTGCCGCTCAAACTCATGCTAACATTCAATTGTTCCGACAGGAGAGCTAAGTAGTTTGCCCGAGACGTGCAAATGGTTAAGTATGGGGGTGTGATGAGTCCCATTTATATATATATATTTTGGACTCATTTGGGCTGATATTCTGGTGTTTGCACCACATTTTAGTCACGTTTTCATTTACATATACTATTCCATGCGCACGATCGTGCGTTAGACCGTGCGTCTTTACGCACGGGCGGCGTAGGGTCTTCTCCAAGCCTTATTTCTTCCATTAATATCGCACGGTCTGCGCACGATCGTGCGTTAGACCGTGCGTGACCAATTTTCAGCCTGTTTCCTATAAAAGCTGCAGGAATCGAGGCAGGAAGGGAGGATGACCAGGGCATGAGCTGGAGCGATTCTGAGGGCGGGAAAACTCTTCCTTCCCGCTGCTCTTGAGGGGTGAAGGCTTCTCCTTCATCTCCTCCACCATCAAGGCCATTTCCGGTGACTTTCCACCTCCATCCTTCCATCGAGGAGAACTAGGAAGCTTCATCCACCATTAGGTCAAGCATTCCTCGCCAAGGAGACCAAGGAAGCGCTGAAGATCGTAGGAGCGGTGACAGCCTCCTTCGAGCCAAGCTCACCATCTGAGGGCCGAGTCCGGAGAGAGCCCGACAACCTCTCATTCCGGCCGTGAACCCAAGACATGATTTCTTCGTTGTGGTCCTCTCTAACCTTTGTTGCTTGAACTCATTTGCAGTTGCTTTATGAATGCGTGTTAAGTAGATCTTATGGATTACTGCTTGTTTTCATATGCAATGTTATTGTGGTGGCATGAATAGCCCCTTTGTTTCTTGCTATTTTCTGTGTACGTTGTGGTTGAAGCCGCTAGCAAAAGCTAGCGGTGATGTTTTGAGAAGAGGTGTGTGCGACCCTCAACCGTCATAGTGATATTCCGCCCACGCGCCTTCCGAAGCACGACATCGCGGCCGTTGCACCTATCTCGCCGTGCGAAGCAGAGTTTAGACCCGCATCTCTCTTCATTCTGCAATAGCATAGGAAACCAAATCAAAACCCCCGTCGTTGCTATTTTATCCTTTGAACTGATTTCCTGCGAGAGCAAATCGTACTACCCAACTTGCCGTCCTTGAGAGATCGATATTCGGGGAGTTCCTCCCTATTTTATTACTTGACAACGACCGGTGCACTGCCGTCGTATCGCATTTCGTGCCTGCTAATTAGCAGTGCCGAAATAGCGCATCACTTATATAATTTTTTGGCGTCTTCATTTGACCCTTCTCTTGCTTTTCCCCTATCTTCTTGAGGCGTAGGAGAATCTTGTTCAACTTTTCTATACATGTCATGCAACATACCATCAATGTCATCATGGATGAACCCACCATCATCATTTCGATTGTCAATATTCATCTCATCACTTTCCCCATGAAAAACCCATTCATCGTAACCATCAATAAAGCCATCAACAATCAAGTGATCTCTCACGATATCCTTGGTATGATAATAACGAAAAACACACTTGATGCATGGACAACAAATTTCTTCCCCTTGAGTTTCTTGGACAAATGCTGTTTGAAGAAAATGATCTACACCTTCAATGTAATCATGATGACATCTAGGAAGGGTCATCCAACTCTTATCTCTATCCATTATCAAGAATATCACTGGAATGAACATGTAATGAACATCAAATCTGTTCATTTCAGTTTTCGATGTGGATTTCAAATTAATCTATTTTGTGGAACTTTCCAATTAAAAGCATGTAATGAACATCAATGTTGTAATGAACATCAAAGTTGTAATGAACATCAAATCTGTAATGAACATAATCAGCATGAAGGAAACAACAGAATGATCACAAATCCACACACTCACTCAATCAACAAATCCACATAAATGCATACACACACAATCAACACACACAATCAACACACATCACATATTCACCAAAAAATCCACACACTCACTCACATATTCACCAAAAAATCCAACCATGGGCCCTAGCTGCCATTACAAGAAGAAAGGAGGAGGAGAAGAAGATGCTTACAGTGAGGAGGAGAAGAAGATGCTCTCGTGCAGATCTCCAGTTGCGGCTAGGGCCTCCAAGCAGATTGGACCTCCAAGTCGCAGCTAGGGCCTCCAGCTAGGACCTCCAAGTAGATCTGGAGATCTGGAGAAATAGATCTGGAGATCTCCAATCAAAATTGCGCCTCTCTGCCTCCACCCTAATTCGTCGCTTCTGGGCAGGATCGGGATCGACGGAGGGAGGACAGCCGGGCTCGCCAAAGGTAGATATGTAGAGACCGGCCACGACGTGGGCGACCTCGCCGGAGGAGGAAGGAGCACCGAACTTTCGACGGAGGAGGAAGAGGCACCAGACTGGTCGCGCGGTATCGGGACGGGAACGGGAGGAGGGGCGGGATCAGGGGGAGGGGCGCGATCGGGAGGGAAGCGATTCGTCAGGGAGCGATATTAGTAAGGGCAGAAATTTAAGGCAATTGTTATTAGCACACCAGTTTTGGTATGATATGTAGTAGTAGCCTTTATTTATTTAGAGTTGCGCTTAAAAACGCTACCATAAATAACTTTTGGTAGCGTGTACTAAACCGCTACAAATTAAGCGTTACCAAATGCATGATATGGTGTAGTGTTTTGGTAACATTATTTCATGCTTGGTTACTTTATTATTGAATTTAAAGATTTTACTTGAACAATGATTTACAAAACATCTTCTTTATGAAATTGAACTCATATATTTTTTTTAATCATCATGTCTTACAATAGATGTTTAATTGTATTTTTCTAAGTCTTCTGCAACTTTACATTTATCTTGTATTCTTTATATACTACAAACTCTGATTTATGAAAATATTGTAATACTCAAACTCTGATCTATTTCATTGAAAAGTATTCTAAAATTACTTATCATTTCCTTCTCTCTACAAGCTCGATCATGCCTTTATTTTTTATCAACTTTTAAGTGGTGTCTCCTTACCCACTTTTGCTAATAACAAAAGGGGGAGAACTAACATGATAAATATAATCTGCTATCAAAATAGAAAACTAACATGCCTAATTAAGATGATAGCTTACATATTAGAGGAGCATTCACTTAGGGGGAGCATATATTTAGGGGGAGCAATTCTAAATGCTAAAATCGATAATTATCCTAAGTCATCACTCTCATACACACACAAGTAAATTTCATCATGCTTATATATATTAATGCTCTGATTTATCATTAATGGATTTGTTGTTATCAAAAGGGGAGTTTGTTGGAACATGGTCTTCCGCATCTCCTAGGTTTGAGAATAACAAATCCTATGTGTATTTGATCTTGTGTGTTTAAGGGTGTAGGAAAACAAAGTCCATATGACTCAAGGATTACATAAGAAAGTTGCCCCTAAATTTGAGCCTTCAAATCCAACACTCCTTCTAGCGCCGGGGGTATCACCTAACGCCTGGCGCTAGCACTAAGGAACTGCTGAGAACGGAAGCTGGGTTCGACGAAATAGATCTTGCGTTCGACGAACTTGCGTTCGACAAATTTTCGCTCGACGAATGATGAAGCCCGTTCGACGAACTTGTTGCTGCGATTGACGAAATCAAGCTGCTGAGAATGGAAGCTGGGTTCGACAAAATTAAATCTGCGTTCGACAATCTTGCGTTCGACGACTCTCCGTTCGACGAATTTCCGATCGACGAATGATGAAGCCCGCTCGACGAACTCCGATCGACGAAAATTCGATCGACGAAAAGAATGCTTAAGCGCAATTCTGGGAGCACATATAGAAGGAGATAGCGCCTGGCGGTATCCGATAGCGTAGGCGGTAGCGCGGAGCACAGAAGGCAAGAGAGAATTGTTTCCTCAGATTGAAGATTCTGCCGCGCAGAATATGTCCTAAAATGGGATAGCGCCGACGGTACCACTAGCGTAGGCGCTAGCGCTGTGGCTATAAAAAGGACCCTCTTCTCTCATTTCATAGATACATCAGAGAGAGAGATTGAGTGCTAGAATTCCAGAGGCTACCTTGGCCGAAAGTTGATGTCCTACCAAAGTTCTGCAAACTTCTGAAGGAGAATCTCATCACGCCGGATCCAAACGAAGTCCGCTTCTACAACGCTTATTCTACAGCGGATCTTCATCTCCAACTTCAGAAGTTCATCAAGAGGGAGTTTTTAATTATTTTCATTTCATATTTCTTGTAAACAGTTAGTGAAATCGCCTCGTGTTTGCGACTAGGTCAAGGTATGACTTAGGGCGGAAATTCGCCTCGTGTTGGCGACTAGATCTAGGCTAGGTCTAGGGGGTGCTCGAGGCCATATCCGGGGAAGGGTTGAGTAGAGCGGCTTGAGGCCGAATCCGGGGAGGATAGGCTAGGGCCACCGGTTCGTGGGGATGCGAGTCGGGATAGAAAACAAAAGGAGTCTACTATTCTTCGCCACCGATTTCTAGCGTTATAGAAATCAACTTTTGTAAAACCTTATTTGATATTAATAAAGCACGTCTCTACTTTATTTCAATTATTTTACTTTACTTCTTATTGTCTTAATCTCGCATTATTTCAAAGCTTTTTAAAATATAATATAACTTATTGAAAACCCTTATTCACCCTCCCTCTAAGGGCGCCTACCGATCCAACATATCTATCCCCAGATAAGGCCTATATCCACCCCTAGATCTACCCTCGACCTAGTCGCCACGCACAAGGCGACGAATTACCCCCTAAGCCCCTCAAGGACCTAGTCGCCAACAACAGCGACAAATTTACCCACGGAATACTTCCCGGAATCCAACGTTCTCCCTGAACGATTTCTCCACATAAATTACAAAAGGAAAAAAATAAAAGATTACAAGATAAAGAATAAAGTAAGAGAAACTCCCCAAGAAATTCTGAAGGCGAAGACGAAGGCGATGTAGACGTTGGCGTTCTTGAAGCGATCGTCCTTCGTATGAAATATGCGTTGTAGCCCTTCTCCTTCAAAATCTTCTTTAGATCTTCATGTTAGCCCAATGGAGAGATCTCTTAATTGCTATAGACGAGCCTCTCTCAAAAGTATCAGAATTCTGGAATCATCTATCAAATAATGAGTGGGGATGCTCTTTAAGTAGGCATAGGAGCTAACGCCTGGCATTAAGAGTTAATGCCAGCGTTAGTGATCATGCACTGTCGTGGCTGAAATCGCGCAACCGTCAAGATCGTGGCAGTTTGGGGACTCAATGCGAGCGTTAAGAGTCAACGCTGGCGTTGTCTCTTGGTACTGTATGATACTTCTTCTCGACATCATTCCCTCTTCGATGACATCCCTTATCGACGAAAAAGTTAACGCGGGGCGTTAACGATAACACCCCACTTTAAGAGTTAAAGCGGGGCGTTAGGAGTTAAAGCGGGGCGTTAACTATTAAAGCGGGGCGTTAAGAGTTAAAGTGGGGCGTTAACTCTTAAAGTGGGGCGTTAACTCTTAAAGCGGGGGCGTTAGCTCTCTTTCCAGAGAATCGTCTCCAATCAGCATACTACTCATTAGGATGTGTAGCTATAGTTCCTGTACAACCTGTGTACAACCTGCACACTATAAACACACAAAATACAAGATCAAATACAACACAGTATTTGTTATTCTCAAACCAAGAGATGTGGAACATAGGCTCCAACAATCTCCCCCTTTTGATAATAACAAATACTTATATGAGAAATTAGTGAGTTTAAGACAATTTGTATTTATAGATCAGTGCGGTAATAAGATATGCATGAATAACAGGTTAAAAGTGTGATAGATTTGAAAGCGATAATGCATACTCTTTCTATATGAAGTCCTCCCCCATACATACGTGTTCTCTTATAATTTACTCCCCTTAAATATCTATTTGACTAGATAGCAAAAGTGGGTAGGGATGAGTGTATATCTACTAAGATTGATTAGGAAGCACTTCTTGAAGGATTGCCATGATCGAGCATAGAATAGTGTATGCACCTTCTATATGAGTACTACCCCTACATAAATACTTTCTTTGAGTTTGAAATCATTAAAATGTACTCCCCATAAATATTAGATTTATGTAATTTATTCTCCCCTTTTGGTAGTATCAAAAGAAGGTTTAGGTGAGAGTATGCAATAATGAGTAATATGTTCTATGTCGAGAAGAAAAATCGGATGCAATCAAAAGCTTGTTAAATACTACTTGTTGAGAAAAATATAAGCATGATGGAACATAAAATAGTAACTAACATAACTGAAATGTTAAAGTAAGCATTCTTATTTTAAGATACCACTTGTTGAAAAGAAAACCACGGTGTTAAAAATAATAGACATGAATGAGCATAAGTGGTAAACTTAACAGAAGAATATAATAAGCACTCTTGAACATAAACATCATTTTAGAAGATAAAATCATATAAAGGATAATGAGTTTTAAATTTTAAAGTTGATGTTTGAGATACAGATTGAAGAGATGCTATTCCATTAAGATAAAATTGCATGCATGATTTTATACTATCAAGAAAAGATACAAAAACTACAATGTAATAAAATTTGCATTTCAAGTAAACATAAACATTGTAGCGGTCATGCTTTGTTATCTAGTGCATTTAATTAAGTTTGTAGAGAATTGAGTTGATGAGCATTAGGATCCAATTCTCATGAGTAGAAGTTTTATGAAAGATAATGATGTGTACAAAGTAGTGTTTTGATAAAGTATACAAGTGAATCAATCAAAAACACATGACATATCTAATGAAATAACATAACATTAAAATACACAAATATTATTACTTCGACAATATTTCAATGCACATGAATAAAGAGTACAACTACCAAGGTGCTCTGCACACACAATGCTTATTAAGACTTATCAGGGTGCAAAGTAGTGCTTGAGGATCACTTTTATACTTTTTAGCATTATTTTCAAATTTTATTTGTGATCCGGTGTACTAAGAGAAGTGGTGTATAAATTATTTGCTGCAAGATACTTTACAATTCTTTAGCCAAGGTGCTCAACCTCACAATGCTCATTAAGACTTATCAGGAGGGTGAGTAGTGCTTGGTGGAGTTTTCCTTGTCATTTATTATTTGCTTTTTAGTTTAGTGACTAAGGACTCCGAATTCACTTGATTTGCAAACATAGCATTTGGAACCACATTTTTCTAAAGAATAAGTGCATTAAAGACAAAGAATTGCAATAACCAATTCAATGTTGTGTAGGTAATCTATTTATGTATTTTAATTATTTATGTTATTACACTACACAATCATGCATGTTTAAGATTGTAAACACATGTAGATTATCAAAAATAAGTGAGTGAATAAATCATTATCAAACATAATACATTACTCATACTTAGAGGCATGCTAAGCGTTTTTACACATGTTTGTCTACAATCAATTTTATTGCACATAACAAGATAATTTTCAAGGCATGACAAATACAAAACAATATTTTTTAAAGAAACTTGAAAGTTAAATTAAACATTGTATTATATAATTAATATAATTAATCATCCTTGACAATGGCAATGCATAACAATCAATTTTTAAATATTTTTTAATTTTTATATAAGTACAAAACAATAGTCACACATAAAGAGAAAAACATATTTTTATTCTTTGAAATTGTTTTGTAATTTTGTATTTGTTTTAAAATATTCAAATTTAAATATTTTCTAGAAAATATAGAAGTTTTGTTAGCCCTATCAGTAAATAATATTCTATGCCAGAGAAATACATCCAAAATAATGCATGAGAAAATACATATTTTTTTTTGGAAAAGAAATAAAATTTTGTTTTAAAGGAAATAAAAAGATAAAGAACTTTTTTACAAACAGAGAAATAAAACACACACAAAACATTAAAATAATACCAGAAATTATTCAAAACAAAAAACTTGGAGCAAAGGAGCTAACGCTAGACGTTAGCTTCTTAACGCCGAGACAGAACACTAAATTTTGATGTTTTGAAAAATATTTTTCATAATTCATTTGTATTATAAAGAGACCTTCCGTCAGTTGAAATTTCAGATTACATTGATTAGATTTGAAGGCTCTTTTAGCATGTTTTTGGTGATTTTTCAAATACTTGTGTTTTGTAAAATCATTAAAGCTCAAAATAATAAAATATGCAAACACAAGATGCAAAGATAGAATAAAAATAATATGCATGATTTAAATATAAAGAGTGAGATAATGTGAATATAATATAAGTATATCTAAGATCAAGATACCTTAACTACATGACTACACTCTAGCCCCGTACTAAGTGACGGATGAGCATGAGGAGATGCACACATGCTATAGGTTGGGGTGTTAATCCCATATGCATACAAAAGATGACACTCAACCTAGCACTCTTTCCCCCCCAGTGCCTCGCAAGGCCCTACTCGAACCCTCCCCGGTTAAGGACAAGACATGACTTAGAGGTTAGGTCTCTAATGCACATAATCCTACGCCCTCGCAATTGTGAGACACAAGTCATGGGTTAATGATTATGGATATACTAAGCGTTTTAGTCTAAGGATTGATTCATAAAACATGAGTTTATTTTAGTTTTAGAACATATAGTGGATTTTGAAACCATATTGTACTCATGAATTTTAAAGTTCAAAATTTCTCTACCTTTAGCATGTCACTATATTGATAATCCTAGCATAGACACTAAATTGAGCATATACCAAGAGGTGCAGCTAGGATAATGAATTTGGATGTTATGCAAAATATGCTAAATATATATAATTGGTTTGCATGTAATCAATTATAGAGTTTTGAAATTTTATAGACCTAGAATGAAGAAGCAATTCTATTTTATTTCATCTTGTTAATGCCAAGTTAATTTTAAGGTCTAAATATGATGAGATTTATGCAAATAATAGAGATGCACATCACACACTAAACAAGATATGAAACTATAATACCAATCACAATCATATATTTCATAATTCCTAAGGTTGATATAATTAGTTGATTTATGACAATTCTTGATAGATCATGAATTATGATATATGATAATAGTGAATTTTAGCATAAGATATTAATAGATCATGGTGGAGTGTGTAAAATCATATTCATCATTTTTGTAATTTTGTAATTTTGATTTTTCATTATAGGGGCTATCATATGCAACAAAGAAAATAGATAAATATGCAATAAGTTGTGCATTTAATATTTTAGCCTAAGACCCCTAAAAGTCCATTTAAATCCAATTTTGAAAGTAATTTCATTAGTCTTGATAATATCATTTAGCAAATTTAGCATTCAATTTATGATGATAATATAAGACATTTATAGGCAATGGATTTAAAAATGTTAAAACCTATAACAAGAAAAGATAGATCACTTGAAAACTTTATGACTTTATATTTAATTTAATTTGATTTGTTAAACATTAGGCTTAAAAAGTGTAAGTCATATTGCATAAAATATCTAAGTGACCTTAGCGTGTTGGCTCAAAAATAAGAAAACAAACAAAAGAAAAAGACATTAAGGAAATCATGAAGTAGAGTTTTGATATTTCATTTATAATTAATTCTACTTCGTGCAAATGATTGGATAGTAACGAATGAGTGATTTAGGTATCCAAAGGGGTCCAAGTGGGATGGTTCCTTTGGGTACCCAAATATATCGTGTTGGCTTTTGGGGAGACAAGGATGAATGAGCCATTTCAAGTAAAGTTAATGTGTCATTTTTCTTTATTGGTCCATTCATACCTTGGTTGTTTGTCTTTCAAATTCATATTATGATTATACGACATCTTTTTGTGGTGATAGTTGGTTGAAAAACAATTCGTTTGGGAATTATGTTTATTGACATTGCTTTTCAAAATAGATTGATGTTGATAATCATAGAGTTGTAGAATAATCATTCTTAGTGATTATGGGCATTTGATAAAATGTTTTTATTTACTTGCTGATTTTCAATTCCACTCTTTCTTATAGACCTACTTTTACAATATGAAGTTATTTCTTTGGACTTTTGATGATTTGATAAACTAGAAATAATAGATTTTTTAATACTTGAAAACTTTTGAATAATCATTTTTAATAATTCTAGTTTATCCATCAAAGCATCATTCTCTTTAATCAATTTTTCATTATGCTCTTTTGAAGTTAAAAGACCTTTTTTTCAAAACCTTGAGTTCTTCTTTAAAAGTATTATAATCAAAACAAGGATTATCATTTTTTATTAAAGAGCATGAAAGAGAATTTGAAACATCAATATAAGATTCTACTATAGCGTTTGCTTTTAAAGTTTTATTTTCTAAACATAATTTGGAATTAATATTTTTCAATTTCTTAATTCTACGTTTAGCAATTTCAAGCATACAAAATGTAGACATATAATTTGTTACAAAAGAGAAGATTTTAATTTTCTTACATTGCTATGAGATGAGGTAAGATTTGAAACAAAGGTTCCTTTGACATCTTCTTTGCATTCCTCTTCCATAGTTGAATTTCCGTCTTCTCTTTTGCTTGATGTGTTGCCATCATTTGAGTCCAATATTGTGACGTTGCATTCTTCTCTTATAGATAGATCTTCCTCCAAGCATGAGTCCTCATTGGTTTCTTCACTTGGATCCATAAGGAATTGCTCTTGTTCATCATCTGTGGAAGGAAGACTATAAAAATTCTCAAAAAATTTCTGACGCGCGAATTCCTACACCGCTTATAGGCGGGAGCAAAATGTGGTCCGAACGACAGTGTAATGGTCATTGTCAAGTAATAATATGAGAAAGTAAATCCCCAAGTATCATATCTCTCAAGGAACACAGTAAGGTGGAGTTTACTTTTGAGGAAGGACTTGAGATTGAAGTCCTTTTGGCAGATGGAATGCAGATGAAAAGGATTTTGGTTTTCTAAATAAAATAAAATAACTACAACTACTCCTATGCAATGCCGCTATGCAATGCTTCGCTTGGCGAGATGAAAACTAGGCAGGCCTTGAGCGCACTGCTTCGCAAGGCGGATGGCCGGTAGGCAAGCAGATGAGGTGAATAAGTGCAGAATCGAACTGTGCAGGCCTTGAGCGCACTACTTCGTGAGGCGAATGGATTACACAGACCGCTATGCCACGCTTCGCTAGGCGGATGGAAGAGTAGGAACACAGAATGGGCGATTAGGCTAGCAGAATGAAGTGGAGGGTGGAGTGGATTTGGTGGCGCACCTCAAATACACATATAAACAAAAGAGTAATTTCACATAGACATGAAATAAATACTACAAATCAAGGTTTATATGTGCCACATCATCAAATAATAAGGATTACATTCATATACATCAACACAAATAAGAGAAGAAGGCAATAGATACGACCGAATCCGGAGGCTTGTTGTAGATTCTCGGTAGGAATCACCGGGTTGTCAATTTGCGTCCTAACTCGGTCCCAATTATCATCCCGGGTAGAGGAGGGCTGTCACTTCCTCCCAATGGACCCGTCTTCTCTGGTAAACTACAATCCGGCCACGTCCAATGCAAAGAACTCCTTGCTTGGCGATGAAGATGAGGGTGGAATCCTCTCCTTGAAGCACTTGGATGATGGAGGCGGCCGAGAGGATGCTCCGGATTTAGATTTGCAAGGAAATGGTGGCCATAGCTCCTCCTTAAGGTTGGCAGCGATGGAGCGGCGAAAATGGCAGAATTGGAACCCTTCAGGCGCGAAAAAGAAGATTGATGCGGTTTAGGGCGAGATCTGCAGCTTTTATAGAAACAGTCAAAAATTTGGTCACGCACGGCCGAACGCACGACCGTGCGTGTATCGTGTGATATTAAATGTTCAGCAGCCCAGGAAGATGAAGCAGATTGCCCGTGCGATTTTACTCACGCACGGTTGAAACCGACCGTGCGTAAAAATGCACGGGCAAAGCCAGATGGCTCGGAAATAGGCTAACAGGGGGAGATCGTGCATTTGCTTAGAGCACGGGCGAACTGCCCGTGCGTAATCAAAATGCACGAGATGGTGCAGATCACCATTATTAGGCATAGGAGGAATCACACGATCGCATGGATCGTGCGTCAATGAAATGCACGACCGTGCGATTTCTCCAGGTTGCAATACCAAAAGAATGACGATCTGCCCAACTGCAATATAAACCAACAAGCTGGGGCACATATCACTAGCACACAGAAATATATAATAACAATAAAATAAAGAAATGGGGAGCAGCATGTGCTTACCCCCAGCAGAATAGTGCGCAATTGCACACCACAATGGGCCAAAATGTGCACTCTATGGAATAACGGATAACAATCAAATATGAACGATAATAAGTCTAATGTTTAGTGCTTTGACTAGATTATCGGCCCAAATGAGTCCATAAAAGTGTATATAAATGAGACTCATCACACCCCCAAACTTACCTGTTTGCGCGTCCCGAGCAAACAATTTCTAAGCAAACGGGGAAAGAAAAGTAGATGGCTTAAAATTAGAATACAGAGTACCATGCGAAGTCGCATGCTCACGTGCATAAGAAAAATAATAGAGAAGAGTTCTCATTATACAAACAGTTTATAGATTTCTAAGAGAGTAAAAGCATATTACAACTACTCAAAATGGTGAACCACGGTGAATCATCCGGTCACGCATACGGAGAAAGTAAACTAAGCGCTGAGATGAGCATTGCTCAAGATTGAGGTGCAGGACAAACTCCACCGAAATCCATCGGTGTCGGTGACCATAAGCTCGCCCGATCACATTCTCTCCATGATACTAGATTGGTTCAAGGCGTGAGTTAGTAGGACTTTAGGTTAGATATGGGGCTTGAGTTACGGTGAGGTAAACAAAGATAAACATGGAGGCTAAGCACACCTAATCCAACATGAGCATAAGGTAGAACTACCTGCATGACTAAAAATAAACAAGTGCACCACACCCCCAGACTTGGACTTTTGCAACATAGGTGTGCTACTCCCAATACATAAATTTTTTTAAATGATTTTCGATAAAACTCAATTTTCTTTTTCTCTTTTTTAATCATTTTTCTCTCTCTTTCTTTTTCTTGTCTTTTTCTTTCAGCAAATTTTTAAATGAGCATATCCACAAATTCACATAATAAACACCACAATCAGCACCCCCCAAAATGTAAATAAAACTATAACTACAGCTTAGATTTGGGTGCGCGACTAGGTTAGGCTTTTAGACTTTGGTGAGAAATATGCGGAGCTGAATCAATGAAAGGGTAGGCACAAAGGGGCTAGCAAGGGTAGACGATAGGCATGAAATAAAAAGTTCAACTGGGCCAAAATAATGGCCTACATCATTCTCACGCACTAGAACTATCCTATGCCAATGCTTCAAGAATCGCTTGGGGCAAGTTCTAGCCACCGAGAAAGATTCTCCATTCTCCCAACTCAAGCAATACGAGTCTAGCAGTCATTTACACACATCCCTATGCTACCTTTTGATTCACACCAGATTCACCATTTGAGTAGAGTAAACAACATTTACACTAATAGAAAAAAATATAAAACCATCAGTATAAAAAGAAGTCTAATCTACACAAATTTCTATGCAACCGAGCACTCGACTAGGAGCACTACTGGAGTCAACATTTTACTCCGCTACATAGTTCTAAGCCAGCACATAGACTTTCCCAAATAAGCAGAAGAATTAAATTCAACTCAAAGCACGCATACAAATGAGTACACGCTCAAGTGGGTGATGTGGTGCGCAAAGTGAATGAACAACAATTTTCAATAAACTAAAATAAAAGTACTTCTAGCATGCTATGCAATAGTGCACGTGAGTGAGTACACAGAACTACTCTCCCCCAGACTTAAACTAGACAACACACACAATAAATAGCTATGAAATCCAGAAAAGAGCTAAGGGAAGAGAGTACCCAATGCTCAGAAATGAGCATACCAGAAGATTGGCATTTAAATCTAGACCTAGCTGCAGCATCCATCCAGAAGAATACCTGCAGGGGTGAGCTCCGCCAAAAACAAAAGAAAATATACAAAGTAAAATGAAATATAACTAACTAAACTAAACTAGATGAAATAGAAATGCAGGAAAAATAAGATAACTACTGAGGTTATTGTCTTCCCAGCACGACTTATTCAGACTTTAAGAGTTCTAGATAATAGGAGTATGAAAAAGGAAATGAACAAGTAACTGTTCTAATATACGTGTCGGTAGCGGGTACCGATACGGCGACAGAACAGTTACCCCTCTACCTAAATAGTAATACCTGCTCTTCACAGGTAGAGGAAGCAGAAAGTAAGAAGTGGAGGAGGAGTCGTCCTCACTATTCTCACCAAAATATATGTCATTGCCCAACAAGATATCTTCTTCTTCAAGACGGGTGCAGGAGGAGAAGGCAATGAGTGGAGCTTCCACCATGGAGGGGGAATCAACCTCCTCACATAAGTGGATGCTCGCCTCATTGGCATGAGCAAGATGCTCCGAGTCCTCCTGGAGTCCCTGTGAAGAATCAACCTGCACAGGTTTAGACACTGAAGAAGGGGGTCAGGAAACAAAAGTGAAGAATGAATTAAATAATCAAAAATCGGGGGGGGGGGGGGGGGGGGGGGGGGAGTGGTCCCGGTCTCACTCCCATCAGGTTGGGGAAATAAGATATTGTTGGCATCATCAACAATACTGTAGGGCTCAGTAGGATCATTAGTGACCTCCTCCATGATTTGGACTTCCTCCACCGGTGCTGAGGTAGAATCCTCGTTACCTTGGGAAATATCCTCCACCATAGGAATAGGCACAACACATAAATCACCTGCCTTATCCAGCGAAACATCCTCAATAATGTCGTCAGAGACAATTGTAGTAGTATGCACAATAGGGGGAGGAATAGTGCTTGGATAAAAGTCAAACACCGATTCCTCACAAAGAATCGAATTCATGCAAGGTGATGTATGCAAAGGGGAAATGGGCTCAGCCTTGTCAGAGCCCAGATCAGCCACATATCTGATAACTGTGTCAACATCATTCCCTTCAAAATATGAAGGTGGCACTGACACATAACCAAATGTTGAAGGTGTGCCGCCAGAGGTAGGAGTCGGGATGATCCGGATATCCGGCTCATCATCCTCATCCAATTGGCGAAGATACTCGACACAGTCCTTCAAGGCCTGATTCGTGCTCCGACAAAACAAGCACTGTCTTGCTGGCTTCTTTAGTACAACAGGTACTGAAGACGCAAAGAAGTATATCGGTAAAGGCTCAGAAGAATATCCATAGGACTTACGCGCACCATATGAAGTACCAGACAAAGTTGGTGCTCCATATACTGGGCCTTGAGTGCTAGGGTTATTATCTCCCTTTGGACATCTATCACTAGCATGAGAGATATCTCCACACCAACGGCAACGAATATTAAATGAAGCCCACATTGCGTGAAGATAACTAGATTCGAAAGAAAAACAAGACTATGCAAAATACTACACCCAACAATAATTTATCTAAGCAACCTATATAAAACAAGAAAATGGAATAAGAAGAACTGAAATAAAATAAAGGATGCAATTTACAAATGGAAGAACTTCTCTTGCAGGTTCTCCCTCTCCAGAAAACTCACATGTCTGTGTTCCCTGGCAATGGCGCCAAAAACTTGACGCGCAAATTCCTACACCTCTTATAGGCAGGAGCAAAACGCGGTCTGAACGGCAGTGTACCGGTCATTGTCAAGTAATAATATGAGGAAGTAAATCCCCAAGTATCGAATCTCTCTAGGAACATAGTAAGGTGGAGTTAACTTTTGAGGAAGAACTTGAGATTGAAGTCCTTTTGGCAGATGGAATGCAGACGAAAAGGATTTTGGTTTTGTAAATAAAATAAAATAACTACAACTACTCCTATGCAATGCCGCTATGCAATGCTTCGCTTGGCGAGATGAAAACTAGGTAGGCCTTGAGCGCACTGCTTCGCAAGGCGGATGGCCGGTAGGCAAGCGGATGAGGTGAATAAGTGCGAAATCAAACTGTGCAGGCCTTGAGCGCACTGCTTCGTGAGGCGAATGGATTACACGGGCCGCTATGCCACACTTTGCTAGGCGGATGGAAGAGTAGGCACACGGAATGGGCGAGTAGGCTAGCGGAATGAAGTGGAGGGTGGAGTGGATTTGGTGGCGCACCTCAAATACACATATAAACAAAAGAGTAAGTTCACAAAGACATGAAATAATCACTACAAATCAAGGTTTACATGTGCCACATCATCAAATAATAAGGATTACATTCATATACATCAACACAAATAAGAGAAAAAGGCAAGAGATACGACCGAATCTGGAGGCTTATTGTAGATTCACGGTAGGAATCGTTGGGTTGTCAATCCGCGTCCTAGCTCGGTCCCAACTATCGTCCGGGGTAGAGGAGGGCTGTCACTTCCTCCCAATGGACCCGTCTTCTCCGGTAAACTACAATCCGGTCACGTCCGTTGAGAATAACTCTTTGCTTAGCGATGAAGATAAGGGTGGAATCCTCTCTTTGAAGCACTTGGATGATGGAGGCGGCCGAGAGGATGCTCTGGCTTTAGATTTGCAAGGAAATGGTGGCCGAAGCTCCTCCTTAAGGTGGGCGGCGATGGAGCGGCAAAAATGACGGAACTAGAACCCTTCAGGCGCGAAAAAGAAGATCGATGCGGTTTAGGGCGAGATCTGCAACTTTTATAGAAACAGTCAGAAATTATGCACACACGGTCGAACGCACGACCGTGCGTGTACCATACGATATTAAATGTTTAGCAGCCCAGGAAGATGAAGCAGATCGTCCGTGCAATTTTACTCACACACAGTCAAAACTGACTGTGCGTAAAAATGCACGGGCAAAGCCAGATGGCTCGAAAATAGGCTAACAGGGTGAGATCGTGCATTTCCTTCGCGCACGGTCGAACTGCCCGTGCGTGAACAAAATCCACGAGCCAGTGCAGATCACCATTATTAGCCACAAGAGGAATCACACGATCGCAGGGATGGACACGTCAATGAAATGCATGACCGTGCGATTTCTCCAGGTTGCAATACCAAAAGAATGAAGATCTGCCCAGCTGCAATATAAACCAACATGCTGAGGCACATATCACCAGCACACATAAATATATAATAACAACAAAATAAAGACATGGGGAGCACCATGTGCTTACCCCCAACAGAATAGTGCGCAATTGCACACCACAATGGGCCAAAATGTGCACTTCGTGGAATAACGGATAACAATCAAATATGAGCGATAATAAGTCTAATGTGTAGTGCTTTGACTAGATTATCGGCCCAGATGAGTCCATAAAAGTGTATATAAATGGGACTCATCAATTTCCAAACTTCAAATGCAGTAGGAAGTGTATAAATAAGTTTGAAAATATTTTGATCAAGTGCACAATATAGACTATTCATAGATTTGGCATTTAAAATCAATTTATTTTTATTGAGAATACTCTGGGGCATTTTGATTGTAATATTCCAAACTTCAATATCCAAAGATTTAAGAAATTTTTCCATAAGATTTTTCCACTCATTATAATTTTCACTCATAAATAAAGGTGGTGATAATGATTTTTCTTTTTTCATAAAAATTATCACCTCTAGAAGATGCGAGATCATGAAGCGCCATTATTCCCGGTTGTGAAGCCGTATTGGAATAACCTACGCTCTGATACCATGTGTTGGATCTTACGACGCTCTTAGGGGGGGGGGGTGAATAAGGGTTTTATGGAATTTTAAATCTTAATTAAATTTATCAGAGTTTATGACTGAAGCTTAGGAATATTTTATAAGAAAATATATTTTGATATCTCAGAAAAGATTGTTTCCAGAGAATCGTCTCCAATCAGCATACTACTCATAGGGATGTGTAGCTATAGTTCCTGTACAACCTGCACACTATAAACACACAAAATACAAGATCAAATACAACACAGTATTTGTTATTCTCAAACCAAGAGATGCAAAACATAGGCTCCAATATTAGGGGCCTCACTTTGACCCTTTGACCTCACAATAGCATCCCTAGCCTAGTAGGGGTCCTTTGGAGCACCAAGGGCCCATTGTGGTCAACCAAAGAGGCCAATTTGACCAAAGTCAACCCTGACCCTAAATTGGTCAAAGTAGCCTAATTAGGGCCAATTGGGCTCCACCATGCCAAATTGACCTTGCCCCTACCCTTATAAGGATATTAGGGACCCAATAGACCAAAAAGCCCCATCACCGGCCTTCAATTTGGCCGATTTGATCTAAGTCAACCCTAGGCCTATTTTGGTCAAAAGTGGCCTATTAAGGGTCAATTGACCCACACCTTGCCCAATTGACCCTACCTAGACCTTCCTAACCTTTAAGGGAGGCCAATGGGTCACTAGCCACCCTTTGGGGTCAACCCAAATGGTCAAATTGACCAAGTTAACTCCACCTTGATTTTAGGTCAAAATTCCCCATTTTGCACAAACCAAGCCCAATCCACTTGCGCTAAGCCTAATTGGAGTAGCCCATTAGCTTAGGAGGCTGATAATTACCAGGATTTGCCACTCAATTTTTGTAAAAGATGACTAGGAGAGAGAAACCCCATTTCCCCCAAAAATGGTGGAGAGAGAGAGAGAGAGAAGAGTAATGGCATTCATGGTCAAGGGTGGCCAATTAAGCTCCCAATTGATGGAGATTCCTCTCCCCTGGCAGTTACAAGAAGATTGGGGGGGGGGGGGTTATCCAGCTCACAAGGGGATGAATTCAGGGGGATTTAGAGGTGGCCGAAATCCTTCATCAATGGCCATTAATGGCCACCAAGTGAAACCCCCCTCTTGCCTCCAATTGAGGCTTTTAACACCTTCAGAAGAGTGAGAGGAGTGAAACCCACCTTCTTCCAGATAGAATCGTGCAGTGGAGGCTCGGATCGACATGGCTCCAAAATCTGAAAGGAGAGTTAGTTCTTAATATTATTAAAACTCTTGTTTAAATTTTAATTCAAAGTAAATGATATATATAAATATATGAGTGTTCTGAGTGCTGTATGAGTAATAAACACAAACAGTAAGAGTGCTTAAGTAATCACAACAAGAAATAAGAAATAAAACAAACAAGCAAAGCACACATCCAGATGACACAAGAAATATAGTAGTTCCCCTCAACCTGGGTACATCTACTCTTCTACCCACTGGTAGGAATCCACTAGAGGTTTTTGATCAGGTGCCCTCACACCAATGAGCTTTTGATAAGGTGCCCAAAAACCAAGGGAGCTTTTGATTAGGTGCTCTAACCAAGATGCAGGTTTTTTCTAAGGTGCCCTGTCACCGGGAGTTAACTTTTGAAGGGAGTTATAACCCTTTACAAGATGGGAAGGAGAAAGGGAAAAGATATATTGTTCTTCTCTTTTTGCTGAGAAGAATCTTGATGATCCTGATGAGATGTTGTGTTTGGATCTTGATGATGATGTTGAAGAAAGCTCCCCCTGTCTGATTTAAGATTGATGACAGCTTGTGAATGAAGCTCCTTCTCTAGATTGCAATACTCCTCTTTTCTTCTTGCAGTTTAGATCCCTGAGCAAATGATCTTGATTGGTGTCTCAGGGTATAGATGATCTGCAAGAGAAGAGTTAGCAAAAACAAAACAAGATAGAGTAATAATGTTGTTCTCTTATTTTTGTTGATGTTCTTCTTTTTCTCTTCTTCTTCTTCTTCTTCTTCTTCTTCTTCTTCTTCTTCTTCTTCTTCTTCTTCTTCTTCTCTCTTCTATGTATAGAAAATGTAATATGTTCTGTCTATATAATCTGTACAGCAATATGTTCTGTTCTATCTTCCTTCTTCTTTTCTCTGCACTTGTCTGTATATTTATTCTGAGAGCTTTCGACTGATTTGAATTCTTGCCGACAAAAGAGGAAAGAGATAATATCACTTTTATTTCCCAGATCCTCGAGAACATAAGTTGTCGTCTTTAGCTTTGCTGTAACGGCTATAACATTTAATGCTTCTGCCAACGGCTATTAAAATAATACTGAAGATATTTCGTCGAGCTCAGCTTCAAGTTCGTCGACCTCATCATTTGATTCGTCGACCTGAACATTTGATTCACTGTTCTGAACATCTGTTGAATATTCGTCGAACGCAGACTTGAGTTCGTCGAACGGAAGGATTCGTCGACCGCTGAGACGGGCTGGATCGTCGACCGCTGAGATGGGCTAGATAGATATGTTGGCCTTTTTATTTCATTAAAGTATAAATTTGAAAAATTTCTTTGATTTTGTTGAACATACATAATTTTCTTCTTAACAGGTTGTTCAAATTTATTTTTCAAAGAAATAATTTTCTTTTCTGATGTTTTCAAATCTATTTTAAGTTTAGTGTGTTCAGAAGTTATTTTTAACACTTTTATTTCTTTGTCAGATTTGTAATTTTCAGCAATTATTAAATCTATACATGATGAATTGAAAACAGATTTAAAATCAGATTTTATTAAATCTGTGCATGATGAAGTGAAAACAGATTTAAAAGGATCAGAGGTAGAAATAAAGTTGGAGGTTACCTCAGTTACCTTTTCTGTTTCAGATTCTGCATCTGATATGTGATATGAGCTTGAGCCATATATGGCCATCATGCAGAAAGCTCTGGCTTTTTGTTCTTCTTTTTCTTCTTCTTCTTTAGTTAGACTGAATGATGGTTCTGCATCAAACAAACAGTTAGTAGAAGAAGTAAAGGTGGGTTCATTTACCATCCTTGAGAGGGAGTTTCAGATGCTTCTTGCTGAAGTGCAATCAGCCACTTTGTGAAAAATGTCATTTGACATTGATTGAGCTAATATCTCCATGGCCTTTGCATCAAGCACTGATCAACTTTTCTTGATCATTTCCATGGCCTTTGGTGGAGGTATCTATAATTCCTAATTTTACCTCTGATACCAATTGAAAGGAGAGTTAGTTCTTAATATTATTAAAACTCTTGTTTAAATTTTACTTCAAAATAAATGATATATATAAATATATGAGTGTGCTGAGTGCTGTATGAGTAATAAACACAAACAGTAAGAGTGCATAAGTAATCACAACAATAAATAAGAAATAAAACAAACAAGCAAAGCACACATCCAGATCACACAAGAAATATAGTAGTTCCCCTCAACCTAGGTACATCTACTCTTCTACCCACTGGTAGGAATCCACTAGAGGTTTTTGATCAGGTGCCCTCACACCAATGAGCTTTTGATAAGGTGCCCAAAAACCAAGGGAGCTTTTGATCAGGTGCTCTAACCAAGATGCAGGTTTTTGCTAAGGTGCCCTGTCACCGGGAGTTAACTTTTGAAGGGAGTTATAACCCTTTACAAGATGGGAAGGAGAAAGGGAAAAGATATATTGTTCTTCTCTTTTTGCTGAGAAGATTCTTGATGATCCTGATGAGATGTTGTGTTTGGATCTTGATGATGATGTTGAAGAAAGCTCCCCCTGTCAGATTTAAGATTGATGACAACTTGTGAATGGAGCTCCTTCTCTAGATTGCAATACTCCTCTTTTCTTCTTGCAGTTTAGATCCCTGAGCAAATGATCTTGATTGGTGTCTCAGGGTATAGATGATCTGCAAGAGAAGAGTTAGCAAAAACAAAACAAGATAGAGTAATGATGTTGTTCTCTATTTTTGCTGATGTTCTTCTTTTTCTCTTCTTCTTCTTCTTCTTCTTCTTCTCTTTTCTCTGTATAGAAAATGTAATATGTTCTGTCTATATAATCCGTACAGCAATATGTTCTGTTCTATCTTCATTCTTCTTTTCTCTGCTCTTCTCTGTATATTTATTCTGAGAGCTTTCGGCTGATTTGAATTCTTGCCGACAAAAGAGAAAAGAGATAATATCTCTTTTATTTCCCAGATCCTCGAGAACATAAGTTGCCGTCTTTAGCTTTGCTGTAACTGCTATAACATTTAATGCTTCTGCCAACGACTATTAAAATAATACCGAAGATATTTCGTCGAGCTCAGCTTCAAGTTCGTCGACCTCATCATTTGATTCGTCGACCTGAACATTTGATTCACTATTCTGAACATCTGCTGAATATTCGTCGAACGCAGACTTGAGTTCGTCGAATGGAAGGATTCATCGACCGCTGAGATGGGCTGGATCATCGACCGCTGAATATTGAGCTGTTCGTCGAACGCAGACTTGAGTTCGTCGAACGCAGGGTTTCGTCGACCGCTGAGCCGGGGTCTGTTCGCCGACCGCTGAGACAATCTGTTCGTCGACCGTTGAACCAATATGTTCGTCGACCGCTGAGCTCAGGAGGGATTGTCGAGCGCTGCTTGGATTTCGTCGAACGCAGCTTTAAACCTTTTCGTCGACCGCAGAGCGCCGTTCGTCGAACGCAGATCGCCGTTCGTCGAACGCAGAGAACTTATGTATTTTTTATTCTTCTCTTATTTTTTAGCCTATTAATATATATCTATTTTTAGCCTTCTTTCTTAATGGGATTTGATCTAAGTTATAATATGATTTATGATAGAAACTTAGACACTAAAGGTGGATCCTAACTCAAATCAAAACTAAGGTTTCAACAAAATCTACCCAAGCTCCCATGGTGAACCGTCGATCGGCTAGGCAAATGGCCACAACTCAGGTCTGATCTGCTTCTCCTCTCCTAGTGCTAGATCTACATTCAATTGGGGCTTGATTCCAGCCAAATTGGGCTCGAATCAAGCATTCCAAGGAGCTCATTTTCGAGCTCTTTTCCCCTCCTCAAAATCCCTGTTCCGGCCACCACCGGCCGGTAAACGACCACCTATCGCCGGCCACCGCCTCGACGGAGGTGGTGGGGGCACTTGCCGATCGAGGAGGGGTGAGGGTGGCCAGAAAATTGGCTTTGAAGTTGGCCCAGGACGGGGCTATCTCAGCCCTTGGCTGGAGGAAGCAGAGAGCCTGGAGCCGTGTAACGACTCAAGACCCGACTCCGCCTTTCGCCCGGAGGGCATGATGGATCGTTAGGGCTGCAGCCCAAGACACACCCCAACCCATCTGCGTGCCTGTTTCTCAGCAGCGCCAGGTTGTTGAGGCCAGGTCTCGAACCTGCAACCTCCTTGATAAGGAGTCTTCAAACCACTCCTCATCACCAATTGAGCTGCAGCTCAATTGGTGATGAGGAGTGGTTTGAAGACTCCTTATCAAGGAGGTTGCAGGTTCGAGACCTGGCCTCAACAACCTGGCGCTGCTGAGAAACAGGCACGCAGATGGGTTGGGGTGTGTCTTGGGCTGCAGCCCTAACGATCCATCATGCCCTCCGGCCGAAAGGCGGAGTCGGGTCTTGAGTCGTTACAAAAAAGTGCACTTTTTTGTAACACCCCAGGGCAGGCCACAACCTCTTCCTGTGTGTTAGGGCTGCAGCCCGAGTGACACCCCAACCAACTCTGCGCGCCTGTTTCTCAGCAGCGCCAGGTTGTTGAGGCCAGGTCTCGAACCCGCAACCTCCTGGATAAGAACTCCTTCAACCGAGTCTCATCACCAACTGAGCTGCAGCTCAATTGGTGATGAGGAGTGGTTTGAAGACTCCTTATCAAGGAGGTTGCAGGTTCGAGACCTGACCTCAACAACCTAGCGCTGCTGAGAAACAGGCGCGCAGATGGGTTGGGGTGTGTCTTGGGCTGCAGCCCTAACGATCCATCATGCCCTCCGGCCGAAAGGCGGAGTCGGGTCTTGAGTCGTTACAAAAAAGTGCACTTTTTTGTAACACCCCAGGGCAGGCCACAACCTCTTCCTGTGTGTTAGGGCTGCAGCCCGAGTGACACCCCAACCAACTCTGCGCGCCTGTTTCTCAGCAGCGCCAGGTTGTTGAGGCCAGGTCTCGAACCTGCAACCTGCTGGATAAGAACTCCTTCAACCGAGTCTCATCACCAACTGAGCTGCAGCTCAGTTGGTGATGAGACTCGGTTGAAGGAGTTCTTATCCAGGAGGTTGCAGGTTCGAGACCTGGCCTCAACAACCTGGCGCTGCTGAGAAACAGGCGCGCAGAGTTGGTTGGGGTGTCACTCGGGCTGCAGCCCTAACACACAGGAAGAGGTTGTGGCCTGCCCTGGGGTGTTACAAGCCGCACGATTTGCACCAAGATCTGTGCAGAGATCAAATATATATGTTATATTATGTAATGTATTTTGTCACACTTTAGGGAGTTCTTTAAATTAATTGATAAAAATACTTAATGACGCCTACTAGAAAAATGTTCAACATAACAGTTGTAGGTCATGGAGTCTAGTTTTATTTAAAATTTGTTTCATCAAATTTGGACCACTATGCTGACCTCAACAATCAAAATAGTGCAACATGTGCAAAGGGTTGACCAGATCTTGATCTGTGTGCCCCCATCAATCCAGCCATCCAAAAGACTTGAAAATTGAAACATAGGCTTTTTATACCCACACAGTTAACATATCCAAAAATGAGAATTTTTGGCGGACATTTTTCTAAGGTTTTTACAAAAATCTAATAATTCATGTATTAATTAATTATAGGGTCTAATGACCTCAAAACACCACCAAATTTTAGTGGCTAGTCCTTAGGGCTATGGTATGTCCCTGGTAAAAATTTCATCCTATTTGGGATTGATTTGGTTGAGTATTTAACTATCCCAAGATTGGTCAAACTAAGGGTTAAAATGTCAAAAGTGCACTTGTTGTGTTGAGTGGTCACATCTCATTCAAAAGTGATGAAACTTTGGCCACTGATTTAATCACACACAAAACACCTCCTCCCAAGATTTGGAGTGAATTGGAATAGTTGTGCCCTTCGTAACCTAGTTCTAACCCTAGGGTTGCACTTTGAGCCTTGTGAAGGACATAGAGTCATATGTCATTGAATGGTCATGCAACTTGGTAGTTAAGTTCATAGGGTGTAAATAGGGCCTAGGTAATTTTATGAGAATTTTTGGAACTTTTCCCCCTCTGAATTAGGTTATAAACTTTTATGGCACTTTCCTATAAGAGGAATTTACATGCTCAATTTATCTTGGATTTTGATGAAAGTTTGGTAGTGCTCTTATAATCATGATATATATAAAGCTCTAGTAATTTTTGTGTAATTTTTGAATTGATTTAATTAGTTCTTCATTCACAAGTTAACTATTTTGCCTTGAGATTATGATAAAAAAATGAGGGCCAATTATTCTGTGGAAAATTGTGAAACTTGGTGATAGGACATTTTAGAGTATTAGAAAGTTTTGTGAAGTTTTGTACAAATTTTGGAATTATTTATCAGTAGGTTACTTTACAATGTTGCTAGTTTGGGTTTTATTGAAATATTTATTTATGTGACCAAATTGTTTTGATAAATTATGAAACTCAGTCAGTACACTTTTCTGATCATTATAGAGGTCTGGTAGTTTTACCATAATTTTTGGACAAGTATTTTTGGTGGTTCCTTCTTTAACTTCCAATTTTGAATAACTACTCAATACTATAATTGGAGGCCAACACCTTATTGTAAAATTGTGATATTCTGTATTTACTATTATTTTGACATCATAGATTTTCCATAATTTTCTGGGGGCCATATCATAAGAAGATATTATACTTCATGTTCAATTTCATACTTGGCCAATGTTGGAGAAATTATAATAAATGCCAAATAAATAAGGGAAAATATGATCATCTATATTTAGTCTTATAATATCATGATAGACTCCTAGTAATAATCATAGGTCATTCAGATTAATATATGGAGTACCTCCTCTCTTGCAACTCATGTAGCTCATATTGGTCTGCGTATAGTAGAAACTGTAGAGTTAACTTAACTAGTAGTCAATTAGGTGGGAATGGATGGTAGACGGTGTACTTAGTTTGGTTGAGTAGATTGAGGTCATCAATAGAAGTCTATATGTTGAGTGGGCCTGTTATGCTAAAGGCAAGGGTGTGCTCAGGATCGACGAAAGATCGTCTTTTCCTTAGGGAGTCATAAAATGCTTAGGGTTAATCCAAGTGTAATGATAAGAGGGGTATACTTATGGGTAGTTATAAATAACATTAAATGCCTTGGAAAGGGAGCTTTGGGGTGTCATCCCATCATAGCTCCTAGTACCGCTGCGAGCCCCTCACAGGGTAGTCCTCAGGAAGTCTATGGTTAACCCTAAATAACAGGAATAAGCTGTTATGTAAGATTGCCTAAATAATACACACACCCACATCCCATGGTTACAGGGGGGTTAGTTGGTTTGGTCTGACAAGTGGTAGGCTCGATGGTTGTAGGTGCGGACGGGTTGGTTTGGCCAGCCGGTGGCTCGGAAGGTTATGGTGACGGGCGGGTTAGCTCGGGGAGCATGTGGCTCAGAGATATAAATAGGATTCATGAATGTATGTGCATAAGGTGGTGGGTATTTAGTGTTGACGGTCGTCGCACCGACGTCGATACTTTGGCTCGGTAAGCATGGATAACACTTTACCAATAAAAGTCTGGTGGAGTGGCCAGCAAGAGTACGCAGGAGCTCCTCTATTGTGTTCTTAGCATTGAGGCGATAGGTCTAGGTTAGGTAGTGCATATACCAACCTAGAGGTTTGCGAGGCCCAACCCACCGCTTCCTTTTGCCACTACGGGGGTATCTTGGGAGTTTTGCTAGCTCCAAAAAGGGGGAACGAAAGGTCTGTGCGCATAGAGTCATAGCGTGTGAGTTGCACTTGTGTGGTCATAGCATAAACTGCATAACTTTGTATGTCATAGCATAAACATTACATTTCAACACCTACCCCTATCGTATAAATTGGTTATGAGACTTTTTATACGATATGCCCTGCTAAACGACCCCTTGGTCTATAGGTTTGTGTGGGCATTCCTATAAATCAAGGTTACTCTTCTTTATTATTGATTTACTTATTTTTGCTTTAATTATTACGGTTTTACTTACTGCTGTTTAATTGTTATTGCTTCACTCACTGTTATATATACTGTGGTATGGTAGACCTTTCCTGTAGTTTAGGTTCACCGTCACCTGTTTTTGTTTTTACCCCTTATTGTCCTCCGCTTCATCCTTCCCGCTCAGTGTCTAGTTTGACTGACGGTCGGTGGACCTTATCATTTTAGGAGACCGATGAGACGCTGCAACACCATAGGCCGGTGCAGATGGAGGCGAGACAGTCTAGCACGGGAGCACCAGTCTTAGAATTTGTGATTGTTACTAGTTGATTTGCTTCCGTGAGTGACATTGTAGTGAGGATTTGATGTATCGGGCAGGTGCCCTTATTATTACTGTTATCTTTTATTCAGTTATTTCTTGTGGACATCTTTTATTCTAGATATTATATTTCATGTGATGTGGACTTGATTTCTAAATGTCTTCAGTTGTACATCTCTTTTCTGTGATCGATATGGAGGGTAGAAGCGACGTTTTGTGGTGACGACCTTTCCGAGTGATTGTGTCACCGCAAAGCGGCGGTATTGGGCATAAGACCCGGTAGCAAAGCAAAAAAAGAGGGTCTTACAGTATGCTTCTCCTAGTATATATAGGACAAGTCATTTATTCTCATCTATTTACTTAAACCTAATCATCGAGTTATTTTGGATTTAATCAGGCTTATTTTCACTTGCTCAATCGGATTTAATTTAATATTCTGCTTGAATATTCACTTGCTGTTTATTTTGCTGCTATATCTTTGTTGAAATATTTAAGTGATGATCCCATCGAACCTGCAAATAAAATAGAGATGTTAAATACTTGTCATTTGCTAGTATTTTGTCAATATAAATAATAAGAAATAGCCTATAAAACTGTATAATTATTACATGTCTCATCTTCTAGTGATTATTTTAGGGTTACCTGACTCAAATATAATTATCTCGAATATATATATATATATATATATCTTTATTATATAAAACAATATACATATCTCCCGCTCTTACCATAGATTCATTTTACACCGTTGATTTGATTTTTCATAATCAGAATCACCGTAAAAAAAATACAATATAAAACTTCCCACGATTTTACACCGTTAATTTTTTTTTTTACAAAATAAATATGGTAATATTAATGTAAATTTTTTACGGTCATTTTGAGTACTCATATGTATATGTTGCGGGCGCAACCCGCAAACACGTCGAGCACGGGCGAAGCCCGTGCGGAGGCGGGCAAAGCCCGCCTGGATATGGCCAATGGCCGCCTGACAGCATCGCGCCGGGGGTGGGCGAAGCCCTCCGTCGCCGGCCGGGTACTATCGCGCTTGGGTGTAGGGGCGGAGCCCTGTGTAGTGCACTCGTATAGATATACTCTAGTTTTACAACCCAACATTTTCAAATGTCTCCGACATCCGACATTTGAAAGACTAATTCAATATGTACCCGATACCCGACATTTAAAACATTGGCCTCATCACACCGAGCCAACTACAAAACGACGACAAAAGACTTTCTCTTTGATTACCGCGAGCTAGAGTATTCACTACTAGATTCGGTGGCATAACCGATGCGGCGAGAGGGCATGCCTCTCGATCTGTTAGCCGAGCCACCACGAGGAAAGGATGAGTCTGAGTCGCTATAATTAGACGAGGTCCCGTCAAACTCATCCTCGAACACCTCGAAGAGGAGAGGTTCAACCGACAAGACCTCGTCCCCGACGACAAGCTTGCCCATGCGTCACAAGCAGGTGAGCATGAGCACGCCACCATCGCAGACGTACTGGCGCAGAATTGATCTTAGGTCGGGGGCCAATTAGTAAAGGATACCCTTCTTCTTCACCAAGGCCTCTAGCATGGGAGGAGCGGCGTGTTGGGTTTCTTTTGCAACATCATATGCGCAGCGGAATAAACTAGATACCGTAAACAAGAGTATATTTGATCTTGTGAAAATAGTACGTTAAGAAATAAACAAAAGTACCTGATGTCAGAATCAAGATTCACGACTTGCTGTTGAAAGCCCTTGGTAGAACTGAGATCCACACTTCAGTCGGGATTGAGTTCTTCGAGAATGTAGAAATAGATCTACGTCTTTACGGGTATCCACACTAACACCGAGAACACCTTGCCATCGTCAAATGATAGAAGGCTGAATGAAGATCGTGTTCTTCGTCTCCACGAATTACTAGATTCGTTTCCAGGAGAGGATAAGAGGCCAAGTTTCAGTTCTCTAAAAGAAACTACAGCCGCCGACAAGCAGAATGTTTTCTCTCTCTGGAAAAAGCCGAATGAATAGTTTTATTGAGCTCTCATCCAATACCTAATATACATATCAATATATATATATACACTAGTTTCTGAGACGGTTCAGTGCTTCTTGTATTAAGTGAACCGGGTTCGGTAAGGTGAAATAGTCTCGTCGATCAAATCGACATGCAGTCAGCATCAAGTCGATAAACATGTTTAATCGGCTTGATGTCTCGACGACAAAGACCCCATATCGACTGAACAGTCAAACTGATATTAATCAAGTCCCATCGAAGGACGGCGAGCCATCCAAGAGAGCGGGTAAGGAAGTCACAGCGGAAGAGACAGAGCGACTTGTGCAGTCACGGTATCTCCCCATGAGCTTGCAGGGAGTTTGATTCTGAGAAGTGGAGAATCCGGCGAGTTACCAGGAAACTCTCTTGTGTGAGTTGGGCGCATCTCATCAACTCACAACTGGCCAACAGGGTGGGAGGAGCCCTTTCTGCGATGAAGACTTGTTGGACCCAGTACCAGAAGGGTTCAGGGAACCCACCCTGAGTTACTACTCAAGGAAGGATGATCTGATCCACCACCTGCAAGGGTTCGATGATGTGGTCTCAATCTGGGACATGATCGACGTGTTCAAGTACAGCTTCTTTTCCATCACCTTCTAGGGAAAGGAGAGAGATTGATTCCATCAGCTACTAGGAGGATCCACCTACTGCTTTGAGGACTTACGTCGAAGGCTGACATTGCGGTTTTTAACCTCAAAGTAGAGGAAGAAGGAGGAAACTGCTCTCTTCCTTCTATCGCAGGGAGTCCATGAGACTCTGTGACACTACATCGATCACTTCTAGGAGGAAGTCCTCGGAATCCAGGAGGTGGATGGCTACACTCTACAACCAACACTCATGTTCAACCTTAGAGAAGGTCTCTTCAAGCTGGAGATCCGCTGAGATCCCCCGATGTCCTACGAGGAAATGATTGATAGGGCGAAAAAGTTCATCTTGGGAGAGGCGATAAATAACAGCTTCTTACACAAGCTAACTAGGTTGACCAGGGATGAGGAAGAGGAGATCCCATAGCAGGGAAAAAAGATGGAGTCGGGGAGGAAAGAAGGAAGGATGCAGGGAAGAAGGGAGCATGAAGATCCTAAGAGGCAAGACGTGCCCAGGAGGCAAGAGGAGCTGAGACAGCAGGAGGTGAGAAGGCCATATGTGGCTCTTAAGAATTGAGGATAGGAAATGAGGTTTCAGGCCCCCTTGAATAGGCCACCGTGGAGCCGGCAGGAAGACCCCAATAGATGGGTCCCAGAAGAAGGTTCTCTCCTGAGAGGAGGAATAACTACAACCAGCCAGAGAGGCACATGAGGTGGACATAGAGAGATGATGGCGATTGCCAAGCAGGGTAACCAGAGGCAAAGAAGACATTGTTTGAGGAAGAACCAACCAGGGTTGATCGCATTGTATTGCGAGATACATCAGTAAGATGGGCATGACACCGTGACTTTCCCAGAGTTCCTAGAAGCCAGGCGAAGGGGTGGAGAAAGAGGAGTGCCACAACCCGCATTTTCTCAATATTTGCATAATATCAGAGTAAGAGAAAATACGTGCTGTGATGCCACGCCGTGCAGGGGACAACTGCAGACGTTCAGGCAAAACCAACCCTTCACTTAATGTTGGTAGAAAAACATATATTTTATATTTGAAAAACTTCATTTAAGTTTAGAGCTTAAGAATCCGTGTCCCTCGATTTCAGTGGATCAACTAGTCCACCCATAAGAAAATATATACGCAGTGGAAAAAAAATACTTAATTCACTTCTTTTCATCCTATATGAGCATGAGGACCTAACAGTACATGCTAATGATATGTAAGTTTCTATGTTTAGTGTAAGTAAACAAAGGAGTTTTACGAGCCTTAAAATAGAATAACATTCGATTGAAAAAGATGCTATGAGTCTAAGCTAGAATGCAGCTTTTATGTTTAAAATATCTAACATGCATCCTATCATAAATCATTCCCAGAAAGCAAACATATAAATGACTAGCAAATATCAGCAGTAAAACCAGCAAGTAGACTAACACAAACTATGGACGTCAACAAGCTGACACGAACCCATAGAAATAAAATACAAGTCTAACTGAGACAACACAGCAACTACCTCACATGCTGCAACAACCACGACCTAGAGTCACCAGCCCAAGCTCTCTAACTACTACTGCGCAAGTGGTAGCTAAAACAAAAGGATAAAATATATACACAACATGTATATTGACCAAGAATGACAACAAGGATAAACCTTATGCCGAGTGCGATAAAAATCTATCTCACAGCCATAAATTTGGCAAAAGAAAGACAATAGTACTTATATTAATAGCAATAATAGATAAAAGAGACTGATCAGGTAAAAAAGGGCATCATTTAATGCCGAGCAAAACAAGACACTGAGGCGGAGGCACATAGTCCAACACGAACCATCAGTCCAAAACACAAGCCCCGGGTGTATGATCCACAAATAAAAGACACTGCGATGGTGGTACATTCCACTAACGCTCACAACCCAACATATCATAAATAATCATTAATCTTATAAAAGAGTATATAAATAGCCTACTGGTATCATGCCAGACTTGATATTAAGACATCCAGATGACAGGATGAGAAAAAAGGAAAAAGAAAAGAAGAAAAAAACCTTAACATACCATCTCGACGATCGACGGGAGGTCCCGTCGATCGGCCTCTCGTCCCGCCGATCGACTTACCGTCGATCGATTTATCGTCGATCGACTTCTCATCCCGTCGATCAATTTCTCAACCCGCCGATCGACTTACTATCGATCAGCTACCCATCCCGTCGATCGGCTTCCCATCCCGCCGATCGACTTACTGTCCAGCCGATTTTCTGCTCTAACTTACTTAACTCAAGGTAATCTACACAAAATTCATCTAAACTACCAGATCATTCTACCTGAACTCAAATTCAACTATAGAACCAACATTTAGACACTTTAGGAGGAATAAGATCTATACTAAAGTTAAGAATGAAGATAAATGCATAAAAACAAGCAATTTGGCACACTGGGCTTTAAAAGGGCATGAATCAAGTTGTTTTAGGTACATGTCAGCAAACAATCATGAGGGTAAACTTTTGAATTTAGTCTTAGGATTTAGGCACAAAATTTAACTATCTAACCTGAGTCCTGACACTTAAAAGGAAAATTTTCAAAGAGCATAGTAATGATTTACTTGGATAAGACTGAAAGAAATGAAGAAAAAGGAAATAAGAATTTCAAGAGAGATTAAGCAGGGGAAGCAAACCACCACATGCCTTAATTCCTCCAGACTCCAAACGGAGGTGTGGCTAGAAGAACACGAACACGAAGAGCTCGTCGAGAGCTTTCCAAAACTAAGCTCCGACGAAAAAGAGGGGAACCTGAGCTCTCGAGATGGTGGCCGGAGGGATGATGGAGAATAGTCCTCCGTCCTCTCAACTCTCTGGTTGCGATTTCTTGGAAAGGGAGATACAGGAAAATGGGGAAGATGAAGATCATGGCCATTAAATCATTTTAAGATGGTGGGGGTTAGATTTTCAAGAAAAAATCCTATATATTATATTATTTATAAGTTGAGTGCAGGTTTGATTTAGTGGAATAGGACTTAAAAATTAAATATATTATTATATAAAGATTTTATAATAGTGTTAATAATGATAATAGTAGTAATAATAATATAATAATATAAATATTGTCATATTATTACAACGAGCCGTTATCGAGTTATAATTTTCCAAAGTTTACGGCGAACAATAAATCTATAAATCTTCGAAAAAATGCGCCGAGACTCTAATATTGCTCGGATCGTAACCAAACTAGATGGGCACGTCTAAAATTGATTAATTAAATTTCCTAATGTAAAAATTTCCACTTTCAGCACGAATCTAAGAATTTAGCCGACTTGACCGAATGGACGCAAAAACGCACTAACGGCGGCGCGCTGTCAACACTACGTTAACGTAAAGCCATTACGTCATTATGACGACACCAAGAAGATTAAATAATTGCTGGAAAACTAGAGGCGTTACAGTTACCCCTCCAAAAAGGAAGTTTCGTCCCGAAACTTGGAACACAAATCGAAACAAGAGGTTAGAGAAGAGATGAAATACAACTTGATGGATAGAAACACTAACCAGAGAAGACTAGGAGAACAGCTGAGGATGAGATTTTCTCATAGCAGATTCCAATTCCCAAGTTGCACTCCTGACGTCCTGATTTTGCCAGAGAACTTTAACCATAGGAATCGTCTTCCTGGGCAAGACACGATCTTGCGACTCTAAAATACGAACAGACTCCTCAACATACGACAGATTGGGTTGCAGCTGGGGCAGAGAGTCTAGGACATGCCGGTCACTAGGCACACACTTTCGCAACTGGCTCACATGGAACACATTGTGAACGCCAGGGAAAGAAACAGGCAATTCCAGCAAATACACATACACTCATATGCGCTCAACAATCTGGAAATGTCCCACATACCTGGGATCCAACTTAAGGCTCTTCCCGAATTTCTTAACACCTGGCATCGGAGAAACCTTCAAGAAAACCATGTCCCCGACTGCAAACTCCAGATAAACCCTTCAACGATTGACATACTTTTCATAACGCTCCTGAGCCACACGAAGCTTCTCACGAATCTGAGACACAACAACGCTCAACTCTTCCAGGGCCTCTAGACCTAACAATAGTCTCTCTCCAACCTCGGCAAAATAGGGGAGTCGGGCAATGCCTACCATACAAGGCTTCGAAGGGGGTCATTTGCAAGCTCTCCTGATAATTGTTATTGTAAGCAAATTCCATGAGTCTAAGTCGCTCATCCCAAGCCCCTCCATGATCCAAAACATAACATCTAATCATATCCTCCACGATTTGATTTAACCTTTCCGTCTGCCCAATAGTTTGCGGATGATAAGCGGTAGAATATTTGAGATTGGTGCCTAAGGCTTCTTGCAAACTCTGCCAAAAATGAGACATATATCTGGAATCCCGATCTTACACAATGCTCACCAGCATACCATGCAATCTAATAACTTCTTGCAAATAAAGCGATGCAATCTTTTCCATAGAATAACCAATCGTATAAGGCACGAAGTGAGCACACTTGGTCAACCTATCAACAATCACCCACACAGCATCATGACCTCGGGGAGACTTCGGTAGACCGGTAATGAAATACATAGAAATACTCTCCCACTTCCAAATCGGAATATCCAAAGGCATCAATTTACCTCCAGATCTCTTATGGTCTGCCTTGATGCGCTGACATGTATAACACTTAGACACAAACTTCGCAATATCATTCTTCATACCTGACCACCAAACGATTTGATTTAGATCGCGGTACATCTTCGTAGAACCAGAGTGGTAGGAAAGGCTAGAATCATGAGCTTCATCACAAGTCTTTGCCTGAATCTCTTCAACAGCGGTAATGCAGAACCTATCTCGGTACTTTAAGGTACCTTCTTCATCAATAGAGATATCTGGCAACTCAGCCTTCTCAGTCCTACCTCGAAGGTGCTGCAATTCCGGATCATCCTTCTAATGCAACCTCGTAAGGGTAATCCATGAAGGCTCTTCGACTTCTACGCTAGATGGCCCAACATTAGGCTTCACCGCTATATCCATCAAATAGAACTCCTCCACCAAAGACTGCTCGGAAAGGTTGAACACATAAGCAGACTTTCTACTCAAGGCATCTGCCACTCCATTAACTTTTCCTGGATGATAAAGGATATCAACTTCATAATCTGCAACAAACTCCATCCATCTACGCTGACGTAAGTTAAGCTTCTTATGAGAGAAGACATATATCAATCTCTTGTGGTACGAATAAATCTTGCATGACACTCCATACAAAAGATGTCTCCACAGCTTCAAGGCATAAATCACGGCTGCGAACTCTAAATCATGCGTAGGGTAATTATTCTAATGGACATTCAATTGTCTCGATCCATATGCGATCACTTTGCCATCCTGTATCAAAACACAACCAAGTCCCACTCACGAAGCATCCACATAAACAACGAACTCTACTCCTTCAGTAGGTAAAGCCAACACTGGAGTAGAATACAACCTCTTCTTTAGCTCCTGAAAGCTTCCTCGTAGGAATCGCTCCAAACAAAAGCTGCGCTCTTTTGCGTAAGCTTGGTCAACGGTGCAGACAAAACAGAAAATCCTTGAATGAATCTCCTATAATAGCCTGCCAACCCTAAGAAGCTCCTTATCTCCTTAGGAGTTGTAGGCCTCTTCCAATCCAAAACAACAGCAATCTTTGCTGGGTCCACCGATATGCTATCCTTGTTCACCACATGACCCAGGAAAGATACCTGAGAAAGCCAAAACTCACACTTGCTCAAATTTGTGTACAACTTATGCTCTCTTAAAGTCGAAAGAACCAGACGCAAGTGCCTATCATGCTCTGAAGCACTCCGAGAATACACCAACACATCATCCATGAATACAACCACAAACTGATCCAAATAATCCTTGAATACCCTATTCATCATATCCATAAAGGAAGAGGGTGTATTAGTCAATCCAAAGGACATCACCAAGAATTCAAAGTAACCATATATAGAACGAAAGGCAGTCCGCGACACATCAGACTCACGGATCCTCAACAGATGGTAGCCTGAACGGAGGTCAATCTTTGAGAAAACCGAACTACCTCGCAACTGGTCAAACAAATCATCAATTCGAGGCAATGGATGTCTGTTCTTAATGGTCACCTTGTTCAGCTCTCGATAATCAATACACAATCTCATCGAACCATCTTTCTTCTTCACGAACAAGACGAGAGCACCCCAGGGAAAAGAACTAGTCCTGATAAAGCCACACTATAACAACTCATCCAACTGAGTGCGCAACTCCTCTAACTCATGCGGCGCCATGCGGTAAGGTGTCTTCACAATAGGACGAGTACCTGGCTCAAGATCTATAATGAACTCCACCTCTCTCTCGGGAGGAAGTTTGGGAAGGCTAGAAGAAAAAAACATCTGGAAACTCTTGTACCACAAAAATGTCCTCGCATGCGGCACACCAAGAGCAGTTTCCAAAGGAGAAATAGAAACAAGATAAGACTCACAGCAAGACTCTAAGAATTGTCGAGCATGTACCGCTAAGATGATTGAGGAGTCCTGACATGGCAAGCCATACATGCTCATGGGTTGGCCATTGCTCCCCCTAAAATCCAAATGCTTAACCTTGCATTGGATGACAGCATCATAATTGGACAGCCAATCCATGCACAAGATCACGTCAAAGTCCTATAGATCTAACACTTTCAGATCTGCAAACGCTAGGAAACCACCTAAAAAGCTACGGTACTTCTGAATACCTTGATTTGACATCACTAGATCTCCTGTGGGGAACTTGACGCTAAGAGAATCATCTAACTGATTAACAACCCAACGATGTCGGTCTACAAAACTCCTAGCTATAAACGAGTGAGTAGCACCCGAATTGAAGAGAATATGCGCCCACTTATTCTTCACCTTAAACTGACCTATGAACATTGAGCGCGAACTAAAATAATAGAAATTTAAATCCACCGTAAAAGATAGCTAGCTAGGTCAGAAACTAACCTGAGATCACCTAGGCAGACGACTGAGCCTCCTCCTTGGTAAGCACATTGAGCTTTCCCATTGCCCTGCCCACTTGCTGTGGAGGCGGCGGCAAGGACTGCAACAGAACTGTCTGCTACACGGGTTGGGACTGCGGGCAATTAGCCCTCAAATGCCATGTCTGACCACACCGGTGGCAAGCTCTAGCCTTCTTAAAGCAACATGCCACATCGTGCCCCTTCTTCTGGAAAAAGGTGCAAGTAAGATCTCCCTTAGGTGCACCCTGGATCGTAAGCACCTGAGACTGCTTCTGCACGCCCAGCCTCTTGAAGCACTTCTTGAACGGGTGGCCCACACGACCACAAAAACAACACACCTGCTTGCCCTTTTTACTTGGAGCAGGACTACCACTATCATCAGCTCTCCTTTTCTCTTTACTCAACTCTTTTCCATGGTTCTTAGCATTATCAATAGCCTCGACCTTCAGGGCAGCTTCCACTACATCCGAATAACTCTCAGATCTGTATGCGCTGACCAGCTGCTGGATGTCACTACGCAGACCTCCCAAAAACCACATCACCCCACTCACTTATGTGGCCACTAATCCTGGAGCAAACCTACTCAATTTTCCGAATTCAATCTCATACTCACCAACTGTGAGCTGCCTCTGCTTCAAATGGAGAAAATTATTCATAAGCATATCTTGCTCGACCGTAGGAAGGAACTTCTTCAACAACATCCCCTTAAACTTCTCCCACGAGCACCCATCTGTGAGGCACTTCTTCTCCCTAATCCACCAGACTTTAGCAAGGCCCTTCAACTGAAAAGCAGTGACCATCACCTTTTGGTCCACAGAAATCCCTGAGTAGGAAAACATCTCCTCGATAGCAATGATCCAGTCATCTAAGGCCATGAAATCAGCCCTCCCATCATAGGTAGGGGGTCCCAAGAATTGGAAATGAGAAATTAAGTTCATCTCTGGCGGCAGCTGTATAGGAGGTACAAGAGGAGTTGGAAGATCAGGTACAACCTATCCCACCGCAGGGTCCTGCACTCTAGGATGCTGCGCTAAGGGAGTCGCCAACAAAGTCTGGATCTGAGCCTGCATCGCGACCATCTGCCTCGCCATGACCTCATTACTCTGACGCAGCTCCTCGATCAACACCTCACTTTGCGCACCCAATGACTCACCCTCAGACTGGGGAGTCAACCTCGTCGCAACATGCTTTGGCGGCATCACTGCTAAAATGAACGAGCAACTCGTCACTACCTAGCTTAAGACACTTCAGCTAGCAAACTAGAATTACTCAACTCAATACAAACGGAAAAGGTGAAGACACTTGCTCTTGCAGCTACTTTGCTCTTGGAATTCATGAAATGATGTCATGCTTAACTTAGGATGATATACCATCATCCTATTGAATCTTATGCATATAATATGAATGCATGAATGCCAAATTTTTTTATTTCAAATCATGTGTGTACGAGCGTCATCATGTATATCTTTAACTTGGCACGTGTGCTAATGCTATGTTATGATGTGCATGCTGTGTTATGCATTCTAATGGAAGCCTTAATGCATGTTATGAGCGGCGTACACATGAAATATTATGCATCCCATACTACATAATATCGCATGTAACAAAATTATCGTCTAGTAACATCCATGGGACTATGTTAAGCCGCCCATACAACTTAACAGTCACATGTTGTCACACCTATGAGGATCCATATACAAACACATATTTATGTATACCATTGTGATCTAGAAGTGGTCAAACATGTAATGTCACTGCCAACGCGATATGAGCCTGCAGGGTCGCACATAAGAGCATGTGGAGAAGTTGGAAGATTGACTATGTTGGTAAAGGTTACCAATCACCATATAGAATGGGGGAAGTCCAGCAAATGTTGCTGTCTGAATTCGTCGGGTTTACACGGATAGAATTCGTCGGATTCGTCGGGATTTGTCGGATTGTTCCGTGGAATCTCGACGAATTGTTACAGAGATCCTTAACTCGGCAAATGTTGCCGTCTGACATGATTCGTCGGATTCGTCGGGATTCGTCGGATTGTTCCGTGGAATCTCGACGAATTGTTACAGAGATCCTTAACTCGGCAAATGTTGCCGTCTGACATGATTCGTCGAATTCGTCGGGATTCGTCGGATTGTTCCGTGGAATCTCGACGAATTGTCACAGAGAGCATTAACTCGGCAAATGTTGCCGTCTGATGTGATTCGTCGGAATTCGTCGGATTGTCCCATGAAAACTCGACGAATGCTGTTCCATGGAATCCCGACGAATTGTAACAGAAGCCCCTATTTTGCTGTGTGGTCTGCGGATAGCGATTCTTCTAGAAGCTGTTTATCCTTTGGGTATAAATAGGACTTCTTTTAGGGTTCTCATGACTTAAAAAAAATAGAAGCCGACGGAAGGAGTTCCGCTCGAACCCTAGACGGAAGGAGTTCCGTCTGAATCGCCTCCGCCGACTTCTTCTCCGACGGTTGTCGCCAATGTTGTTCTTCCTGAAGCGGATCTAGCAATCCGTGGAAGCGCAAGGTGTAGTCTTCTTCTCCCGGCTCGTGTGGACTGCTGTAGAGACGTAGACATTATTCTACGTAAGAACTCTTGCAAAGCCGACGAAGGCAATCTTCTTCTTGGAGCATCTAGGTTGGATTTGATCCAATCCCGCCAAGGTAATTTCATACCTAGCAATTTTATTAACTTCTTGATTCAACATTCATAGCCCGATCAAAGTCTTTTGGGTTGTTTCTCTTTATTTCCGCTGCGCATACATGTGATGTATAGTTCTAGAAAAACCCAACAGTGGTATCAGAGGGAGGTTGCGGTCATGAATGTTGTTTCAGAAGTTTGGTTATTCCAGTACATGCAAATCTAGGTATTTAGAAGCGTTCTAAATGTCAAGATTTCTTCCTGGAACATCAAAAGTTGATGATTTTTCCATGGGAAATCGGTGGTGATTTTGAAAAAAAATTGAACCCCGCCAGGAACGTCTGGGATTTCGTGGTAATTTCTAATTGTTAGAAATTGTTGTCTCCTTAGCAGTAACCGTCCCTCAAGTGGTTAATGAACCCTTGTATTGTTTTGGATTTTGAATCCAACGATGAGAGACGAGCTTGTCTACTGCTTTAAGTCGAGTTGTCTTTGCCTTTGTCCAATGCATGTAAATCTGAAGATTTGGAAGAGTTCTAAATGTCCAGATTTAGCCCTTTCGTCTATCAAAGGTTGATAGTCTTATGTTGTGCACATAAGGGATGCATGTGGATCTTAGAAAGCTTGTTTTTCTGTGGATGTGCACTTTGATCAAATATTGATCATGGTTAAATGTTAACCTATTATTTAAAATTTAAATCCCTTCATCAAATATTAAGTGTTCGGATGCCTTCCGATGGATGGCACTCTTCCTGCCTCGATCGATGAAGTGTGGGCTTGCCAAAGCAAGGTGCATTAATCTATCTTGGTAAGGGTGCGAGCGAATAATTGTGATATCCCACTGTCGACATTGGGTCTAGCTTAACTAGGTGACCTCAAAGGTTGAGTGCCTAGAGGCATAGGGTTGGCATGCACCATATGATGGATGCGAATAAGGAGTTATTCACCAGCCATACAAGAGTTGCATGAGGATGCAATTGGCAAGCGTTGCCTACCTAAATAACCGCATTATGAGAGGAACGCCAAAGCGGACTCGTGGTGTTGGTGAAATACGGATCTTGTCCACTAAGAGAGTAGCTCGCATGGACTCTCCGAATTGATAGTGAGGGTTATCAATTTGAATAAAATAGTGGGAGTGTTTAATTGAAGTCCAAATTAAAATAAATTGTATTTTGAAATTAAGGTGCTGATTAAATTCTGCATGAATTCTTGTAGAATTCCATGGCAAGTGGTTCACATTCCACCTTGTCCCTGAGAGCTATCCTTGAGAAGGACAAGCTTAGTGGGACAAACTATATGGACTGGTATAGGAACCTGAGAATTGTTCTCAGGCAAGAGCGAAAGCTCTACGTCTTGGAAGAAGAAGCCCCCGAGGTGCCGACCGGGAACTCGTCCCGTGTTAATAAGGATGCTTATAAGAAGTATACCGATGACGCCTTAGACGTCGAGTGCCTTGTGCTTGCCACCATGAACTCTGAGCTTCAGAAGCAACACGAGAACATGGGGTGCAAGGAGATTAACGAGCACCTAAAGAAAATGTTTCAAGGGCAAGCTCGTCAAGAGAGGTTCGATGTCACGAAGGCCTTATTTCAGTGCAAAATGGGAGCTCGAGACTCAGTTGGTACTCACGTACTCAAGATGATTGGGTATATAGAGAACCTGGAGAGACTGGGTTTTCCTCTGGGTCAAGAGTTGGCCACAGATCTTATCCTGCAATCGTTGCCGGATAGTTATGAGCAGTTTGTCTTGAACTACAACATGAATGAAATAGACAAGACACTGCCCGAGCTCCTAGGCATGTTGCGAACTGCCGAGATAAACATGAAGAAGGCCAAGCCTGCTAGTCCCATATTGATGGTACATAAAGGCAAGGGTAGGGCCAAGGGCTTCAAGAAGACGAAGGTGGTACCTAAGTCACATCTTGAGCCCAAATCTTCTGCGCTGAAAAAGAAGAGCACCGTGAAGGAAGGGAAATGCCACCACTGTGGCAAGGCTGGTCATTGGAGGAGGAATTGTCCTTCGTACATTGACGGTCTGCGGAAATTGAAGGGAGGTATGACTTCCGCTTCGAATATTTACGTTATAGAGATAAACCTTTCTGCTCTTTCATCTTGGGTATTGGATACCGGATGTGGTTCTCACATTTGTACAAATGTGCAGGAACTGGGAAGGAGGAGATTGCTGAGTAAAGGAGAGGTGGACCTGCGCGTCGGCAATGGAGCAAGAGTTGCTGCTGTAGCCGTAGGGGTTTACCGTCTTTCTTTGCCCAGTGGGCTTGTAATAGAACTTAATAATTGTTATTATGTTCCGGCTATAACTAGAAACATTATATCCATTTCATGCTTAGACATGATTGGATTTTCTTTTATAATTAAGAACAATTGTTGTTCTATATTTAAGAATGATGTTTGTTATGCTGTAGCTCAATTGTTTAATGGTCTTTATGTTTTGAACCTAGACCATCCGATCTATAATGTAGATAATAATAAAAGACTAAGAACAAATGACTCAAATCCTACATATCTCTGGCATTGTCGTTTGGGCCATATAAACGAGAAGCGCATATCCAAGCTCCATAAAGATGCACTATTGGACTCATTTGATTATGAATCATTTGTGCGATGCGAGTCTTGTTTATTAGGCAAGATGACTAAAGCCCCTTTCACTGGTTATACTGAGAGGGTTGAGGATCTCTTGGGTGTTGTACATAGTGATGTATGCGGACCCATGAGTTCTATGGCTAGAGGTGGGTATTTCAACTTCGTTACATTTACTGATGATTTCAGTAGATACGGATACGTGTATCTTATGAAGTGCAAATCCGAAACTTTTGAAAAGTTCAAAGAGTTTAAGAATGAAGTGGAAAACCAATTGGGTAAAAAGGTTAAAGCACTCCGATCTGATCGAGGTGGCGAATACCTGAGTCATGAGTTCCGTGATCATCTGAAAGAGTGTGGTATTGTATCACAGCTCACTCCACCTAGGACACCGCAGCATAATGGTGTGTCTGAGAGGAGAAATCGTACTTTGTTAGACATGGTACGGTCGATGATGAGTCATGCAGACTTGCCTGTTTCCTTTTGGGGTTTTGCTTTAGAGACTGCTGCAATAACACTGAATCGCGCTCCAACGAAAATGCTTCTAAAGACACCATATGAGATATGGACTGGGAAGCGTCCTAGTATGTCATTCATTAAAATTTGGGGCTGTGAGGCATACGTACGACGTCAAATGCCTGACAAGCTGGAACCCAAATCAGATAAGTGTTATCTGGTGGGATATCATAAGGAAACGAAAGGATATTACTTTTACCTACCGTCTGAGGGCAAAGTGTTTGTCGCAAGGACGGGTGTCTTCTTGGAGAAAGAGTTCTTGTCAAGAAAGACGCAAAAGGTAGAACTTGAAGAAGTTCAAGAACCACAAGTAGTGAATGAACCAGAATTGGATTCTGATCCAGGACTACAAGATGTTGTAGCTGGAGAACCTGCTCAAGAGACACAAGTCCTACGTAGATCTGGTAGACCAAGATTTGAGCCTGAGAGATATGGATTTCTCGTGTCTCAAATAGGTAATGTGTTGCTTATGGATCATGATGATGAACCAACAACCTACCAAGAGGCTATGAATGGACCGGACTCCGACAAATGGCTTGAGGCTATGAAATCCGAAATGGACTCCATGTATACAAACCAAGTTTGGAACTTGGTGGAACCACCTGAAGGGGTACAACCCATAGGGTGCAAGTGGGTCTTCAAGAAGAAGACCGACATGGATGGGAATGTACAGACATTCAAAGGTCGACTGGTGGATAAGGGTTTCAAGCAAATTCATGGTGTTGACTATGATGAGACCTTTTCCCCTGTTGCCATGGTAAAGTCCATTAGGATATTGCTTGCTATTGCTGCGTATTATGACTACGAGATCTGGCAGATGGATGTCAAAACGGCTTTCCTAAATGGAAACCTCCTTGAGGAAGTGTACATGACACAACCCGAGGGTTTTGTATCCCCAAATGAAGCCACTAAAATATGCAAGCTGAATAGGTCCATCTATGGATTGAAACAGGCCTCTAGAAGTTAGAATCTTCGTTTTGATGAGAAGATCAAAGAGTTTGGTTTTGTCAAGAACGAGGATGAACCGTGTGTTTACAAGCGAATCAATGGGAGCATTGTTGTCTTCCTGATATTGTATGTAGATGACATACTGTTGATCGGGAATGACATACCAACCCTGAAAGTTGTTAAGAACAACCTAGGGAACTGCTTTTCTATGAAGGACTTGGGTGAAGCGACTTACATACTCGGTATTAAGATCTATAGAGATAGATCGAAGAAGTTGCTGGGTTTGACCCAGAGTACGTACATTGAAAAGGTGTTGAAGCGGTTCAACATGCTTGAGTCCAAGAAAGGATTTTTGCCCATGTTTCATGGTGTGAATTTCTCTAAGGACCAGTGTCCAAAATCTTGTGAAAATAAGGACCGCATGAAGTTGATTCCATATGCTTCGACAATTGGGTCAATCATGTATGCAATGTTATGTACTCGACCCGATGTCTCTTTTGCTTTGAGCATGACTAGCAGGTATCAGTCTGATCCCGGTGAATGTCACTGGATAGCCGTAAAGAATATCCTGAAGTACTTGAGAAGGACTAAGGATGTATTCTTGGTGTATGGTGGAAAGGAAGAGCTCGTTGTAAGTGGTTACACGGATGCCAGCTTCCAAACTGATAGGGATGATTCGAAGTCTTAGTCAGGGTTTGTGTTTTGCCTGAATGGAGGAGCTGTGAGCTGGAAGAGTTCCAAGCAAGAGACAGTTGCTGATTCTACAACTGAGGCCGAGTATATCACTGCGGCAAATGCAGTGAAGGAGGATGTATGGATTAGGAAATTCATCGGCGAGCTAGATGTAGTTCCTAGCATTGTTGGTCCCGTAGTTCTCTACTGTGATAACAATGGTGCAATTGCACAATCTAAGGAACCTAGATCCCATCAGCGCTCCAAGCACATACTTCGGCAGTTCCATCTTATTCGTGAGATTGTCGAACGAGGAGATGTGAACATTTGCAGAGTGCCGACTGAGGAGAATATTGCAGATCCACTGACAAAGTCTCTCGCGCAGAGAAAGCATGATGGTCATACTAGATCAATGGGTATACGATACCTGAGTGATCAACTCTAGTGGGAGTCTTGTGGGTTGCATGTAAAATATATATTCTGATGGCTGTTTTTATTTATTCATATGATGAATTGTGTACCAATTATTTCCTTTTACAATTAATGGCAAGTTCTTTTATTACGATATACTGTTTCTGTATGATAGAATAAAATTCGTGATAAATACCCTTAGAATGCTCGCTTCCATAGGACATCAAGTACGTGACTTGAATGTGAGAGCCTATGATCTCGAAGCTTCATTCTTAAAAGGTCCCTGGTCGAGGTATCATCGTAGAAGCTAAGGGTGATGATGATACATTAAGACTAGCATGTGTGTTGACGGATGACCGGTTCTCACAGGTCATGATATTGTGATATCAAGTCATCACGTGGGTACTTGTTAGTGAACAAGTTGTACTGGACAAACCCAACCTGAGACTACTTTGTGGATTGTTACTTAAAAGTGTCACAAGTAGGTCTCATTTGACAATGGTGTTGTGGTCCTTTGACCTGAAGTCACAGCATTCATCGAGTGAGGAAGAGCGTGCTTTGATGTCATCTAAAGTCTTCCTTGAAGAAGGTTGATGATAAGGGTGGTCGTTGGGTACGTTACGAATCATTTGGGCGTTTGGGTGTGAGCAGATATGGGATTTGTCCTCCTATATAACAAGAGTTGCATCCATGGGCCCCTTGGTGGAATTGGACTGAGAAATGCATGGCCATGCTTGGTAGAGTCAATATGTGATATTGAGCTCACCATTCTCTGGAAGTCCGTTCTAGATCAGGAAACTTGGATTGAGCTATTATGAGGGTGACACGGTCCATGCCTCTAGTTCTTTCCGGATGTAAGGGACAAAGGGACAAAGACAATGCTGGAACATTGGTCATAAAGGCTTATGAGTTATGAACTCTTATTGCTTGGGGAGCAATGATGCATTGCTAGATGCCGCTCATTGTTTGTGAGGTTTTTGTTTAATACTTTCAAGAACAAGTGGGAGACTGTTGGAGTTACCATTGTGATCTAGAAGTGGTCAAACATGTAATGTCACTGCCAACGCGATATGAGCCTGCAGGGTCGCACATAAGAGCATGTGGAGAAGTTGGAAGATTGACTATGTTGGTAAAGGTTACCAATCACCATATAGAATGGGGGAAGTCCAGCAAATGTTGCTATCTGAACTCGTCGGGTTTACACGGATAGAATTCGTCGGATTCATCGGGATTCGTCGGATTGTTCCGTGGAATCTCGACGAATTGTTACAGAGATCCTTAACTCGGCAAATGTTGCCGTCTGACATGATTCGTCAGATTCGTCGGGATTCGTCGGATTGTTCCGTGGAATCTCGACGAATTGTTACAGAGATCCTTAACTCGACAAATGTTGCCGTCTGACATGATTCGTCGGATTCGTTAGGATTCGTCGGATTGTTCCGTGGAATCTCGACGAATTGTCACAGAGAGCATTAACTCGGCAAATGTTGCCGTCTGATGTGATTCGTCGGAATTCATCGGATTGTCCCGTGAAAACTCGACGAATGCTGTTCCGTGGAATCCCGACGAATTGTAACAGAAGCCCCTATTTTGCTGTATGGTCTGCGGATAGCGATTCTTCTAGAAGTTGTTTATCCTTTGGGTATAAATAGGACTTCTTTTAGGGTTCTCATGACTTAAAAAAATAGAAGCCGACGGAAGGAGTTCCGCTCGAACCCTAGACGGAAGGAGTTCCGTCTGAATCGCCTCCGCCGACTTCTTCTCCGACGGTTGTCGCCAGTGTTGTTCTTCCTGAAGCGGATCTAGCAATCCGTGGAAGCGCAAGGTGTAGTCTTCTTCTCCCGGCTCGTGTGGACTGCTGTAGAGACGTAGACATTATTCTACGTAAGAACTCTTGCAAAGCCGACGAAGGCAATCTTCTTCTTGGAGCATCTAGGTTGGATTTGATCCAATCCCGCCAAGGTAATTTCATACCTAGCAATTTTATTAACTTCTTGATTCAACATTCATAGCCCGATCAAAGTCTTTTGGGTTGTTTCTCTTTATTTCCGCTGCGCCTATATGTGATGTATGGTTCTAGAAAAACCCAACAATTGTCACACCTATGAGGATCCATATACAAACACGTATTTATGTATCCCATACTACATAATATGCCCTGTACACTTCTTATCAAGCTATGAGTGTAGTGTTCATGCTTAAGACAAGACATACGGATGACCCTTCGGCATGTGTCTGCAATGAAACAGATTCTGAACACAGATGGTTGTATGACTAATCATCTAACAACCGATCTGAACCTAACCTCCCTCTGATACCAACTGCCACAACCCGCATTTTCTCAATATTTACATATTATCAGAGTAAGAGAAAATACATGTCATGATGCCACACCATGCAGGGGACAACTGCAGACATTCAGGCAGAACCAATCCTTCACTTAATGTTGGTAGAAAAACATATATTTTATATTTGAAAACTTCATTTAAGTTAAGAGCTTAAGAAACCGTGTCCCTCGATTTCAGTTGATCAACTAGTCCACCCGTAAGAAAATATATGCGCAGTGGAAAAAAATACTTAATTCACTTCTTTTCATCCTACAGGAGCATGAGGACCTAACAATGCATGCTAATGATATGCAAGTTTCTAAGTTTAGTGTAAGTAAGGAAAGGGGTTTTACGAGCCTTAAATAGAATGACATTCGATTGAAATAGATGCTATGAGTCTAAGCTAGAATGCAACTTTTATATTTAAAATATCTAACATGAATCCTATCATAAATCATTCCAAGAAAGCAAGCATATAAATGACTAGCAAATATCAGCAGTAAAACCAGCAAGTAGATTAACACAAACGATGGGAGTCAACAAATTGACACGAACCCATAGAAATAAAATACAAGTCTAACTGGGACAACACAATAGCTACCTCACCTGCTGCAACAACAATGACCTGGAGTCACCAGCCCAAGCTCTCTAAGTACTACTACTCCGAGCCGAGTGAGATAAAAATCTATTAAATAAACATAGATTTGGCAAAGAAAGACAATAGTAATTATATTAACAACAATAATAGATAAAAGAGACTGATCAGCTCAAAAAAGGGCATCATTTAACGCCAGGCAAAACAAGGCACTGAGGCGGAGGCACACAGTCCAACATAAACCATCAGTCCAAAACACATGCCCCGGGTGTATGATCCACAAATAAAAGGCACTGCGATGGTGGTACATTCCACTAACGCTCACAACCCAACATATCATAAATAATCATTAATCTTATAAAAGAGTATATAAATAGCCTACATGCATCATGCCAGACTTGATATTAAGACATCCAGATGGCAGGATGAGAAGAAAGGAAAACGAAAAGAAGAAAAAACCTTAACATACCATCTCGACGATCGACGGGAGGTCTCGTCGATCGGCCATTCGTCCCGCCGATCGACTTACCATCGATCGGCTTCTCATCCCGTCGATCAATTTATCGACCCGCCGATCGACTTACTATCGATCTGCTTCCCGTCCCGTCGATCGGCTTCCCATCCCGCCGATCGACTTACTGTCCAGCCGATTTTCTACTCTAACTTACTTAACTCAAGGTAAATCTACACAAAATTCTTCTAAACTTCCAGATCATTCTACCAGAACTCAAATTCAACTCTAGAACCAATATTTAGACACTTCAGGAGGAATAAGATCTATACTAAAGTTAAGAATGAAGATAAATGCATAAAAATAAGCAATTTGGCACACTGGCTTTAAAAGGGCATGAATAAAGGGGTTTTAGGTACAAGTCAGCAAACAATCATGACGGTAAACTTCTGAATTTAGGCTTAGGATTTAGGCACAAAATTTATTTATCTATACTGAGTCCTTGCACTTAAAAGGAAAATTTTCAAAGAGCATAATAGTGATTTACTTGGATAAGACTGAAAGAAATGAAGAAAAAGGAAATAAGAATTTCAAGAGAGATTAAGCAGGGGAAGTAAACCACCACTTGCCCTAATTACTCTAGAATCCGAACGGAGGCGTGGCAAGAAGAACACGAACACGAAGAGCTCGCCGAGAGCTTTCCAAAACTAAGCTTTGATGAAGAAGAAGAGCACCTGAGCTCTCGAGATGGCGGCCGGAAGGATAACGGAGAATAGTCCTCCTTCCTCTCAACTCTTTGGTTGCGATTTCTTGGAAAGGGAGATACATGAAAATGGGGAAGATGAAGATCATGGCCATTAAATCATTTTAAGATGGTGGGGGTTAGATTTTCAAGAAAAAAATCCTATATATAATATTATTTATAAGTTGAGTGCTGGTTTGATTTAGTGGAATAGGACTTAAAATTAAATATATTTTTATATAAAGATTTTATAATAATGTTAATAATAATAGTAGTAATAGTATAATAAGAATATAAATATTGTCATATTATTACAAAGGGCTAAACGCACACCGATTTGAACAAAATTTGCACCAAAGGAGAATGTCGATGCTACGAACCCAACGGCGAAGTCAAAACCAAAATCCGACGAGCCATTCTCGAGGTATAATTTTCCAATGTTTACGGCGAACAATAAATCTACAAATCTTCGAAAAAATGCGTCGATGCTCTAATATTGCTCGGATCGCAACGAAACTTGACGGGCACATCTAAAATTAATTAATTTAATTTTCTAACATAAAAATTTCCACTTTCGACATGAATCCAAGAATTTAGCCGACTTGACCGAATGGGTGCGAAAACGCACTAACAACGGAGCACTATCAACACCGCGTTAACGTAACGCCATTACGTCATTATGACGACACCAAGAAGATTAAATAATTGCTGAAAAACTAGGGGCGTTACAGAGGAGGAGGAGAAGAGTAGAGGTAGGGGGCTCCTGTCGAGGCAGAGCAGGTTTGTGCTCCAGCCCGGAGGAGGAACGAAGACAAGATCGATCTCGAAGGTCGTGAAGGAGTGGGTGTCATCCACGGAGGAGCAGGGCTAGGAGCTTCCCGCAAGGGAGGTCTTCACACCATCTATCACATGAGTGTCGCTTCGACCCCCAAGCGCCTCCCCCGGTAGAAGATATCACCTTCTCGGAGGAAGACATTTTAGGGAATGAAAATCTCTTCCATGACGCCTTGGTTATCTAGGCAGCGATCGAGGACTTCACGATCTCTCAGATCCTGGTGGACAATGGGAGCTCGATCAATGTCATCTTTGAGAAGATGATCTATGGGTTAGAAGTTGAAGCAGGCAGGGTGATATCTTCGGATGGACCCCTCTTTGGCTTCTCATGGGAGATGAAAGAGGTGGAAGGAGGAGTAGAGTTACTGGTAATGCTCGGCGGAACTTCAAAGAGCCATAGATTCATCATCGTCAACACATCGAGGTGCTATAGTGCTATATTTGAGAGGCCACTCATAAATTTTTTCAATTCCATTCCATCATCGTACCATCAATGCCTTAAGTACTACCAGGGAGACCTGTAGATAAGGATCTAGAGCGATCCTAGAATAGATCGTGAATGCTACTTGAGCGATGTGAGCACCATCAGCTAGATGAGAGAAGTGGAGGAGGTGAGCAAGGCGATGGAAGGAATGGCTCAGCTAGAGGCGAAGTGGAAGAGGTTAAGGTGATGAGTAAGGGCGAAGGGCCTGAGATGTTGAGGATCAATGGAGCGCTGAGAATGGAGGACAAAATGAATATTATGGCGTGTCTGGAGGAGAACGTCGTCATCTTCGCTTAGAGTACGACAAAAATGCCGGGGATTCATGCTGAAGTGACTTGCATCGCTCCAAACTTGAGCCCGATGTCCTCCCCATCCACCAAAAGAAAAGGGCAATGACCATCGCGTTGGATGTGCCCATTAGGGAGGAAGTTAGGAAGTTGCTTGGCGCAAGTTTTTATTAGAGATCTAGTACCCAGGCTGAGTTTCTAATGTTGTAAAGGCCAAGAAGATCAGAGGGGGTTAGAGAATGTGTGTAGACTTTTACTTACTTAATAAAGCCTGCCCGAAGGAATGTTATCCCCTGCCTAAGATCGACATGCTGGTTGATTCAGCCGTCGTTTTTTCTGTGATAAGCTTTCTTGATGCCTTTTCAGGGTATCACCAAATTCAGATGCATCACCCTGATCATCGCGATGTATCCTTCATCACGAGTGATGGATTCTATAGTTACAAGATGATGCGTTTTGGGTCAAAAAATGCAGGGGCTATGTACTAGCGTATGATGGATAGCGTGTTCAAGGAGCAAAAGGGGCGAAACTTAGAGGTGTTTGCTGATGTTCTCTTGATAAAAAGCAAGAGTGTTCAGGAGCATATCGATGATCTGGTGGAGACCTTCACGACACTCAAGAAGTTCAAGATGAGGCTCAACCCATCGATGTGTTTTTTCGGAGCAGGAAGAGATAAGTTCTTGGGGCATCTCCTCACCCCAGAGGGGGTCGAGCCTAACCTCGACAAAGTCAAAGCCATCCTGGAGATGACTTCACCCAAGAGTATGAAGTAAGTTCAATACCTAACTAGAAGATTGGCTGGCCTTAACCGCTTCTTGTCAAAGACATGAGAAAAGTGCACCCTATTCTTTAAAACTTTTCGCAGTAATTAACAGTTCGAATGGATGGGGAAGTGAGAGGAGGCATTCAAAAATCTTAAGCAGCAGCCGACGCAGACACCATTACTTCAGGTCCCGAAGGAGGGGGCAGATATATTCCTTTATTTAGGAGGGGAAACATAAGCAGTAGGTTCGGTGCTCGTAAGGGAAGAGGGAAAGAGGCAGCTTCCTATTTACTATGTGAGCAGGGTAGTCCATAAGGCGAAAATGCAGTACCCCATCCTCGAGAAGCTATCCTTCTCTTTAGTCATCTCAGTGTGGAAGCTACAACCATACTTTCAAGCTCATCCCATTCGTGTGGTGATGGATCATCCTATTCGAAGCATCACGGATGGGGTGGGGCACTCAGGGTGGTTGGCAAAGTGCTCAGTAAAGCTCAGTAAGTTTGTCATCATCTTTTTTGCCTTGGGTGGTGATCAAAGCGCATGCTTTGGCTGATTTCTTGGTCGACTTCTCGATGGAAGCAGAGGAAGGAGGGTTCCCTCCGATTTGGTGTCGTGGAGAATGTTCGTGGATGGAGCTTCGGGAAAGAACTTTGTGGGAGTGGGCATCGTGTTGGTGATCCCGCAGGTGATGAGGATTGAGCAAGCTACCGAAATATTGTTCCCTGTCACGAACAATCATGTGGAGTATGAAGCCATAGTCGCAAAACTTCGCCTAGAAAAGGAGCTAGGAGTCCAAGATCTTCTGGGATTCATGGACTCGATGGTGGTCGCATCCCATATCCATGGGGAGTTTGAGGTGCATGATGGCATTTTACAATGATACCTGATGAAAGTCAAAGGTTGATGGGAACTTTCACATCCTTATTCGTTTAACATATGCCGAGGGAAGAGAACTCAGTGGCGAATCGATTAGCCAAGTACGAACCAAGAGTAGGGGGCACGATCACTGAGTTGTTGCGACCGTCGATCGAAGAAGGGGAAATGATGGATATCGACCAACAAGCTTCTTTATTAGACCCGCTTGTGGCGTTTCTCGGTACATGCCAGTTTCCAGCGAAGGTGGAAGACAAGAGGAAGTTTTAGTACAAGGCGGCCTTTTATTTACTCCACGGTGGGGAATTGTATCACAAGACCATCTCAGGCCTTTTAGCTAGATGCGTCTCGGAGGATGAAGTTCCGAAAGTGCTCGCAGAGATTCATTCGGGAGAGTGTGTAAGTTACTTGGGGACTCGCACCTTGGAGCAAAGAATTTTGATGTACGGCTATTTCTAGCCAATTACAGGAGGGATGCCGAGTCATTCTCTAAGAAGTGCCAAAAGTGTCAGCTCTTCGCTACTTTTCGACTACAACCGGCCTAGTAACTTCGTTCAATCACGATCCCGTGGCCGTTTGCTATTTGGGGGAAAGGATTTGATTGGTACCTTTACTCGGGCGAGTCAGCAGAGGAAGTTTATCCTAATAATGATTGACTACTTCTCAAAGTGGATCAAAGCCAAAACACTGACCAAGACAACATCACAGATAGTGAAGAACTTCATTTGGGTAGAAATTGTCTGCAGATTTGGGATCCCCCTAGCGATCGTCATCGACAATGGTCCGCAATTTGCCAATCTGGAGCTAACCGACTTTTGCATCCAACTGGGGACAGATCTTTGATTCACCTCAGTTCATCATCCTATAAGTAATGGCCAGACCTAAGCTGCAAATAAGATTGTCATCAATATTTTGAAGAAGAAGGTCGAGAATCTCATGGGGAATTGGGCGGAGCAACTTCCCTCCATCCAATGGGCTCTGAGAACCACTCCAAACTCGCCCACTGGGGAGTTGGCTTTCAAACTGTCCCACGGGTCAAGGTTCTCATCCAGTGTAGTTTGAGGTCAGAAGCCTTGGAGTAGTTGCGGCAGAAGAGGGAGATGAGGACTGGCACCTTGAAACCGAAGAAGCTCAAAATATATCCCCTGATTATATTGAAGAGCTTTGAGACCTTGCATCGGCCAGGCAAGAAGAATTCAAGAGAAGGATGGTGGAACAACTTCGATAAGCATGTTCGCATCAATCAATTCCAGACATGTGATCTCATCTTGAAGAAAGTTCTCTGGTTTTACTGTCAAAATTAGAGCTCAATTTAGAGTTGAGGAAGATTTTAAAGGAGCTTCGATTAGAAATCTGAGGTACGTCGATAAGAGCAAATCTATTCGAAGCAACGTCGATAAGTAATCGACGCAAGGTCAATAAGTCCTGCTAGAGCCGCTGAGAAGACTAACTATCTCAGCTGATTCGCTGAGATGTAGACAACCCAACCGCTGAGATAGATTCACATTTGAATAAAGACCTGACGGGGTCTACCTTTGTCGCAAGTGGTTGAAGCGCAAAGATAATACTTTCTATATGTGTCCATGCTATGATAGGGCATTCCTAAGTGTCGTTGCTGATCGATGAAGGTATAAATGAAGATGTTAGGTCATTTTAGAAGAAGTCGAAGAACCAAGAAAGAACGGATGCTACTGTTCTATTGCCGGCTTCCACAAGTTATCTCTCAGCCTGCTTCCTAAAGCTACAAGTAATCAACTGAGAGAAGATAACTCTTCCTAATTCAATCCTGAAGAGCAAGTAGATCATTCTTTCTTAACTGAAGAAGAAGATTAGATAGAAGCAAGGACTAAAGTTACTGCCATTCAGTCCTGCTTCAAGACAGCACCTGTTGTGCATCAACAACATAAGACCAGAACTGAAGGATTTATCTTTACAGTCCTCTGTTGTAAGCAAACATTATAACCCAGGTAAGAACTTTTTTTCTGAGTGTGAAGGGCTTTGTGCCTGAGGTTGTAGGGCTGTTGAGCCAAAGTTTGTAGGGTTGTTGAGCTTGAGTTGGTAGGGCTATTGAGCCTGAGTTTGTAGGGCTGTTGAGCCTGAGTTTGTAGGGTGATTGAGCATGAGCTTGTAAAGATGTACTCCTAACTTGAGTGTAGGATTTCTGAGGAGATCTGAGGTAGGGCTTCTTGATAGGCCTGAGGTAGGAAATCAGGAGGATTTCTGAGGTGTAAGAGTTGGAGCACTCTGAGAGGTAGGGTTGTTGAGCCTGAGGTAGGGTCTTGGAGGAGACCTGAGAAATCTTGAGGGATTTGTGTTGTAAGCTCTTCGAGTTGAGATTTGGAGGAGTTTTCCTTGTCTAACATACTGTTAGAAAGGTGCTGGGGAAAGTGGACTACCCATAGACACACTGTCTTGGGGAACCACTATACAAAATTGTGTGCTTTCTGTGTTGTGCATTTACTTTATATACTCTCTAACAACAGCTAGCATTAACTAAGAAAATTCAAAGACCCTTTTCACCCCCCTCTAGGTGAATTAGACTACTACCTAAGAAACTATCAAGTGGTATCAGAGCGAGGTTGGTCAATAAGGACTTAAACAGTCTGACCAGATCCTACAAGGAGTAGTCAAGTCTAAATCCAATGGCTACCACTGGAGGTCAGAAGGAGGTGGGATCTATGAAGGTGCCCATATGCAGAAAGGAGACCTTTGGCATAAGAAAGCAAAGGGTAAGGTTGTTCATGGAACCCTCAGACCCTAGGATATATATAACTATCATGGATGGTCCTTTTGTCCTCACAAAGGCCTCCATTATAGATCCTACAAGGAGAGTGGCCAAAACATATGCTAAAATGACTAAGGATGAGATTACACTTGCTACCATAGACAAGAGAGCACAAAATATAATAGATAATGCAATCGATGATTCCACCTTTCAGAACTTGGTGGACTGTAAGACAGCCAAGGAGATGTGGGATACACTTATAGTGTATATGGAAGGCACTGAAGAAGTGAGGGATGATAGGAAATCCCTCCTTAACCAGGAATATGAAGCCTTCAGGCAACACATCTTGGAATGCATAGCTGATTTCTATGAAAGGTTCTTCAGAGTGGTGAATGAGCCGAGGACCTATGGAAGGGTCTTTAGCCATTATGAGATGAATGATAAATTCCTAAGATCTCTAACTAGAGATTGGGATGCAATGATATGTGCCATCAGAGAAGTGGCAAAGCTGGGTGAGACTCCTATACACTGTTTGGAAAGCTGCTCTCATATGAGATGCAGCTATCTGCAAGGAAGGAGGAGGATACATCCACCAGGCCTCATGCTAGGGAGAGAGCTGTGGTTCTTAAAGCTGAAAGCTCTAAGAAGAGCAAAGAAAGAAAGCCTTCTCCACAAAGAAGGCCTGCTGGCTCAAAATATTCTGAGCCCAACACATTTGACAGCAACTCCTTAGATGAGGAGTTTGCTGCCTTCTCAAGGCACTTCAAGAAGCTGATGAGGAGGAAGCAATGGAAGAACAGACCTTCCTCCTTCTCACATTCCAAGAAGGAACACAACAGATCAGAAAGGAAGCACCCCAAGGGTAACAGATATGACCCTAAACATGTTAAACATATTTCAAATAATGTCATATGTTTTTGCTGCAGCAAGCCTAGACATGTCATAGTTGACTGTCCAATCAAGAGAAAGGAAATAGGTGATAAGAAGCCTCATCACCAGAAGGGAAGGAAATGTGAAAATCCTTTCCAGCAAAGAAGGAGAAAAGCTGGAGTGAATCTGAGTCTTCATCCTCAGATTCTGAAGAAGAAGAAGTGGAAGCCTATTCAGGCTGTTTGCAGCTAAAGAGGATGAAGATTATCCAACTGCTAAGGTTGGCATCAGGGCCCCTCTATCACATTCAGATAGTGACATTGAGGAGGATGAAGATGACAAAGAATACTATGGATTAATGGCCATGTCTGATGATGAAGAAAATCAGGATCATCCTGATCAGGTATCAACTCCTCTCCTTCCCTTTTCTGATTATGAGTCAGTTCCAAAATCTGAAGCATGCTCATCAAATGATGAAAGTGGTTCCGAATCTGAAGTGGATGTCAATCAATTGATTGACAAGTATGGTGCTCTCTCGGAAGCTTTGAAAAAGAGCAAGAAGCAAGCCAAGAGGCAAGCTAGAGAAGTTGCTTCCCTTCAGGAGGCAAAGCCTGATTGCATTGAGTCATCTACCCAGATGGCTCAGATGAGTAGAGAAATAAGTCAGCTAAAGGGAATTATAATATTCTAGTTGAGCACCATTAGCCAAAAGAATAAGGTCATCAAAGACCTTGAGGAGAAGCTTCTCAAAGAGAAGAGCGTAGTGGCTCAATTCTCCAAACCCAAATCCATATTGCCCATCATTGACACCTTCTCCTCCCAAACTGATAGGAGAGCGCTAGGCTTCAATAGAGTGGCAGTAGGTGTTGAGAATGGAGGAAAGGGCAAGGCTAAAGCTAAGCCTCATACCACCTTTCAAAAGGTGTTGCTTCCCTCTAACAGGTATGACCAGGTCATCATGTATAGTCACTGAAAGAATGGAAGCACCTATAGGAAGGTGAATACTCCTAACTATAGGAGGAGAAAGGGAATGGGGATGAGTGCTTTGAAAGCTCCCCATGAGTAAATTCAAATGGCCCATTCAGGACCATTTGTATTTGGTACTTCAGCCCCTTCATTCATGGATAAGGAAGCTAGTTCTTCCAAATCCCACTTAGCAAAACATATGGCTGCTGTCAAACCTATAATTAAGTCACACATCACAGTATCTGATGTCATCAACTCCTGCTTAGCTGCCAAGCTGAGACCAGCTGATGTCATTAAGATAAAGTCTGCTAAGACTAATTATAGGCAGTCAACTGGCCAAGTTATTGCTAATAGGGATAGGAAGAATGCTGCTACCTACTCCTCTGAACATAATCATTTTGATGCTCCTTCTACCTCAAAGAATATTCAGAAAAGAAGGTACAACATCCATGAATGTTGGTGTTATGGTAAAGTGGGACACTTTGCCATAGATTGTTGACACAACACTAGGGTGCCTAATGCAAAGAGGAGCTTTCCTTCAAAGGGTGCAGTGAGTGAGAGAGTGGCTGGTTATGCTAATAGGAACCTAGGACCCAAAAACAATTGGGCTCCTAAGGGAAAATGAATTACTTTTTGCAGGATAGTTCAAGTACCAGCCTAAAGGAAATATGGTACTTGGACAGTGGGTGCTCAAGACACATGACAGGAACAAGGAGTCTTCTGCAGGATTACACTCCTGTGAAGAATGGACCAAAAGTTATCTTTGAAGGTTCGGAAAAAGGAGTCACTAAAGGATATGATATGATCACAAATGGCATAGTCTCAATAACAAGGGTAGCTTATGTTGAAGGGTTGCAACACAACCTTGTAAGCATAATTCAACTATGTGACTTGGGTCATGTCATTGAATTCCACAATGACAAGTGCATAATCAAAAAGTCAGTTGACTTAGAGATCATTCTCTCAGGCACTAGGAGTGGGAATGTTTATTGCTTAGATTTTATTTGCAATAATTCTTTATCTCCAGAATGTCTTGTAGCTAATGAAAGTGAATCTCTTTGTGTTCAATGACACAGGAGACTTACACACATTAACTACAAGACAATCTATAGACTATTTTCTAAAAACCTTGTTAGGAATAGTCCAAACTTGAAATGTATTAAAAGTGGTCCCTTTCATGCATGCCAAATGGGCAAGAAAACTAGGACCACCTTTAAAAGTATTGGCTCCAAAGACATTGAAAGATGTCTATATCTATTGCATATGGACTTGTTTGGTCCTTTGCCCATTCAGAGCCTAGGTAGGAAGTTGTATACTTTAGTGATTATTGATGATCACTCAAAATATACATGGGTATTCTTCCTTAAGAAGAAATCTGATACTTTAGATATCTTCATAAACCATGTCAAGGCAATTCATAGTGAACTATAATGTACTGTGGTTAAAACTAGAACTGACTATGGTACAAAATTTCAATCTGGGGCCATGACAATGTTTTGTCAAGAATTTGGTATCACCCAAGTGTTTTCCACCCCAAGGACTCCACAACAAAATGGTGTGGCTGAGAGGAGGAACAAGACCTTGATAGAAGCTGGGAGAACATTGCTTAGTGACTCCTCACTTCTAGAATATTTCTGGGCTGAGGAAGTCAATACTGCTTATTATATTCTCAATAGAGCTTCCATCAATAAGGCCCTTGGAATAACCTCATATGAGGTTATGAAAGGTAACCAACCAACAATTTCATACTTTAGAATCTTTAGTTGCAAATGCTATATTTTAAATAATGGAAAATTGATATTAAATTTGGTAGGTTTTGAAATTTAGTGAAAGGTTGAGATTTTCTCCAAAACTATATCCGATAAAGGCAAGTGTACCTTATCGTCTATAGTATAGGATATTTAGGAATATCAAGGTCGTATTCCACGGGGCGCGTTGATTACTTCTACTTCGAGGAAAATCACTATTATTTTATCGACGAAAATTTGAGGTGGTTTGTTTTCGCTTAACTAAAATTAAAACTAAATTCAAACTAAATGAAAAGCTTGAACATTGCATGAAAAGAAAGAGAAATTGACATTGCATAAAAAAGAGAACATTACTAAGGAGAGAAAAATTTAACCTTGCATGAAAAGGAAGAAATTACTTAAGGAGAAAAAGAACATGAAAGAGAAAACTAATTTTATTGAAAATCAAAGAACTATTACAAGCCTTAAATTAAGAGTGCAAGGCTAAGGAAAATGAAAGTTGCAAGCTTAAGAAAACTAGTACACGAAAGTTACATTACAACATTGCATGAAAAGGGAAGGAGGAGAACATGAAAGCCTTAAGAAACATGAACATTAACTTGAAAAACTCACTCTCAGCTCTAACAACACCTCCCCATCTCCAAATTTCTGAACCCTGGACTCAAGGAGAGCCTCCGAATTTATAGGCAAAATTTTCAAGTTACACGCCCTCGGTCACGGGCGTGTCCAAGGGCGTGTAATCACTATAACAATGGATCTGGCAGCGGCGTGGGCTTGGCGTGTCGGCGGCAGAAAAGTTGGACATTACACGCCCGTGTAACATGGTCATGGGCGTGACTTTGGACGTGTGCATTAAATGCGGCGTGGGCTGGAATTCGGCGCGGCGGCAGAGCAGGGATCACGCTGGAAAGTCACGGGCGTGACATGTGGGTCACGGGCGTGACTTAGGTTGACTTCTCGACAGCATCTCCTCGTCTCCACGGCGGCTCCACGTGGACGATTCTAAGATTACACACCCCCGGTCACGAGCGTGACTTTGGGTCACGGGCGTGACCTGGGGCGTGACTTGGTGTGGACTGGTTCAAACAGTGCGGCATCGATTCTGGACTGATCTTCAGGTTACATGCCCTTGGTCACGGGCGTGACCGAGGGCGTGACATGCCATTTTTCCCGATTTGTCCCAAAAATCTGCAAATATCGAAATTAAGCTAAGTTAGAATCAAAATTACAAAAAGAACTACTTATAACCTAAATTTGACATAAAATAGAGAATTCATATTAAATATTTACAAGATTTTCTATTAAAAAGTTATAAAAATACTACTTATCAAATACCCCCATACTTGAGGTTTTGCTATTCCAGAGCAAAAGTGTGAGACATTATTTATAAGACATCCTTAAAAAATTTTTAATTTAAAACTAAAATTTCATTTAACCAAAAGTTAAGTTAAGAGTAAATTCAAGGGGGAGTTAAGTCCTAAATTATGATGATGATTTGAAAAGAGGGAAAAATGTTTAGGCAATAACTTCTCAAGAAAATTAAGTAGTTTGACAAAATTGTAGAAATTATAAAACTAAATTAAATTAAAATTATAAGAACTCTATCTTAAAAGAATCTTAAGGAAAAGTAAATTACTAAATATTGCTCTCTCCATAATTTTCAACTAAAACTAGAACAATGATAATTGGCTAAGGGGGATTTCATAAAATTTGGCATAAGATGAGAAATTTTTGAATGGAGGAAATGGAATTTATCATGAAATTTCCTTTTTTTTTACTCTCTTTTTTTTTCTCTTCTAATAAAAACCCAAAATGTATATGGTTTAGGAGTAATGAATTTTATCCTCTTACTCCATGCCATATAATCTTTTCAAATATTTTGGATGCATATGTTTTAGGGAATAATGAATTTTATCCTCTTATTCCCATGACATATGATCTTTTAATACATTTTTTTTTATGCCATCAAAGGGGTAGGGTAGGGGAAAAAATCTAGCTAGCTTTAAATCATATTGAGAGCAAATTCTAGTAAAATTAAAATTCCTAAGATCTAAGAAGTTAGAAGAAAATATAATTAAAATCTAAAGAGGTTTAGGAAATTTACTACAAAATGAAGCCATTTAAAAATAAAAAGAGAAGTCATGCTAACAAAATTCTCTAATCAATTTAAAATCATAAGATGATTCTTAAATCAAAATTACCTCAAATTTAAAATTAACAAACTATGATAAGCAAAATTTCAGCCAATTAAAAACTTAAACATGCTTATAAACATTCTCAACTAGATTTCTAAGAAATCACAAAAACAACAAGAAGGAGGGACATAAGAATTTTTTGGAATTTTTGATATTATCCTTTTTTTTGAATTTTTCTCATTAAAAACTATTTACAAAGAAAGGAAACTAGCTTTAAAACTTAACAAATTTTTTTTGCAAGTCTTGGACTTCCCAAGGGCTACCCGGTGAAGGGTTCGCAAGGTACTAGGAGGTGTGATGGGATAAAATCCCAAACGTCCCTTTCCAAGATTTAAATTTTTCTGTTTTCTATTTTTTTTTGAGTTTTTGGGTTTTACAAGTGCTAAAATAGAAGAAAACATAAGAAAAAATATATATTTTTTTGTTTTGAAAATTTTTTGATTTAACAACTATTTACAAAAAAGCTATTTACACCCCCATACTTAAAGTTAAACATTGTCCCCAATGTTTAAAACTAAGTATGAAGTAAAGGAAGAAAGAAAAAAAAAGTGCAAAACAAAATAAAAAGGAAATGCATGATAAAAGAGAAGGAAGAAAGAGAAGGGGCTTCCCTGATTTTTGAAGTTTGCGCGGGGAAGCGACGATTACCTACAAAATATATTAAAGAACAAGAGAAGACAATAAAAAGATAACTTTGGGGTGCCTCCCAAAAGCGCTTTGTTTAAGGTCGCATAGCTTGACCCACTTGCCGGTCATATTAAAGGTTGAAAAACAATTGAATCACTCTTTTCATTTGGTAACTCTCCCGGAAGATATAATTTAAGGCGGTGCCCGTTAACTTTGAAGGTACCTTTTTCCGGGTGGGAAATTAAAATTGTCCCATAGGACCAAACCTCTTTAACAATAAAGGGTCCGGTCCATCGGGATTTTAGTTTTCCCGGAAAAAGGCGAAGGCGGGAATTATAAAGGAGGACGAGATCGCCCGGCGAAAAAGTTTTTGGAAATTTTATATGCTTATCGTGATAAAACTTTGTTCGCTCCTTATATAATTTATTGCTCTCATATGCGTTCGCTCGCCACTCATCTAATTCGTTCATTTGAAATTTTCTTTGTTCTCCCGCTAGAGTGGAATCGAGGTTTAAAAATTTAAGCGCACAAAATGCGCGATGTTCTAATTCGACCGGAAGGTGGCAAGCCTTGCCATAAACCATTCGATACGGTGTACAACCGATAGCGGTCTTGTACGCCGTTCGATAGGCCCATAGCGCGTCATCGAGCTTTATTGCCCAATCCTTCCGATTAATAGAAACCGTTTTTTCTAAGATCCGTTTTAATTCTCGATTAACAACTTCAACTTGGCCGCTCATTTGTGGGTGATATGCAGTGGATAATTTGTGCGTAACACCATATTTTGCTAAGATTTTTGTGAATTGAGTATTGCAAAAATGGGTGCCCCGATCACTCACAATAGCGCGCGGAGTGTCAAATCGAGAGAATAATTTTTTTAAAAAGTTAACGACGACTCGCGCATCGTTGGTGGGGAGAGCTTGCGCTTCCGCCCACCTTGACACGTAGTCGACCGCTACTAGAATATACTTATTTGAAAACGAAGGAGGGAGAGGACCAACGAAATCAATGCCCCAAAGATCGAAAATTTCGCATTCTAAGAAAATGTTTTGGGGCATCTTATCCCGGCGAGAGATGTTCCCCGACCGCTGGCAGCTGTCGCAAGTACTCACAAGGTTGTGAGCATCTTTGAAGAGCGAGGGCCAATAAAAGCCCGCCTCCAGCGCCTTCCTCGCGGTTCGGTTTGAATGATAATGACCTCCGGTGGGTCCCTCATGACAATGACGTAAAATTTTAAGGCCTTCCTCACTCGAGACGCATCGTCTTACTACCTGGTCTGCGCATACACAGAATAAAAAGGGGTCCTCCCAAAAGTAATTCTTTAAATCAGAAAAGAATTTCTTCTTTTGCTGACTCGAGACTTCTTTTGGCAGGACCCGGGCTACTAAATAGTTAACCAGATCTGCAAACCATGGGGTAGACGATGAATTAATATTTTCGAGAGCAAGGAGGCGCTCTTCGGGAAATTTATCATTAATGTCAGATTCTATTAATACGTCCGAGGCGGGGTTTTCTAAACAGGAGAGATGATCGGCCGCCAAGTTTTCGGCTCCCCTTTTATCCCGGATCTCTAAGTCAAACTCCTGCAAGAGGAGGATCCATCGCAAAAGACAAGGTTTGGCGTCCGATTTGCTTAAAAGATATCTAAGTGCGGAGTGATCCGTGAAGACGATGACTTTCGAGAGGGTGATATACGACCTAAACTTATCGAAGGCGAAAACGATTGCTAGAAGTTCCTTCTCGGTCGTGGTGTAATTTGCTTGTGCCGACGTGAGTGTTTTGCTCGCATAATAGATAGGGTGGAAATACTTACTCACCCGTTGGCCTAAAACGGCACCAACCGCAATGCCACTCGCGTCGCACATGATTTCAAAAGGGAGCGACCAATCCGGCGCGACTAGAATCGGGGAGTTTATAAGTTTTTCTTTGATAAGTTGAAAAGCTAAATGACATTCATCGCTAAAAAGAAAAGAAGAATCTTTCTCGAGAAGATGGGTTAACGGCTTTGTAATTTTTGAAAAATTTTGTATAAAGCGCCGATAGAACCCCGTGTGGCCTAGGAAACTCCTAATAGCTTTTACGTTTGTGGGAGGGGGGAGTTTTTCAATTACTTCAATCTTGGCCCTATCGACCTCGATCCCCTTGCCCGAAATTTTATGGCCAAGGACTAGTCCTTCCTTGACCATAAAATGGCATTTTTCCCAATTAAGCGCTAAATTTGTTTCCTCACATCGCTGCAACACGCGCTCGAGATTTTTTAAACAATTTTCAAAAGAACTCCCGTACACGGAAAAATCGTCCATAAATACTTCCATCACCTCCTCCACTAACTCGTCAAAAATTGCCAGCATACATCTTTGGAATGTAGCTGGCGCGTTACAAAGTCCGAATGGCATCCTTCGATAAGCGAAGGTGCCAAAGGGACAAGTGAAAGTGGTTTTCTCTTGGTCGTCGGGCGAAATCGGAATTTGGAAGTATCCCGACAAACCATCGAGAAAACAGTAGTAGGAGTGACCCGAAAGGCGTTCTAAAATTTGGTCGATAAATGGTAGAGGGAAATGATCCTTACGGGTGGCATCATTTAATTTCCGATAGTCGATGCACATCCGCCAACCCGTAACAGTACGGGTTGGGATCAATTCGTTATTTTCGTTCGCAACTACCGTAACACCACCTTTCTTTGGCACAACTTGTACTGGGCTAACCCAAGTACTGTCCGATATCGGGTAGATGATTCCCGCGTCCAGAAGTTTTATAACTTTGGCCTTAACGACTTATTTCATGTTAGGGTTTAGCCGTCGTTGAGGCTGGACTGAATTTCGGGAATTATCTTCGAGAAATATTTTATGAGTGCAGAAAGATGGGTTTATACCCTTAATGTCCGATAATTGCCACGCAATTGCGTGGCGGTGCTTTCTTAAGACTATAGTCAACTCAGAAATTTCTGAGTTGCTAAGATCGGATGAAATGATGACGGGTAGCTTAGACTCTTTTTCCAAAAACAAGTATTTAAGGTGAGGGGGGAGTTGTTTCAACTCTAATTCGGGTGGTTCTTCATAAGAAGTCTTGATTTTTAATTTTTCTAAAAATAATGGTTCGGGTGGTGTGGGGTGAGAGACTTCTTCTTCATCGCAAAAGAGCTCTACGGGCTCGGAATCACTATTCGCCGATGAAACTAACTCGAGGGATGAATCGAACTCACAACACTCTTCTAAGTAAAAACATGAATCGTCATTTTCTAGCGTGTTCCGCATCGAGGAATTTATGCCGAAAGTAACTTCATCGTCTCCAACCCGTAGGAGGAGCTTTCCGTTACTTACGTCGATAATAGCGCGGGAGGTGGCAAGGAAGGGGCGGCCGAGTATGAGGGGTACTTCGGCATCCTCTTCGATGTCAAGAATGACAAAATCCACCGGGAAGATGAATTTGTCAACCTTGACGAGCACGTCCTCCACTATTCCTATCGGATATTTTAAAGAACGATCCGCTAATTGGATACTCATTCGAGTGGGCCTTGGATTTCCTAGACCTAACTTTTTGAACAAAGAAAACGGCATAAGGTTGATGCTTGCTCCAAGATCCGCTAAGGCGTGTTTTACTAACGAATTGCCAAAAAGACATGGGATGGAAAACCGTCCCGGGTCATTTGCTTTTTTCGGCAATTTGTTGAGTACAACCGCGGAGCATTCTGCGTTTAAAGAAATATGCGAAATATCTTCTAACTTTTTCTTATTGGAGAGCAACTCCTTAAGATATTTTGCATATTTAGGCATTTGTGAGATAGCCTCGCAGAAAGGTACATTAATATGGATTTGTTTTAAAACATCTAAAAACTTTTTATAATTTTTTTCGGCGCTTTCATTTTTAAATTTTGATGGATACGGAATATTAGAAGTAGGAGCGCGCGGATTTAAAATAGAAGAGTGCGGAGCTATCGTAGCGGGCAAATTCGAAGATGAATTAAAAGTAGGAGGAGGAGAGGAAATTACCTTGGGTTCGTCCTGTTTTTGAACCACCTCCTTCCCGCTTCGGAGTGTAATCGCATGCGCGCTCTCCTTTGGATTTTGCTCGGTGTTCCCCGGTAGTGCTCCTTGTTGACGCTCAGAAATCATCTTTGCGAGTTGGCCCACTTGATTCTCTAAATTTTTGATTGATCCGGTAAGGTTCCGGATGTTCGTTTCATTTGTAGCAACATATTTTGCAAAAACCTCTTCAATCGGAGAGAGTTTTTGCTGTTGCGGTGGAAAACCGGGTGGATTATAATTTTGAGAAATCAAATTTTGAGGCGGAGTTAGGTTAAGAAGTTGATTAGGGGGAGGTTGATTTAAATTCATAGGACGCTGAGCATTTCCTTGGTTGCTCCATGAGAAATTCGGATGATTCCTATAACCCGCATTGTAGGTGTTATTATACGGAGTGGTGTTCGGGTTATAGGAAGGCCGAGGTGGATTTCCCATGTAGTCAACATGTTCTTCAATTAAAACGTTATTGGCCCAAGGAGGAGTGGCGGAGGAAGCAGACATCTCCGCCACTTGCTTTGTTAAGCGCTCAACTTGTAAAGCCAAATTTGCGTTTGCGTCTATTTCAAAAATTCCGGCCGGCTTATTAGGCCGCGCTCGGGGCATGTTCCATTGATACGCATTTGTGGCCATCTCTTCGAAAAGCTCTTGAGCGGCGATCGGGGTTTTATTATTTAATGTCCCCCCGGCGGCCGCATCAATCATTTGCCTCGTTTGGAGATTTAAGCCATTATAAAATATTTGCACTTGTTGCCAAGTGGCAAGTGCATGGTGAGGGCATCGACGCAAAAGCTCCTTGAAGCGCTCCCATGTGTCATATAGAGTCTCCGAGTTGATTTGCATGAACGATGCAATATCCGTGCGCAATTTAGCGGTCTTTGAAGGCGGGAAATATTTATTAAGAAATTTTTCCGCCATTTCGGCCCATGTAGTGATGGATACCCTAGGTAGGGAGCCCAGCCACTGCTTGGCCTTAGACCGCAAAGAAAAAGGAAAAAGACGTAATCGAATGGCGTCATCGGTGACGCCATTGATCTTAAAAGTGTCGCAAATTTCAAGAAAGTAAGAGATATGTGAATTTGGATCCTCGTCCGGTTGACCATCAAAGGTCACCGATTGTTGCACCATTTGTATGATGCTGGACTTGATCTCAAAATTATTGTTCGCCACCGTGGGGCGAACAATACTCGATTGTGTGCCTTCCAAATTCGGCCGCGCATAATAGGACATGGTCCGTTGCGCGTCCTCATTAGGATTTGGCTCGTTAAGATTAGGAGGATTAAGATTATGATCCATATTTGCTGCGTTAGTATCCCCGATCGACTCTTCGGATTCTATTTGATTTCCCTGATCACGAGAACGGCGGTGCCTCAAAAGGGTTCGCTCGATCTCCGGATCAAAAGGAAGAATCGAAGTGCTACCTCGGGTCATACACTAAAAAGAGAAGAAAGGAAGAAGAAAAACTAAAAATATTTTTTTTTTCTTTTTGAAAGTTAGAAAAAGCAAAATAAAATAGAAAGAAGCATGATAAAATTAATAGCTATCCTCTTTTCAAAATATCTACGCAAAGTCCCCGGCAACGGCGCCAAAAACTTGATATTAAATTTGGTAGGTTTTGAAATTTAGTGAAAAGTTGAGATTTTCTCCAAAACTATATCCGATAAAGGCAAGTGTACCTTATCGTCTATAGTATAGGATATTTAGGAATATCAAGGTCGTATTCCACGGGGCGCGTTGATTACTTCTACTTCGAGGAAAATCACTATTATTTTATCGACGAAAATTTGAGGTGGTTTGTTTTCGCTTAACTAAAATTAAAACTAAATTCAAACTAAATGAAAAGCTTGAACATTGCATGAAAAGAAAGAGAAATTGACATTGCATAAAAAAGAGAACATTACTAAGGAGAGAAAAATTTAACCTTGCATGAAAAGGAAGAAATTACTTAAGGAGAAAAAGAACATGAAAGAGAAAACTAATTTTATTGAAAATCAAAGAACTATTACAAGCCTTAAATTAAGAGTGCAAGGCTAAGGAAAATGAAAGTTGCAAGCTTAAGAAAACTAGTACACGAAAGTTACATTACAACATTGCATGAAAAGGGAAGGAGGAGAACATGAAAGCCTTAAGAAACATGAACATTAACTTGAAAAACTCACTCTCAGCTCTAACAGCACCTCCCCATCTCCAAATTTCTGAACCCTGGACTCAAGGAGAGCCTCCGAATTTATAGGAAAAATTTTCAAGTTACACGCCCTCGGTCACGGGCGTGTCCAAGGGCGTGTAATCACTGTAACATTGGATCTGGCAGCGGCGTGGGCTTGCCGTGTCGGCGGCAGAAAAGTTGGACATTACACGCCCGTGTAACATGGTCACGGGCGTGACTTTGGACGTGTGCATTAAATACGGCGTGGGCTGGAATTCGGCGCGGCGACAGAGCAGGGATCACGCTGGAAAGTCACGGGCGTGACATGTGGGTCACGGGCGTGACTTAGGTTGACTTCTCGACAACATCTCCTCGTCTCCACGGCAGCTCCACGTGGACGATTCTAAGATTACACACCCCCGGTCACGGGCGTGACCTGGGGCGTGACTTGGTGTGGACTGGTTCAAATAGTGCGGCATCGATTCTGGACTGATCTTCAGGTTACACGCCCTTGGTCACGGGCGTGACCGAGGGCGTGACATGCCATTTTTCTCGATTTGTCCCAAAAATATGCAAATATCAAAATTAAGCTAAGTTAGAATCAAAATTACAAAAAGAACTACTTATAACCTAAATTTGACATAAAATAGAGAATTCATATTAAATATTTACAAGATTTTCTATTAAAAAGTTATAAAAATACTACTTATCAAAAATCCCAACTAACAAAGTTTGCAGAAAAATGCAATGTTGATGTTCTTGTGGGATATAGCTCACATAGTAGAGCCTATAGAGTATACAACAACAAGACTCATATTGTATAAGAGTCTATGCATGTTGTCTTTAATGAGACCAACCTTCTTTATAAGGGCTGGTCCAGTTCTCCTGTTTTGACAGATAATGAACAGAAGATGGTAGAAATGTCTATCCAAGACATACCCAGCACCAGCAGAATTTATTCAGAGGCTGCTGTTCCTGAAGATGAAGATCAACAGGATGCTGAAGAACCTGCTGCTGCTGATGAAGTACTGCAGATTGTTGACAGATTGCCTGCAACAAAAAATCATCTGAGGGATCATCCAAGGAATTAGATAATTGATGATGAGAACCAAAGGGTGATCACCAGAAGCAGGGCTCACAATGAAGCTCTATTCCTGAACTTTCTATCTCAGATGGAGCCCAAGAAGTTTGAAGAAGCTAATAAAGATACATTCTGGATTCAAGCAATGCAAGAAGAGCTTCTACAATTCAAAAGGTGCAAAGTATAGAAGTTGGTGCCAAAACCTCAAGGACACAATATCATTGGCACCAAATGGATATACGGAAACAAGCTAGATGAGAATGACATCATCATCAAAATAAGGCTAGACTAGTAGCTAAGGGATACAAGCAAGAAGAAGGTATTGACTTTGATCAAACCTTTGCCACAGTTGCAAAGTTAGAAGCAATAAGGCTATTCCTTGCCTATGCTGCCCACAAGGGGTTCAAAGTTTACCAGATGGATGTCAAGTCAGCCTTCCTAAATGGAGATTTGAAAGAGGAGGTATATGTGGAACAACCATCAGGTTTTGTACATCCAACTCTTACCTCCCATATTTATTTTCTTAGGAAAGCATTATATGGTCAAAAGCAAGCCCGTGGGGCTTGGTATGAAACCTGTCTAGCTTTCTCATCAAGATCAAGTTCTTGAGGGGAAGATGGATAGTACATTGTTTCTTAGGGAAATAAAGTGCAAGTGTCTCCTAATCCAAATTTATGTTGACGACATAATTTTTGGGTCTACTAATGACAACCTTTGCAAAAGGTTTGCCAACCTTATGCAAGGGGAGTTTGAGATGAGCAGTATGGGAGAGCTCAAGTACTTTTTAGGCCTCCAAGTGAAATAGTCTGATGAGGGGACATTCATCTCTAAAACTAAGTACACTAGGGAGCTTATCAAGAAGTTTGGGATGAAATCTGCTTCCACCATGAAAACTCTCATGGGATCAAATATTTCCCTGGATAAGAATGAAAAGGGAAAACCCTTTGATGAATCCATATACAAGTGTATTATTGTATCCCTATTGTATCTGACAGCTAGTAGACCAGACATTATATATGCTACATGTGTTTGTGCTAGGTACCAAGAATGCCCTAAGGAATCTCACTACACAGCTGCAAAGAGGATTTTGAGATACCTTAAGGGCAGCCAACATCTTGGCCTTTGGTACCCTAAGAACAATGATTTTGAACTGACTAGCTTTTCAGATGCAGATTTTGCAGGATGCAAAGAAGATAGGAAGAGCACAAGTGGAACTTGTCAATTCCTAGAAAGGAGGTTGATCTCTTTGAGCAGCAAGAAGAAAACTAGTATGATAATATCCACAGCTGAGTCTGAGTACATTGCTGCAGGGAGTTGTTGTGCACAATTGCTGTGGATACATCACCAGCTAGAGGACTACAACCTCAAGGTAAGTAATTCCCCACAATTTTGTGACTCATCCAGTGCTATCTTTATTGCTAAGAATCTTGTCTCTCATAGCAAGACTAAACATATAGAGATAAGATATTATTTTATTAGAGAACATGCAGAATGTAAAGATATCTATCTTGAACATGTCCCCACTGACAGTCAATTTGCAGATATATTTACAAAGCCATTGGATGAGGCTAAATTTATTGGTTTCAAAATTGAGCTAGGAATGTTGAACTTAGAGTAGGCTTCAACATTTCATTTTGTCTATCATGTCTGTTGTTGTATTCCTTAAAGCCTTGCTATGAGATAGTCATGCTTTAAGACACTTAGTGACGTGATAAGGGAGAAAGACATTCCAATTTAAAAGGGTTCACTGCTAGGCAGTGAGTTCAACTGAGATGGTGTCAGCTGAACCGCTAAGACAGCTAAGTCATCTTAGCGATTAAGTTTTCCCAGTCCCAGTGGTTTATCAGTCAGTCTCAGCGGATCCGCTGAGACAAGCAGTTTAAACAAAATCAAATCCTAATTAAAAATTCAGAGGCATTAATTTAATTAATGTAATAAGCAAAATCAATAATTATAAAAAAAAGATAATCTCAAACCTAGAATTAAACTGAAATTAAAATTAAACTGAAATCTTTATATATAGAGCAAGAGTAATTATAAGGTTTTAAACCCTAAACTCTGAAGATGCTTCATCTGAGGGGGAGCAAGAAGGATCAACTAGAGAAGAAGGCCAGAAGGCAGATGATGATGAAGATAATGATGTTGCTGAGCATAATGCTGGTGCTGAAAAGATGAATGATCAGGTTGAGGGGGAGCAGATCCCTGCTCTGGTTGAGGGGAGCATGAAGAGCATGCAAAGGAGCCATCCACTCTACTTGAGTGTGATAATCAATCCCTACAAGAGAAAAGAATACCCAAGTGGTAGTTGAAGTACAAACCTCCGACTCTACACTCTCAAATGAACTTATCCTAAGTTCATTCAGTACTCTTATTGATGGTCATATGACATCAATAAAGGAATATATTGACAAATCTATTTCTCCCTTCAAGAGTGAGGTGCTGTCTGAAATTCAAGTTATCAAGAAAGAAACATCTTACCTTAATAGAAAGATGACCAATTGGGTTTATCTAGCTGAAAAGTTAGTGGTTGGAGAGGCTGAAAAGATGAAGGATGAACTGAAATCAGACTTAGAGAATGCCTTCCAAACCCTATCTGGGTATGTATCTTCCCAAAGTATTGAACAAAAAGTAATTGAAGAAGCCAGAAAGAGGGAGGAGACCAATGCCGAGACAAACTCTGAGTTGGCCCTCAAAGTACTGCAAGGATCTAGAGGAACTAGAAAAACTTATTAGTTCATTCCTAGTAAGAAAAACAATCCATCATTAATGAAATTGAACATGCATTTAAATCTAATGTGAACTGTATTTAAAATATGTATTTAAGTCTTCATTTAAATCAAATGTGAACTGAAAGATGTATTGACATTTCATCATTAATGAAATTGATAATAGGCCAATAACAGTCAAGCTTCATATCTGTTCTGTATTAATGCTAAATATCTACTGTGGTGCCTTTATTTAGTTAACAATGTCATTGTTATGTTGTCATGACTATTATTCATTATTTTTCATGATATGGTTATTTGTGGTTATGTATCTTAGCATTGGTGTATGTTCTGCCTTCTTCAAAGGGGGAGATTGTTGGGAATATTGCCCTTAATATTCCGTAGATTTGAAGAGGCATCACACTCAATGTTAAGTACATATTGTATTTGATAAACCCTCTTTTGCATCATGTCTACGCAGGGTTAGGTTATTCCAATCATTGGAATAGTTCTCTGGTTTTATAGTCAAAATAAGAGTTTGATTCAGAGCTAAGGAAGATTTCAAAGCAGCTTCGATTAGAAATCTGAAGTGCATCGATAAGAGCTAATGTATTTGACGCAACGTCGATAAGTAATTAACGCAACATTGATAAGTCCTGCCAAAGCCGTTGAGAAGACTAACTATCTCAGCTGATCCGCTGAAATGCAGACAACCCAACTGCTGAGACAGATTCACATTTGAATAAAGGTCTGACAGGATCTACTTTTGGCGCAAGTGGCTGGAAAGCAAACATAATACTTTCTATATGTGTCCATGCTGTGACAACGCATTTCTAAGTGCCATTGCTGATCGGTGAAGGTATAAAAGAAGATGTTAAGTCGGCTTCCACAAGTTATCTCTCGACCTGCTTCCTGAAGCTACAAGCAATCAACTGAGAGAAGATAACTCTTCCTGATTCAATCCTGAAGAGCAAGTTGATCATTCTTCCTCAATTGAAGAAGAAGATCAGATAGAAGTAAGGACTGAAGCTACTGTCATTCAGTACTGTGTCAAGACAGCACTGCTGTGCATCAACAACAGAAGACCAGAACTGAAGGATTTATCTTTACAGTCCTCTGTTGTAAGCAAACATTATAACCCCTGTAAAAACTTTATTGTTCTGAGTGTGTAGGGCTTTGTGCCTAAGGTTGTAGGGATGTTGAGCCTGAGTTCGTAGGGATGTTGAGCCTGATTTGGTAGGGTTGTTGAGCCTGAGTTTTTAGGGCTGTTGAGCCTGAGTATGTAGGGCTGTTGAGCCTAAGCTTGTAAAGCTGTACTACCAGCTTGAGTGTAGGATTTCTGAGGAAATCTGAGGTAGGGCTTCTTGATAGGCCTGAGGTAGGAAATCAAGAGGATTTCTGAGGTGTAGGAGTTGGAGCACTCTGAGAGGTAGGGCTGTTGAGCCTAAGGTAGGGTCTTGGAGGAGACCTGAGAAATTATGAGGTATTTGTGTTGTGAGCTCTTAGAGCTGAGATTTGGAGGAGTTTTCCTTGTCTAACACACTGTTAGAAAGGTGTAGGGAAAAAATGGGCTACCCATAGACACACTGTCTTAGGGAAACACTATAAACAACTGTGTGTTGCATTTACTTTATATACTCTCTGATAACAGCTAGCATTAACTAAGAAAATTCAAAGAAACCTATTCACCCCCCTCTAGGTGAATTAGACTACTACCTAATAAACTATCAGATAGCGCACAAGAGACGAGGAAGCTGCTGAGCAGGATACCTCAGGTATAAATTTATTAAGCCGTTTCTTCTTATATATGCCCTATCTTATGTTATACATTGATGATAAAGCCCTGATTGATGTGGTATACAACGACGTAGATATTGACGCTTATCATGCAGGTCTTGAGTATTGGATTTCTGTGATAGTTAGTTTTTCGCTAATTGCTATGAGGTGCACTAATTAATGGTGCTGTCCGCTAGAAAATTATTTCCCTACTTTGTTGGTGTGTTCTGATATTCGCTTAACATCACCCTCAATGCATGAAAACAAAGTATTCAAGGAGAGGGGTTGGAGAAGAACATGCTTTCACCCTTTGTTAGTGACTTTGGTGTCATGCATTGACAGTGGTGTGCAATAAGATCCCCCGATCAGACCGCTAATTCCAAGGGGGGGGGGGGGGGGGGTCTTACATACGCGCTCCTTCTTGCTATTGCAGTTGGTTGGGAGGGCTTGCGTAGAATAAGTGCAGTCTTTAGAGGTTTGTTAGAGTGTTGAGAACACCTTCCCACAGATGGCACAAAACTATTGGACCGCCTTAGCTCGAGAGTGAGCCGAGCGCATAAACAGTCAAAAGTGAACTAACATTGATGACAACGAGGCGTTTTAGCATGGAAAACCCAGATAGAGTGAAAAACTATGAAATTTTCCGTAGATCTAGGAGTGAGCAGGAATAGAATAACTAAAAGTTCAAGCCAAATAACCAGAAGCACATGAAGCAAACACAATCTTTATTGATAAGCAAAATTCTTCTTTATAGGGCGAGGTATACATGGCGAGACATGATTTTTCCAGTACACAAAACAAGAGAAGAAAAATAGCTGAAAAAGAAAACCAGCGGTCTGCCAAACTAAGACCGCCTAACCGCCCAACTTAACAGTCCGCCCGGATAGAAAACCAGGTCGCCCGAACTGCCTGCCTACGACTTGAACAACACCAACTGAGAACCACGCGAACTCCCGAATTCCACTGATCCTCCCGAACTGCAGCAACCCGCACTGCAAGCCGCGAGACCGCCCGAACACCTTCAAAAGAGGAGGTGACCGCTGCTACCCGCACAATCCGCAGAAGCTGCATAAAACAAGTTCGATCAGCAAGCCGGCCGGTTACAAAAAACAAACCGCAAGAACAGGTCGCGAGCTCAGCTTACACTTGGTGCTATATAATTGCTGCTACAGTGGCTCCTATTTATAGGAAAGCGACCTGATCCAGTCACCACCCTATGTGATAGGATCACCACCCTTTAACCGCAAGACCAGACTGGTCAACCCGCGCGATCAGCAAAAGATCCTCCTGCTTAGTGAGCTCGCCGACTTCACGAAGAAACCGCGCGATCATGACAACTCGCCCGGTCATGATGCTCACCACCTGTGTTCGCCACCCGACCTCCTCAAGAGACCGCGAACATACCAGACCGACTAGGGCAACAGCCCGCCAAGTCGATCAACCACCTATGACCGCGTATGCCAGCTGATTGCCGAAGGACCAGCCATGCGAACACAGCCCGGAGACTGCTCGACTAAGAAGACCTTAGTCCGCGAGCACCGCAAAGAACCCGGACAGCCACCAGGCCGGCTGCCCCTCCTACCACGCGGTCACAAGCACCAGACCGCGCGGTTAACCCGAGCATAAGACAGATCGCCACTCGGTCACAAGACCAGACCGCACGACCTCTCCTCGGCACCCTTGTACAGAAGAATGACGGTCACGCCGAGTAGCCCGCGGCTAGACCAAAGAGGTCAAACTGCTAGAGGAGACCGCAAGACCGTGCAGTCTGACCAGACCGTGCGGTCTCCCCCCCAGACCGCCAACTCCAAAAACTTCCACTTCAACATTTTCAACACTCCCCTTGAAGTGGGAAGTTAAAAACAGCCCAAGTAAACTCCTTAGCCGAGTAAACAGCCCCTTTGCTAGCGCCTTTGTGAAGATGTCAGCAATGTTGTCCTGAACCCAAACATGCTCGACCGAAAGAGATCCCTCCAGCACCTTCTCACGAATGAAATGATGCTCGATCTCGATATGCTTGGTCCTCGCGTGACAAACTGGATTAGTAACCAGTTTGAGAGCACTCTCATTGTCGTCGCGGAGCAGAGTCGGATCCCGAACCTCCTTATGGACGTCTCCAACCAACCTCCTAAGCCAGATGGCTTCTTGAGTTGCCAAGGCCGAAGCCTTGTATTCCGCTTACGTGGTTGAGACCGATACGGAATCCTGCTTCTTACTGCACCATGATATAGCCATAGGGCCCACCATGAAGACGTATCCAGACGTCGACTTTCGATCATCCAAATCTCCCCCGTAATCGGCATCCATGTACCCATGCACCTTGAATCCCGCATCCCTCCTTTAATGGAGACCCATATCCGAAGTCGCCTTGACATACTTCAATATATTCTTGGCCGCTAGAAGATGAGGCATCCGTGGTTCCACCATATAACAACTCACCCTACCAATGGCATACGCAATATCCGGCCTGGTAATCGTCAGATAGATCAAGCTCCCAACCGGAGCCCGGAACACCAACGGATCTTCCAGAATCCTCCCCTCATCCTTGCGAAGTTTCATGGCCTTCTCCAGAGTTGTGGAAATGCACTTCCCTTCCTTCATGCCGAACCGCTCCACGATTCACTCCGCATATCCAGCCTGGGACACCAGCACTCCACTTTCCTTCCTCTGCACTTCGAGTCGAAGGAAATGGTGAAGCTCACCTAAGTCCTTCATCTCGAACCTGATAGATAGCTCAGCCCGAAGCCTTGCTACTTCCTCCTTCAAATTCCCCGTCACGATCATATTGTCGACGTAATGCAGCACGATGACTTGAAGCTCCCCGCTCTTCTTGACGAACAAGCTTGAGTCTGAGTCTCAAGCACCAAACCCATAGAATAAGAGATATTCTGATACCTTTCCATACCACGCCCTCAGCGCCTGCTTCAATCCATACAGGGCCTTCTTCAACTTGCAGACATGCTCCGGAAAATCTTCAGATACGAAGCTTGGCGGCTGGACCATGAAGATGTCCTTGTCAATCTCGTCGTACAAGAACGCATTCTTTACGTCGAGCTGCCAAATCTCCCACCCCAACATGCCGCCAAGGCAATCACAACCCGAACTGAAGTCATTTTTGCCACCGGACTGAATGTCTCTTCATAGTCTTCACCATATTGCTGCGAGAACCCCCGAGCCACAAGGCGAGCCTTGTAATGCTCGATACTGCCGTCAGCCTTCTTCTTGAGCTTGTAGACCCATTTGCATGTCACAGGGGTGATGCCCTTGGGCTTGGGCACCAGAGACCAAGTCTCATTCTTCTCAAGAGCACTCATCTATTCTTGCATAGCTGAATCCCACTGTTCCACGCCTTTGGACTTTTCAAAGCTCGACGGCTCCCTCTCATTCAAGGGACCAGTAAAGAAACACGAGACAAAGCTCACCATGTTTCCTCCTGTATAGCGATCAGGGGCAATGATTGTTCGCTTTGACCTCCGCAACGCCTTCCCCTGATTCGCAGTATCTTCAGCTGCTTCTTCCCTAGCTCCCCTTCCAGACGTACTCGGAGCATCGCTCCCCCTGCTTCTTAATCTAGAAGCCTCCGCCTTAGAACTAGATATTGATGGACCACCTAGTGATAGAGGCAACTCCACCTGAAGATTTTCCACAGCTTTCTCCGGCTCCTCCACCCAGCTTTCTGGTAGCTCAACACCAGAGATCCCCTTGTAAGACGTCACCTCGTCGAACACGACGTTGCGAGATACAACAAATCTCCCCGTCTATGGGTCCATGCACTTCCATCCCTTCTTCCGATCATCATAGCCCACAAAGACTAGCTTCCTTGCTTTCGCATCTAGCTTCATCCGAAGCGCATCTGGAACGTGCACATAGCAGGTGGAACCAAACACCCGAAGGTGCGCCACGCTTGGCTTTTCCTTGAACATCAATTCATGCGGGGTCTTCATATTGATGGGACTAAGAGGCATCCTGTTGATGACGTAGGCAGCACAAGACATTCCCTCCACCCAGAAGGACTTTGGGATACTCTTGGCATGCAGCCAACACTTGCAGGTCTCCGTCAGATGACGGATCTTCCGCTCTGCAACTCTATTTTGCTGTGGAGTATGTGCACAAGTAAGCTCCCTCCGGATGCCTGCCTTCCTGCAAAAAGTAGAGAACTCACCAGAGGTGAACTCCCCTCCGTTGTCAGTCCTCAGCTTCTTAATCCGCAGACCAAGCCGACCCTCCACGAGCTCCTTGAACTTGGCAAACGCCTCCGCCTTCTCCTTCAAGAAATATACCCAGACATATCTGGTGTAATCATCGATCAGCACCGGCATATATCTGCTGCCTCCGAGACTTGGGGTAGCAGTCGGTCCCATCAAGTCACCGTGGATGCACTCCAGCGGCACACTACACCTTGTCTCCGACTTGTCAAACGGTAGTTGATGAGACTTCCCGAACTGACATCCCGCGCACACATGACCGTCTCCGTAGGAAGATAGACTAGGCAGGCCCTTGACCAGACCTTTCACCGCCATAGCTTTCAGCTTGTCCATTCCTACATGCCCCAACCTCTCGTGCCATATGACGGCACTATCATTCGTCCGCATCTTGTCGACATAAGAACTTGTCGATAAAACGAACAAGTCTTTAGCTCTCCTCCCCACATGAACGACCTCCGCCTTCACCGCTTCAACATTCCGAAGAAACCTCACTTATGTTGGGCCAAACAGAACGTGATACCCAACGTCTACAACGTTAGTCACGGAGAAGAGGTTTTTCCTCATACCAGGCACATGATAGACACTCTTCCACGTAAGCGGCCGTCTATCACTGCCCAAGGAAACAACCCCCACCTTCTCGACAGCATGCACAATATTATCAGCAGTAATAATGGCATCATTACCTGAATAAGGCTGCGCTGAGGTAAGCTTCGACTCGTCCCCGGTGAGGTGATGACCACACCCCGAGTCCACAATCCAGTCTTCCTGATAGTTGATAGGAGCCTCAGCTCCAATAGAAGCCGAGAAGGCTCCTCCCCATCCTCCATCAATCTGCCTGGCCTCAGCTTCCCCCTTTCCTGCAGCAGCATATCCCGGCTGAAGATTCACCCGACAATCCTTCCTGATGTGACCAACCTTTCCGCATCTGAAGCACTTGGGACCTTCTCCCTTCTTCCTCCCTTCAGCCTTAGGAGCATAGCCCCTCTCCTACTGTCCAGAAGTTGAAGGCCCATTGCCTCCTCCAACGGTCTTCTTCTTATCCCACTTCTTCTTCTTCCCCGTGAAGAGAACTTCGCCATCTCCCCCAGAAACTGACACCCCCGCCATCTGCCTTGCCAGACTCTCCTGCGAAGCAAGCAGATTTTCCAGCTCCAGCAGAGACTCTGATTTGCCAAACCCTGCACCGACGTCACAAAGGCAACATATTCCTTCCGCAAGCCACGGATGATGTGCCTCTTAAGCTTCGTCTCAGAAATTGACTCATCAGGATCCAGTGCTGAAATTTCGGCGCACAAGTTCTTCATCTTCAAGAAGAACGTAGAGATAGAAAGGTCACCTTGAGCCGATCTGGCCAGCTCATTCTCCAGGAATTGAAGTCTTGCCATATTCTTTTTGTTAAACAGCCCATCCAGGGCTCTCCAGATCTCTGCAGCTGATCCACACCCCAAGATGTGATCAAACAGATCAGGTGATATTGCCCTCTTCAGGGCGAACTCTGCTTTGGCATTAATCCGCCTCCAGTTCCTCACCCCATGACCGTTATCCCCAATCAGAATAACTTCCTCCGTGCTCTCTCCTCCATCCACCTCCCAGAGGTCCCCACCCAGAAGATAACTTTGCATACACGACTTCCACTTCTTAAAGTTAGTCGATGTAAGCATCTCAATTCCAAGACCCCTTGCTTCCATGGCTCTACCACTGGTTCCTTCTTCAAAAAGGCGATGGCAACTTTTAGTTCTTCATTGCTCTATCCACTCCAACCTCCCTCTGATACCATGTGAAATTTTCCGTAGATCTAGGAGTGAGCAGGAATAGAATAACTAAAAGTTCAAGCCAAACAACCAAACGCACATGAAGCAAACACAATCTTTATTGATAAGCAAAATTCTTCTTTACATGGCGAGGTATACATGGCGAGACATGATTTCGCCAGTAACAAAACAGGAGAAGAAAAATAGCTGAAAAAGAAAACCAGCGGTCTGCCAAACTGAGACCGCCTAACCGCCCGACTTAACAGTCCACCCGACTAGAAAACTAGGTCGCCCGAACTGCCTTCCTGCGACTTGAACAACACCAACTGAGAATCACACGAACTCCCGAACTCCACTGATCCTCCCGAACTCCAGCAACCCGCACTGCAAGCCGCGAGACCGCCCAAACACCTTCAGAAGAGGAGGTGACCGCTGCTACCCGCACAATCCGCAGAAGCTGCATAAAACAAGTTCGATCAGCAAGCCGGCCGGTTACAAAAAACAGACCGCAAGAACAGGTTGCGAGCTCAGCTTACACTTGGTGCTATAAAATTGCTGCTACAGTGGCTCCTATTTATAGGCAAGCGACCCGATCCAGTCACCACCCTATGAGATAGGATCACCACCCTTTAACCGCGCGACCAGACCGATCAACCCGCGCGATCAGCAAAAGATCCTCCTGCTTAGTGAGCTTGCTGACTTCACGAAGAAACCGCGCGATCATGACAACTTGCCCGGTCATGATGCTCACCACCTGTGTTCGCCACCCGACCTCCTCCAGAGACCGCGAACACACCCGACCGACTAGGGAAACAGCCCGCCAAGTAGATCAACCACCGGTGACCGCGTATGCCAGCTGATCGCCGAAGGACCAGCCATGCGAACACAGCCCGGAGAACGCGCGACTAAGAAGACCTTAGTCCGTGCGCACCGCAAAGAACCCGGATAGCCACCAGGCCGGCTGCCCCTCCTACCATGCGGTCACAAGAACCAGACCGCGCGGTTAACCCGAGCAGAAGATAGCTCGCCACGCGGTCACAAGACCAGACCGCGCGACCTCTCCTTGACACCCTTGTATAGAAGAATGGCGGTCACGCCGAGTAGCCCGCAGCTAGACCAGAGAGGTCAAACCGCCAGAGGAGGCGCAAGACCGTGCGGTCTGACCAGACTGCGCGGTCTCCCCCCCAGACCGCCAACTCAAAAAACTTCCACCTCAACATTTTTCAACAAAAACCACGTGGTCGGATCTATGCCGACCAAGTTCCACTAGTTCCTTTGCGGTTACAAAAGTTTGAGATTCTCGAAGTGTGACGGGTCACCTCTCCATTTACAAGCCTTGAAGATAAAGAAAAGAGGAAAAAAGACTAAGTCTCAGAGCGTCCGCAAGAGCGTTCTTTAATACTTTTACTTGTACTTGCGAGATCGTCCATTGGAGCCTTGAACTGAGCAGACTTGAGAGCATGCTGGGCGGATTCAGAGCGAAGTAGTAGAGTGCTAAATCCTCGCCAAAAAACCTCAGTGCTATCTCTTTTCTCTTGGATTGCGTGTCTTCAAATGAAGGCCTGAGAACCATTTTATAGATTTTCTGATGGGATGCGCTGGTAATTGTTCCTAGTTGGATCTTGAGCTGACGAATGGTGTTGCTCAGTTCCGGTCACCTAGATCACCAATTTTCCAAAAATGACGAACATGCCCACTGGGTGGCCTGGGCGAGTTGCTCGGAGATGGTGGCGGAGGCCGGAGTTGACGGGGTGCCATTGGTGCGTGTGCGCGTGGGGAGAGGCCACACGTGCATGACCTTGCGCGAGCATAGGGGGAGGTGTTGGGAACTGCGCCCAGCAGTGTTCCTAATTTGAAGAAGTGCTCAGCTCAATGATAAGTACAAGGTGTATTTAATGTCATATCTAGTTCATGCTTGCAGAGATTAGACAATATGTCCAGTACTTCAATAACTTGCCCAAGTACAATATCGTCGAAAAGGACTGTACATATCGTCGGTAAGTATATGCATGTCATTGAAATGATATGCAGAGCAATGCAGAGTGATCATATCAGCTATCGTCGAGACAACAAGCATATGATAATATCGTTGTGACATGAACACTACATCACCTAACAACGATATCAGAAAGCCGAGATGAAGAAGAAGACTCAAGCACAACACATGACAAGATGTCGACGATATCGTCGAAAAGAAGCCTTGACGTCGATAAGGCTAAGGAAGAACAGATATCGTCGTAAAAGAGGCATGACGTTGATAAGGCTAAGGAAGAATAGATATCGTCGTAAAAGAGGCATGTCGTCGATAAGGATGAACAAGATAGGTATCGTCGTAAAGAAGCTTTGTCGTTGGAAAGGCTAAGTAAGTCTGATGCCGATGACATCATCATAAAGAAGGCATGACGTCGAGAAGACTAAAGAAGGTCATATGAAGACAGACAGTTGCTGAAGAATAGTCTGTCGACATGATATCAACTATGTCGTCGACAAGATAAGGTGGTTATAATGATATCGAGCAGACAAGAAGATCACGCCGACATCAATTAGATGACTTCATGATTGTATTAAGTGCAAGTCAGAAGGGATGTCCCGTGTCGTCGAGATATCTCTATCTGAAGAAGAGGGAAGGAGAGTTAAAGATCTGTCCTAGTTCAAGACAACGACAAGTCCTATCATCGAGATATTGTCTATGTCGTTGTAACAATGGAGATATCGTCGAGATAGATTCAAAAGTAGTCGGACGCGCTGCCAGCATTTAATGCCGCCACCTAATTGTCCAATCAGTGCATGCTCTTAAGGAATGGGCGTTTGTCAGCATAGGACATCATAGGTGACTGTTATGCAACTCATCCGTCCTATAAAATGGAAAAGTGATGCCCTAGAGAGAAAAGAGAGAACGAAGGAACAAAAAAGTATCCAGCAGAGCAATACAACAGTGAAAGCTATGGAGAAGATTCAAGAATAAGAAGAGGAGAACAAAAACGTTCATCCAGCGTTCTCCAAGTTGCAGTCAAGTTACATCGACTCATAAGATTCGTTCAAATCAAGAAGCCAGTCAACATCAGGCAAAAGAAGAAGGTTTGAAGAAGATATGTGCTATCAACGCTCACAACTGAATTATCTTCTTCAAGACAAGAAGCCGATCTCCATCAGGCAGAAGAACAAACTTTGTATATCTTTCTTTGTAAGGCTTGCAGGCCAAATCTGTGAGATCCATTTTCAGATCTGTGTGTCGAGCTTGAGGGCTTGAGATCAGTGAGGTTGAGGGGATAGGGCAGAGGATTTGCGGGTCCAAACGTATCGGGCTTTTGGGCTCGGGTGCAGTGAAGGGGCTTGCGGGCCTAGGCTGCAAGCAAGACTTGCGGGTCTGTGCTGTGTAGGGCTTGAGGGCTGAGTGTCGAGCTTGCGGGTTCGGGTGCAGTGAAGGGGCTTGCGAGCCTAGGCTGCAGGCAAGACTTGCGAGTCTGTGCTGTGTAGGGCTTGAGGGCCTGAGTGTCGGTCTTGCAAGCTTGGGTGTAGTGAAGCGGCTTGCGGGCCTAGGCTGCAGGCAATACTTGCGGGTCTGTGCTGTGTAGGGCTTGAGAGCCTGAGTGTCGAGCTTGCGGGCTCGGGTGCAGTGAAGGGGCTTGCGGGCCTAGGCTACAGGGACTTGCAGGTCCGACTTGTAAGGCTTGTGGGCTGGAGACATTGGCGGAGTTTGCCGAGACTAGCACACTGCTAGGTAGGCACAGAGGGAAAGAGGACTACTCAAGACACCCTATCTTAAGGAACCTCTATAAGTCTTTGTGTGTTTTCTGCGCTGTGCTTGTCAATCTCTAAATCTATTAACCAGAAAACAAGAACACCAAAAGGGGAATAAAACAATTTGAAAAACCTATTCACCCCCCCTCTAGGTGATAAGTCAACTTCCAATAACTAACAAGTGGTATCAGAGCTAGGTTGTTCAATGAAAAACTTAACAGCTTGAACATATATGCTCTTAGGTGTATCAAATCAACTGATTATCATATCCTAACTCCACGGAGAAAGTCAAAAAATCTGACATCAGGAAGTTCAGATCCTTAAGTGAAAGTAGCTGGAGCTCTTCTCATATTGAAGAAGAAAGAATCATAGGGATCAGAGCACCCTTGACTATCTCAGACAGTGAATCTGAAGATGAAGAATGCTCTGTAGTCAAAAGAAGAATAAGAGCACCCTTGACTCTCTTAGACTGTGGCCCTTAGGATGAGGAGGTCTATGGGTTGATGGCTCTATCAGATGAAGAAAATCTTGATGAATCACATTATGATCAGGTATGCATAACTCACACACCTTTACTACCTGCTTCAATTAAGAAGACCAAGAGTGCATCAGATGATTGCTCATCTTCTAAAAATGATGCAGAAGACTGCTCATCATGCAACAATAAGAACCATGCTGATCTAATAGAACAGTTTGGTGATCTCTTGGCTACTCTGAGAAAGAGCAAGAAGCTTGTTAGGAAGCAAGCTAAGGATCTAGAATCACTCAGACCCATTATGGCTGAGATGAATGAGGAAATGGGTATGTCCCACAATGAGGGCACCAATTCCTGTGAGCTCAAGAAGATCATATGCAATCTTCATGATGAAAGAAACCAAAGGGAAGAACTCATTAGGAAACTTGAGAATGATCTTCTTAAGGAAAGAAGCGTAGTGGCTCAATTCTCTAAGCCCAAAACCATACTGCCCATCATTGACACCTTCTCTTCCTATGGAAATAGGAGGGGATTGGGTTTCAATGAAGGGACAGTAGATGCTGGGAATGGAAAAAGGGGCAAAACTAAAGCAGAGCCTCATACCACCTTTCAGAAGGTAGTGCTTCCTTGTAACAAGTATGACCAGGACAGTATCCATGGTCACTGGATGATGGAAACTCCATTATCCTGGGAGATGCTCCTGACTATGGGAGGAGAAAGGGCATGGGGATGAGTGCATTGAAAGCTCCCCATGAGGAAATCTAAATGGCCCATCATGGACCATTTGTGTTTGGTGCTTCAGCCCCCACATTCAAGGGTAAGGAAGCAACACCTTCCCAATCTCTTCCAGCAAAGAAATGGGCTGGTAGCCCCAGCATAATCTACTCTCACTTGATCATTTCTGATGCTATAAACACTATGTCAGCTACCAAGCTGACATCTGTTGCTGACAAACATATAAAGTCAAGAAGAAATAATTATACTAGTGCAGCTAATCAGCCCTTAGCTGAGAGAGATAGGAAGAATGCTGCTGCCTTCTCTACTGAACATAAGCATTGTGATTCTCCACCCACCTCAAAAATTGTTCAGAAAAGAAGGTACATCATCCATGAATATTGGTGCTGTGGTAAAGTGGGACACTTTGCCATTGACTGTTGGCACAATCCTAGTGTGCCTAGTGCAAAGGAGAGACCTCCTGGAAAGGCTGAGGCGAGTAGAAGAATTCCTTATTATGCTAACAAGAACCTAGGACCCAAATCACCTTGGGTTCCTAAGGGATATTTAATTTGTCTTGCAGGGAATTCCATGTAGCCAATCAAAAGAAAACAAGGCTAATGGACAATAAGTGATCCAGGCTTAACTCTGGACTAAGAAAAACCTCGCCACATGCCAAGATGGTCAGGGGGGGGGGGGGGGGGGGCTAAAAATAAAAGAAACATCACATCAAGGAGGAGCTACTAGCTCAAGAAGCTATAAAAGCTAAGGTGAAGGTAACTATATTAATGTTCAATACATAACTCATCTTTATCATTTTGTAAAAGTAATTTTTACTTGAGTAAGCAAAAGCGGTCACTCAAGGAGCACATATGTATGGCACTGCTAAAGCATTGCACTGATCATACAAAAGAGTGAACAAGAACAATATCATTTTGAACACAAAACGATATCGTCGAAATAGTGATTGGTATAGTCGAAATGATTTCTCGACATCAATGTAGGATCATGACGATACCTAAGTGTCGATCTAACACTCAAAAGATCTGAAATTAATCGATCGCAACCGATCAATCTAAGTTAATCAGACCTTTGTCAAATGACACTTCGCATTCCAATCCCGAAACTATAAATATGATCAGATGTCTTAAGGTTAAAACACTTCTACATTAGCCCTAAAAAGACGTCGTGCTCTCTACGCCTTCGAAGATTGAACAAGTCGACAGAACTAGAATCCTCTCAGCTCAAGTAAGAAATGGAGCCAAAGAAGGAAGGATTTCTCTATGAAGGAAGCAAAGTAGTGAGGGGTGGTTTCTCAGAAGGGCCAGAAGAGATTCAGAGCGCCATTAAGCTATTAGACACCATTAGCCTGGAGTTCGCTCTCTCAAAGCCAACAATAATATTAAAAAGAGAAGTGCTGGAGTTCTACTCGAATGCCAAGAGTGGCTCAAAAGGAACATCTGTGAAAAGCTCGATCAACGGGATGAAAGTTAAGGTGAATCCTAAGAGGTTGGCCAGCGTTCTTCAGCTGCCGACCTTCGCCAAAGGGGAGGAAAATGAGAAGGTCACCTAGGAAGACCTTAACATGGCTCTAGCATGGTGCGGACACTCCAACAAGACCTATGATTCTTTGGAAAGAAAGAATTTTAATCAACAAGGGAAACTCATGGATGATATTATAGGAAAATCCCTCCTCTGTAAAGAAGGGTCGCATGATAGGATATCCAAGCCCATGTTCGAGATTATGGCGAGGATAATCCAAAGTAAGAAGACCAACTGGGGTCAGATCATCTACAAGAGAATATAAGAAATCTTTCAAGTTCCAAATCTAGGAAGAATACTATCACTCTATCTACTGCTATCTTACCATGAAAGTTTTAACAAGAAGTATGGTGTAAAAATCCATCACATGAGAAGGATGGATATTAGGATACTAGAAAGGTGGGAGAAAGTTCTGACTAAGTCTCCCAAGAAGCTGAAGACTGCAGAGGATGTGAAGAGGAAGGGAGAAAGCTCATCTGAAGAAAGTGAATCAGGCAACAACTCAGACTCGTCTGACTCTAAAGTGCCTGTAGAGAAAAGGAATGTCTCCCTCCAGACCTCTACCCTAAGTATGGGATCCGGGATAATGATAACAGCAGGAACAGAGCAAGAGGATGCTGAGACTGAGGGGAAGAAGAATGGTGAGATCCCTGCTCAACTGGAAGAAGTGATCAATAAGATCATTGGGGCTGAGGATGCTGTCCATTCTGGATCAGTAGACCAAGAGGACCCAAGTAAAGATCCCCAAGAAGACAAACAAGAGAATCCTGCTGATGAGAGTAGCAGAGATCTGCCAAGTCCTGAAAAGGAAAATGAGTCAAACCAGTTACCCATAAGAAAATCTCCATCTCCCAAGATGGATGGGAATGAAGAAGAGGAACCAGGACAAGCTAGTTCACCTCCAGAGAATATGCCAGGGGAGTTCTCACTACCGCCTCAGATAAAAATGCTCCTGAAAGAGCAAAGGCTAAAAATTGAAAGTCATGTTACCTCTGCTGTTAGTGAACTAAGAAGGGAACTATCTGGTGAAACTGCAAGCCTGAGAAATGATGTGAAGAATCTACAAGAGTATACTGCCAAAGAGACAGCACTTACTCACAAGGGTCTATCTGATTCAGGGGATAATCAGATAATGATCAACAACAACATAGAGAAGGCTTACATAGCAACCAACAGGTGGATGGTTGAACACAAGACAAATATCCAGGATAAACTTGATCATCACAGCAAAGAGCTAGGCAGTCATCTGCTGGAGACAAAGAACCATTTGGAGAAAGGGATTTATATGCTGAAAGAAAAGATACTAGTCCTTTAGGAGAATCTTCAAAGGGGGATATCTGATGAAGTCATAAAGGGGGTGAGCTCAATGATAAAGGCCAGGGGTGAGCATGCCATCTGGACCACAAATACCATCAGGGAAGCAATGAATCTCCCTCCTCTCCATTTTGATGAGCCTGCTGAAGAGTACCCTGCTGAAGATCAATATGCAGACATTCCTGATGCTGCTACTGATCAGGGTAAAGAGAAGGAAATACTGGAGGAAGATGAAGTAAAAATGAGGAAGAGATACATGGATGAAATGGAGAAAAAAGATGACTATGAAAGATGGAGTCCCAAATCTAGATCCATCATTCTGAAAGCATGGGAGCAAGTGAAAGTTAATAAAGGTGAAAGATACAATGTATACAATCCTCAAGAATGAGCTAAATATGAAGATCAAGAAGAGTCAAGAAGAGGTCACAGAAAAGACAAGCAAGCAGGCAGAATCCCAGCTGATGCTCCTGAGCCTCTCAAGTATCATCCCAAGCCACTTGAATACTTCACCACACAAGCTGAAAAGGAGCAGGAAGCCAGTGCCAAGAAAGCAAAGAGTGAAGCTACTATGAGGGCACCAGAGAAATATATGGCTAAATTTTTCGGGGCAAAATGTAGAAATGTCAAAAACTTTAAAACATTTGTCACTATTTATAAATGAAGTGATATTTGTCAAATTCTGTGTTCACTCAAACATAACTGCAATGTCATTTTTATATGCTTATTTGCTTAAGATTTACTTTATCATTGAGTGGGTTATGACTTCTTCAAATAGGGGGAGATTGTTGGGAACAGTGCCTAGCAGTGTTCCTGATTTGAAGAAGTGCTCAGCTCAATGATAAGTAAACGGTGTATTTAATGTCATATCTAGTTCATGCTTGTAGAGATCAGACAATATGTCCAGTACTTCAATAACTGGCCCAAGTACAATATCGTCTAAAAGGACTGGACATATCGTCGGTAAGTATAAGCATGTCGTTGAAATGATATGCAGAGCAAAGCAGAGTGATCATATCGGCTATCGTCGAGAAAACATGCGTATGATAATATCATTGTGACATCAACACTACATCACCTAACAACGATATCAGAAAGCCGAGATGAAGAAGAAGAGTCAAGCACAACACATGACAAGATGTCGACGATATCGTCGAAAAGAAGCCTTGACGCCGATAAGGCTAAGGAAGAACAAATATCATCGTAAAAGAGGCATGACGTCGATAAGGCTAAGGAAGAACAGATATCGTCGTAAAAGAGGCATGTCGTCGATAAGGCTGAACAAGACAGGTATCATCGTAAAGGAGACTTGTCATTGGAAAGGCTAAGTAAGACTGATGCCGATGACATCGTCGTAAAGAAGGCTTGACGTCGAGAAGACTAAGGAGGGTCATATGAAGACATGCATCTGCTGAAGAATAGTCTGTCAACATGATATCAAATATGTCGTTGACAAGATGAGGTGGTTACAATGATATCGAGGAGACAAGAAGATCACGCCGACATCAGTTAGATGACTTCATGATTGTCTTAAGTGCAAGTGCATAAGGGATGTCCCGTGTCGTCGAGATATCTCTATCTGAAGAAGAGGGAAGGAGAGTTGAAGATCTATCCTAGTTCAAGACAATGACAAGTCCTGTCATCGAGATATTGTCCATGTCGTCGTAACAATGGAAATATCATCGAGACAAATTCAAAAGTAGCCGGTCCCGCTGTCGGCATATAATGCCGCCGCCTGATTGTCCAATCAGCGCGTGCTCTTAAGGCATTAGCGTTTGTCAGAATAGGACATCATAGGTGAACGTTATGCGGCTCATCCGTCCTATAAAAGGGAACAATGATGCCCTAGAGAAAAAAAGAGAGAACGAAGGAACAAAAAAGTATTCCACCGAGCAATACAATAGTAAAAGCTGCGGAGAAGATTCAAGAACAAGAAGAGGAGAACAAAAACGTTCATCCAATGTTCTCCAAGTTGCAGTCAAGTTACATCGACTAATAAGATTCGTTCAAATAAAGAAGCCAGTCAACATCAAGCAAAAGAAGAAGGTTTGAAGAAGATCTGTGCTATCAACGCTCACAACTGAAGTATCTTCTTCAAGACAAGAAGTCGATCTCCATCAGGAAGAAGAACAAACTTTGTATATCTTTCTTTATAAGGCTTATGGGCCAAATTCATGAGATCTGTTTTTAGATCTGTGTGTCGAGCTTGAGGGCTTGAGATATGTTAAGCTTGAGGGCTAGGGAAGAGGACTTGTGGGTCCAAACGTGTCGGGCTTGCGGGCTCGGGTGCAGTTAAAGGGCTTGTAGGCCTAGGCTGCATGCAAGACTTACGTGTCTGTGCTGTGTAGGGCTTGAGGGCTTGAGTGTCAAGCTTGCAGGCTCGGGTGCTGTGAAGGGGCTTGCGGGCCTAGGCTGCAGGCAAGACTTGCAGGTCTGTACTGTGTAGGGCTTGAGGGCCTGAGTGTAGAGCTTGCGGGCTCGGGTGCAGTGAAGGGGCTTGCGGGCCTAGGCTGTAGGCAAGACTTGTGGGTCTCTGCTGTGTAGGGCTTGAGGGCCTGAGTGTCGAGCTTGCGGGCTCGGGTGCAGTGAAGGGGCTTGCGGGCCTAGGCTGCAGGGACTTGCGGGTCCGAGTTGTAGGGCTTGTGGGCCGGAGACATTGGTGGAGTTTGCTGAGCCTAGCACACTGCTAGGTAGGCGCAGAGGGAAAGAGGACTACTCAAGACACCCTGTCTTGAGCAACCTCAATATGTCTTTGTGTGTTTTCTGTGCTGTGCTTGTCAATCTCTAAATAATGTACCAGAAAACAAGAACACCAAAAGGGGAATAAAACAATTTCAAAAACCTATTCACCCCCCTCTAGGTGATATGTCGACTTCCAATAACTAACAGGAGTCTGCACATGGAGCGCAACCTCATGGCTTTGTGCGCAGCGCCATGCATGCGCCATGTCCATGCGCCCCTTCGGGCGGCTTCATGACCCTTCGAGCGAGCGCAGTTCGTACATGTGGCGGGCTCGGTCGGGTTGACATGCTTGAGTGCTTTGGTCTGGTTTTACTCAGACAATTTTAGGGGGAACCCTATCAATTCTATGTCAATCTCATAAATTTGAAGTACAATATTGTTAGCACCTTCCAGAAGCTAGTATGCTTCTCCTAGTATATATAGGATAAGTTATTTATTCTCATCTATTTACTTAAATCTAATCATCGAGTTATTTTGGATTTAATCAGGTTTATTTTCACTTGCTCAATCGGCTTTAATTTAATATTCTGCTTGAATATTCAATTGTTGTTTATTTTGCTGTTATAACTTTGTAGAAATATTTAATTGATGACCCCATCGAACCTCTAAATAAAATAAAGATGTTAAACACTTGTCATTTGCCAGTATTTAGTCAATATAAATAATAAGAAACAGCCTATAAAACTGTATAATTATTACATGTCTCATCTTCTCATGCATATTTTAGGGTTACCTGACTCAAATATAATTGTACTAACCTCATTTTTGCCGAGTTGGTGTGACCCGACGCAGGTAAGATCGCAACAGATCGATCTGACGGAGGCCGCAAAGACCAAAAGGAGAAGGCCCGAGGGGGGGGGGGGGCAGGCTTCCTTGGACGAGTGGACCTTGGGTCCACTCGCCCAAGGCCCCGGGTGAGTGGATCATTGGTCCACTCGCCCGAGTGCGGGGGGGGGGGGGGGGGGGGGGGGGGGGGGGGCGAGTGGACCTTAGGTCCACCAGCCCAAGGTGGGGGGCAAGTGGACCATAGGTCCACTCACCCCAGGCAGATGGGAGAGTGGACCAACAGTCCACTCGCCCGGTGGGCGGAGCGGACTGTGAGGTCCACTCGCCCAGTCAGGGTGGTGAACCTTGGTCCACTCACCCAACCCCCAGCAAGGGGGGAGTGGACGCCTCATCCTCCACTCGCCCCTCCTTTTGTTTTGATTGTTCAGGTTTGTGGTTGAGCTGCAGATAGAAGAATTTTGGCTATCCACAACCCAATTTTGGGAAGTCTTTAAATAGACCTGTTGGGAAAAACCCCTTTTGATTTAACTTAACAAATTACTTAAAAGTGATTTTATCTACTAGGATTTGAATTACCCAGTGTATAGTAAGGGTAATTTGGTCATTAGATGTCTTAAGATGTCATACTCAGCATAGGGTATCAGGACCAGATCAAGGGAAGCATAATTGGGCTAAGTTAACATTTACGTCGAATAAAATTCGACGCAACATCGAGTCTATATCGACGCAGCTCTGACTAGAAGTCCAAGTGGTTCAAACCCTCTTTCTAAGTAACTCAAGTCGACGTAACGTCGAATAGATGTCAACGTAGAGGTCAGGGACTTGTCGGAGTAACTGGAGAAGTCGACGCAGCTCCTATTTCAACTCAACGCAGAAGATCTTACATGTCAAAGCCATCTAAAGTCGACGTGACGTCGACTTCATCTCGACGCAGAAGATGAAGCTCAGAGCTAGGTAGATCAACACAATGTACACATCGATAAGATATCGATGCAACGTCGAGTAGCAGAGTTCAGTCGGAGCACAAATGAAATCGAAGCAGCTCCTAGAAGAACTTGAAGCTACGTCGATAAGAGAAGAAATGAATTGGACGCTACGTTGAATATAGTCTATAAAAGTATATCTTTTCAGTTGTCTTTCTGATTCTTCTTTCATGGCCCACATCCTTCAAGACCGTTCCCCAACGACTCAATAATTTCTTGAAATGGAAAGAAGCATTGAAGAAGAAGACAAAAAGGGTTTCTTGGAAACATATTCTTTCCAGATGGACGGGCCGAGAATTAAAGAGGAAAGAAAGAGAAAGTGATAAGCAGATTACCTTATCAAGGCATATCAGAAAGGGAAAGGAATTTGAATTTGAAAAAGAAAGAATAAAAAGGGAAGAGGAGATAGAGGCAGACAAGGCATTCATCACTATCAGCCATCTCCTTCATTTTCTAGGGCTTCCTCTTCTCCCTCTCTCAGGAACTCTAACGGAGAAAACAAAAAGGAAAGGAAAGCTCTGCTGTTCTTCATCAAATAGAACAGAGGATTTGAAAGCTGCTCTTCATCACAATCTATAACATCTAGATCATAATCTGAAGAAGAAGAAAGGATCTGACAACACAAAGCTTCTGCAAAACATCTCTATCAAAAGCATGGGCTAATCAAGTCCAGATCCTTTGGAAAAACTCATAGGCTGATCTTTATCCAACCATCTTCAAGAATTCTGAGAACAGAATTCCTTCAACCTTCTCCCTTCTCCTTCCTCATTCCGTAAGAGAGTTTTATTAATCCCTCTTCAAAGGATTCAGTGGTTCAAGATCTCCTTATCAAAAGAACTTGTGGTTCAAGATCTCCTTATCAAAAGATCAGGTGGTTCATGATCTCCTTATCAAAAGATCATTGGTTCTAAGAGTCTCCTGATCAAAAGACTCAGGCACAGTGGTGCATTCCTACCAGGTGGTAGAAGAGAGGACTACCCACATTTTGGGGAACCTCTATAAAATTCATTGTGTCTGTGCTGTGATTTTCTGTGCTATCCAGTCTTTTATTCTGCACTTTATTTCCTGCATTCTTTATTCTGCCTGGTTTGTTGAGTATAACTCCTTAGAGTAATTATTTGTTAAACAAAGTTAGGATAGAAATATTTTTAAATTATATTCACCCCCCTCTAGAGGAATATCAGAGGCACACTGTGCACTTTCAATTAGTATCAAAGCTAGGTTGATCAATAAAAGGCTAACACCTTGATCAAAAAGACCTCCTACTCTCATTTCTTTTTCTATAAAAATATTTTATAAAGAAAAATGAGTTCTAAGGATTATTGATGAGTCCAGTTTATATAGTGATTTCCGGACTCATCTGGGCTAGTTTTCATGCACTTGCACTTCACTTTAGGCCTATTTTCAATTCTATTTGATCACATTGCCCATTTCATTGCTTTGTGCACATTTATGCCCCATCTTGGTGTGATTTCATGTATTTCTGTGGTCTAGTATATTTTCATGCAGGTCCAAGGGTTGTGCGACACTCGGGATGGGTCCTGGGGGATTTTCGGTCGAAGAAGCCTCTGATCGTGCGTTTTCCTTCTCACACGACCAGGCGCACGACCACTGGTCGTGCGTTAATTCCCTTACCTGATCGAGCGACGGCGCACGATCATTGGCCTTCTTCGCGCACGACCACTGGTCGTGCGCCGCTGACCGTGCGCTTTTGTGCAGATCTGGATTGATCTACAGGTTCTTCGCGCACGATCAGAGGAATTCCTTCGCGCACGACCATTGGTCGTGCGCCTGATCGTGTGCGTTGTTTATTTCTGCTCCGTCTATAAATAGAAAGACACGATTTTAGGTCGGGGATCACTTCCAGTCCGCCGTTTTCCGCCTATTTCGGGGGGTTCCGACTCCTCCAGCGCTGCCCACCTTAGGGAGGATCTCCGGGCAAGCTTTCAACGCCAAATCGTCGCCGGAGCTTCCTCTTGGCCTCCTCCTTCATCCTTGGGCTTCAAGAAGGGAGTCAACCTAGCCTTCTTCTTCAAGATTGGAGCAGCTTATGATCATTCCTCCGATTCGTGACACGAAGAAAGACGGGTCCATTGGAAGGTAGTGACAACCTTCTCTACCCCGGACGCAGTTGAGGACCGAGCTTGGACGCGGATTGACAACCCGACGATTCCTTCCGTGAATCCTCAACAAGACTTCGGAGTCGGTCGATTTCACACACTCATCTCCTCTTGTAGTTGATAGTTTAGTTGGATTTCTTATATGTTTGATGAAGTATACTTTTATTTGTTAACATTAGTATGAAATCATGTCTATGTGATTGAGTAATCTTGTTATACTTTCATTTGAGGTGTGCCTTGTGGTGTGGATTGTTTGTTGTGTTGTGCCGCCCTAACAATTGTTAGTGGTGTGTTTTGCGAAGAGGTGCTTGCGACCCTCATTCCGCCGCTCTCTCCACTCCATATGCTAGCCTACTCGTCCATCCGCCTAGCGATTCGCTGCATTGCGGCCCGTGTAGTCTTCCATCCCGCCTGGCGAAGTAGTGCGCTCAAGGCCTGCATAGGAGTAGTCGTAGCTATTTTATTTTGTTTTCCGCAATCCAAAACAAGCCTCCCGCAATCCATCCGACCTTAAGGACTTCAATCTCAAGTCCTCCTCAATAGTCAACTCCACCTTACTGTGTTCCTTCCGAGATCGATACTCGGGGATTTACTCCTCGTTTTATATTACTTGAACGATCGGTACACTGCCGTTTCGTGCCGCAGTCTAGCCACCACCTATAGTGGTGTGCGAGATTTGCGCATCAAGTTTGTGGCGCCGTTGCCGGGGAACACAGACGTGTGAGTTTTCTGGAGAGGGAGAATCTGAGAGAGAAGCCCTTCCATTTGTAAATTGCGTCGTTTTTTTTTATTATTTCAGTTCTTTTTATTCTATTTTCCTGTTTTTAAATAGGTTGTTTAGTAAATTACTGTTAGGTGTAACAGTTTGCACGATAGTGTCTTTATTTTGAATCTTGCTATCTCCATATAATGTGGGCTGCATTTAATATTCGTTGCCGTTTATGTGGAGATATTTCTCACGCTAGTGATAGATGCCCTACGGAAGATGGTGGGCATAATTCTCGTGGCCCAGTGTACGGAGCACCATTTTCCTATGGTTCTTCATGCCCTGTGCCCAAGTCTTATGGCCACTCGTCCTCGCCGCATACACCATTTTTATATTCCTCCCCGGCCCCTCAAGGACCAAGGGGTAATATAAAATGGTGCTTGTTCTGTCAAAGCATGGATCACGCCCTGAAGGACTGTGCCGAGTATCTTCGCCAATTGGACGAGGATGATGAGCCGGATATCCGGATCGTCCCGAGTCCTACTTCCGGCAGCACACCTTCAACATCCGGTTATGTGTCTGTGTCACCTTCATCTTGTGAAGGGTATGATATGGACACAGTCACCAGATGCGTGGCTGATCTAGGCTCTGACATGGCCGAGCCTATCTCCCCTATGGATCCATCACCTAGCGTAGATTTGATTCTTTGTGAGGAATCAGTGCTTGACTTTTATCCAAGCACCATTCCTTCCCCTGTTGTGCATTCTACTATGCTCGTCTCCGACGACATTGTTGATGATGTGTCGCAAGATGAAGCTGGCGATCTATGTATTGTGCCTACTCCTATGGAGGAGGACAACCTTCTAGGTGAAGAGGAGCTTTCCTCAGCACCGGTGGAGGAAGTCCAAATCCTAGGCATGGACCTTGTTGATCCCGCCGAACCTTGTAGCATTGATGACAATGCAAACATTATTTTACTTTCCCAACCTTTTGGGAGTGAGTCCGGGACCACTCTCCCGCTTGATTTTTATTTATGTTCTTCTTCTCCTTTATTTCTTGACCCCCCTTCTGCTATATCCGAGCCTGTGCAGGTTGAGTCTTCGCAGGTACTTCAGAGGACTTGGAGCATTCTGCTCAAGTCAATGATGAGTTTATCCTCTCATGTGAGGAGGTTGATCCCTCCTCCATAGAGGAAGCCTCATTCAATGCCTTCTCCTCCTGCGGACCTGCTGTGGATGACACCTTGCTTGGCATGGATTTTTTGTGTGAGATGAGTGAGGCTTATTCCTCCTCCTCCTCTTACATTCTGTTTTCTCTACCTGTGCGTTGCAGGTATTATTATACAGGTAGAGGGGTGACTGTTTTATCGCCGTATCGGTACCGGCCACCGAAACGGATAACGGAACAGTTACCTGTGCATTTTCTATTCCATAGGCCCATTAGCTAGAACTCGTAAAGTTTTGAATAAGTCGTGCTGGGAAGACAATAACCCCAATATTTATCTTATTTTTTTCTTGCATTGTATTTTTCGTTAAGTAGAATAGTTAGTTAAATTTCAATTCAGTTTTAGTTTTTCTATTTATTTTTGTTTTTGCGGAGCTCACCCCTGCAGGTCATTCCTATGGAAGGCGGTGGTCGCGATTCTTCGTATGGCGGAGGTGCGGCTTGGTCTTGTTCTACACGCGTCCTCTGGTATGCTCACTTGCTGAGCATTGGGTACCCTCTTCCCACAACTTTGTTTTAGAATATCTTAATGCATAGTTTAAGTCTGGGGGAGAGCTAGTATCTGTTACCCAATGCACGTGCACACTGCATATGCATACTAGAAGCTTTTATTGATTTATTTTGTTTAGATCATTGCATCACTCATCACTTGCACCCACTTGAGCGTGTGCTTAGCTGTTTGCGTGCCGCGAGTTAAACTCATTTCTTGAGCAAGGTTCGGGCAAATCATTGTGCTGGCTTTTAAATTATATAGTAGAGTAATATGTTGACTCCGGTGTTCCTAGTCTAATGCTTTTGTGAGCATAGAGATTTGTGTAGATTAGATTCATTTTTATACTAGTAGTCTTATACATTTCTATTAGTGTAAGTAATGTTTGCTCTACTCAAATTGTGAATCCGGTTTGAATCAAAAAGTAGCATATGGGTGTGTGTAAATTATCGCTAGACGTGTATTGCTTGTGTCGGGAGGAAGGATAACCTTTCTCGGTGACTAAGAACTCGCCCCAAGCGATTCTTGAAGCATTGGCATAGGATAATTCTGTTGCGCAAGAATGACGTAGGCCATCATTTTGGCCCGGTTGAGCCTTTGTGCAAATCCTGATATCTTATCCTCGTTAGCCCATTTGTGCCTACCCCATCCTTTTGATTCAGCTCCACATTTTATTCCACCAAAACCAAAAAGCCGATCCTAGTCACATAACCAAAGCTGAGCTTTAGCTGTTTTCACATTTGTATTTTGGAATGTTGATGTGGTGATGTTAAATTTGGAGATGTGGTTGTACTCCCTTGAACATTTGCTGAATTTAAAAAATATATAATTAGAAAAAGAAATGAAATGAGAAAAAAGAAAAGAAAAATGAGAATGAGTTTAATTGAAAATCTATTTGAGATATGTATTTTGGAGTAGGCGGTGCACATACCCATGCGTTCAGGTCCAAGTCTGGGGTTGTGGTGCATCCGCGTGTTTTTTTAGCTGCGGGGATAGAGTTATTGTTTAAGCTCATTTGGGTTGGGTGCTTTAAGCCGTCCTGTTTATCATTGTTTACCTCACCGTAACCCAAGCCTCATGAAAAACCTGAAGTCCTACCGACTCACGCGCTGAACTAATCTAGTGTTGTGGAGAGAATGTGACCGGGCGAGCGTATGGTCTCCGACACCGATGGATTTCGGTGGAGTTTGTCCCAAACCCTAGCCTGGGCAATGCTCATCTCAGCGTGTATTTTACTTTCCCCGTATGCGTGACCGATTGATTCACCGTGATTCACATTTATGAGTAGTAGTAATATTTATTTACTCCATTAGAAGCATATAAACTATGTGTATAATTAGAAACCTTATCCACTATTTCTCTATGCACTTGGGTATGCGACTTCGCATGGTACTCCTCGGTGTAATTTTAAGCTAGCTATTTATTTTTCCCCGCCTGCTTAGGATGTGTTTGCCCGGGACGTGCAAACAGGTAAGTCTGGGGGTGTGATGAGTCCAGTTTATATAGTGATTTCCGGACTCATCTGGGCTAGTTTTCATGCACTTGCACTTCACTTTAGGCCTATTTTCAATTCTATTTGATCACATTGCCCATTTCATTGCTTAGTGCACATTTATGCCCCATATTGGTGTGATTTCATGTATTTCTGGGGTCTAGTATATTTTCATGCAGGTCCAAGGGTTGTGCGACACTCGGGATGGGTCCTGGGGGATTTTCGGTCGAAAAAGCCTCTGATCATGCGTTTCCTTCTCGCATGACCAGGCGCACGACCACTGGTCGTGCGTTAATTCCCTTCCCTGATCGAGCGACGGCGCACGATCATTGGCCTTCTTCGCGCACGACCACTGGTCGTGCGCCGCTGACCGTGCGCTTTTGTGCAGATCTGGATTGAGCTACAGGTTCTTCGCGCACGATCAGAGGAATTCCTTCGCGCACGACCATTGGTCGTGCGCGTTGTTTATTTCTGCTCCGTCTATAAATAGAAAGACGCGATTTTAGGTCGAGGATCACTTCCAGTCCGCCATTTTCCGCCTATTTCGGGGGGTTCCGACTCCTCCAGCGCCGCCCACCTTAGGGAGGATCTCCGGGCAAGCTTTCAACGCCAAATCATCGCCGGAGCTTCCTCTTGGCCTCCTCCTTCATCCTTGGGCTTCAAGAAGGGAGTCAACCTAGCCTTCTTCTTCAATATTGGAGCTGCTTGTGATCATTCCTCCGGTTCGTGACACGAAGAAGACCGGTCCATTGGAATGTAGTGACAACCTTCTCTACCCCGGACGCAGTTGAGGACCGAGCTTGGACGCGGATTGACAACCCGACGATTCCTTCCGTGAATCCTCAACAAGACTTCGGAGTCAGTCGATTTCGCACACTCATCTCCTCTTGTAGTTGATAGTTTAGTTGGATTTCTTATATGTTTGATGAAGTATACTTTTATTTGTTAACATTAGTATGAAATCATGTCTTTGTGATTGAGTAATCTTGTTATACTTTCATTTGAGGTGTGCCTTGTGGTGTGGATTGTTTGTTGTGTTGTGCCGCCCTAACAATTGTTAGTGGTGTGTTTTGCAAAGAGGTGCTTGCGACCCTCATTCCGCCGCTCTCTGCACTCCATCCGCTAGCCTACTCGTCCATCCGCCTAGCGATTCGGTGCATTGCGGCCCGTGTAGTCTTCCATCCCGCCTGGCGAAGCAGTGCGCTCAAGGCCTGCATAGGAGTAGTCGTAGCTATTTTATTTTGTTTTCCGCAATCCAAACCAAGCCTCCCGCAATCCATCCGACCTTAAGGACTTCAATCTCAAGTCCTCCTCAATAGTCAACTCCACCTTACTGTGTTCCTTCCGAGATCGATACTCGGGGATTTACTCCTCGTTTTATATTACTTGAACAATCGGTATACTGCCGTTTCGTGCCGCAGTCTATCCACCACCTATAGCAGTGTGTGAGATTTGCGCATCAATTATGCTTCTACAATACCTCCAGTGTGTAATCTGAATAAGTTTACACTCTAGAAGGCTAGAATAAAATTATATATGAACTCTATTGATGAGGAAATTTTCAATGTCATGCTCACAGGTCCCCTAGCTCCAATAAGGAAAGACTCCACTGGAAAGGTCATACAAACCTCAGTTCCCAGAGCTGAATGGACTGAGGTTGAGAAGAAGGTCAAGGCATGTGATGCCAAGGCCATGAACAAATTGGTCTCAACTATGTCTGATGACATATTTCAGAAAGTTGCTGACTGCAACTCTGCAAAGTTGATCTGGGAATCTCTCTCCAGACTAGTTGAAGGAAGTTCTGATGAGAGGAAAGACAAAAAGGCTCTTCTAATATCTCAATATGAGAATTTTAATAAAAAGGCTGATGAAAGCATTACCGAAATGTATGACAGATTCAGCCTCATCATAAATGAGCTGAGAGGGCTTGACAATGATATCTCTCTGACAGAGATTAATGACAAGCTCCTCATGTGCTTCCCTAGCACATGGTTCTATAGAATCCGGGCTATCAGGGATTCTAGATGCCTCAGGGAGATTTCTACTGATGCTCTCTTAGGAAAGCTCAAGTTTTATGAGCTCCTACTGAAAAGCAGGGCTAAGTCAGAAGCCCAAGAAAGGACAACTACTTCCAAGGAGAGGACTATTGCACTAAAAAGTGCAGAAGCAGAGTCCTCCACTACTGAAGAAGAAATGTTTAATCTCTTGGCTAGGAGATTCAAGAAGTGGGCCAGGACAGAAGATTCCAGAAGGAGAGAGAGAATTTCAAGCAAGCTAAGGTATGATAAAACTCCTAAACAGGAGATAATCTATTTTTCTTACAGGAAACCATGGCACTTTTCTACTGAATGTCCTGAGGAAGACAAGAACAAGGAAAAAAGCAGAAGAAGGAGCATAGGAAGAAATCCTTCATGAGAAAGGATAAGAAAGGTGAAAGAGGTCTCTTAGCTAGACCTGGAGTGATTCAGATTCAGAATCAAGCTCCTCCTCATCAGATGATGGTGAAGATAGTGGACCAGAAGAAGCCTGCCTAATGGCTTTAGAAGAATCCACTAATGAATTTGCGGTAAGCATCTTTGAAGATTTTGACTTTTCTTCAAAAGATTTTAAAAGATGTTTTAAAGAATTCTGCCAAGACTATATTGACAATCAAAAAGAACTTTTAATGATCAAGTCTGAAATAAAAGCTATTAGTTTAGATCCTTTATCCTCAGTTAACAATAATCTGAAATGTGAATTGTTTAGGAAAGAAGAAGAAATAAACCTCTTAGATAATGAAAAATTAGACCTAAGAAAAGAACTCTCAAAAGCAAAGGCCTTTGAAGACTCCCTCAATAGAAGGAGCCAAAAGATCAAAGAGATCTCACAAAATCTCTCTAAGAGATTTGATCATCTTGATCATGAATCACAATTACTCACAAGTAGACTTGTTTGTGACAGACCAAGCACATCTGTTAGATCTAGGCTTGATAATTTATTAGAATCATGTGGAGAACATGATATAAATAACCCTAACAAAATCTCCACATTTAATAGGGTAAACACTAATGATGAATCTGGAATCCTAGGTAAACTGCCCCTAGAAAATTTAGATCTCCCTGTGGAGAATGAATGTGCTATATGCAGAAGTTATAAAAATGAAATAGAAGAGATGCATGAAAATTTTGAGGAGTATAGAAATGACAACCAAGCCCATATTGATTCTGTAATCTCCACTCTTAAAAATAGCAGAAATGCCTACAATAAAGCTAGACATGATTTAATGATCAAGAATGACAAATTAAGGTCAGAAATTCACTTGCTTAAGAAAGTTGTAAACTAAAAATCACAAGCCATGAATGATATGAATCATACGTCGAATAGAACTCGACGCAATCTTTGGGATGCGTCGAATACATCTCGACGGACTCCAGCATGTGTGTCAACATCATCTCTAAGCAGCTATGTGGGTGAGTCGAATCTCTCTCGACACAACCAATACCATACTTCGAATGATTATCGACGGGACTATGCAGGTACATCAAATTTCACTCGACGCAACTCCAAAACCGCGTCGATTTCTTCTCGACGCATAATTTTTGCACAGAATCTCAAAACATCAAAATCCTTATGTTGCTTTTGTACTTAGATGTTCCTGCTGTTCTAAATTAAGACATATTGCCAAGTATTGCTGGCATAATAATGCAGTACTTCTTCACCAAAGCGGGAACAATGGAAGATCATCTCATTCTTTCATGTCTCCATATGATGATAGAAGGAAGAGAACCCAACATGAGAGGGTCTGTGTTAATGTTTATTTTACATGTGTAGAGGGAAGGCTGTTCAACCACAAACCAGCAGTGGTATCTGGATAGTGGATTTTCCATGCATATGACTGGAGCAAGAGAGTTGCTGGAGAATTTCAAGGCCAAGGAAGGGCCCAAGGTAATCTTTGGGAACTCCCACTCTGGTCAAACCAAAGGATATGGTTTGATCAGGATTGGAGAAATCTCCTTTGCTAAAGTAGCTTATGTTGAAGGACTTTAACATAATCTGATCAGCATTAGTCAACTGTGTGATGGTGAATACAAAGTAGTATTCACCAAGTCCTTGTGTCATATAGTTAGTTCTAAGACTGATCAAACAATTTTGACTGGTCTCAGAAAAGGTAAGGTGTATGTGGTAGACTTTGAGTACACAAAGTCTGAGATCTGCTTGTTTAATTCCCATTTAGAAAATAGTGAGTTGTTGCATAGGAGACTTAGTCATCTCAACCTTAATACCATATCCAAACTTTCCAAACTGAACCTAGTCAGGGGTTTACCAAATGGTAAATTTAATAAAGACCATCCCTGTAGAGCCTGCCAACTAGGGAAGCAGATCAAAGCTTCATTCAAACCAATTGGTAAGAATGATTCTCCTAGAATCCTTTTCCTGCTACACATGGACCTATTTGGTTCCATCTCCACTCAAAGATTAGCAGGGAAATCACACACTTTAGTTATTGTTGATGATTTTTCTAGGCTCAGCTGGGTGTTTTTTCTAAAAGCTAAATCAGACACCTTAAAGATCCTCTCAAGATTCATTAGACAGATTCAATCTGAACTCAATACATAGGTTGTTGTGATCAGAAGTGATCATGGCACTGAGTTTGAGAATCAGTTAATGTGTAGATTCTGTGAGGATGTAGGCATCAGACAAAGCTTTTCAGCTCCTAGAACCCCCCAACAAAATGAGGTGTCTGAAAAGAAAAAATAGAACCCTAATTGAATCAGGAAGAACATTGTTAGCTGAATCTAACTTGCCAAAATCCTTCTAGGCTGAGGCAGTAAATACTGCAAATTATGTTTTGAATAGAAGTCTCATCCACAAGACTAAGTTGAAAACTCCCTATGAGCTACTGAAGGGAAAGGCACCCATAGTCACCTACTTTAGGATCTTTGGGTGTACTTGCTTTATACTTAACAATGGGAAAAACCATCTTGCCAAATTTGACAAGAAGGCTGATGATGGAATATTCTTAGGATAATCTTCATCAAGCAAGGCATATAGGTGTTTCAATAAAAGCTCTCTCAAAATTGAAGAGTTAATGCATGTAGTTTTTTATGAAACTAACATGGTTTACAAGGGGAAGGAAACTTCCACCAGTTCTATCCTGCAGGAAGAAGATCAACTAGCAGAGCAAGTGGAAAGGATGAGCATAATGGATCATCCATCTGTATGTAAAAAAAAAGGGACAATAGGACATTGACACTAACTCAGATGATGATTATGCAGCAGAAGAAGAGAAGACTGCAGCACCTGAGCTACCAGTTATAGACATCATCAGGTGAATAAGGATGAAGCTCCTACTGTCTCTGAGCAGGTAGTAGCTCAGGTAGAAGACTGCCCCTAGATCATCCCACGAGATCTAGGATGACTCAAAAGGATCATCCTCCAACTCAAGTAATTGAAGATTTGACAGCAGGAGTAAAGACCAGGAAACAGCTAACTTGTGAGATAATGCTGCAATGTTTTCTGTCACAATATGAACCTATGAAATTTGAAAAAGCAGACAGTGACCCCACTGGATATCTGCTATGCAAGAGGAACTGACCCATTTTGAAAGGAACAAGGTCTGGACTTTGGTTGAGAGACCAAAGAATTACCCAGTGATTGGAACAAAGTGGGTGTTCAAGAACAAAATGGACTCAACTGGGGTCATCATCAGAAACAAGGCTAGACTTGTGGCCCAAGGGTACATGCAAGAGGAAGGCATTGATTTCAACCAAACATTTGCTCCAGTAGCCAGACTGGAGGCAATCAGAATGTTCTTAGCATATGCTGCCCACATGAAGATAAAGGTATACCAGATGGATGTCAAGAGCGCTTTTCTCAATGGGAAATTACAAGAAGAGGTTTATGTGGAACAACCACCAGGTTTTATCAATCCAACTTTTCCCTCTTTTGTATATAGATCAGATAAAGCACTATATGGTCTAAAGCAAGCTCCAAGAGCTTGGTATGAGACCTTATCCACTTTTCTCCTGGAACACAAATTTGAAAGAGGAAAGGTGTATAAAACACTCTTCACAAGAGCACATAAGAATCAGCTACTACTAGTGCAAATATATGTAGATGATATTATATTTGGTTCCACAGATCAATCTCTATGCAAAAGGTTTGCTCATGTAATGCAGTCAAGATTTGAGATGAGTAGCATGGGGAGTTATCCCATTTTCTTGGTCTCCATGTTAGACAAAATGCAGATGGCATTTTCATATCCCAATCCAAATATACCAGAGAACTCATCAAGAGATTTGGGATGGAAAATGCCTCTGTCATGAAAACCCCCATGGCTACCAATACTATTTTGGATAGAGATGAACAAGGTAAGTCCTTTGATCAAAAGACTTACAGAGCAGCCATTGTCTCTCTTCTCTACCTAACAGCTAACAGACCTGATATAATGTTTGCTACTTGTATCTGTGCAAGATTTCAGGTTGACCCAAAGGAATCCCACATGAGTTATGTCAAAAGAATTCTAAGATATCTGAAGGGTACTCCTGAACTTGGCTTATGGTATCCAGCTGATTCAGGATTTGAATTGGTAGGCTATTCAGATGCCGACTATGCTGGATGTAGGCTTGATAGAAAAAGCACTTCATGAACATGTCAGTTCCCGGGTGCTAGACTGATATCGTGGTTTAGCAAGAAGCAAACCACAGTCTCCACTTCTACAGCTGAAGCTGAGTATATAGCTGCAGGGAGCTGTTGTTCACAAATTTTGTGGATGCAAAATCAGTTGTTAGACTACAACTTTTCCCTTGCCTACTCCACAATCTATTGTGGCAGCTCTAGTTCAATATCAATTGCTTCCAATCCCGTTCTCCACAGCAGAACTAAGCACATAGAGATAAGACACCACTTTCTCAGGGACAATGTAGAGAAGGGTAAGATCAACCTTCAATACATATCTACTGACACTCAAAGGGCTGACATCTTCACTAAGGCTCTTGATGAAAGAAAGCACAAGTTCTTCATTAATGCACTGGGGATGCTTGATGGAGCTCTGTAGGTTCCCCTTATTATGAATACAGAACTATTTTTTTATAGAAAATTATTGCTAGGAAAAACAGCAAATATCTTAAAAGAAATCTTAACTGTTGAATCAAAGCTGCGTCAAATTCAAATCGACGTACTGTCGACTTACACTCGACGTCAGCTTCGAGAGCAATCTAGGACAGATCCTTCGAATACCACTCGACGTAACGTCGAATACCTATCGACACTCACGTCGACATCATTACTGATGCCTATATTTCGAAGCCACGTCAACATCAACTCGATGCTCCGTAGACTTGTCAGATCGCGCACATTGACATACTTTGGCGCGTTGCATTCTGCTCCTCTCTCGACGTTGCTTTGAATAAAACCCTAAGTTGCGGCGATTCATTTACTAAAAGTAACTTTTGCGTTTAAATTTTATTGTGCTATTCGAGTTCTCTCCCTCCTGATCTTTTCCTATTTTCCTCTCTTTGTCTATTTTCCTTGTATTAGTGCAGGTTCACGCAGGGTTTCTATGGCTTCTCCGCCAAGTCATGAAGATATTCTGGTGGCAGTCAATCTAGCTCTTGAAATAGTACTGTCAAAGTTTGGCTCGCTCTACCTGGACTTCTCTACAGCATGCTATCGCAAATTACGTCGTCAACATAAACGATTGCAAGAGCTGACCTCTGATCTAGAAGTCTTTGACAGAGAAGTTCGATCGGCAGCTGTGCCTGCTAATGGCTTTATATCCTTCTTTCACGATATAAAGCAGGGAGAGATGTGCTCCAGCAGGACAGAGGTTCCAGAGGTTCCACAGGATTCGGTCTATACAACTGCAATCCCTCTCTACTTCATTTCTGAAGGAGAGTCTGCTATAGTGTCTAAACTGCAGCTCGCCAATGCAAAGATATAAGGGGAGTTTTCACCTCCAAGAGTTCTGCCAGTGATACAGGGGGATTTTTCTTGATAGGGGGAGAGTCCTGTCTACTCAGAAAATCGGATCCATGCCATGCAACTTCAAGGATACATTGCTGATAATGAGACATCTATTCCTGATCCTCTTCAATTCAGGGTGTCTTCTGGTGATTCTTCTATAGCACCTCCTCCTGCCAAAGTTACTTATCAAGAATATGACTCAACTGAATATGCTCCAGATCTTCCTGCAACAGATCCAATTTCACCACCAGCTCAGCCTCCTTGTCCACCACCTGCTCCAAGACATACAACTGCTCTTCTCCTCCCAACACCTGTCCTCAGAGGAAGACCTCCTTATCAAGCTAGAGGAAGAGGAAGAAGGGGCAGAGGAAGAATATTCATTTGGGAACAATACACAAAGGAACAAAGGAAAGAGTACAAGAAGAATAAATCTTATTATAAGAAATATGATAAGGTTGAGATTCCAGAAAATACAATGAAGACTTATACTGATCCAGGGCTGGATGCAATATTAGAAGACATTGGTGAAAGGGAAAGATATGAATATGAAGCTGCTCAAAAGGAGCTTCAAGCCAAGAACCACAGATTTATTGATATACTAAGAAGAGGGAAGGAAGTAGTTGAAAAGGAGGAACTAGCCAAAGCAATCCCTATCAACCCTAGTTGGTTTGATTAGTCAAAATATACTGCAAAGAATCCTCAGGCTAAAATGCTAGAAGGAGTTGGAAAACTCCACAGAGGAGGCATTGGGTGCAACCCTAAGGAAGCAGTGCAGTTCTCTCAGAAAAGGAAGAAAGGGGAAGAGTCACCTGAAAAGGAGAAGAAGAAGATCTTGTTCACAAAGGCATCAACTTCTAAGCAAGAAAAGACAACAGTTGGTGAAGCCCAAGCATTGCCTAATGAATCCAAATTAGAGGAAGAACTAGAATCAGCAGATCTGAATCTAGAACTTATAAATCTGATGACAGCTAAGGTCTTTGGAATGGGCTTTACACTCAAGGATGTTCATCCTAATACAAAAGTAGACCTGGAAAAGCTTTTCAAGGGACATGGAAGGATATAGAGAAATCCAGAGAAAGCCACTCAAGCAAACTTCAAATATGTGGAGAAAAAGTATAGAAGATTGTATGAAGATCTATCCTTATTTCTCAAAGACAAGAAGTGATACTCACTCTGGGTAATCTTTGATAAATATTCTGACTATCATTAATCTATCATCCGTGCTGATATCAAATCATCTAGCTTTCTCATTTTCTTATGTCTTCACTGCATTGTATTTATTGTTGATTATAAAAATTGTATAAAATCACTCAGAACAAAATGTAAAATTTGTTAAGATAAATAGGGGGAGATTGTTGGGAAAACCCCCTTTTGATTTAACTTAACAAATTACTTAAAAGTGATTTTATCTACTAGGATTTGAATTACCCAGTGTATAGTAAGGGTAATCTGGTCATTAAATGTCTTAGGATGTCATACTCAACATATGGTATCAGGACCAGATCAAGGGAAGCATAATTCGGCTAAGTTAACATTTGCGCCGAATAGAATTCGACGCAACATCGAGTTCATATCGACGCAGCTCTGACTAGAAGTCCAAGTGGTTCAAACTCTCTGTCTAAGTAACTCAAGTCGACGTAACATCAAATAGATGTCGATGTAGAGGTCAAGTACTTGTCGGAGTAACTAGAGAAGTCGACGCAACTCCTACTTCAACTCGACATAGAAGATGTTACCCGTCGAAGCCATCTAAAGTTGACGTGACGTCGACTTCATCTCGACGCAGAAGATGAAGCTCAGAGCCAGGCAGATCAACACGATGTACATGTTGATAAGATATCGACGCAACGTCGAGTAGCAGAGTTCAGTCGGAGAACAAATGAATTCGAAGCAGCTCCTAGAAGAACTCGAAGCTACATCGATAATAGAAGAAATGAATTCGATGCTACGTCGAATACAGTCTGTAAAAGTATATTTTTTCAACTATCTTTCTGATTCTTCTTTCATGGACCACATCCTTCAAGACAGTTCCCTAACGGCTCAATAATTGCCTGAAATGGAAAGAAGCATTAAAGAAGAAGACAAAAAGGGTTTCTTGGAAACATATTCATTCCAGATGGATGAGCTGAGAATTAAAGAGGAAAGAAAGAGAAAGTGATAAGCAGTTTACCTTATCAAGGCATATCAGAAAGGGAAAGGAATTTGAAATTGAAAAAGAAAGAATAACAAGGGAAGAGGAGATAGAGGCAGACAAGACATTCATCACTATCAGCCGTCTCCTTCATTTTCTAGGGCTTCTTCTTCTCCCTCTCTCAGGAACTCTAACAGAGAAAACAAAAAGGAAAGGAAAGCTCTGCTGTTCTTCATCAAATAGAACAGAGGATCTGAAAGCTGCTCTTCATCACAATATCATAGCAGCCAGATCATAATTTGAAGAAGAAGAAAGGATCTGACAATACAAAGCTTCTGCAAAACATCTCTATCAAAAGCAGGGGCTAATCAAGTGCAGGTCCTTTGGAACAACTCATAGGCTGATCTTCATCCAACCATCTTCAAGAATTCTGAGAACAGAATTCCTTCAACCTTCTCCCTTCTTCTTCCTAATTCTATAAAAGAGTTTTATTAATCCCTCTTCAAAGGATTCAGTGGTTCAACATCTTCTTATCAAAAGATCTCATGGTTCAAGATCTCCTAATCAAAAGATCTGGTGGTTCATGATCTCCTTATCAAAAGATCATTGGTTCTAAAAGTCTCCTGATCAAAAGACTCATGCATAGTGGTGCATTCCTACCAGGTGGTAGAAGAGAGGACTACCGACATTTTGGGAAACCTCTATAAAATTCATTGTGTCTGTGCTGTGATTTTCTGTGTTGTCCAGTCTTTTATTCTGCACTTTATTTCTCGCATTCTTTATTCTGCCTGGTTTGTTGAGCATAACTCCTTAGAGTAATTTATTGTTAAATACAGTTAGGATAGAAATATTTTAAAACTCTATTCACCCCCCCTCTAGAGGAATCTCAGAGACACACTGTGTAACATCCTCAGAACTTCTAGACCCCTTAACTTCAAATAGGGTGAGACAAGTGGTGAGTGTTGTGAGTTTGTGCTAGGTTGCAACCTTAGGACACATAGGGTTAGGTGAATTCACATGTGATCTACTAAAGGGCTCAAGACAACCTAGGTCAAACTAGCTCAACAATGAACTCACACTTGCAAATTGACTCCACCAATAGACGATAAACACTCAAAGGAATGCTATGGACCCAAAAGCCCCATCATGGAGTCAACACTTTGGCCAAATTGACCAAAGTCAACATTTCTCCAATTTTAATTAAAATCACACCTATTGGTCAAATTAGCTCACTTAGGTCTTCACCATGACTCAACCAACCTTGGGTAGTGTCAATAGACTCAAGACCATCACATTGGACCAGTCAGCTCATCAATTGACCAAGTCAAACCCTAAAGTCAACTCTAGGTCAAAATTGGGCTAAGAATGGGTAATTGAAGGAATTAAGCCAAGCCATATGGGCTAAAGCCCCAAAGTCAGCCCACTCTGAAGCCCATATGCATAATGACCAGCCTTGCCCACTGAATCCAACATGCAATGACATGCAAAGGGGTGGCATGGTCATTTTCCCCTTCCTCCATTAAAGACAAAGATGATTTTGAGGAATGGAGGCCATGTGGCTCTCCATTCCTCTGCCCAAAGCCCTCTCTGAGATCCCCACTTGAATGCCAGCCGAATTCCTGCTGGGGCAATGCCATGTGGTGGATGGGAGGAGCATCCAAGGAGGAGGCCGAAAACCACCAGCTCAAAACCATATGTACAGCAATTCTCAGCCTCTTTAGACCTTTTCATCAGCTTCAGAATGTTGAGAGGAGTGGAGCTCGTGCCTTGGAGTGAAGGAAATGGTGCTGTATCAGGAAATCAGAGAGGATCGCCAGAGGAGTGAAGATCCATGGTCAACAGCCGCCGCCGTTGCCTCCAAGCCCCACTAAGGTCCGGTTTCTCCCCCCTCCCTCTGTGCTAGATGTTAGCTCCACCTAGGATAGATATTGGGCTCAATTGAGCCCGATCCCATGTGAGCTAGAGGGCGTTTTTCTGAGCTTTTGTTCTTGCTCGGGATCGCCGGATACGGGCTCTCCGGCGGCCGTGTCGCCGTCAAACGATGGCCACCACCTCAACGGAGGTGGTGGAGGCGGTGGACGGCGGTGGTTGGCTATAGGTTGCCGGGAATTGCCAAATCTAGTTTGCCCAGGCGGGAGAAATCCTAGCCGTTGGCTATCGGGGAAGATGACGGGATGCCATCGGATTTACGCCAGGATTCATGCAAATGTTTTGATATATATATATATATATATATATATATATATATATATATATATATATATTATTCATGAATATTATATGAATTCAGTCACACTTCCATATGATTTTTCATGCCTGATTTTAAGGCCCTTAGAGGCCTTTTTAGGAAAAGTTGCCTGAGACAACTATTGTAGGCCTTGATGTCTACTTTCTTCTGAAACTTAAATCAGGCCATTTGGACCACTGTAGGTCCAACAGTACTCATTTTAATGAGGCTGGTCAAAACAAAATCAGATCTTTGAATGTGTATAACTTTTTAATGCCAAGTCTGATGGACCTGAGATTTTAGCCATGCATGTATGTGCCCTATACCTAGCATAGATTCAAATATCAGAATTTTTGGAGCCAATTTGTCTATAGTTTTATTCAAAATATGGAAAATTAATAAATGAAATAATTAGAGCTATATAACTCCAAATGACCCCAAACTTGGGTGTCACCTTCATTTAGACAATAGTAAACTATGGTTAAAAATTGAGACCAAATAGATCTCTACATGAGAGGTAAATCCCATTGCATGTCTCTACCTACAAGGGACAATGGTGTGCCAATAGACAAAGGTCTATTTTGCATATTCAGAAGAAATGGCTAGGTATTAGCCTCTGGAACTTTGGTTGCAACTTCCTTATATCAAAACACACCACCTCAAAGAATATTGGGATTTTTGGGATCAAAAACCCCACATTTTGGATTAATGTGAATTAGGTCACATATTAGTGTTCATGAAAGTTTCATGATAAATATCTTGTAGAAAACTATAGAACTCTGGAGAAATGATAGTCATGACATGCAAGACCTCTGGAAATTTTTGTAGGAAATTTCAGAGGCTTTACTTTTAGTAAATGACAAAATACCCTTAGGTCACAAATCTGAATACTAGGGTTTCACTGAGCTAAATGCATGAGACGGTTGTGAAACTATGGAAGATTGTTAGAAATACAATTATAAACCTCTGAGATTTTTGATAGATTTTTAGGGACATTATTCATATTGAAATACCCTTTATTCACTTTGTCACCCCTCTAATGATAAATAAAAATTATGGGTTTAAATTTGCTGGAAAAATGTGATCTTCTGGAATTGATGTTTTGATATCATTATAGTGCCACTGTAATTTTCTCAGAATTTTAGGAAGTCAAAATCTAGTACTTGAAGTACAAAGTCACTTTGTCACCCCTTTAATGATAAATATAAATTATGGGTTTAAATTTGCTGGAAAAATGTGATCTTCTGGAATTAATGTTTTGATATCATTATAGTGCCACTGTAATTTTTGAGAATTTTAGGAAGTCAAAATCTAGTACTTGAAGTACAAGGTCACTTTGTCACCCCTTTAATGATAAATAGAAATTATGGGTTTAATTTTGCTGGAAAAATGTGATCTTCTCAAATTGATGCTTTGATATCATTATAGTGCCACTGTAATTTTCTCAGAATTTTAGGAAGTCAAAATCTAGTACTTGATGTACAAGGTCACTTTGTCACCCCTTTAATGATAAATAGAAATTATGGGTTTAAATTTGCCGGAAAAAATGCTCTTCTGGAATTAATGTTTTTATGTCATTATAGTGCCACTGTAATTTTCTCAGAATTTTAGGAAGTCACAATCTTGTACTTGATGGGTAAAGTTATATTTTCATTCATTTATTGAAAATTGGAAATCATGATTATATAACTGTTGGAAAATTATGAAACATTGTGAATCTTATTATCATGTCAAATATCACCTCTGGAAGAATATTTAGCAAGTTTGAATTCACTAACCTGATATCTCCTTCACATTTTAGATTGAGATTATTAATTAATGAATTTTTATGGAGGTCAAAATTATATGAAACATGCTTAGATTCTGATCATCCCTTATTATATCCATTATGAACTTATAATAAAAATTAGACGTCATTTGGAAGTGATTTGACCTAGGTTCCAACATAGGAATCAAAGTTAGTTATATGCCATGGTCTGCGGATAGTGAAAACTCAATATGATGATTAGGACATCAAGATCACATAGGAAATCAGTGAAATTTGGATTATAACAAGATAAGAGTGTAGACCACTTAGATGTAACGCCCCTGATTTTTCGTTAATTATTTTTACGTACCCTCTATGTCATAATTTTGGCGTAAGGGCGTTATGTCAGCTCGTCTGGTAGTGTTTCGAGTTTTAGCTTAGTTAAAGCTTGTGATTTAGGTCAAGCGTGCGAGATTTCGCGTCGTTTCGAGTTAAAGTGAAGATTTTGAGTGGATATCAAGATTTTAGCTTTGGGAGGCTTTATCCGGAGTTTGGCTCGTCGGAATGGAATTCTGACTTCGCCGTTGGATTCGTAGCGCCGTTTTTCAGCTAGGGTGCAAATTTCATAGAAATCCGAGGTGTTTTGGTCGCCCTCACAGTTTAAGTAAATTGGGGAATTAATTAATTACTTAAATAACAAATTTAGGTTTATATATAAGCCTAAAGCCTTCCCCTTTCCCTATTCATCCTCTTCCTCGATCAAAAGCAGCCGCCGTGGGTTAGGGCGAGAGCGGAGCTTCGTGGAGCCTTCAACCGGCGATTCCTAGGGCTGTAGTGGTCGGAATCGAGTTTGGTTTGAAGATTTGGAAAGCTCTCGGCGAGATCTTCGTTCTAGCGGTAAGCCTTTCTCGTTTCGTGGAGTTTTGGGAGCTTTGGTGGTGACCTAACCCCTCCTTTTGATCCAAAAAGTTTCAGGAATCTGTGCTCGTGTGTTTCCCTAGCCGATCCATAGCTTTCGGAGCGGAGATCTTCGAGTTTGCGAGGTTTAAGGCAAGTGGCTTCCTCCTCCTCTTTGTTTGGTTAAGTCGTGGTTTGTTTTTTCTCCTGTTAGATGCTTGATAAACTGTGGGCTCGTGTTTTGAGCGTCTTGTGTGATAGTTAGAAACCCTAAATTTTCTTCCCCGCGTAGAGTCAGGGCATTTCTCCTGGAAGACACCGTCGTTCCCTGAATTTTAGCCGCTGTTTGGCCCTTCTCGAGAAGTCTTTGAGAGTCTCGAGCAGTTGTTTTAGCCAAGTTTTCGAGAAGACCCCTTTACCTCTCGAGAAATGCTTGATTTCTCGAGAAATCCCCTGATCCCTCTCGAGAAATCCCCTGATCCCTCTCGAGAAATCCCCTGATCCCTCTCGAGAAATCCCCTGATCCCTCTCGAGAAATGCTTGATTTCTCGAGAAATCCCCTGATCCCTCTCGAGAAATCCCCTGATCCCTCTCGAGAAATCCCCTGATCCCTCTCGAGAAATGCTTGATTTCTCGAGAAATCCCCTGATCCCTCTCGAGAAATCCCTTGTCCTCTCTCGAGAAATCCCTGCCTACCTCTCGAGAACCCAAGAAATCCATCTCTCGAGAAATCCTTTATCTCTCGAGAAGTTCCCTGTAGTTTTCGAAAAGAAAAGATCCTACTCTTCTCTCGAGAAATTGCCCTTCTCTCGAGAAATTGCTCTTCTCTCGAGAAATTGCCCTTCTCTCGAGAAATTGCTCTTCTCTCGAGAAATTTGCCCTTCTCTCGAGAAATTGCCCTTCTCTCGAGAAACCCTTTTATCTCTCGAGAAGTTCCTTGTAGCGAGACCACCGCCAGGGGCGCTGCCCCTTGGACCCCGTTAGGGGCTCTGCCCCTAAGACCCCGCCAGGGGCGCGGCCCCTTGGAACCCCGCCAGGTGCGCATGTGATTTCGTTGCGATTCCCACGTTTTAATCTTTTGTCCTCTCTAGTGCACCTAGATGATTGTCAGTGTCCCTTCGGTGCTCCTGATCTTGAATCCCTCTTGGTGGTATTCTTTTACTCGTTGTGGTCTGTTAACTTTTGAGTTACTCTTATAGTTCTTATTGATCGAGGCGTACTTTGCCTTGACCCTATTTTTTCTTAGGGCCTTCCAGTGATTATCCTTTCGGGCTGCGTCCCGTATTTAAATAAAATTTAAGTAATAAGAACTACTGTCTTTAGCCCTTCACAGTAGTTGTGTTTGGGGGACAGTGGGGGGAACTGTTATAGCCTTGCACGGTAGTCGTGTTTGGGTGGTTGGGTCTAGTGGTACCCCCACCTGCTTTTGGGCTTGGGGTAGCGGAGGTAGTTAACCGCTCCCGTATAATTTGAGCTGATCAGTCTCTTTAATCGATGAAACTAAATAAATGGACATGTTTGTTCCTCTTTTGGTATATAGTGCACCGGATGCTTGTTGGTTCTTTGTTGGAGCTCTCATTCGGTAAATTTGGCTTGGGTTGGTACCCCTTAAGCCTTGCTTGTTTTTCTGCTAGTTTTCTGCCACTTGTAATTCCTTGCTGAGGCGTTCTTTGTTTTATTGAATGCCTCAGGTTCAGAGCCGTAACGGCTAGTGGTGTAGCCGGAAGTTCAGAGTTTTTGGTAGCTGTCCACCCCGCTGCTGCGAGGTAGTTGCTGTAGTCAGCTCTATTCTTGTTCAGACATACTAGTTTAGGCCAATGGGTTAGTGTCAAATTGTTGGCGCCCATTGTGCCTCTTTGGTACTTTCTAGTTTATTTGCCAGTTTTATGCCACTACTTTATGATCTGATACATCTTAATTTCTGGGGATGATTTATGTCTAGGTGCATTATAGTTATAAAATGACTTTCTTCATCTCCATATCACATTATTTTAACTGCAAAACCCTTATATTTAAAGTAACCTAAAGGTATTTTCTACACTTATACTACGCCTAGACATGAGCATATCATTTACCTTATGTCCTATCATCACGTGCATATAGGACCTTAAAATGAGTCAAATCAAGTATTTTCCGCTGCAAATATAATATATTTTTTTTTGGGTGGACTAGTTGATCCACGAGCTGAGAGACACAGTTCTTCCCCTAAAACTCTAATAAATGGTTCCCAAATGATAAATTTCCATGTGATCATGTTTTGAATTAATAAGTAAGAAGTTTCCGCCTGAGCGTCTGCAGTTGTCTCCTGCATGACGTGGCATCATGACGCGTATTTTCTCTTACTCTGATATTCTTAAATTCGGAGAAAAATGCGGGTTGTGACATTAGAGGACGAAGAATTACTAGAGTTGAGCACTTTTCAAAAGAACGGTTGCTTAGGAGTGAGATGAAACATAAGGCGTGAAATCACCTAAGTTATAAAGAGTAATGAGTAGGGTTATAAGGAAGGACTGGGATAGTTCTGCGAATGGTAGGCTCGAAGCATAAGAAAGGACTGGTCGGGTCCTCCGAGCTGAGAGCTTGGTGTTTCACTTAGAGGCATTGTTGTATCAAGTAGTACGCGGATACCCTGTGTGTTCTTAGGGGCGTACGTAAGGTCTAGGCTGGGAGGTGTCATACTGGCCTAGAAGTGGACAGCCCGGTCCACTACCCTGTTTGCCTCAACTGGGTACCTGAGCGGAGACTCGAATAGAGGGCTAAAGGTGGTGCTTACCAGATAGTATGTGGATACCCTGTGTGTTCTTAGGGGCGTACGTAAGGTCTAGGTTGGGTGGTGTCATACAAAACTAGAAGTGGACAGCCTGGTCCACTGCCCTGTTTGCCTCAACAAGGTACCTGAGTTGACATACTCGAACAGAGGGAACTACAAAAGGTCTGTACGTACAGAGTCGTGTGCGTGAGTTGCACCATTGCATTGCATATCATAGCATAACATTCTTGCATAAACAGAGACCTCATCGTATAAATTAGTATGTGCTCTTTTATACGATGAGTTTACCTTAGTGCTAGATCCCTTATCTTATGTGCTTTTATGTGTGCATATAAGTTAAGGTTACTTTCGTAGCTGTTCTTATTTATTGCACCTGCTTCTTTTACTTATATTGTCTCTTACATATCGCTGTCACACTTACTCTTGTTAGTATATAATTGTTATTATATACTTGCTAGCGTAGAACTCTTGTCACCTGCCTTGTTTCTATTACCCCTTGTTTTTCCTCTGCTTCGTCCTCCCGCACGGTGCCTAGGAGTCGCAGGGGGAGGCGGGCACAAAATCGACTTAGTCTTTATGACTAACGGTCGGTTGTGACCATAGGTGTTCGAGGTGATGGAGCCCCAGCTAGAAGAGGAGACAGGACTAGAGGAGCGGATGCCGCGCATTCTTCTACTACAAGACAGGTGTTCGAGAGTTGAGAGTTTGTTTAGCTTCCGCACAGATGTAGAGTGAGAGAGTTTTTGTACTTTACTTGGATATGTACCGGGCTTAAGCCCTTTCTCTCCTTTACTTGTTGTACTCATTGATGGACTTTTTATATATTGTTGTATAAATGTGTGATTGTGGACTTGTTTGTTTATTTTTGCTTCTTAGCTCTTGTTGGCCTGTTGATCGTTCTTGCCGGCAGAATCGGCATCTTGCGGAGGCAGCTATCTCGGGTGTTAGTGTCACCGTAAGGTGGCGGTTCTGGGCATAAGATCCGGAAGCTCTCCTGGTGCGGGAGACGGATCTTACACACTGTGCACTTTCAAAACCCCCATGGGCACCTTGGGAAGGGTTGGACTCTCCTCTCCCTCACATGTGTATTGTGAGCAAGCACTACCCCCCTGTCAGCTAAGGTGGACGGTGAGATGGTCCTTAATGCCCTCCAAGGTTCCCAGGCTCGGCATTGGCTTGGGAGGGGAGGCTCTCTTTGAACTTCCGGGTGTGTGGTGGGACCGCCTCGCTGCAGCTTAAGGGGTCTATTCAGGTACATCAGGTGTTCTTTAGGGGCAAGGTCTTTCGGCTCTCAGCAACTAGTCAAGGGTTCTAGCTCGGGTCAAGTAAGGGTTAACTGCATCCCCCTTTCGAACGTAGAAACCGGTTCTCTAGTTTCAACAATAATTATGTCGAATATATATTTATATATGTATATATATATTTTAGTTTTAATAAAACCATGACAGGTTCTAGTTTTAATATATATATATCTCGAATATATATATGTATATATATGTTCTAATTATATATATATATATACAAAATTGCTCATCCACACCCTGAAATGTTAGGATTTATCATGTTTTTATAAATGGCTCAAGTATATTTCAGAGGAAAAATTAGTCCCCAGGGATGGGTTGGGAGGTGGACCTCGGACTCGACTCTCATAAAACCCATGACAGGTGGTGGGATGGTGTCTCGGGATAATAGCTTGAACAAGATCAATGATGTGATTGTTCTGTGTTTGCTTTTATTTCTCTGTTTATCAAGAAAACATAAAAACAACCCAAACACCTATTCACCCTCCCACTAGGTGGTAGATCCCTGTTCTTTCAAGTGGTATCAGAGGTAGGTTGTTGAAAAAGGCTTAACAGCTTGAACAAGATCCTCATTAGGGAAATACAGTCTATTCACCATGACTTCTGGAGAAAACTACAAGGAACTAAGTTCTATGAAGTTGCCTATTTGTAGAAAGGAGAACTTTGGAATTTGGAAGGAAATGGTCAGATTTTTCATGGAAGCCTCTGAACATAGTATATTTATAACTATTGAAGAAGGACCTTTCTTTCCCATGAAGGTCTCCACCATTGATGCTAATCTTCAAGTTCCAAAAAAAATATACAGAGATGACCAAGGATGAAGTAGTTCTGGCCACCATGGACAAAAGTGCCAAGAACATAATTGTGAGTGTCATAGATGACTCCACATTTCAGTATCTAATTCATTGTAAAACTACAAAGGAAATGTGAGACTCTCTTGTGGTATACATGGAGGGCATTGAGGAAGTAAGAGATGATAAAAATCTCTTCTCAACCAAGAATATGAGGCCTTGAGGCAAGAGATGAAGGACTCAATTGCTGACTGCTATGAGAAGTTTTTTAAAATAGTCAATGGATTAAAGAACTATGGGAGAGAATTCTCCAACTATGACCTCAATGACAAGTTCTCGAGGTCCCTCAACTGAGAATGAGACATCAAAATCTGTGCAATAAGGGAGATGGGGAACCTGGCTAACATCTAGCCCCAAAATCTATATGGCAAGCTGCTATCCCATGAATTATAGCTGAACGCAAGGAAAACAAAGGACGAGAGTAGTAGATTCAACAACAAGGAAAAGATAGTGGCTTTCAAGGCTGAAAGCTCCAGAAAAAGCAGAGTGGAAACTCCCACTTCTCCAAGGAGACCTACTCACTGATGAAGAACTGTCCTTGATTTTGAACTGCTAAACAAGAGGAAGCAATGGAAAAATAGATCCTCATCCTACTTTTGCTCAATGAAGAACTACAACAGCATTAACAGGCCAAAGCACAATCTCAAAAGGGACATGTATGATCTTAAACAGAACAAATAGTTCACATATGTGAAAACTGTTTGGGGGGGGGGACAACTAGAGTCAAAATGGTTTTAGTGGGGTTTACAAGCTTGATTGAGCAGGATAAGGCTTAAACATTTGACTCAATCCTTGGGGGCCTTGATGGGCAATATTCCTTTGGGAATAAAATGTGCCTTCGAGAAATAATTCTTCTGGGAATTTAAAAAGTGCCTTCGAGAAAATAATTCCCACGAGAATTAAATGTGCCTTCAAAAAATGTGCCTTCGAGAAATGTGTCGATGTGAATATCGGATGGCTAACAAGGTATACTCTGAGGCAACCCGCACGAAGAACTGTCTGGGGGGACAACCCATGCGAAACTAATGTAACTACGTGGGTCTGAGACCGTATTTAGATTGATACATAGTACGTAGGCGGGGGTCAGAGAAGACTGCCACGACCCAAAAGAGTCCAGACGTTACCTCCCTTACAATTACCTTACCTCACTTGATGCTAATAGGGATTGGATTCTATTTGTTCTTCAAATAACTCATTGTGAGCACATATGACATGTGTGAGTAAAAGATAGTGTTGGGAATATTGCCCTCAATGTTTCCTAGATTTGAAGAGGCATCACACTCAATGCTAAGTACATATTGTATTTGATAAAACTTCTTTTGCATCATGTCTATGCAGGGTTAGGTTATTCCAATTAGTGGAATAGTTCTCTGGTTTTACTGTCAAAATTAGAGTTCAATTCAGAGTTGAGGAATATTTCAATGGAGCTTCGATTAGAAATTTGAGGTACGTTGATATGAGCAAATGTATTCGACGCAACGTCGATAAGAAATCGGTGTAAGGTCGATAAGTCCTTCTAGATCCGCTAAGAAGACTAACTGTCTCAGCTGATCCGCTGAGACATAGACAACCCAACCGCTGAGATAGATTCACATTTGAATAAAGGCCTAACGGGATCTACTTTTGGCGCAAGTGGCTGAAAAGCAAAGATAATACTTTCTATATGTGTCCATGCTGTGATAGGGCATTCCTAAGTGCCATTGCTGATCGATGAAGGTATAAAAGAAGATGTTAGGTCATTTTAGAAGAAGTCGAAGAACAAAAAAAGAGTGGCTGCTACTGTTCTATTGTCGGCTTCCACAAGTTATCTCTCAGTCTGCTTCCTAAAGCTACAAGTAATCAACTGAGAGAAGATAGCTCTTCCTGATTCAATCCTGAAGAGAAAGTAGATCATTCTTCCTCAACTAAAGAAGAAGATCATATAGAAGCAAGGAATGAAGCTACTACAATTCAGTCCTGCTTCAAGACAACACCTGCTGTGCATCAACAACATGAGACCAGAACTGAAGGATTTATCTTTACAGTCCTCTGTTGTAAGCAAACATTATAACCCATGTAAGAACTTTTTTTTCTGAGTGTGAAGGGCTTTGTGCCTGAGGTTGTAGGGCTGTTGAGCCAGAGTTTGTTGGGCTGTTGAGATTGAGTTGGTAGGGATGTTGAGCCAGAGTTTATAGGGTTGTTGTGCCTGAGCCTATAAAGCTGTACTCCCATCTTGAGTGTAGGATTTTTGAGGAGATCTGAGGTAGGGCTTCTTGATAGGCCTGAGGTAGGAAATCAGGAGGAATTCTAAGAGTGGATTCGAAAAAGTAATTTGCAATATATTTTACGTCAAAGCTTTTGAAAGAAAATATAATTTAAAACATTGTTAAAAAGAAAATAAAATCAATTGAATGAAATAATAAAAGACATGATTTTATTTCATCAGTAATTGATTACACGAATATTTAATTTCTACAACGCTAGAAATCAATGCGAATATAAAAATCCCTTTTTATTGTTTCTGCGGTCCTTCTCCCAATGATCGGTTGGCTATAACCTATCTTACCCCAGATAAGGACTCCAGTCACCCCTAGATCTAACCTAGACCTAGTCTCCACGCACAAGGTGACGAATTCCCCCTAAGCAGGACAAGGACCTAGCTAGTCGTCAACAACCGCGATGAATTACCCATAGAATCCTTCCCAGAATCTGACGTTCTCCCCGAACGATTTCTTCACACCCGTTACAAAAAGAATAAAAGAATACAATATAAAAATAAAGTAAGAGAAACTCCCCAAGAAATTTTGAATATGAAGATAAAGGCGATGTAGATGTTGGCGTTCTTGAAGCGTTCTTCCTTTGTATAGAATATGCGTTGTAGACCTTCTCCTTCAAAATCTTTCGATCTTCATGTTAGCCCAATGGAGATCTCTCAATGGTTATAGATGAGCCTCTCTCAAAAGATTCAGAATTTTGGCTTTAGAGTAAATAGGAATCCACATGTTGAATGAGAGGGGCTTCTCTTTAAATAGGCACGTGAGCTAACGCCTGACATTAGGACTTAACGCCAACATTAGTGATCGTGTACCATCGTGGCTAAAATCACGCAACTGTCGAGAACGTGGCAGATCGTGGACTCAATGCGAGCATTAACTCAAACGCGGGGCATTGTCAATTGGTACTTGACGATACATCTTCTCGACGTCATTCCCTTCTCGGTGACATCCCTTATCAATGATAAGTTAACGCGGGGCGTTAACTATAATACGGGGCATTAGCTCTCTTTCCAGAGAATCGTCTCCATTCAGCATAGTACTCATAGGGATGTGTAGCTATAGTTCTTGTACAACCTGCACACTGTAAACACACAAAATACAAGATAAAAAACAACACGATATTTATTATTCTCAAACCAAGAGATGTGGAATATTGGCTCCAACAATCTCCCCCTTTTGATAATAACAAATATCTGTATGAGAAATTAGTGAGATTACAACAATTTGTGTTTATAGATAAGTGCGATAATAAGATATGCATGAATAACAGGTTAAGTGCGTGATAAATTTGAAAGTGATAATGCATACTCTTTTTATATGAAGTCCTCCCCCTACAAGGGTGTTCTCTTATAATTTACTCCCCCAAAATATCTATTTTACTAGATTCCTCAATTTATTCTCCCCCTTTGTTATTAGAAAAAGTGGGTAGGGATGAGTGTATATCTACTAAGATTGATTAGGAACCACTTATTGAAGGATTGTCATGATCGAGCAGAGGATAGGGTATGCACCTCCTATATGATTACTCCCCCTACAAAGAGACTTTTTTTTTGAGTTTGATATTATTATAATGCAGTCCCCTTAAATATTAGATTTATGCAATTTATTATCCCCTTTGGTAGTATCAAAAGAGGGTTTAGGTGAGAGTATGCAATAAAGATTAATATGATCTATGTAGAGAAGAAAAAGAGAATGCAATCAAAAGCTTGTTAAATACTACTTGTTGAGAAAAATACAAGCATGATGGAACATAAAGTAGTAAGTAACATAGCTGAAATGATAAAGTAAGCATTCTTATTTTAAGATACCACTTGTTGAAAAATTATTAGTCATGAAAGAGCATAAGTAGTAAACTTAGCGAAAGAATATAATACGCACTCTTAAACATAAACATCATTTTAGAAGGTAAAATCATATAAAGGATAATGAGTTTTAAATTTGAAAATTTGATGTTTGAGTTATATATTGAAGAGATGTTATTCCATTAAGATAAAATTGCAAGCATGATATTATAATATCAAGAAAAGATACAAAAACTACAATGTAATAAAATTTGCATTTCAAGTAAACATAAACATTGTAGCGGGCATGCTTTATTATCTAGTACATTTACTTCAGTTTATTGAGAATAGTATAGATGAGAATTACGATCCAATTCTCATGAGTAGATGTTTTATGAAAGATAATGATGTGTACAAAATAGTATTTTGATAAAGTATACAAGTGAATCAATCAAAAACAAATGACATATGTAATGAAATAACAAAACATTAAAATACTCAAATACTATTACTTCCATAATATTTCGATGCACATGAATAATGAGTGCAACTACCAAGGTGCTCTACACACAATGCTTATTAAGACTTATCAGGGTGCAATGTAGTGCTTGGGGGATCACTTTTATACTTTTTAGCATTATTTTCAAATTTTATTTGTGATCCGGTGTACTAAGAGAAGTGGTGTATAAATTGTTTGCTACACGACACTTTGCAATTCTTTCCAAGGTGCTCAACCTCACAATGCTCATTAAATCTTATCAGGAGGGTGAGTAGTGCTTGGTGGAGTTATCCTTGTCATTTATTATTTGCTTGTTAGTTTAGTGACTAAAGAGTCTGAATTCACTTGTTTTGCAAACATAACATTATAAATTTAAACCACATTTCTCTAAAGAATAAGTGCATGAAAGACAAAGAATTGTAATAACCAATTCAATGTTGTGTAGGTAATCAATTTGTGCATTTTAACTCTTTATGTTATTACACTACACAATCATGCAAGAATAAGATTGTAAACACATGTAGGTTATCAAAAATAAGTGAGTGAATGAAACATTATCAAACATAATACATTACTCATACTTAGAGGCATGCTAAGCATTTCTACACATGTTTATCTACAATCAATTGCATTGCACATAACATGATAATTTTCAAGGCATGACAAATACAAAACATTGTTCTTAAGAAACTTGAAAGTTAAATTAAACATTGTATTTAATCATTAATTGATATAATTAATCATCCTTGACAATGGTAATGAATAACGATAATTTTTTTTAAATTTTTTATTTTTTTATATAAGTACAAAACAATAAACACACATAAAGAGAAGAAAAAAATTTATATATTTTTATTCATTGAAATTATTTTGTAATTTTGTATTTGTTTTTTTTTAAATTCAAATTTAAATATTTTTTGGAAAACATAGAAGTCTTTAACAGGCCTATCAGTAAATGATATTCCACGCCAGAGAAAATAAACCCAAAATAATGCATGAGAAAACACCATAAATTTTTCAAAAAAGAAATAGAAAATTTTGGAGCAAAGGGGCTAACGCCAGGCGTTAGCTCTTAATGCCAAAACAGAACTGCAAAATTTTAATTTTTTGAAAAATGTTTTTCTTAATTCAGTTGTATTATAAAGAGACCTTCTTACGGTTGGATTTTCAGATTTTCTAGACATGATTTGAAGGCTCTTTTGAGCATGTTTTTGATGATTTTTCAAATACTTGTGTATTATAAAATCATTAAAGCTTACAATAATAAAATATGCAAACACAAGATGCAAAGATAGAACAAAAATAGTATGCATGATTTAAGTTTAAAGAATGGCATGATGTTCATGCAATGAACATAATATAAGTATATCTAAGATCAACATACCTTAACTACATGACTAAACTCTAGCCCCTTACTAAGTGACGGATGAGCATGAGGAGCTGCACACATGTCGTAGGTTGGGGTGTTAATCTCATATGCATACAAAAGACGACGCTCAACATAGCACTCTTTCCCCCCAGTGCCTCACAAGGCCCAACTAGAACCCTCCCCGGTTAAGGACAAGACATGACTTAGAGGTTAAGTCTCTAATGCACATAATCCTATGCCCTCGCTATTGTGAGACACACGTCATAGGTTAATGATTATGGACATACTAAGCTTTTAAGCCTTAAATATATGAACTATGAAATAATTGCATGATTAGTTTTTGGATTTACAATTAGATCGAAGATTGTTGATTTTAAATCCATTTAGAAAATTTTTATTCCTGCAAGCAATTACAATGTAAAATATGATTTTCTGATTATAGTATATATTTTACTTTAGCATAGCAAGATATAACTAGCATGGACATTGATTTCTACCTATGGTAAGTGATGATGCTAGTATGATGAGTTAGGACAATTAGGTGCAAAGCGATGTAAAGTTGGAAAAATATTGAGTTGCATGTATTCAATCATAGAGTTTTAAATTTTCATAGACCTAGAATGAAGTGACAATTCTTTTTGATTTCATCTTGTTGATATCAAGTTAATTCCAAGGTCTAAATATAATGAAATACACGCAAACAATAGTGATGCACATCACAGACAAAATACACAAAACAAGGTATGAAACTATAATACCAATAACCATCATATATTTCATAATTCCTTAGGTTGATAAAAGTAGTTGATTTAAGATAATTCTTGATAGATCATGAAATATGATATATGATAATAATGAATTTTAACATAGGATATCAACAGATCATGGTGGAGTGTGTGAAATCATATTCATCATTTTTATAATTTTTCAATTCTGATTTTTCTAGATCATGATTTTCCATTATAGGGGTTATCATATGCATCAAATAAAATAGACAAATATGTAATAAGTTGTGCATTTAATATTTTAGTTTAATACCCTTAAAAGCCCATTTAAATCATTTTTTAAAAGTAATTTCATTAGTCATGCTATTATCACTTACAAAATTTATCATTCAATTTATAATGATAAAATATGACATTTATAGGCAATGAATTTAAAAAGGATAAAACTTTAGAAAAATAAAAGATAGATCACTTAAAAACATTTTGACTTTATGTTCAATTTAATTCAATTTGATTTGTTAAACATTAGGCTTATAATGTATAAGTCATATCCCATGAAATATAAAGTGACCATAAACATGTTGGATCAAAAATACAAAAAAAATGAAGCACATCATGAGGTAGATCATTGTGTATTTCATTTTGATTTATTTCTACTTCATACAATTCAATGGACACTAATAAATAATAGATTTTGGTATCCAAAGAGGACCAAGTGTGATGGTTCCTTTGGGTACCCAAATATAGCGCGATAATTTATGGGGAGACAAGGATGAATGAGCCATTTCAAGTATTTCATTTTTAAGAATGGGTCTCCATTCATACTTTGGTTGATTATCTAAATTCATATTATGATTATATGACATCTTTTGTGATAATAGTTGGTTGAAAAACAATTCGTTTGGGAATTATGTTTATTGATATTATTTTTCAAAATAGATTAATGTTGATAATCATAAAGAGTTTTAGAATAATCATTCTTAGAGAGTTTATAAAAGTGATGGTCTTTCTTAAGAATTGAATGTTGAAAGAGTGAATGATTAGATAAAAAGTTCTTATTTACTTGTTGATTTTCATTTTCACTCTTTCTTATAGACCTACTCTTATAATATGAAGTTAAGCTTTTGGACTTTTGATGATTTGATAAACTAGAAATAATAAATTTTTTAGTATATGAAAACTTTTGAATAAACATTTTTAATGATTCTAGTTTATCCTTTAAATTATCATTTTCTTTTATCAATTTTTCATTATGCTCTTTTGAAGTTAAAAGATCTTTTTCCAAAACCTTGAGTTCTTCTTTAAAAGTATTATAATCAAAACAAGGTTTAGCATTTTTAATTAAAGAGTATGAAAGAGAATTTGAAACATCAATATAAGATTCTACTATAGCGTTTGCTTTTAAAGTTTAATTTTCTAAATGTAATTTGGAATTAGCATTTTTCAATTTCTTAATTCTACGTTTAGCAATTTCAAGCATATGAAGTGTAAAAATAGAATTTATTACAAAAAGAGAAGATTTTGATTTTCTTACATTGCTATGGGATGAGGCAAGATTTGAACTAGAGGTTCATTTGACATATTCTTCGCATTCTTCTTCCATAGTTGAATTTCCATCTTCTCTTTTGCTTGATGTGTTGCCATCATTTGAGTCCAATATTGTGATGTTGCATTCTTCTCTCTTAGATAGACCTTCCTCCAAGCATGAGTCATCATCTGTTTCTTCTCTTAGATCAATAAGGAATTGCTCTTGTTCATCATCTGTGGAAGGAAGACTATAAGTATTCTCAAGAAATTTCCAAACTTCAAAAGCAGTAGGAAGTGTATAAATAAGTTTGAAAATATTTTGATCTAGAGCACAATATTGACTATTCATAGATTTGGCTTTTAAAAACATTTCATTTTAATTTAGAATACTTGGGGGCATTTTAATAGTAATATTCCAAACTTCAATATCCAAAGATTTAAGAAATTTTTCCATAAGAGTTTTCCACCCATTATAATTTTCACCCATAAATAATGGTGGTGATAATGATTTTTCATTTTCATAAAAATTTTCCCTTCTAGTGGATGCGAGATCATGAAGCGCCATTATTCTCGGTTGTGAAGCTATTTGGAATAACCTACCCTATGATACCACGTGTTGGATCTTTAGGCGCACTTAGATGGGGCGGGTGAATAAGGGTTTTTGGAATTTAAATCTTATTTACAAATATCAGAGTTTGTGACCGAAGTTTCAGAATATTTTATAAGAAAATATATTTTATTATCTCAATAAGATTATATTGAAGATTACTTTTAAAAGAGATCGAATTTCAATATTTCTTTGCTATCACCAACGGTAGTGGTAACGCCCAGCGTTAGCTACAGAGATTGCATTCTAAGAGTGGATTCGAAAAAGTAATTTGCAATATATTTTACTTCAAAGCTTTTGACAAAAAATATAATTTAAAACATTGTTAAAAAGAACATAAAATCAATTGAATGAAACAATAAAAGATATGATTTTATTTCATCAGAAATTGATTACACAAATGTTTAATTTCTATAAAGTTAGAAATCAAGGCGAATACAAAAATCCCTTTTTGTTGTTTCACCGGTCCTTCTCCCAAGGACCGGTTGGCTATAGCCTATCTAACCCCAGATAAGGCCCTAGCCACCCTAGATCTAACCTCGACCTAGTTGTTATTTATGGGGTGTCGACTTATCACCTAGACAGGGGGGGGGGGGTGAATATGTATTTCAAAATTACTTTGCCCCTCTTTGACGTTCTTGTCTTCTAGTTGGTTAGATTACGATATAAGAAGTATAACACAAAAAACACAAAAAGCTTTTTAGAGGTTACTCAAGCTGGTGTGTCTTGAGTAGTCCTCTATCCCTCTGTGCCTACCTAGCAGCGTGCTAGGCTCGGAAAACTCCGCCAATGTCTCAAACCCGCAAGCCTTACAACTCGGACCCGCAAGTCCTACAGCCTAGGCCCGCAAGACCCTAATGCACTCAAGCCCACAAGCTCGACACTCAGGACCAAAAGCCCAACACCGCACTGACCCGCAAGTCATGCCTATTGGACCTGCATGTCCTACAACCTAGGCCTGCAAGACCCTACTGCACCCAAGCCCGCAAACTCAACACGATCGGACCCGCAAGTCCACTGCCCTGACCCTCAAGCCTCACATCTATCAAGCCCGCAAGCTCAACATGATCAGACCCGCAAGTACACTGCCCTGGCCCTCAAGCCTCATAGCACTCAAGCCCGCAAGCTTGACTCGATCGGACCTGTAAGTCCACTGCTCTGGCCCTCAAGCCTCACAGTTATCAAGCCCGCAAGCTCGACACGATCAAACCCGCAAGTCCACTACCCTGGCCCTCATGTCTCACAGCTCTAAATCCCACAAACTTGACACTCAGATCTGTAAATAGATCCTATAGTTTTTGGCCTGCAAGCCTTATAGAGAAAGGTAATAACGTTTCTTCTTCTTGATGGAGATCGACTTCTTGACTTGAAGAAGATTCTTCTGATTTGAATCTTGATAGCATAGATCTTCTTCAATCCTTCTTCTTTAGCCTGATGTTGACTGGCTTCTTTACTCAAATGATTCTTTTCAGTCAAAGCCGATTGACTGATTCTTAGAGAACACAAGATATGAGTTTTGTTCTCTTCTTCTTCTTGATTCTTCTCTGTAGCTTTTACTGTTTTATTGCTCAGCAGGATAATTTTTCATACTTCGATTCGAGAGAGCGAGAGAGAGCTTTTAGGGCATCCATTATTCCCTTTTACTGGACAGAGGAGCAGTCCAATGGTCTCCTATGATGGCCTTTATTGACAGATGCCCATACCTTAAGAGCACGTGATGATTAGACAATCAGGCAGCGACATTAATTGCTAACAACACGTCTGGCAACTTTTGAATCTATCTTGACGATATTTCATTATTACGACAACATGGACAATATCTCGACGACTGAGCTTGTTATTGTATTGGGCTTGGACAGATCTTCAAGTATTCTTCCTTCTCCTTCAGATAAGGATATCTCGACGATACGGGACATCCCTCCTGCACTAGTGATTATGACAATAGACTATCTTATGGATATGTCGTCGTAATCTTCTCGACTGCTTGATGTCGTCGACATCACCTTGTCTTATCGACGACATTATCAGTAACATGTCGATAAGCTATTCTTCTGCAACTGCCTATCTTCATAAGACCTTCCTTAGCCTTCTCGACGTCAAGTCTTCTTTACGACGATATCATCGATATCAGTCTTTCTTTACCTTTATAATGACACGGCTTCTTTACTACGACGTCATTGGCATCTATCTTACTTAGCCTTTTCTACGTCAAGGCTTCTTTGCGATGATGTCGTCGACATCTGTCTTACTTAGCCTTTTTGACGTCAAGGCTTCATTACGATGATGTTGCCGACATCATCTTGTACTTATACTTAAGTCTTCTTCCTTCATCTCGGCATCCTGATATCGTCGTGTGGTGTTGATGTCACAATGAAATCATCATGTGCATGTTATCTCGACGAGAACCGACATGATCCTTATGCTTTTTGTTGGAATATTGCCCACATGATTCCTGATTTGAAGAAGTCACCAAGCCAAGAAAACTTCACTTTGTATTTGATTACTTCTCTAGCTTAAAGTCTCAGGAAATTAAAGAAATATCATCGAGAAGAATTGGAGACATCATCGACAAAGTATGCTTGTCATCATGATATTGAGTAAGGCAAACTCAGAAGGAAGATCGACGACCGCCGAGATTTGGTGTGTTCGTCGAACGCAGAAGGAAGATCGTCGAGCTCAGAAGGAAGGTCAACGACCGCTGATATTTGGCATGTTCATCAAAGCGCAGAAGGAAGATCGTCGAGCTCAGAAGGAAGATCGACGACCGCTGAGATTTGGCATGTTCGTTGAGCGCAGAAGCAAGATCGTTGAACTCGGAAGGAAGATCGTCAACCGCTGAGACTCGGCAAGATCATCGAACGAAGGATGGCAAGTTCATCGATCGCAGAATGCTGTTCGTCGAACGTAGAGAAGACGCAGTATCGTCGACTTCACCAAAGTGGCCATGTCGTCGAGAAAGAACAAACATCATCGTAAAGAATGCATGTTGTCGAGAGAACAATATGATCACGATGACATGATGCAAGAAGGAAGACCACGATGACATAGTCAGATATAGCTTGTCGTTGTAATGATGCAAATATCTTCAAGATAGGATTCAAATCTTGCGGACGTGTTGTCAGCAATTAATGTCGCCGCCTGATTGTTTAATCAGCACGCGCTCTTAAGGAAAGGAGCGTCTGACACTTAAGGCACTTTTTCAGAAGACCGTTGGGGACCTCACAGTCTTATAAAAGAGATAAGTGGTTGCCCTAATATACATAGCAATCAATCAGAAAGAATGAACATGCACATATAGCGAATCGAACAGTACAAGCGGCACAAGAAAGAAAAGAAAGAAAGAAAAAGAAGAAGCAGTCATCTTCATCGACTTTTAAGGTGCCAATATTCATCAGGCTAAGAAAAGATTTGAAGAAGAATCGTGCACTCAAGATCTGATTCAAAAGCATCTTCTTCAATCTCAAGGAGCCAATCTTCAACAGGCTAAAGTTGCTGATCTTCATCCGGCTGAAGTAAAAGTCTCTTTACTGTATTTTCTTGTAAGGCTTGCGAGCCAATTTGTCTAGCTTGAGGGCTGGAGAGCTGTGAGGCTTGAGGGCCAGGGCAGTGCACTTGCGGGTGCGATTTGTCGAGTTTGAGGGCTCGGGGGCAGTAGGGGCTTGCGGGCCTAGGCTGTTGGGACTTGCGGGTCCGTGTTGTAGGGCTTGAGGGCCTGAGTGTCGAGCTTGCGGGCTCGGGGATAGTAGGGGCTTGCGGGCCTAGGCTGTTGGGACTTGCGGGTTCGTGTTGTAAGGCTTGAGGGCCTGAAGCTTTTGACGGAGTTTGCCAAGCCTAGCACACTACTGGGTAGGCGTAGAGGGAAAGAGGACTACTCAAGACACCCCGTCTTGAGGAACCTCTATAGATCTTGTGTCGTCTGGTGTGATTTATTTGTGTGATAATTTTGTGCATTGCTTGAATATTGATAACTCACGCTAATAACTCAAAAAGTACCAAGATCACCTAACACCCCCCTCTAGGTGAATGTTCCATCCCTAACAAGTGGTATCAGAGCCAGGTTGATCAAAAGAAGACTTAACAGTCCGATCTAGATCAGGAACGATTCACCATGGCCGGTGGAGATCAAAATCGGGAGATGAGATCTATGAATCTTCCGATCTGCACCAAGGAGAACTTTCCCATCTGGAAGGAAAGAGTTAGGCTGTTCATGAAAGTGGCCGATCCAAGAATCTATCTGACAGTCCAACAGGGTCCTTTTATCCCCACAACCCCTTCCACCATTGATCCGACGCGGAAGGTAATAAAGAAATACGAAGACATGACCAAGGACTAGCTAGCCTTGGCAGGCCTGGATAAGAGGGCACAGAATGTTATTGTAAGCACTGTAGATGATTCAACCCTCCAGAACCTAATTCACTGCAAAATGGCTAAGGAGATGTGGGACTCCTTGATCGTATACATGGAGGGTAATGAAGAGGTAAGGGATGACAGGAAATCTCTCCTCAACCAGGAATATGAAGCCTTCAAACAAGACAAGACTGAAACTATCTCCAACTGCTATGAGAGATTTTTCAAGATCGTGAATGGCCTGAGAAACTACGAAAGAGAGTTCACAAACTCTGATCTAAATGACAAGTTTCTCAGATCCCTCACAAAGGAATGGGATATCAAGATATGTGCCATCAGAGAGATGGTCCAACTGGGCAACATGGAGCCCAAGAACCTATACGGGAAGCTGCTGTCTCATGAACTCCAGCTTAATACAAGGAAGGCTAAAGAAGAAGAAAGCTCAAAGGTGAGCTCAAGAGAAAGATCAGTGGCTCTAAAGGCTGAGAGCACCAGAAGATTCAAAGGCAAGACCTCTGCTTCTCAGAACAGAACTGAGAACAATGAGGAATCAGAAGATAGCTCCTCTGACTCTGATGACACTGATAGAGAGGTGGCCCTCCTCTCAAAATGATTCAGAAAGATGCTACACAGAAGGAGGGACAACAACAGAAGCTCCTCCTCAAGCTCCAGAAGATCTGACTATCGGGACAGATCCAGGGCTCCCAGGGGGACAAGTATAGATCCAACTGCAGTAAACATTATTTAAATAATACTGCTTGCTATTCTTGCAGCAAAACAGGTCACATGACTGTCGACTGCCCCTCCAAGAAAAGGGAGTCAAGGAACCATGAAGAGAGAAGAAGCTCTAGGAGCAAGAGAACCTCTGAGAAGGGGTTCGTGGCAAAGAAGACCAAAACGTTGAGTGACTCTGACTCAAGCTCCTCTAGGACTGAGGATGAGGCACTTATTGGACTGATGGCCATCAATGAAGGCAACCAGGATGACAACTCTCCTGGAAATGTATGACACAGACCTTCTTTATCTTCCTCTGATTTTGGATCAGTGGCAGATTCTTTGCATGATGATGAGGAGGTATCTGCTGCCAACAGCACAGCCTCAAGATCCCAGTATGAAGTTGAATCTGAACTAATAAGGCAATATAAAGCCTTATGGAAAGCCTTCATAGGCAGTAAGAAACTCCTCAAGGTGCAGACCAAGGAGTTAGATTCCTTGAAGACTGCCCAATCCAAGATCCAGGAGACAGCTGAAAAGCTAACTTCTATGAGCAAAGCAGTGGACAAACTTAAGGAAGCTATAAGGCTTAAGAATGCTGAGTTAGGGCAGAAAAACAAGGTCATTAGGAACCTTGAGGAAATGTTGTTGGCTGAGAAGAAACTTGCTTCCAGCTTCTCAATGCCAAAAACTATCCTGCCAATAATCGACGCCTTCTCTGGATAGTTCAGAGCTGGTATCAGTTTCAATCAGGAGCCAGTCATGGGAAAAGATCCTGAAGCTAGACCTTCTTATAAGAAGGTGCTGACAGCAAGTCCTTCAGCCCACAGACCTGAAGCAACAACAGTTAAGAGAATGGGAAATGCTGTTCCAACAAAGCCAACTCCCAAGAAGGTGAACCAAAGAGTGGTAAAGCCAATTCCTCCCCCGGCTCACACACATGAGGTTCACCCTAGATCTGTTAGACAAGAAGCCTTCGCTCCTGCTCATCAGCACTATCCTACTCAGATGATGGCGCATAAGAGAAGATATAACAGATATGAGTGTTGGTGCTGTGGGAAAGTAGGCCACTTTGCATTGTACTGTTGGTTCAACCCAACAGGGCTCAATGCAAGGAGAGTGCAGAACCCTCCGAGGCTTGCGATTCCATTCTATCACCCTAACAGAAACCAAGGACCCAATCCCTATTGGGTACCTAAGGGTAAGTGATTTGTTTTGCAGGTAGGTCCAAATGCCAACCAATCTCCAATTTGGTATTTGGACAGTGGCTGCTCCAGGCACATGACTGGAGTCAGAAAGTATTTGAAAGAATTCATCCCTGTGGAGAATGGACCGACTGTTATCTTTGGAGGTTCAGAAAAGGGAGTGACCAGGGGCTACGAAAACATCACTAATGGGTTAGTTACCATCACAAAGGTAGCTTATGTGGAGGGGTTGAGACACAACCTCATAAGCATAAGTCAGCTTTGTGATCTAGGCTTTGTTATTAGTTTCCACAAGGATAAGTGCCTAATTAAGAAGTTCTCAGATTCTGAGACTACCTTAACTGGGACTCGGAGTGGGAACATTTATTGTTTGAATTTCCTCAATATAAATTCTTCCACGCCCATATGTCTTGTCGCTGATGGCAAAGAGTCTCTATGTGTACAATGGCACAAGAGACTTGCACACATCAATTATAAGATAATAGGCAAGCTTTTCTCACAAAACCTGGTCAGAAATGGACCTGATATTAAGTGCATCAGAGATGGTCCCTGTCAAACCTGCCAACTTGGAAAGCAGACTAGGACTAGCTTTAAAAGCATTTCTAACAAAGAGTCCACAAGATCCTTATTTTTACTACACATGGATCTATTTGGTCCCATGTCAGTTCATAGCTTAGGAGGGAATGCCTACACCCTTGTAGTTGTTGATGACTACTCAAGGTTCACTTGGGTATTCTTCCTCAAAAGGAAATCAGATACCCTAGATATCTTGAAAAATTTTGTCAGGCAGATCCAGAATGAGATGAACTGTACTGTGGTCAAATTCAGAAGTGACCATGGGACAGAATTTCAGTCAGGGGCCATGACAGAATTCTGCCAAGACCTAGGTATCTCCCAAGAATTCTCCTCCCCTAGAACTCCTCAACAGAATGGGGTTGCTGAAAGGAAGAATAGAACCTTGATAGAGGCCAGCAGGACAATGCTAAGTGACTCCTCCTTGCCAGAATACTTCTGGGCAGAGGCTGTCAACACTGCTTGTCATGTGATAAACAGGGACTCAATCATCAAAAACCACAAGAAAACTCCCTATGAGCTAATGAAGGGTAGAAAACCAACTCTATCCTACTGTAGGATTTTTGGTAGTAAATGGTATGTCCTTAATAATGGGAAATCCAAACTAACTAAGTTTGCTGAGAAAAGCTATGAAGGTATTTTTGTTGGATACAACTCCCACAGCAGGGCATACAGAGTATACAACCTCAATACCCAAATAGTGGAAGAATCTGTTCATGTTGTATTTGATGAGACTAGCCTTATCGATATGGGCTGGTCTAGTTCTCTAGTGAATGCAGGTACAGTGGAGAGATTGGAGAAGCTATCCATTGAAGACAAGGCTGACACCTCACTCAACAACAAGAATCAGTCTATGATGATTGAAATAGAGGTAGATCCTGCGGACGATACAGAAACGGCTGAAGAAGTGCAGCCTGAAGAAGTAGCTCATACAAAAATACCCAGAACACTACCAACTGCCTTGAGACAAGTAAGAGATCATCCCCAAGAGCAGATAATAGGAAATGTCAACCAAGGCGTGCTGACAAGGAGTAGAGCTGCAAATCAAGCATTGTACCTAAGTTTTCTCTCTCAAATTGAACCCAAGAAATTTGAGGAAGCAAATCAGGATCCACTTTAGATTGCTGCAATGCAGGAGGAACTGAACCAATTTAAAAGATGCAAAGTGTGGAAATTGGTTCCAACACCCCAAGGACACAACATCATAGGAACCAAATGGGTCTACAGGAACAAGTTGGATGAAAATGGAATCATCACCAAGAATAAAGCAAGACTAGTGGCAAAAGGCTACAGACAAGAGGAGGGGATAGATTTTGATCAGACATTCGCTCCAGTAGCCAGACTGGAAGCAATAAGACTGTTCCTAGCCTATGCAACATATAAAGGTTTCAAGGTATACCAAATGGATGTGAAGTCAGCCTTCCTAAATGGTGACCTCAAAGAGGAAGTATATATAGAGCAGCCTTCAGGTTTTGTCGACTCTACTTATGCTGATTATGTTTACTTTCTTAGAAAGACACTTTATGGCTTAAAGCAGGCACCAAGGGCCTGATATGAGACTTTGTCAAGCTTTCTAATAGAGAACAAGTTCTTAAGGGGAAAGATTGATAAGACATTGTTCCTAAGGGAAGTGAAGGGCAAGATCTTGCTAGTGCAGATCTATGTATATGACATCATCTTTGGCTCTACAGATAACAATCTCTGCAAAAGTTTGCCAACTTGATGCAGGGAAAGTTTGAGATGAGCAGTATGGGTGAGCTCAAATACTTCCTAGGTCTCCAAGGGAAACAATCTGAAGATGGGATTTTCATCTCTCAGACCAAATTCACTAGGGAGCTAGTCAAGAAATTTGGATTGGAGAGTGATTCTTCAATGAAAACTCCAATGGGAACCAATGTGTCTCTGGACAAGGATGAGAAGGGCATACCCTTTGATGAAACCAAGTACAGATGCATGATTGGATCCTTGCTTTATCTAACTGCAAGTAGGCCTGACATAATGTTTGCTACATGTGTCTGTGCTAGATATCAGGTGAATCCTAAGGAATCTCATCATGTCTCTGTCAAGAGAATCTTAAGATACCTGAAGGGTACATCAAATCTTGGGCTATGGTACCCTAGGAACAATGGTTGTGAACTGACTGGCTATTAAGATGCAGATTATGCAAGGTGCAAGGAAGATAGGAAAAGTACATCAGGGACATGTCAATTCCTTTGTGGAAGACTGGTCTCTTGGAGCAGTAAAAAGCAGACAAGTGTGGCAATCTCAACAGCAGAATCAGAATAGATCTTGGCTGGAAGCTGCTGTGCTAAACTGCTATGGATCAAACATCAACTTGAAGATTACAACCTAAAGATGACCAAAACACCCCTCTTTTGTGACTCTTCAAGCGCAATCTCAATTGCTAAGAATCCTGTCTCTCACAGCAGGACTAAGCATATTGAGATCAGGTATCACTTCATCAGGGAGCATGTTGAAAATGAGGATATCACCCTTGAGTTTGTCTCAACAGACAAACATGTGTCTGATATATTTACAAAGCCCCTAGATGAAGCTAAGTTCACCTTCTTCAAATTCCAACTGGGAATGTTGAACTTAGAGTAACCCTCAACTTTATTATCTACTAATGCCTTTCTAGATGAGTGGTTAGAAAATCTCACAGGACTTTGATGAATCATGCCTGAGCAAGGGGGAGCTTGTGCTATTCCTTGGTTAGAAAAGCAGAAGGAAAGAAGTCAGAAAAGGGGAGAAAGGAAAAGGGCATCAAATGTCCAAGATAAGATTGCTCAAGAAGACCTTATAGATAGGGGGAGCAAAGAAGTAGGGGGAGCCGTAAAGAAGAGACATCAAATCAAGGGGGAGCCACTGGTTTGATGCACTCAGGGAGTTCAGCAAAGATAAGTACAAACTTACATGCTCAAAGTTAAGATTATAATATTTATTGTCCAGTGAAAGTCATCTTGAATTGAGATTCTGACTTCTTCAAATAAGGGGAGATTGTTGGGAATCTTGCCCACATGATTCCTGATTTGAAGAAGTCACCAAGCTAAGAAAACTTCACTTTGTATTTGATTACTTCTCTAGCTTAAAGTCTCAGGAAATTAAAGAAATGTCGTCGAGAACAATAGGAGACATCGTCGACAAAGTATGCTTGTTGTCATGATATTGAGTAAAGCAAACTCAGAAGGAAGATCGACGAATGCCGAGATTTGGTGTGTTCATCGAACGCAGAAGGAAGATCGTCGAGCTCAGAAGGAAGATCGACGACCGCTGAGATTTGGCGTGTTCGTCGAAGCATAGAAGGAAGATCGTCGAGCTCAGAAGGAAGATCGACGACCGCTGAGATTTGGCGTGTTCGTCGAGCGCAGAAGCAAGATCGTCGAACTCGGAAGGAAGATCGTCGACCGCTGAGACTCGGCAAGATCGTCGAACGAAGGATGGCAAGTTCGTCGATCGCAGAATGCTGTTCGTCGAACGCAGAGAAGACGCAGTATCGTCGACTTCACCAAAGTGGCCGAGTCGTCGAGAAAGAACAAACATCGTCGTAAAGAACGCATGTCGTCGAGAGAACAATATGATCACGACGACATGATGCAAGAAGGAAGATCGCGTCGACATAGTCAAAGATAGCTTGTCGTTGTAATGATGCAAATATCTTCAAGAAAGGATTCAAATCTTGCGGACGTGTTGTCAGCAATTAATGCCGCTACCTGATTGTCTAATCAACGCGTGTTCTTAAGGAAAGGAGCGTTTGACACTTAAGGCACTTTTTCAGAAGACCGTTGGGGACCTCGCAGTCTTATAAAAGAGATAAGAGGTTGCCCTAATATACAAAGCAATCAATCAGAAAGAACGAACTTGCGCATATAGCGAATCGAACAGTACAAGCGGCACAAGAAAGAAAAGAAAGAAAGAAAAAGAAGAAGCAGTCATCTTCATCGACTGTTAAGGTGCCAATCTTCATCATGCTAAGAAAAGATTTGAAGAAGAATCGTGTGCTCAAGATCTGATTCAAAAGCATCTTCTTCAATCTCAAGGAGCCAATCTTCAACAGGCTAAAGTTGCCGATCTTCATCGACAGAAGTAACAGTCTCTTTACTGTATTTTCTTGTAAGGCTTGCAGGCCAATTTGTCTAGCTTGAGGGCTGGAGAGCTGTGAGGCTTGAGGGCCAGGGCAGTGCACTTATGGGTGTGATTTGTCGAGATTGAGGGCTCTGGGGCAGTAGGTGCTTGCGGGCCTTGGTTGTTGGGATTTGCGGGTCCGTGTTGTAGGGTTTGACGGCCTGAGTGTCGAGCTTGCGGGCTCGGGGGAAGTAGGGGCTTGCGGGCCTAGGCTGTTGGGACTTGCGGGTCCGTGTTGTAAGGCTTGAGGGCCTGAAGCTTTTGGCGGAGTTTGTCGAGCCTAGCACACTGATGGGTAGGCGTAGAGGGAATGAGGACTACTCAAGACACCCCGTCTTGAGGAACCTCTGTAGATCTTGTGTCATCTGGTGTGATTTATTTGTGTGATAATTTTGTACATTGCTTGAATATTGATAACTCAAGCTAATAACTCAAAAAGTACCAAGATCACCTAACACCCCCCTCTAGGTGAACGTTCCATCCCTAACACTTTTCTCTGCACATCATTTCACCGAGATGCATACTCTTTTCAATGATATGCCTAGTCCTTTTCGACGATATTGTACTTAGTGAAATTGTTAAAGTACTAGACATATTGTTTGATCTTTTACAAAAATGAACTAAATATAGCATTAGATACAACTTATACTTATCATTGAACTGAGCACTTCTTCAAGTCAGGAACACTGTTAGGCACTGTTCCCAACAATCTCTCCCTATTTGAAGAAGTCATAACCCACTCAATGATAATGTACATCTTAAGAAAATTAGCATATAATAATGCCATTACAGTTAAGTTTGAGTGAACACAGAGATTGACAAATATCACTTCATTGATAATTTATAAATAGTGACAAATGTCTTAAGATTTTCAACATCTCGATATTTGCCCCTAATAATTCAGCAATCTGTTTCTCTGGTTCCTTCATAGCTGTTCACTCTTTGCTTTCTTGGCACTGGCTTCCCGTTCCTTCTCAGTTTGTCTGGCGAAGTGTTGGAACAACCCTATTTCTGATTTGGGCTAGGATCACTATCTGTTGACTAAGGACAAGTTGACCCCAATGTATAGTTTATGGGTCAAGAGTTTAGGAAGAGTTTTGGCTGTTAGAACTAGAGAATTCATTCAGATTCCGCGTTCGACGAACTCCACACTGCGTTCGACGAATGGCTATCTGCGTTCGACGAACAGCGTGCTATTTGCATTCGACGAACGGCGTGCTCTCTGCGTTCGACGATCGGCATATATTCTGCGTTCGATGAACAGTTCAAGTCTCAGCGGTCGAAGAATTTGTCTAAGTGCAGCGGTCGACTAAATACATTCTGCGTTCGACAAACAGCGTGCTTCAAGCTCATCTCAGCGGTCGACGATCCTGTCTCAGTGGTCGACGAACAGATCCCAGCTCAGTGCTCGACGCTTTTACTCAAGCTCAATGCTCGACGCTTTTACTCAAGCTCAGCGCTCGACGCTTTTACTCAAGCTCAGCGGTCGATGAAATTATCCAGGCTCAGCGGTCGACGAATCCTTCCATTTGATGAACTCAAGTCCGCGTTCGACGAATATTCAGCAGATGTTCAGAACAGTTAATTAAATGTTGAGGTCGACGAAGTAAATGTTGTGTTCGACGAAAATCTTGAGGTCGACGAATCTGCGTTCGACGAATTTTATTCAGATCGAAGAACTCTTACTCAAGTTCAGAAAGATTATTTTTATTTCATTCTCTGATCTCAGATCGACTACAGCAACGGCTCTTTCCATCGGATCAAGTAAGGAAAATATATTTCCTTTATTATTCAAGTTTATAGCCGTTGACATTTCCTAGGAAAAGGACATATTCATGGAAAAGGAAAGAATTAAATGGCGCAGCAGTTTTATGTTTCCAAAAACAACTCTTCAGAATAATACATTCCTTAATATAAGGAATTTGCAATTAATGTCTGTCAGAGTTTTTCAAGGAAAAGGAAAGAAGTTATAGCAGAATAAACACACAGCTGTTTTTACACGACAGATCATCATAGAATATTTTGCTGTACAAAAAACGACAGAAAAAGAAAGAGAGAGAGAAATATACAGGAAGAAAAGAAATTGAAAAATTACTTCTTCTTCCTCCTCAAGCAGTTTCAGTCAAACAGAACTTCATCTTCTTCCTCCTCCAGCAGCACACTTTTTCTGAGAACATCTTCAACACTATCTCTCAGATTTCCTGCTGCAAAATACGAATCAAGAAAGGAGAAAGTTTCAGGAAGAGAAGAGAAAGAAGAACAAAAAGAACATCATCTTCTTCTTCCTCAACAACAACATTTTCACTTCAACTGAGAACTTCAATTCTTATCTCAGTCTTTTGCTGCAAGTCCAGATCTTCAAAAGAGCAACAACAACCTGAGAAGCACTCTTGCCTTTCAGTTTTATCTGCTACAGGAAGATCATTTCTTCAGGAAAAGGCTCCAGCAAAATCAACTGTCAAACATCTCATATCAGACAGAGGAGTTCTTTTCAACATCAACATCCACTAGAGTCTTCTCTATACATCTTGACAGAGAAGAACATCTAAACCCCTCTCTATCCCATTCTGTACAGGGTTAAAACTCTCTTCAAAAGTTTACCTAATTGGTGGCAAGACACCTGAACAAAAAATCTAGTTGGTTTTTGGGCACCTTATCAAAAGCTCATTGGTGTGAGGGCACCTGATCAAAAATCCTAGTGGATTCCTACCAAGGGTGGTAGAAGAGTAAACGTACCCAAGTTTAGTGGGGAACTACTATAGCTCCTTGTGTCTTCCGTGTTTGATTTCTTTTCTGTGTTGTGCTGTGTGCTATTTTTAGTATTTACTTTATTTCAGTTTTTATTTATCACTCACTCTATACACATATAATTATATCAGTATTTTCAATTCCGCTATAAAACTAAGGGAAAAGTTTTAAACTCTATTCACCCCTCTCTAGAGTTAATTTAAGATCTAACCTCCACTTTCAATTGGTATCATAGGGCTGTTGATCTTATTTACAGGCTAACACCTATATCACAAAGATCAATTAGATCTTAAATTATTTTAGAGTTTTTATTTTATTTACTTTCTGTTAAAAACTCATGGCACAAAACAAAGAGTATTCAAGCACAAGACCTCCTATGTGCAATCTCAGTAAGTTTGCACTGTGGAAAGCAAGGATTAGGTTGTATATGAACTCAATTGATGAAGAAATTTTTAATGTAATTTTGACAGGACCTCCAACACCTACAGCAGCAGCAAGTACTGGAACAACATCTACCAACAATGCTGTCCCACCTCCTGAATGGACAGAAGCTCAGAAAAAGCAAAGGAGTGCTGATGCAAAAGCCATGAACATTCTGGCTCAAACCTTGTCTGATGACATATTTCAAAGAGTGGTGGAATGCACCTCAGCAAGAGAAATATGGATTTCTCTCAACAACATGGTTGAGGGATCTGCTGATGAAAGGAAAGACAGGAGATCACATCTTATTTCTCAGTATGAGAACTTCAAGAAAGGAGAATCTGAAAGTGTGGCTGACATGTACAATAGGCTCAACCTCATAATAAATGAGCTGAAAACCTTGGATAAAGTGATCTCTATCACTGAGATCAATGACAAGATCTTAATGTGCTTCCCCAGCACATGGGACTCTAGGATCTGGCCTATCAAGGAAGCCAGAAGTCTCAATGAGATTACCACTGAAACTTTGTTGGGCAAGCTCAAATCCTATGAGCAGCTCATCAAATCCAGGGAAGCTGAATCATCAACTTCATCTCCAGCAATAAAGAGAGAAGAATATTTCTTTCAAAGCAGCTGATGAAGAAGAAAAATCCCCAAGGGATGAGGAGTTCATGAGACTACTTGCCCAAAGATTCTACAAGATGGCAAGAAAAGATTTCAGGAAAAAGTCATCTAGGAGCCATGAAAAGCCAAGGTATGACAAGTCAAATTATAAAGAAATCATTTATTATGGTTACAGGAAACCTGGACATATCCTGCCAGACTGTCCAGAAAATCAAAACAAAAAGGGCAAGAAGGAAAAGAGAAAAGAAAAAGAAGAAAGAAGACACTCCTGCAAGTCTTCCTCCCACAAGCACAAAAAGAAGGGAAGAGGATTTGTAGCAGAATCCTGGAGTGAAATAGATTCAGAAAATTCATCCAGTTCTTCAGATGATGAAGAAGAAACAAAAGAAAATGACCAGTGCCTGATGGCAATATGTGACTCAAGCAGTGAGTCAGCAGATGCTTCTTCATCCAGTGATGATGAAGATAATGAAGAAGAGAAGAACTTCTGCATGATGGCAATCAATGCCTCAGCCAACAATTCTAATGAAGAAGAGTCAGAATCAGAAGCAGAAACTGATGCAGATCAGGTAATATCTACCTTTGATTTTACCTCAGTTGAATTCAAAGCTGAATTCAAAGTCCTTTGCTCAGACTTAATTAAATCTGAGAAAGAAATAATCTCACTCAGACTTAAGCTAGCTGAAATGAATAATATAAGTGAAGAAAATGTGAATCTTAAGAAAGATTTGGCTGCCTCCAGGGAACATATTGTTCTCATTGAGAGCAAGTTGTCTGAAACCAAAAAGTTTGAAGAATCCCTCAATGGGAGAAGCATCAAACTGATGGACATTACAAGCACAGTAAATGCTAGACTTAATAGCAAACTAGGCTTGGGTGCTTCATCAAGTGAGCCACCTCTAATTAAGAAGAACATACTCTCTACACCTATAAAATTCATCAGAATTCAGCAGAATTCGTCGAACGGAGCTTGACGAACTCTGAAGACGGATTTTCTATATAATAATTATATCAACGACGCTCGACGAAATATCAGTCATTCGTCGAACGGCACTCGACGAACTCAGCACAGTTCATCGAACAGAAACTATACAGCAAATCTGAACAGTTCTCATTCTTCACATTCTATCAATCCTTTCACTGAATGGATTATACCTCCAAGGAGATATCATCCACAAGGTTACAAGGACCAACCTGAAATGTCTTTTATTTCAGATTTTTGTGGAAATACAAAAAGAACCAAGGTAATCTGGGTCAAGAACAAATAGATTGTTTTCTTGTTTTTGCAGGTACACAGCTGTCCAAGAATAAATGAAAAATGGTATTTGGACAGTGGCTGCTCAAAACATATGACAGGAAACAAGGCCAACCTAAATAACTACAAGGCAAAGCTTGGAACAAAAGTTATATTTGGAGACTCCAACTGTGGACAGACCAAAGGCTATGGAAAAGTCAAGGTTGGAGAAGTCACCTTCAAAGAGGTAACTTATGTCAAAGGACTGAAGCACAACCTCATTAGCATAAGTCAATTATGTGATGAAGGGTATCAGGTAACATTTAATAAATTAAAGTGACTTATTAAATCTTCTGATAATGTTATTGTTTTATCAGGTATTAGGCAATGTAATATTTATTTACTAAATTTCAATTCATCTACATCAGAAATTTGTTTATTTAATGAATTAAGCAAACCTAGTGAACTTTGGCATAAAAGGTTAGGACATGTAAACCTTAGGACCATTGCTAAATTATCTAAGGACAATCTTGTTAGAGGTCTACCTTTAGGTTCATACAAGAAAGAAGGTCTTTGTAGGGCATGTCAACTAGGCAAGCAAACTAAAAATAGTTTTAAATCATTATCTAAAAGTGATTCACCTAGAATCTTATATTTGCTACATCTGGACCTTTTTGGACCTATAGCAACAAAGAGTTTAGGGGGGAAGTCTTACACTCTAGTTATTGTAGATGACTTCTCTAGATTCACTTGGGTGTTCTTTTTGAGAGAAAAGTCAGATAACTTTAAAGTTCTTACAGACTTTCTTAAGAGCATAAAGATTGAGTACTCTACTGAAGTTGCATTGATTAGAAGTGATCATTGCACTGAGTTTGAGTCTCTTCTTATGCAAGAATTCTGTGAGAAGGAAGGTATCAGGCATTGCTTCTCAGCTCCTATAACTCCTCAACAAAATGGGGTAGCTGAAAGGAAAAATAGAACTCTAATTGAATCAGCAAGAAAATTACTTGCAGATGCTAATTTGCCCCTATCCTTTTGGGCAAAGGCTGTTAGCACAGCAAACTATGTATTGAATAGAAGTTTGATACAAAAACTTAAGGGTAAGACTCCTTATGAATTACTTAAAGGGAAGAAACCTAAAGTTAGCTATTTTAGAGCATTTGGTTGTAAATGTTTTGTTCATAATAATGATAAGAAATATCTTAGAAAATTTGAACCAAAATCTGATGAAGGAATTTTTTTAGGTTATTCAATAATCAGCAAAGCATATAGGATTTATAATAAATTTTCTCTTAAAATAGAAGAATCTATGCATGTTTCTTTTGATGAAACTAACATGTTTTACAAGGAGAAGATTTCTTCTACCATAGAAAATCTACAGGTACCTACACTATGTGAGCAACTAGATCAATTAGCTCTACAGAAAGAAGGATTTCTAAATCCTGAACAGTAGAATGCTGAAGAAAGTGAAGAGGAAAATCACCCAGATTTTGCTGACAGGTTAAATCAGATAACGGCAAATCATCCTCCACAGGATATAGCAACTGAACAAATTCCCCAAGTGGAAATCATTGCTGAATCCACTCCAACTGTTGATCACATCACAGTTAGAGATCACCCAATATCATCAAGTAAATCAGAATATGATGCACACTTGTTTTCTCTCTCAGATTGAACCTCACTCTCTACAAGATGCAGAACAAGATCCCAACTGGATCATTACTATGCAAGAGGAGCTCAATCAGTTTGAGACAAATAAAGTTTGGGAATTGGTTCCTAGACCAAAGAATTATCCAATTATTGGAACTAAGTGGGTCTACAGGAATAAGCTAGATGCAGATGGAAATATTATGAGAAACAATGCTAGACTAGTAGCTCAAGGATACTCACAAGAAGAAGGAATAGACTATGATCAAACTTTTGCACCAGTTGCAAGGTTAGAAGCAATCAGAATTTTTCTTGCATTTGCAGCATACAAGAAATTCAAAGTTTATCAAATGGATGTAAAGAGTGCATTTCTGAATGGAGAAATAAAAGAAGAAGTCTATGTGGAACAACCACCAGGTTTCATCTCTCCGACTCACTCTTCTTTTGTATTTAAGCTTAAGAAAGCTCTCTATGGTCTTAAACAAGCTCCCAGAGCATGGTATGAGACCTTAGCTTGTTTTCTTTTAGAGAATAAATTCTATAGAGGCATAGTAGATAAAACTTTATTTTTTAGGATACATAAAAATCAAACTTTACTTGTTCAAATATATGTAGATGATATTATCTTTGGCTCTACTGATTCAAATTTATGCAAAAGATTTTCTAATCTAATGCAATCTAAATTTAAAATGAGTAGTATGGGTGAACTATCATACTTCCTTGGTCTTCAAGTGAAGCAAACCCCAAATGGAGTATTCATATCCCAATCTAAGTATGTTAAGGAATTAGTGAAAAGATTTGGTATGTCTGATTCTTCCACCATGAAAACACCCATGCCCTCTAATGCTGTTGTTGATACTGATGAAGCAGGGAAACCTATTGATCAGAAAGTATATAGAGCAATTGTTGGCTCATTACTTTATTTAACAGCAAGTAGGCCTGATATAATGTTTGCTACTTGTATTTGTGCTAGGTTCCAAGTTAACCCCAAAGAATCTCATCTAATTTTACTAAAAAGAATTTTGAGATATATAAAGGGTTGCCCTAATCTAGGACTTTGGTATCCAACAACATCTGAATTTGAATTAACTGGATTCTCAGATTCAGATTATGCTGGATGCAGAGTAGACAGGAAAAGCACATCAGGAACTTGCCAGTTTCTTGGTGATAGGCTTGTGTCTTGGTTTTGTAAGAAACAAACATCTGTGTCTACATCAACAGCTGAAGCTGAATATATAGCTGCAGGCAGTTGCTGCTCACAGATATTGCGGATACAAAATCAGCTCCTAGACTATGGTGTCAACTTAAATAATTTAATTATATTTTGTGATAATACTAGTGCAATATCTATAACACAAAATCCAGTTCTCCATAGTAGGACTAAACACATAGAAATTAGGCACCACTTCCTTAGGGATAATGTGGATAAAAACAAAATTTGCCTACAATTCATCCCTACTGATTTGTAAAGAGCTGACATTTTAACCAAGCCCTTGGATGAAAAGAAACATATTTTCATTATAAATCAGTTGGGAATGATAGATGGAGATTCAATTTGATAAAAATTAAAATTTCTATTTATCCCCTCATTCCTTATCATATCAAACTAAGTTTTTATTATTATGTAAATGCCTACAGAATTGCTTCTCTTTCTAGTTCCCTTTGCACTTGGTCTCTATTTTATTGTGCAGGAATAATAGCAATGACAATCTTGCATCCTTCCCTACCTCCATCAAATGTCCCTTCTTCAAGGGGCCTAGCTTCAGCCTTTCCTGAAACTAGGCAGGGGGAGAAGTTTGTATGAACAAGCTCCATTTGATGCAGTGTTTTGCTCAGGGGGAGTTGTTCTATAAACTAGGCAAGGAGAGAAAGATGAAGAACCTCCAGTCTCAGGGGAGACACTCTCAGGGGGAGTTGTTATATGAAGAAGCTTGATAAAGCTCACAGCAGTTTGCAATTTCTGTTTCAGAAAAATTCAGTATCAGTTCAGAAGAAGAATTCTGATATAGCAAATTCATTATCAGTTATTGCTTCAAGCACAGCTAATCAAATTTATAAAGATGTTCAGAATTAGAAAGCAGATTGCATATTCAGAATACATAATATATTTGTATACAGATTCAGAACACTATATTGAATTTAAAAGAAGCAGCAGATACAGTTCAATTCAGATCAGAATTCAAAACAATGCAGTTCAGACAATATCAAATTTCGGATTTCAGAAAGCAGAATTCAGAGAAATCAAAGGTTCTGATTGTATTTCTATTAGTTTTGTTTTTATTATAATGTAATTTCAAAACTCAGAGTACTATTCATTTTATATCTGATAAAATATTTAAAATATATCAGATATATTCATGCTCTGTTGTTTTTGCTGTATTAGTATTTGTTTATTTTTAATTTTTTGTCAAATAGTGTCCTAACCCAAATAGGGAGAGATTGTTGGAACAACCCTATTTTTGATTTGGGCTAGGATCACTATCTGTTGACTAAGGACAAGTTGACCCCAATGTATAGTTTATGGGTCAAGAGTTTAGGAAGAGTTTTGGCTGTTAGAACTAGAGAATTCATTCAGATTCTGCGTTCGACGAACTCCACACTGCGTTCGACGAACGGCTATCTGCGTTCGACAAATGGCGTGCTATCTATGTTCGACGAACGGCGTGCTCTCTGTGTTCGACGATCCGCATATATTCTGCATTCGATGAATAGTTCAAGTCTCAGTGGTCAAAGAATTTGTCTAAGTACAGCGCTCGACTAATTGCATTCTGTGTTCGACGAATGGCGTGCTTCAAGCTCATCTCAGCGGTCGACGATCCCGTCTCAGCGGTTCAGGGGTCGACGAACAGATCCCAACTCAGCGCTCGACGCTTTTACTCAAGCTCAGCGCTCGACGCTTTTACTCAAGCTCAGCGGTCGACAAAATTATCCAGGCTCAGCGGTCGATGAATCCTTCCGTTCGATGAACTCAAGTCTGCGTTCGACGAATATTTAGTAGATGTTCCGAACAGTGAATTAAATGTTGTCAATGAAGTAAATGTTGTGTTAGACAAAAATCTTGAGGTTGACGAATCTGCGTTCGATGAATTTTATTCAGATCGAAGAACTCTTACTCAAGTCAAGAAAGTTTCAAAAAGATTATACTTATTTCATTCTCTGATCTCAGATCGACGACAACAACGGCTCTTTCCATCAGATCAAGTAAGGAAAATATATTTCCTTTATTATTCAAGTTTATAGTCGTTGACATTTCCTCGGAAAAGGACATATTCATGGAAAAGGAAAGAATTAAATGACGCAGTAGATTTATGTTTCCAAAAATAACTCTTCAGAATAATACATACCTTAATATAAGGAATTTGCAATTAATGCCTGTCAGAGTTTTTCAAAGAAAAGGAAAGAAGTTATAGCAAAATAAACACACATCTGTTTTTACACGATAGATCATCATAGAATATTTCACTATACAAAAAACGACAGAAAATGAAAGAGAGAGAGAGAAATATACAGGAAGAAAAGAAATTGAAAAATTACTTCTTCTTCCTCCTCAAGCAGTTTCAATCAAACAGAACTTCATCTTCTTCCTCCTCCAGCAGCACACTTTTTCTGAGAACATCTTCAACACTATCTCTCAGATTTCCTGCTGTAAAATAAGAATCAACAAAGGAGAAAGTTTCAGGGAGAGAAGTGAAAGAAGAACAAAATGAACATCATCTTCTTCTTCCTCAACAGCAGCATTTTCACTTCAACTGAGAACTTCAATTCTTCTCTCAGTCTTTTGCTGCAAGTCCATATCTTCAAAAGAGCAACGACAACCTGAGAAGCACTCTTGCCTTCAATTTTATCTGCTACAGGAAGATCATTTCTTCAAGAAAAGGCTCCAGCAAAATCAACTGTCAAACATCTCATATCAGACAGAGGAGTTCTTTTCAACATCAACATCCACTAGAGTCTTCTCTATACATCTTAACAGAGAAGAACATCTAAACCCCTCTATATCTCATTCTTTACAGGGTTAAACTCCCTACAAAAGTTTACCCAATTGGTGGCAAGACACCTGAACAAAAAATCTAGTTAGTTTTTGGGCACCTTATCAAAAGCTCATTGGTGTGAGGGCACCTGATCAAAAATCCTAGTGGATTCCTACCAAGGGTGGTAGGAGAGTAGACATAACAAAGTTTAGTGGGGAACTACTATAGCTCCTTGTGTCTTCTGTGTTTGATTAATTTTCTGTGTTGTGTTGTGTGCTATTTTCATTATTTACTTTATTTCAGTTTTTATTTATCACTCACTCTATACACATATACTTATATCAGTATTTTCAATTCCGCAATAAAACTAAGGGAAAAGTTTTAAACTCTATTCACCCCCCCCCCCTCTAGAGTTAATTTAAGATCTAACCTCCACTTTCACGAAGTATTCAAATGGCTTGGGGTGATACTTGAGTTGCTCAGGAGTGTCTGCAGGTATTCTGCCTGCTTGTTTGTCCCTTCTGCAACCTTTCCTTGCTTATCTTGATCTTCATGCTTAGACCATTCTTAAGGACTATACAATTTGTATCATTCACCTTTATTCACTTTTACTAGCTCCATGCTTTTAGTATGATGGATCTGGATTTGGGGCTCCATCTCTCATAGGTCACGCTTCTTCTCCATTTCTTCCCTGTATTTTCTCTTTCTCATTTTTACTTCATCTTCTTCCAATATTTCCTTTCATGTATTCTGATCAGCAACAACATCAGGAATATCAATATGTTGATCTTCAGTAGGGACTCTTCAGCAGGCTCATCATAACATAGAGGAGAGAAATTTATTGCTTCCCTGATAGTATTTGAGGTCCAGATGGCATGCTCACCACTGGCCTTTATCATTGATCTCTCCGCCTTTATGACTTCTTCTGATATCTCTTTTGGAGGTTCTCCTGAAGGACCAAGATTTTGTCTTTTAGCATGTAAATGCCTTTCTCCAGATGGTTCTTTGTTTCCAGTAAATTACTGTCTAGTTCCTTGTTGTGATGATCGAGCTTATCCTAGATATTTGTCTTGTGTTCAACCATCCATCTGTTGGTTGCTATGTAGGCCTTCTCTATGTTGTTTGATAAGTAATTTTTATATAAGTTTTTAATAGAATTTTTTGTAATTATTTAATATGATTTTTCCTTTTCATGTCAATTTTTGGTTATAAGTTGTTCTTTTTGTAATTTTGAATCTAACTTAGCTTAATTCCAATATTTGCAGAATTTTGGGAGAAATTGGTGAAATTTACAAGTCACGCCCAAGGTCACGCCCATGACCAAGGGTGTGTAACCTGAAGATCAAACCAGAGTCAATGCTGCGCTGATTGAGCTAGTCCACAACAAGTCACGCCCCAGGTCACGCCCGTGACCCAAAGTCACACCCGTGAACAAGGGGCATGTAAATTTAGAATCTTCCCAGCGAGATGCCTTCGAGAGGTGGAGCTGCCGTCGAGAAGTCAACATGAGTCACGCTCGTGACCCATATGTCACGGCCGTGACTTTCCCGCGTGATCCCTGCACACCACCACGCCGCAAGCAAGATCCACGCCGCATTAAATGAAGTCTTCCAAGTACATGCCCGTGACCCAAGTTACACGGGCGTGTAATGTCCGAATTTCTCCCTCCATCACGCAAAGCCCATGCCACTGCCAGATCTAATGTGAACAGTGATTACACTCCCTAGGTCACGCCCGTGACCAAGGGGCGTGTAACTTGAAAATTTTTCCTATAAATTCCAGGGCTCTCCTTGAGTCTAGGGTTCAGAAATTTTGAGAGGGGGAGGTGCTGCTAGAGCTGATAGTGAGTTTTTCATGTTTATGCTCATGTCTTTTTATACTTTCAAATTCTCTTTTTCGTCTCATGCAATGTACTAGTTTTCTTCCAATGCAATAGTTTAGTGATCTTGTAGTTTTTCCTTGCCAATGTTGTAATTTTTCTTCAAGCTTGTACTCATTTTTGTATAAAAAAAAAGTTTGCTCTCTTTATTTGTCTCCTTCTACCTTAGTCAATTTTCCTTATTATGCAATTTTATTTTTCTTCCTCTTCCCCCTCCACCATGAGTAACTAATTCTCATTAGTGCTCGATCGAAATGATCCGAGGATGAGTTAATCAATTTATGATTTTCTAAAGTTCTCTTTTTCCGTTTTTATGAACACTTGAATTACCCTTGATTTTTAACTAGTGAGGCCATATTATCGATGTATGGTTTTCAATTAAGTTTTCATACTTAGTTAGCCGAGAGGCTCAAAGTATGATCCGATCACTCAAGGGTAAAATGAGTTGCACACACCCCACGAGAGAGGATGACGTAAATATACCAGATTGGAGTCAAATCCAATAGCAGGGTTCACTTCGTAAAGCAAGTTTTAGGTAATCAATTATAGGACGAGAGTCCGGTTGATTTTTCCTAAACTTAGTTGGGCATTAACCTCGAGAGTGGCATGTTCGAGCTTCGGGAACCTCCATGGTCAAGTAGTTTAGTTGAACAAAATTAGATTTATTTTCCTTTTGCTTGATTCTTCTTAATCCAAGGTGACTTTTGATTGAGCACTAATCACTTTTACCATCATTTAATCCCTTCTTTTAACTTGCAATTTGTCTCTATTTAGCTAGTAAAGCAAAACTCAAAAATAGTTTAGATAATATAATAGTGATTTTCCTCGAAGTAGAAGTAATCAATGTGCCCTATGGAATACAACCTTAGTATTTCTAAATATCCTATACTATAGACGATAAGGTACACTTGCCTTTATCAGATATAGTTTTGGAGAAAATCTTTAACCATTTCACTTTACAAAACCCTAAATTTCTATATCATTGTTGCTGAGCATTATCTGATTATCCATTGCATCAGATAGACCCTGATGAGTAAGTGTTATCTCTTTGGCAGTGTGTTCTTGCATATTCTTCACATCATTTCTCAGGCTTACAGTTTCAGTAGATAGTTCCCTTCTTAGCTCATTGACAGCAGAGTTAACATGATTTTCAATTTTTAGCCTTTGCTCTTCCAGGAGCATTCTTATCTGAGGCAGTAGTGAGGTCTCCACTGGACTATTCTACGAAGGTGAACTGGCTTGTCCTGGTTCTTCCTCTTCATTCTCATCAACCTTAGGAGATGGGGATCTTCTGAAGGGTGACTAGTTTGAATCATACTCAGGTTCATTTGGCTTTTCAGGATTTCACAGATCTCTGCTGATCTCATCATAAGAATTCTCTTGATTTCCTTCCTGGTGATCTCCTCTTGGGTCCTCTTGGACTGCTGGTTCAGAATGGACAGCATCCTCAGCCTCAGTGATCTTATTGATCAAAATATCTACCCGAGCAAGGATCTCATTATCCTTCTCCCCCCTCAGATTCAACACCTTCTTGTTCTGTTCCTGCTGATACCCTTGTACTGGATCCCAGAATTAGAGGAAAGGTTAGGAGAAAGACATTCCTTATCTCCACAGGCACTTCAGAGTCAGATGGGTCTGAGTTGTTGGCAGACTCACTTCCTTAAGATGATCTTTCTCCCTCACTCATGACATCCTATGTAGCCTTTACCATCTTGGGAGATCTTATCAGAACTTTTTCCCATCATTCAAGTATCTTAATATCCATTCTTCTCATGTGATGGATTTTTGCTCCATACTTCTTGTTAAAGCATTTAGGATAAGATAACAGTAGATACAGTGATAGTATTCTTCTCAGATTTGGCACTTGAAAGCTCTCTTGAATTCTTTTGAAGATTAGTTGAGCCTAGTTAGTCTTCTTACCTAGGATTATCCTTGCCATTATCTCGAACATGGGCTTGGATATCCTGTCATGTGACCCTACCTTGCAGAGGAGGGCTTTTCCAATAATATATGCCATCAGCTTTCCTTGTTGATTGAAACTTTTCCTTTCCAGAGACCCATAGGTCTTGCTGGAGTGCCCCAACCATGCCATATCTTTGTTAAGGTCCTCCTAGGTGACCACCTCATTTTCCTCGCCCTTGGCGCAGGTCGGCAGCTGAAGAACTCTGGCTAATCTCTTGGGAGTCACCTTTATCTTTATCTTTATCCCATTCACTTGACTCTTGATGGATGTTCCTTTGGAGCCACCCTTGGCATTCGAATAGAACTCCAGAACTTCTCTCTTAAAGATTACTATCGGCTCTAAAAGAACGAACTCCAAGCTGACTGAGTCGAGTAGTCTGATTGTTCTCTGAATTTCTTCTGGTGCATTCGTGAATCCTTCCCTCAGAACTTCACTTCCTTGAAACAGATGTCCTTCCTTCATTGGCTCCATGTCTTACTTGATCCGATAGGATTTCAACGGCGTCGACTCGTTCACTCTTCGAAGTCGCAGAGAACACGAATGCTTTGTAGGGCAAATATAGAATGTGTTTACACTTTAAGACATTTGACCTTATTTATAGTTTTTGGGATTGAATGGTTGTGATCAGTTTAATTCAGAGTGCTGAATTTATGAATAGATGGTTAGGTATCATCTTGAATTTTCGACGATACATATCGTTGTTTCGACGATATTGTTTTGTACACAAAGCGATAATGTCCTTGTTTGTTCTTGTGTATAATCAGTGTTGTATGCCAGCTTTAACATATATGTATATGCTAGATTGGATGTAAATTTAGGAGGATTACAAACTTTATTATTGGGTTATAACTTAGCAAAATATTTTCAAAATAGAGTTATCATCAAATTTACTTTTAGTTAACACATATGTAGGTTCTATCCTGATAAATCATTTTTCTTTGCATCCTTCTCATTCCTTTGAGGCTCCCATTATTTTGACTTTCCAAGTCATCCTATCCTGAGCAGGGATTCTGGTCTGCTCCCCCTCAGCTGCAGCACTGATCTTTCTGGTAGATAGGTCTTCCTAACTCACTTTTGGCGGTCTTTTTCCCTTCTCTCAAGAGCTTTAGGTCAAACTTTTTTATGTGACAACTTAGAGCAAATGTGTATTTTACTCAATTTCTCAATATGTGACTTATTTATGCAATTCTTATTTTAGACTGGAAAGGGAGCACATACCTTGGTAGTTCGACAAATTATAAGATCCAATAACTGTATCAGGTATGTTACCTTGGTTTGTGATGAGAATCTTCATAGTGCAGAGTTATGCCTGGATCACTTATTGTCCTTTAGCCTTATTTCCTTTTGATTGGCTACATGGACTAACATGCAAGACAGATTTAATATCCCTTAGGAGCCCAAGTTGATTTGGGTCCGAGGTTTTTGTTAGCACAGTAAGGAATTCTTCTACTCACTTCAGCCTTTACATGAGGGCTCTCCTTTCACTAAGCACACTAGGGTTGTGCCAATAGTCAATGACAAAGTGTCTCACTTTACCACAATACCAACATTCATGGATGTTGTACCTTCTTTTCTGAACAATTTTTGAGGTGGATGGAGCATTATAATGCTTATGTTTAGTAGAGATGGCAACAACATTCTTGCTATCTCTCTCAGCTAAGGGCTGACTAGCTGCTCTAGTATAATTATTTCTGTTGGAGCTTATGTTCCGCATCTCTTGGTTTGATAATAACAAATACCGTGTTGTATTTGATCTTGTATTTTGTGTGTTTATAGAGAGCAGGTTGTACAGGAACTATAGCTACACATCCCTATGAGTAGTATACTAAATGGAGATGACTCTCTGGAAAGAGAGCTAACGCCCTGCATTAGTTGTTAATACCCCGCGTTAGTTGTTAACGCCCCGTGTTAACTTCCGTCGAGAAGGAATCCATCGAGAAGAAATGCCGCCGAGAATGAATCCGTCGAGAGGCCTGAGACAACGCCAGGCGTTAGGTCTTAATGGTAGGCGCTAGCCGTTCGACGAAATGAGATGCCGCATGACGAAATGATGTTCGACGAAATGAGATGCCGGTTGACAAAATTGTGTCCGACGAAATGAGATTCTGTTCGACGAAATTGCATTCGACGAAATTTGATGATGTTCGAAGAAATGAGATGCCGTTCGACGAAATGGCGTTCGACGAAATGAGATGCCGTTCGACGAAATGGCGATCGACGGGATGAGATGCAGTTCGACGAAATGGCATGCCAGCTGTTTAGAAGGAGAACGAAACTCAACACTAGCATTGACTCTTAACGCCCACATTGAGTCCACGAACTGCCATGATCTTGACGGTTGTGCGATTTCAGCAACGACAGTGCACGTTCACTAACGCCGACGTTAACTCTTAACGCCACACGTTAGCTCCCGTGGCTTTTTAAAGTACAAATCCTCTCATTCTATTCATGATGATTCCGAAATTCCTATAATTTTAAGAGAGACTCATGTACAGCAATTAAGTGATCTCCCTTGGGCTATCATGAAGATCTAAAGAGGATTTCGAAGGAGAAGGTCTACAACGCATATTCCATACGAAGGACGATCGTTTCAAGAACACCAACATCTACATCGTCTTCGTCTTCACCTTCAGAATTTCTTGGGGAGTTTCTCTTTACTTATCTTGTAATCTTTTACTTTTTTCTTTTGTAAATTGTGTGGAGAAATCGTTCGGGGAGAACGTCGGATTCCGAGAAGGATTCTGTGGGTAAATTCACCGCGGTTGTTGGCGACTAGGTCCTTGTGTGGCATAGGGGGTAATTTGCCGCCTTGTGCATGACGACTAGGTCGAGGGTAGATCTAGGGGGTGGCTAGAGGCCTTATCTGGGGTAAGATAGGCTATATCCAACCGGTCCTTGGGAGAAGGACCGGTGAAACAACAAAAAGTGTTTTTACATATTCTCGCCTTGATTTCTAGCGCTATAGAAATTAAACATTTGTGTATTCAATTTATTATGAAATTAACTCATGTCCTTTAATGTTCTATTCAATTGATTTTATTTCCTCTTCAAGAATATTTTAATTTATATTTCATTAAAGTATTAAAATTAATATTTGTGTAATTATCTTTGAAATACAATAATCGTTTTCATTATCTCTGATTTTCTGGAATTGTATTTCATTTAAGATTTCATAAGTAAAATCACTGCGACAATCTTTTTGTGCTAAGGAATATTTTCTGGAGAGCCAACACCTAGCTTTAACACTTAACGCCAGGCGTTAGCAACGGTTAACAAAAAGTTTTGTTCTCTGGTTTAAAAAGGAATCTTCAATACAATCTTTTCTGAGATATCAAAATATTTTTTCTTATAAAATATTCCTAAACTTTGGTCACAAACTTTGATAAATTTAATTAAGATTTAGAATTCCATAAAACCCTTATTCACCCCCACTCTAAGGGTGCCGTAAGATCCAACACGTGGTATTAGAGAAGGTTATTCCAATATGGCTTCACAACCGGGAATAATGGCGCTTCATATCTCGCATCTTCTAGAGGGGATAATTTTTATGAAAATGAAAAATCATTATGTCCACCATTTTTTATGGGTGAAAATTATAATGGGTGGAAATCACTTATGGAAAAATTTCTTAAATTTTGGATATTGAAGTTTGGAATATTATAATTAAAATGCCCCCAATTATTCTAAATAAAAATGAAATGTTTTTAAATGCCAAATCTATGAATAGTCTATATTGTGCTCTAGATCAAAATATTTTCAAACTTATTTATATGCTTCCTACTGCTTTTGAAGTTTGAAAATTTCTTGAGAATACTTAAAGTCTTCCTTCCACAAATGATGAACAAGAGGAATTCCTTATGGATCCAGGAGAAGAAATTGACGAGGACTCATGCTTGGAGGAAGATCTATCTAAGAGAGAAGCAATATTGAACTCAATTGATGGCAAAACATCAAGCAAAAGAGAAGACGGAAACTATAGCAAGGTAAGAAAATCTAAATCTTCTCTTTTTGTAACAAATTCTATTTCTACATTTCGTGTGCTTAAATTTGCTAAACGTAAAATTTCAAAGTTGAAACATGCTAATTCCAAATTACGTTTAGAAAATAAAACTTTAAAAGCAAACGCTAAAGTATAATCTTATATTGATGTTTCAAATTCTCTTTCATGCTCTTTAATTAAAAATGCTAAACCTTGCTTTGATTATAATACTTTTAAAGAAGAACTTAAGGTTTTGAAAAAAGGTCTTTTAACTTCAAAAGAGCATAATGAAAAATTGATAAAAGAAAATGATAATTTAAAGGATAAACTAGAATAATTAAAAATGTTTATTGAAATTTTTTCATATAATAAAAAATCTCTTATTTCTTGTTTATCAAATTATCAAAAGTCTAAAAGCTTAACTTCATATTATATGAGTATGTCTATAAGAAAGAGTGGAAATGAAAATCATCAAAATAAGAACCAATCATTTAAAACATATTGTAACCCACTCTTTCAACATTCAATTCTTAAGAAAGACCATTACTCATATAAACTCTCAAAGAATCCATATAATAAAATTCATTATGATTATCAACATCAATGTACTTTGAAAAATAATTTGAATAAACATAAATCCCAAATGAATTATTTTTCATCCAACTATTACCACAAAAAGATGTCATATAATCATAATATGAATTTGAAAGAAAATCAACCAAAGTATGAATGGAGGCCCAAAATTAAAAACAAAACACTAACTCCACTTGTAAAGGCTTATTCATCACTATCTACCCAAAAGCCAACACGATGTATTTGGGTAGCCAAAGGAACCATCACACTTGGTCCCCTTTGGATACCTAAATCTCTCATTCACTAGGAATCATTGTGTTGCATGAAGTAGAAATAAATCAAAATGAAATTTTCAATATTCCATGATATGCTTATTCTCCTTTCTCTTTTGTTTATTTTTTATTTTTGAGCCAACACACTATGATCACTTTTTTTATCATGAGATATGACTTTCAGATTTTAAGCCTAATGTTTAACAAATCAAATTGAATTAAATTGAATATAAAGTCATAAAGTTTTTAAGTGATCTATCTTTTATTTTATATGTCTTATCCTTTTTAAATCCATTGCCTATAAATGTCTTACATTATCATTATAAATTGAATGCTAAATTTGCTAAATGATATTATCAAGACTAATGAAATTACTTTCAAAATTGGATTTAAATGAACTTTTAGGGGTCTTAGGCTAAAATATTAAATGCACAACTTATTGCATATTTGTCTATTTTTCGTTGCTGCATATAATAGCCCTTATATTGAAAATCATAATCAAGAAAAATCGGAATCAAATAAAATAAAAAACCATGTTTTGCTAACGCCAGGCGTTATCACTTACGCTGGCGGTAGCATATTTTCCTAAAAAATCTGATTTCTCTAATTTTTATTTTTTTGAAAAATTATTTCACTATGTTAAGTATCATTGTCTTCTACTTTCGAATACCTTGTATTTGTTTTGTCTAATTTCTATAAATGAAAATCAAAAAGAAAATTTACAAAACATTTCAAAATAACCAAAACAATTTTGTGTCCCTTTATATATATGTAGTATAATATTCACTTTACAAGCAATCACTACATATTAAAAGGATGAATATGAACCATACAATCACCACCATGATCTATTGATATCCTATGCTAAAATTCACTATATTCATATATCATAATTCATGATCTATCAAGAACTATCTTAAATCAACTAATTCTATCAACCTTAGGAATTATGAAATATATGATTGCGATTGGTATTATAGTTTCATATCTTGTTTAGTGTGTGTGATGTGCATATCTATTGTTTTCATGTATCTCATTATCTTTAGACCTAAGATTTAACTTAATATAAACAAAATGAAATCAAATAGAATTATCACTTCATTCTAGGTCTATAAAAATTCAAAACTCTATGTTTGAATACATGCAACTCAATTATATATTTGTCCATCATTACATTGCTTTGCACCATGTTGTCCTAACTCATCATACTAGCATCATCACTTGCCATAGGTAGAAATCAATGTCCATGCTAGTTATATCTTGCAATGCTAAAGTAAATTATATTACTAAAATATGAAAATCATAATTTCCTTTGTAGTTATTTGCATGAATAAAAATTTTCTAAAAGAATTTAAAATCAACAATCTTCGATATAAGTGTAAATCCAAAACTAATCATGCAATTATATCATAGTTTATATATTTATGGCTTACATGCTTGGTATGTCTATAATCATTAAACCTATGACATGTGTCTCACAATAGCGAGGGCATAGGATTGTGTGCATTAGAGACCTAACCTCTAAGTCATGTCTTGTCCTTAACCGGGGAGGGTTCCAGTAGGGCCTTGCGAGGCACTAGGGGGAAAGAGTGCTAGGTTGAGCGTTGTCTTTTGTATGCATATGGGATTAACATCCCAACATACGACATGTGTGCAGCTCCTCATGACCATCCGTCACTTAGTACGGGGCAGGATATAGTCATGTTGTTAAGGTATCTTGATCTTAGATATACTTATATTATATTAATTGCATGAACATTATCTCACTCTTTATACATAAATCATGCATATTCGTTTTTGTCCTAACATTGCATCTTGTGTTTGCATATTTTATTATTTTGAGCTTTAATGATTTTACTAAACACAAGTATTTGAAAAATCACCAAAAACATGCTAAAAGAGCCTTCAAATCTAATCAATATACTTTGAAATTTAAACTGAAGGAAGGCCTCTTTATAATACAAATGAATTGTGAAAAATGTTTTTCAAAACATCAAATTTTGCAGTTCTGTCTCGGCGTTAAGAAGCTAACACCTGGCATTAGCTCCTTTGCTCCAAATTTTTTTGTTGTTGTTTTGAATAATTTTTGGTATTATTTTAATGTTTTGTGTGCGTTTTATTTCTCTGTTTGTAAAAAGTTTTCCATCTTTTTATTTCCTTTAAAAACAAAATTTTATTTCTTTTCAAAAAAAAAAATGTATTTTCTCATGCATTATATTGGGTGCATCTCTCTGGCATAGAATATCATCTACTGAAATGACTATTAATGACTTATATGTTTTCAAGAGAATATATATATATATAAACAAATACAAAATTACAAAACAATTTCAAAGAACAAAAATATGTTTTTTTTCTCTTTATGTGTGTTTATTGTTTTGTGCTTATATACAAAAAAATTATTAAAAATTTATAACAAAAATGATTGTTATTCATTGCCATTGTCAAGGATGATTAATTATATCAATTAAAGATTCAATACAATGTTTAATTTAACTTTTAAGTTTCTTAAAAAACATTGTTTTGTATTTGTCATGCCTTGAAAATTATCTTGTTATGTGCAATGAAATTTATTGTAGGTAAACATGTTTAGAAACGCTTAGCTTGCCTCTAAGTATGAGTAATGTATTATGTTTGATAATGATTTATTCACTCACTTATTTTTGATAATCTACATGTGTTTACAATCTTATCCTTGTATGATTGTGTAGTGTAATAACATAAATAATTAAAATGCATAAATAGATTACCTACACAACATTGAATTGGTTATTACAATTCTTTGTCTTTATGCACTTATTCGTTATAGAAATGTGGTTTCAAATGCTATGTTTGCAAATCAGGTGAATTCGGAGTCCTTAGTCACTAAACAAAAAAGCAAATAATAAATGACAAGGAAAACTCCACCAAGCACTACTCACCCTCCTGATAAGTCTTAATGAGAATTGTGAGGTTGAGCACCTTGGCTAAAGAATTGTAAAGTGTCTTGTAGCAAACAATTTATACACCATTTCTCTTAGTACACCGGATCACACATAAAATTTGAAAATAATGCTAAAAAGTATAAAAGTGATCCCCAAGCACTACTTTGCACCCTGATAAGTCTTAATAAGCATTGTGTGTGCAGAGCACCTTGGTAGTTGCACTATTTATTCATGTGCATGGAAATATTGTGGAAGTAATAGTATTTGTGTATTTTAATGTTGTGTTATTTCATTATATATGTCATGTGTTTTTGATTGATTCACTTGTATACTTTATCAAAACACTACTTTGTACACATCATTATCTTTCATAAAACTTCTACTCATGAGAAAAGGATCATAATGCTCATCTACTTAATTCTCTACAAACTTAAGTAAATGCACTAGATTGAAAAGCATGATCGCTACAATGTTTATGTTTACTTGAAATGCAAATTTTATTACATTGTAGTTTTTGTATCTTTTCTTGATGTTATGAAATCATGCTTGCAATTTTATCTTAATGGAATAGCATCCCTTGAATCAATAACTCAAACATCAACTTTTCAAATTTAAAACTCATTATACTTTATATGATTTTATCTTCTAAAATGATGTTTATGTTTAAGAATGCTTATTATATTCTTCTGCTAAGTTTACCACTTATGCTCATTCATGTCTATTTTTTAACACCGTGGTTTTCTTTTCAACAAGTGGTATCTTAAAATATGAATGCTTACTTTATCATTTCAGTTATGTTGCTTACTACTTTATGTTACATCATGCTTATATTTTTCTCAATAAGTAGTATTTAACAAACTTTTGATTGCATCCTATTTTTCTTCTCGACATAGAACATATTAGTAGTCCTTACTGCACACTCTCACCTAAACCCTCTTTTGATACTACCAAAAGGGGAGAATAAAATAAATAAATGTAATATTTAGGGGGAGTACATTATAATGATTTCAAACTCAAAGAAAGTATCTTTGTAGGGGGAGTAATCATATAGGAGGTGCATACACTATCATATGCTCGATCATGACAATCCTTCAATAAGTGGTTCCTAATCAATCTTAGTAGATATGCACTCATCCCTACCCACTTTTTCTAACAACAAAGGGGGAGATAAAATTGAGAAATCTAGTCAAATAGATATTGAGGGGGAGTAAATTATAAGAGAACACTTATGTAGGGGGAGGGGGACTTCATATAGAAAGAGTATGCATTATCGCTTTCAAATCTATCATGCTTTTAACATGTTATTCATGCATATATTATTACCTCACTTATATATAAACACAAATTGTCTTAATCTCACTAATTTCTCATACAGGTATTTGTTATTATCAAAAGGGGGAGATTATTGGAGCTTATGTTCCGCATCTCTTGGTTTGAGAATAAAAAATACCGTGTTGTATTTGATCTTGTATTTTGTGTGTTTATAGTGAGCAGGTTGTACAGGAACTATAGCTACACATCCCTATGAGTAGTATACTGAATGGAGATGACTCTCTGGAAAGAGAGCTAATGCCCTACGTTAGTTGTTAACGCCCCGCGTTAACTTCCGTCGAGAAGGAATCCGTCGAGAAGAAATGTCGTCGAGAACGAATCCGTCGAGAAGCCAGAGACAACGCCAAGAGTTAGGTCTTAACGTTGGGCGCTAGTCGTTCCACGAAATGAGATGCCGCACGACGAAATGACGTTCGATGAAATGAGATGCCGGTCGACGAAAATGCGTTCGACAAAATGAGATTCCATTCGAAGAAATTGCGTTCGACGAAATTTGATGACGTTCGATGAAATGAGATGCCGTTTGACGAAATGACGTTCGACGAAATGGCGATTGACATGATGAGATGCAGTTCGACGAAATGGAATTCCAGCTGTTTAGAAGGAGAACAAAACTCAACGCTAACGTTGACTCCTAACGCCCGTGTTGTATTAACAAACTGCCACGATCTTGATGGTTGTGCGATTTCAGCCATGATAGTGCACGTTCACTAACGCCGGCGTTAACTCTTAACGCCATGCGTTAGCTCCCGTGTCTATTTAAAGTACAACTCCTCTCATTCTATTCATGATGATTCCAGAATTCCAATAATTTTAAGAGAGGCTCGTGTACAGCAATTAAGAGATCTCTCTTGGGCTATCATGAAAATCTAAAGAGGATTTTGAAGGAGAAGGTCTACAACGCATATTCCATACGAAGGAAGATCGTTTCAAGAACGCCAACATCTACATCGCCTTCGTCTTCACCTTAAAAATTTCCTGGGGAGTTTCTATTTACATATCTTGTAATCTTTTACTTTTTTCTTTTGTAATTTGTGTGGAGAAATTGTTCAGGGAGAATGCCGGATTCCGGGAAAGATTCCGTGGGTAAATTCATCGCGGTTGTTGGCTACTAGGTCCTTGTGCGGCTTAGGGGGTAATTCGCCGCCTTGTGCGTGGAGACTAGGTCGAGGGTAGATCTAGGGGGTGGCTAGAGGCCTTATCTGAGGTAAGATAGGCTATAGCCAACCGGTCCTTGGGAGAAGGACCGGTGAAACAACAAAAAGTGTTTTTACACATTCTCGCCTTGATTTCTAGCTTTATAGAAATTAAACATTTGTGTATTCAATTTATTATGAAATAAAATCATGTCCTATAATGTTCTATTCAATTGATTTTATTTCCTCTTCTATAATGTTTTAATTTATATTTCATTAAAGTATTAAAATTAACATTTGTGTAATTATCTTTGTAATACAATAATCGTTTTCATTATCTCTGATTTTCTGGAATTGTATTTCATTTAAGATTTCATAAGTAAAATCACTGCGGCAATCTTTTTGTGCTAAGGAATATTTTCTGGAGAGCTAATGCCCAGCGTTAACACTTAACGCCAGGCGTTAGGAACATTTAACAAAAAGTTTTGTTCTCTTGTTTAAAAAGGAATCTTCAATACAATCTTTTCTGAGATATCAAAATATATTTTCTTATAAAATATTCCTAAACTTTGGTCACAAACTTTGATAAATTTAATTAAGATTTAAAATTCCATAAAGCCCTTATTCACCCCCCCCCCCTCTCTAAGGGCGTCGTAAGATCCAACAATTTCTTCGTGACTTAATCTGTTTGTCAGCAATAGATGACAGCTTGGTAGCTGACATGGTGTTAATGACATCAGATATGATCAAGTGAGAGTTGATTATACTGGTTCTACCAGCCTACTACTTTGCTGGAAGAGATTCGGAAGGTGTTGCTTCCTTACCCTTGAATGTGGGGGCTGGGCACCAAACACAAATTGTCCATGATGGGCCATTTGGATTTACTCATGGGGAGCCTTCAAAGCACTCATCCCCATGCCCTTTCTCCTTCCATAGTTAGGAGCATTCCCCGTACTATTGGAGCTTCCATTCATCCAGTGACCATGGACAATGTCCTGGTCATACCTGTTAGAGGGAAGTACAACTTTCTGAAAGGTGGTATGAGGCTCAGATTTAGTTTTGCCCTTAATTCCTCCATTCCCAGCATCTACTGCCTCTTCATTGAAACCCAATCCTCTCCTATTTCTATGGGAGGATAAGGTGTCAATGATGGGCAATATAGATTTGGGTTTAGAAAATTGAGCCACTAAGCTTCTCTACTTGAGAAGATCGTTCTCAAGTTTCTTAATGAATTCTTGCCATTGGTTTTTCTCATCAGAAAGCTTGTCGATGAGCTTTTTGAGCTCAATGGAATTGGCACCCACATTGTGGAACATACCCATTTTCTTATCTAACTCAACCTTAATAGGTATGAGTATTTCTAGCTCCTTAGCTTGCTTCCTAACAAGCTTCTTGCTTTTTTCAAAGCAACCAAGAGATTACCAAACTGCTCAATTAGACCAGTATGGCTCTTATTGTTGCATGATGAGTAGTCTTCTGCATCATTTTCAGATGATGAGCAATCATCTGATGCACTCTTAGTCTTCTCCAGTGAGGTAGGTTAAAGGGATGTGTGAATAGTGCATACCTGAGCATGATGTGGATAATCATGATTCCCTTCATTTGATAGAGCCACCAACCCATAGACCTCCTCATCCTCAGAGTTACAGTCTGTGAGAGTCAAGGGTACTCTTATTCTTCTTCTGGCTACAGAGCATTCTTCATCTTCAGATTCAATGTCTGAAAGAGTCAATGGTGCTCTGATCCTTATAGCACTGGTCCCCATACATCTTTCTTCTTTAGTATAAGAAGAGCTCCAGCTGCTTTCACTTAGACATCTGGACTTCCTGATGTCAGATCTTTTGACTTTCTCCATGGAGCTTTTAAATTCTTGAGCTGATGATTGGACACACCCTGTAGAAGATCTGTTCAAGCTGCTAAGCTTTTTTGAACAACCTGGCTCTGATACTAATTATTATTTATGGGGTGTCGACTTATCACCTAGCGGGGGGGAATAGCTATTTCAAATTTACTTTCCCCTTTTTGACGTACTTGTCTTTTTGTTGGTTAGATTACGATATAAGAAGCATACCACAGAAAACACACATAGATTTATAGAGGTTCCTCAAGATGGTGTGTCTTGAGTAGTCCTCTGCCCCTTTACGCTTACCTAGCAGTGTGCTAGGCTCGACAAACTCCGCCAATGTCTCTGGCCCGCAAGCCTTACAACTCAGACCCGCAAGTCCTATAGCCTAGGCCCGCAAGCCCCTACTGCACTCAGGACTGCAAGCTCGACACTCAGGACCTCAAGCCCTACATAGCACAGACCCACAAGTATTGCCTTTTGGACCCGCATGTCCTGCAGCCTAGGCCCGCAAGCCCCTACTGCACCCAAGCCCACAATCTTGACACGATCAGACCCGCAAGTCCACTGCCCTGGCCCTCAAGCCTCACAGCTCTCTAGCCCGCAAGCTCGACACGATCGGCCCTGCAAGTCCACTGCCCTGGCCCTCAAGCCTTACAACTCTCAAGACCATAAGCTCGACACGATCGGACCGCAAGTCCACTTCCCTGGACCTCAAGCCTCACAACTCTCAAGCCCGCAAGCTCGACACGATCGGACCCGCAAGTCCACTGCCATGGCCCTCAAGCCTTACAGCTCTCAAGCCCATAAGCTAGACACTCAGATCTGTAAACAGATCCTACAGTTTTTGGCCCGCAAGCCTTACAGAGAAAGGTAATAAAGATTGTTCTGGCTGATGGACATCGACTTCTTGACTTGAAGAAGATTCTTCTAATTTGAATTTTGATAGCACAGATCTTCTTCAGCCCGATGTTGACTGGCTTCTTTACTCGAATGATTCTTTGCAGTCGATGCCGATTGACTGATTCTTAGAGAACACAAAATATGAGTTTTGTTCTCTTCTTCATCTTGATTCTTCTCCGCAGCTTTTACTATTTTATTGCTCAACGGGATACTTTTTCGTTCTTCAGTTCGAGAGTGCGAGAGAGAGAGCTTTTAGGTCATCCACTGTTCCCTTTTATAGGACAGAGGAGCAGTCCAATGGTCTCCTATGATGTCCTTTAATGACAGATGCCCATACCTTAAGAGCACGTGCTGATTGGAAAATTAGTCGGAAACATTAATTGCTGACAGCACGTCTGGCAACTTTTGAATCTATCTCGACGATATTTCATCATTACGACGACATGGAAAATATCTCGATGACAGAGCTTGTCGTTGTCTTGGACTTGGAGAAATCTTCAAGTCTTTTTCCTTCTCGTTAAGACAAGGATATCTCGACGATACGGGACATCCCTTCTGCACTAGTGATTATGATGATATACTGTCTTCTGGATATGTCGTCGTAATCTTCTCGACTGCTTGATGTCGTCGACATCACCTTGTCTTATCGATGACATTATCAGTAACATGTCGATTAGCTATTCTTCTGCAACTGCCTGTCTTCATAAGATCTTTCTTAGCCTTCTCAACGTCAAGCCTTCTTTACGATGATATCGTCGATATCAGTCTTTCTTTTCCTTTACAATGACACGGGTTCTTTACTATGATGTCATCGACATCTGTCTTACTTATCCTTTTCTACGTAAAGGCTTCTTTGCGACGATATCATCGACATCTGTCTTACTTAGCTTTTTCAACATCAAGGCTTCTTTACGACGATGTCGTCAACATCTTCTTGTACTTGTTCTTAAGTCTTCTTCCTTCATCTCGACATTCTGATATTGTCGTGTGGTGTTGATGTCACAACGATATCATCATGTGCATGTTATCTCGATGATAACCGACATGATCCTTCTTCTTTTCTCTACACATCATTTCAATGACGATATTGTACTTAATGAAATTGATAAAGTACTGGACATATTTTCCGATCTTCTTCAAGCATGAACTAAATATAACATTAGATACAACTTGTACTTATCATTGAACCGAACACTTCTTTAAATCAGGAACACTGCTGGGCACTGTTCCCAACACTAGTCGCCACACACAAGGCTGCTAATTCCCCCTAAGACGCACAAGGACCTAGTCTCCAACAACCGCGATGAATTACCCACAGAATCCTTCTCGTAATCTGACGTTCTCCCCGAACAATTTCTTCACACCCGTTATAAAAAGAATAAAAGAATACAATAGAAAAATAAAGTAAGAGAAACTCCCCAAGAAATTCTGAAGGTGAAGACAAAGGTGATGTAGATGTTGGCATTCTTAAAACATTCATCCTTTGTATAGAATATGTGTTGTAGACCTTCTCCTTCAAAATCATCTTTAGATCTTCATGTTAGCCCAAGGGAGATCTCTCAATTATTATAGACGAGCCTTTCTCACAAGAATCAGAATTCTGGCTTTAGAGGCAATAGGAATCCACATGTAGATATGAGAGGAGTTGCTCTTTAAATAGGCATGTGAGCTAACGCCTGGCATTAAGAGTTAACGCCAGCATTAGTGATCGTGTACCGCCGTATCTTAAATCACGCAACCATCGAAAATGTGGCAGATCGTGGACTCAACGCGAGCGTTAGCTCTAACGCCGTGCGTTGTCACTTGGTACTTGACGATACTTCTTCTCGACGTCATTCCCTTCTCGACGACATCCCTTATCGACGATAAGTTAATGCGGGGCGTTAACTCCAATGCGGGGCATTAACACTCTTTCCAAAGAAACATCTCCATTCAACATAGTACTCATAGGGATGTGTAGCTATATTTCTTGTACAACCTGCACACTATAAGCACACAAAATACAAGATCAAATACAACACGGTATTTGTTATTCTCAAACCAAGAGATGCGGAACATAGGCTCCATTAGAAGTGACATCCCTCTTCTACCCCGGACGTTAGTCGTGGACCGAGCTTGGACAAGGATTGACAACCCTTGATTCTGACTGTGAATCCCGACAAGACTTGGTGCTTTGGTTGTAATCTTACCTCCCCCTTGTTGTTTAGCTAATTTTATGTGATTTGAGTAGTTTGTGTACTTTCTTATAAATGATGTCCATGAACCCTAATTATTATTAGTGTATTTTTGCCATGTCCATGTGGTTGTTTTTATGGTTCATGTGAGTTGAGTAGCGCCCCCCATTCCATCCTCCATCCCGCCATCACGTTCGTGTGCCGCACTAGCAATTGCTACTGACGTGATTGGTAACGAGGTGCTTGCGACCCTCATCTCGCTAGTGCAACCCACTTCATCCGCTTGCCTACTCGTCCATCCACCTTGCGAAGCAGTGCATAGCAGCCTGCATAGTTTCCATCCGCCTGGCGAAGTAGTGCATAGCGGCCTGCATAGTAGTTTATTTTCTTTATTTTGTTTCTCCGCAAACCAAACCAATCCTAGCTATTCGCATCCCTTCCGACCAGAAAGAATTCAATCTCAAGCCTTAACTCGATAGTTAACTCCACCTTACTGCGTTCCTTTGAGATTCGATACTTGGTAATTACTTGCCCATTTTATATTACTTGAACGATCGGTACACTGTCGTTTCGTGCGGCAGTCTCGCTACCGCATATAGCGGTGTGCTAGATTTGCGCATCAAAGTTCAATACCTAACTTGAAGATTGGCTGGCCTTATCCGCTTCTTGTCAAAGTCATGAGAAAAGTGCTCCCTACTCTTTAAAACTTTTCGCAGCAATTAACAGTTCGAATGGATGGGGAAGTGCGAGGAGGCATTCAAAAATCATAAGCAACAGTTGACACAGACACCATTACTTCAGGTCCCGAAGGAGGGGGAAGATCTATTCCTCTATTTAGGAGGGGGAACTTAAGCAATACGTTTTGTGCTCATAAGGGAAGAGGGAAAGAGGACGCTTCCTATTTACTATGTGAGCAGGGTACTCCGTAAGGACAAAATGTGGTACCCAGTCCTCGAGAAGATGGACTTCACTTTAGTCAGTGTGGAAGCTACAACCATACTTTCAATCTCATTCCATTCATATGGTGATGGATCATTCTATTCGAAGCATCATGGATGGGGTGGGGCACTCAGGGCAGTTGGCAAAGTGCTCAGTAGAGCTCAGTGAGTTTGACATCATCTTCTTGCCTTGGGTGGCGATCAAAGCGCATGATTTGGTTTATTTCTTGGTTGGCTTCTTGGTGGAAGCAGAGGAAGGAGGGGTTCCCTCCGATTTGGTGTCGTGGAGAATGTTTGTGGACGGAGCTACGGGAAAGAACTTTATGGGAGTGGGCATCGTGTTGGTGAGCCTGCAGGGATGAGGATCGAGCAAGCTACCGAAATCTTATTCTCTGTCACGAACAATCATGTTGAGTTTGAATCCATAGTCGTAAGACTTCGCCTAGAAAAGGAGCTAGGAGTCCAAGATCTTCTGGGATTCATGGACTCGATGGTGATCACATCCCATATTCATGGGGAGTTTGAGGTGCGGGATGGCATTCTACAATGATACCTGATGAAAGTCAAAGGATTGATGGGAATTTTCACCCATTTATTCATTTAACATGTGTCGAGGGAAGAGAGATCAGAGACGAATCGATTACCCAAGTACGAATCTAGAGTAGGGGGCACGATCACTGAGTTGTTGCGACCGTCGATCGAAGAAGGGGAAATGATGGATATTGACCAGCAAGCTTCTTAGTTAGACCCGCTTGTGGCATTTCTCGGTACTGGTCAGTTTTCAGTGAAGGTGGAAGACAAGAGGAAGTTTTAATACAAGGCGAACTATTATTTACTCCACGGTGGGGAATTGTATCACAAGACCATCTCGGGCCTTTTAGCCAGATGCGTCTCGGAGGCTGAAGTTCTGAAAGTGCTTAAAGAGATTCATTCGGGGGAGTGTGGAAGTCACTTGAGGACTCTCACCTTGGAGCAACGAATCTTGATGTAGGGCTATTTCTAGCATATTATAGGAGGGATGTCGAGTCATTCTCTAAGAAGTGCCAAAATAGTCAGCTCTTTGCTCCTCTTTAACTACAACTACCTAGTAACTTCATTCAATCATGGCCCCATGGCCGTTTGCTATTTGGGGAATGGATTTGATTGGCACCTTTACTCAGGTGAGTCAACAGAGGAAGTTTATCCTAGTAATGATTGACTACTTTTCAAAGTGGATCGAAGCCAAAGCACTGGCCAAGACAACATCACAGATAATGAAGAACTTCATTTGGGGAGAAATTGCCTGCAGACTCGGGATCCCCCTAGCGATCATCATCGACAATGGTCTGCAATTTGCCAGTCTGGAGCTGACCGACTTCTGCATCCAGCTGGGGACAGATCTTTGATTCACCTCAGTTCATTATCCTAGAAGTTACGTCCAGGTCGAAGCTGCAAATAAGCTTATCATCAATCTTTTGAAGAAGAAGGTCGAGAATCTCATGGGGAATTCGGAGGATAAACTTCCCTCTGTCCTAAGGGCTCTGAGAACCACTCCAAACTCAGCCACTGTGGAGATGGATTTCAAACTCTCCCACGGGTCAAGGTTCTCATCCAGTGGAGTTTGAGTTCAGAAGCCTAAAATTCGTTGTGGCAGAAGAGGGAGATGAGGACTGGAACCTTGAAAGTGAAGACGCTCAATAATTATCCCTCGATTACATTGAAGAGCTTTGATACCTTGCATCGGTCATTCAAGAAAGTTCAAGAGAAGGATGGCGAGGCAACTTCGATAAGCACGTTCGCATCAAACAATTCCAGACATGTGATCTCGTCTTGAAGAAAGTTGATGGGCAGGAAGACCCGCCGCCATCGGGAAGCTGGTCCTGAATTGGGAAGGACTGTTTATCGTGCATGAAGCGCTCAAAACCGGAGGATACCGCCTACAAAACCACAAGGTGGAACTCCTAGGGAATACATGGAGCGGAGATGACCTGAAAAGGTTCTACCTGTTAGGGGGAAAGGTTATGTATATCTTATATGTATATATATACAAAATTGCTCATCCACACCCTGAAATGTTGGGATGTATCATGTTTTAATAAATGGCTCAAGTAAATTTCAGAGGAAAAATTAGTTCCCAGGGATGGGTTGGGAGGTGGAACTCTAACTCGACTCTAATAAAACCCATGACTGGTGGTGGGATGGTGTCTCGGGATAATAGCTTGAACAAGATCTGTGTTGTGATTGTTCTGTGTTTGCATATATTTCTTTGTTTATCAACAAAACTTAAAAAAAACACAAACACCTATTCACCCTCCCACTAGGTGGTAGATCCCTGTTCTTTCAAGTGCTATCAGAGGTAGGTTGTTCAAAAAGGCTTAATAGCTTGAACAAGATCCTCATCAGGGAAATACAGTCTATTCACCATGACTTCTAAAGAAAACTACAAGGAACTAAGCTCTATGAAGTTGACTATTTGTAGAAAAGAGAACATTGGAATTTTGAAGGAAATAGTCAGATTCTTCATGGAAGCCTCTGATCCTAGGATATTTATAACTGTTGAAGAAGGACCTTTCTTTCCCATGAAGGTCTCCACCATTGATGCTAATCTGCAAGTTCCAAAGAAATATTCAGAGATGACCAAGGTTGAAGTTGTTCTGGCCACCATGGACAAAAGTGCCAAGAACATAATTGTGAGTGTCATAGATGACTCCAAATTTCATAATCTAATTCATTGTAAAACTACAAAGGAAATGTGAGATTCTCTTGTGGTCTACATGGAGGGCATTGAGGAAGTAAGAGATGTTGAAAATCTCTTCTCAACCAAGAATATGAGGCCTTCAGGCAAGAGAAGGACTCAATTGCTGACTGCTATGAGAAGTTTTTTAAAATAGTCAATGGATTAAAGAACTATGTTAGAGAATTCTCCAACTATGACATCAATGACAAGTTCTCGAGGTCCCTCAACAAAGAATGAGACATCAAAATCTGTGCAATAAGGGAGATAGGGAACCTGGCTAACATCTAGCCCCAAAATCTATATGGCAAGCTGCTATCACATTAATTACAGTTGAATACAAGGAAAATAGAGGATGAGAGTAGCAGATTCAATAGCAAGGAAAAGATAGTGGCTTTCAAGGCTGAAAGCTCCAGAAAAAGCAGAGCGGAGACTCCCACTTCTCCAAGGAGACCTGCCGAATTAGAAGTCTCTGAATCCAGTACATTAGAGTCTGAGCTCATTGATGAAGAACTATCCTTGCTCTCCAAGCAGTTCAAAAAGCTGCCGAGCAAGAGGAAGCAATGGAAAAATAGATCTTCATCCTCCTTTCACTCAATGAAGAACTATAACAACATTAACAGGCCAAAGCACAATCCCAAAAGGGACATGTATGATCTTAAACAGAACCAACAGTTCATATCCGATATTGTTTGTTATTGTTGCAATAGATCAAGTCATGTCATAGCTGACTGTTCTGTTAAAAGAAAAGAAGAAAGGAGAGAGGATGAGAAAAGGTCTCACAAAGGCAAGATGTCTGAGAAGAGATTCATTGCCAAGAAGCCCAAGACCTTGAGTGAGAGTGACTCAAGTTCCTCTGAATTTGATGAAGAAGCTCTTATTGGGCTCATGGTCTCACTGAAGATTGCCAGGATGAGTCCAACTCACCTGTTCTAGTAAAAATTAGAGCTCCTCTTTCTGCTACCGATTCTAAATCAGAAGTAGAATCTTTGTATGATAGTGAGTCACAAAGATCATCCTCATCAGAGTTTGATCATGAGGATGAGGCTGGCAAAGTGACTCATTTTGGAGCTTTGCTAGATGCTCTAAAGAGAAGTAAGAAGCTTGCAAAAGCTCAGCCCGAGGAAATAGAATCCCTCAAGCTTGCTCAATCTAAACTCCTTGAGAAGGACAGAAAGCTATCTCAAGTGAGTGAAGAATTAATCATGCTTAGAGGAATCTCAAAATCCCAAGTGATCTCATTATGTAAGAAAAACAACATCATTAAGGATCTTGAGGATAAGCTACTCATTGAGAGGAAGCTTGTGGATAGCTATTCTAAGCCAAAAACTGTGTTTCCAATAGTAGATAGGTTTTCTGCACCATATAGAGGTGGTATAGGATACACTGGTGAGGCATACAGTGGTAAGCAATCCAATGATCAGGCAATATTCAGAAATGTTATTTTGCCTTCCAATACATATGATAATGATCTGTCATATGGATTTCTATCCAATGAATGCTCTACAAGTGGAACAAAGCCAAAAACCTCAAAGAATAGAGTAGACATAGGACTAAGTGCCTTTAAGGCTTCTCATGAGGAGATTCAGCTGAAACATCAAGGATCATTTGTATTTAGATCTACAGCAACATCATCCAAAAGTAAGGGAAAGACTGCCGCTCAAAAGCTAGTCCCTAAGAAGAAAAATCAGGTGACTGTGCAGCAAAAGTTTCATCATGCATACAATCACCAGATTCATCAAAGAAATGCTAAAAATATAACAGCCTATTCTTCTGTTCATCGGTATCAACATCCTACTCAAAAGATGGCACATAAGTGGAGGTATAATAGATTTGAATGCTGGTGTTGTGTCAAAATAAGCCACTTTGCCATAGACTGCTGGTTTAACCCAACAGTACATAGGGCAAGGAATGTGAAGCTTGCCAGCAATTTTGTGGTGAGGCATCCTATTGGGAAAACTAACAAGAACCTAGGACCCAAAGCTGTTTGGGCTCCTAAGGTAAAGTGATTTCTTTTTGCAGGTATGTCCAAAGGCTAATCAAATGCCAATTTGGTACTTGGACAGTGGGCGTTCCAGGCATATGACTGGGACAAGAAGCCATCTAAAGGATTACACCACAGTGAAAGATGGACCCAAAGTCATCTTTGGAGGTTCAGATAGAGTGGCCACAAGAACTTAATGCATATCATGCAAGCTGTAAAGAAGACAGGAGATTAATCTCATGGAGCGGTAAGAAGTAGACTAGTGTAGCTATTTCAGCAGCATAATCAAAATATATATCAGCAGGAAGCTGCTGTGCTTAGCTACTATGGATTCAAAATTAATTACAAGACCATAATGTGAAGATGTCAAGACAAAACTATTATGTCACTCATAATGTGCTATTTCAATTGCTAAGAATCCTGTATAACACATCAGGACTAAGCATATTGAAATCAGGTACCACTTCATCAGAGACAATATTGAAAAGAAAGATATCTATCTTGCGCATGTTCCCACTGACAGAAAAGTGGCAGATATCCTCACAAAGCTCCTTGATGAAGAAAAATTTCAACTTCTTTAAATTTGAACTAGGCTTGCTAAATGTAGAATAAGTGCATTAATGTTCACATATTCTTAAGATTGTCGCGTCTGTTGAAATCGTCAACCGGCCTCTTGAGTTCGGACCCTCTGGGGGGTGTAGCCCGTGCCTACTTCTCCCTCACCGAACTCTCCTGACTTTGGATGGAAAATCTGGAACTGACCCAAGGTTGTAGCAAGGAGGTCCCGCCACACACCGGGAAGATCTTAGAGAGCTTCCCCTCCTAAACCAATGCTCTACCGGACACCTTGGAGGGCACTTGCAGCCAACTCCAGAAATTGCCTGGAGGAGAGAGCTCAAAAGATCTGCTCTCCTCCAAGGTGCCCTTAAGGGTCTATTTATAGATTTTCTAGTCTTAGACTGCAAATAACGTAAATCCTCCCTTTGGTTTTACTAATCGCACCCCAAACTGGTCTGCTAATAGCCTAATTGTTCTGAAGGGCTTTTGGCAGCCCACAAGGGGTATCTAGGTCATTTTGCCTCCAGATCCCCTTATGCGAGTGGCCCCTGAGGGCACCACTCGCCTCCCTGGGCGAGTAGTCCGTGAAGGCACCATTCGCTTACTATGGACGAGTGGTCCGCGGGGGCTCCACTCGCCTCTTCCTGATCCCCTAAGCGAGCGGGGCTTCGACCCTCACTCGCCCTTCTATCCGCACTCCAAAGCCTTCTCCCCATCGAGTGCTTACCCATTCTCTTTGGGCGAAAGCCCCTTTCGGTTCATGCGAATGCTAACTGGTAACACCCATTTCTCCTTTTGGTGACCTTGAGTCTGGGATGGGACCACTCGGTGAATACGGGGTTGTACACAATCCCCACTCTTTGCGAGCGGATCTTTCGCTCGGAAAGAACAGTCCAACCCGGTATTCGAGGAGTGTCCTGCTGATCTGGACAGGATCTTTCTGTGGGTCCCACCACTGTGCTATATATATCCCTCCCCCGGGCATTTTCTTCAGAGCGTCCACTTTTCTTCGGCACAAATTCCTCCTACATTTTTGAGGTTTCGCTGCTTCGAGATGGCCTTCATGAGACCATCCCCGAAATCGATCTCGCAAGATATGCTGGACAGTTTGGCCGCGGCCCAGGAGAAAAATGCCCTTAAAGCTGCTCGGTTCGCCCCTTGGCGCTCTTCTAAGAAGGACCATAATTCCCCCTTCCGCTCTTGGAGAGCCTTGGCGATTCCGCGGTACCGGGTGGAGGGAGAGTCCGTCTCGGAATCTCCCCATCCGGCAAATAACTTCCCGCCCGATATCCAGATGCAGGTACTCCTATCTCTTTTGATTCCCCTGCCGACCCTCGAGATATCATCATTACCAGGGTGCTGACCATTCGCAGGAGGCATCCACTCTTGAGAAAGATCACGGGACCGATCCGACGAAAATCGTAATGCCTCCACCCGATGATGCGAGACCCCCTCCTGATGAGAGCCATGCTCCTTTGAACACTTGGGGGGAGACCCTGCAGCAAGCAGGTAATAGGTAAATAGTGTAATTTTTCCGCAAATTCCCCGCCTCTGATCGCTACTTCTCGCAGCCCTAAATCCTGACGCCACCGAACGACCTACCACCCCTCGCCGCTCTCCCATTCGCCAGGGAACTCCTACCTCCGCAAATGAGTGCGGGGGCTCTCCGAGTCGATACCTTGGCCGTACTCACACAGCCGCCCACCAGGTACCTTACGGCCCCGGGAGAGGGAAATCTCTGCATCCGACCACTAGCTTATTCGAGGGGCAGCCTTCCACGCTCCCTCCTTCCAAGCAGGGCATGTTCGTGCCGTGTTAGTGAGCTCACCTGTCCTGATGTGTCCCCCTTTTTACCTGCAATACCAAAACTTTTATTTTAGCAGGTCATCGGGAGGCCTCCCCTATGGGATCCTACTATGAGGGAGGAGAAGGGGTGGTCTCGCCGCCTCCTTCCCCTGGAGAACTTTCGGATTTTCTAGGCGACCCTTCCGACGCCCACACCATGAAGGAGCGAATGAAAGAGTTGCTTGGCAAGCTCATCTTCATGCAGCGAGACCTCGCAGGACAGCTGGATGGGCAGCGGATCGACACAAGGCGCGAACTGAAGTCTCTTCGCCGGGACTGTGCGCGTCTCCTTGCTGAGCTGGAGCGCCTGGGTGATGAGGGCGGTGAACTTTCTCCCGGGAGGCACGCTGCGCGAGCCAGGGACCAGTTGCATTTGTCCAACCGAGAAATCACCGCTATGAACGCTTATTACTCCCCACGAATGCCTTCAGAGGCGGGGACGCGAGGTCGGGGTCGATGGCATTGGATCGAGCATTAGCCTACCGACACTCGCTCCCTGGTTCCGCCGCTAGCATTTCGCAAAGATATTACTAAACTCTTTTGATTTTGTAATAATTTTCTGACTGTGTTCTGCGAATGGCTCTTTTCCTTTTGTATTCCGCCATGGTTTCTTATTATTTTTTTATATCTCCGACGAATGCTGGCGTCTCGCATATCACCTAATCATTTTTAGTTGTCTTACTTCCCGTCGGGCGACCATTCATCTTGCCCTCGCTTCTAATAGGAGAGAAGCCTTGGCATGAGTTTCGAGGAGTCGGAGAAGCGTGACTACTATCCGCACGCCCGTTGCCTAGAAAATCCCCCGATTTTTTTTACTTTCCTATAAATAGTTTACTCCACCAACCTTATTTATTACGTTTTCACTTTGACCACCCTTCTCTCTCCTCTCGCTAGCACTCGCGCTTCTCTCATCCGCGCGATCTCGGATTTTCCTTGCTCCCACAAGATGGGCGGCGAACCGAATGGCAGGGGCAAGTGTGCGAATGTATTTGCTTAGCAGGTTTTCGACCCCTGCGATCTAACCGAAGAAGAGTATATGACTACCATTGCGGACTACATTCCGTCGGCCTTTTCCGCAGCCCGCCCCGGACCAGACGACCGCATCAATACCTTTGCCCCAGGGACCCTCACGGTTTCGCTGGAGCACTTAGAGGTAGGCTTCCGCCTCCCCATCTGGCCGGAGCTTGCCAGACGCTCTGTTACTTCGGAGTCATCCCCGCCCAGCTCAATCCGAATTCCATTGCCATGTTGGTGGGGTTCGCCTGCTACTTGCGCGAGGAGGGGATAGAGTTTAGCCTCCCCATCTTCCGCAAGCTCTTCACCTTTCAGGCGAAGAGCGGGACGACTTTCTTTTCGGGCCAGAATCCTTTAAAAGTGGCCGGTCTCGCGAACAAGAAACACGATTGGACTCGCAGCTTTGTTTTCGTCCGTAGGAACTTCGGCAACGTTCTCTTCGCGCCGGTGCAAGTGGAGGAACCGACCTTCAAACCCCCGCCCGCTGTCTGCTCGGCGACAACCTTTGAAACTTTAGAACTTGCCACCGAGTGAGCCTTCGTCCCTGCCAGCTAGGTGAGAGCCTGGACAGCGGGTCTGCTCGGGGCCAACCTTTGAAACTTTTTCACAATTCTCCTGGAAACCATTGCACCATGCTCAGATATATATATATATATATAAATGAAATTTCAAAGCACAAGTAATCTTATTACATGGTCTTAAGGATAAAAATGCTTTAGGTCGTCACCACTCCATGTGTGACTGAGGGATTCGCCCTCCAAATTTTGGAGGCGATATCCTCCTGCTTTCAATGCTTCCTCCACTACGTAGGGCTCCTCCCCATTGGGATTGAGCTTACCTACCGCGGCAGACCTTCCGGCCGCGTCGACCTCCTTTAACACAAGGTCTCCCTTCTCGAATTGTTTGACCCTGACATGCTTGTCGAAGTATTTGGCCATCCGCCGCTTGACTTCTTATTGACGAATAGCAGTGAGATCTCGGACTTCCTCGATCAGGTCCAAGGAGAGCCGCAACTCCTCCTCATTTCCTGCTCTCCATCCTTCATCGCCACCTGAGACGGCCCTTACCCGCGACGTCTTGACTTCAAATTCCACGGGAATGATGGCCTCGCAACCCTGAGAGAGCTTGAAGGGTGTCTCACCAGTGGCGGTTTTGGGGGTAGTCCTTAGAGCCCAGAGGACAGAGGGGAGTTGCTCCACCCAATTCCCCTTCAAGTTCTCCACCTTTTTCTTAAGCAGGTTCACTATAACCTTGTTTGCTGCCTCCACCTGCCCGTTGCTCCCAGGGTGGTGGACGGATGCAAACCTGAGGTCTATCCCCAGCTGGCTGCAGAAGCTTATAAACTCCTCGCTGGTGAATTGCGGACCGTTATCTGTGACTATGGCTTGAGGAAGCCCATGTCGACAGATAATCTCTCCCCATATGAAGTTGCGGATGACCTGGGAGGTCACCTTAGCTAATACCTTAATCACCAACCACTTTGAAAAGTAGTCGATCATGACCAGGAGGAATCTTCTCTGTCCACTGGCCTGAGGAAAAGATCCTACCAGGTCCATTCCCCATATAGCGAAGGGCCAAGGCGCAGTGATGCTCGCTGGCAAAAGTTGAAGTGGGGCGAATAGCCGACACTTTCGACATTGTTTGGCGAATGCCGCCGCATCCCTGCTCAGGGTCGGCCAGAAGTATCCCTGCCTCATTATCCTTGCTTCCAACGTCCTGCTCCCCGAGTGACTTCCATATTCGCCGGAATGAACCTCCTCTAGGAACCTTGGGGCTTCTTCTTCCGAGACGCATCACGCCAAGAGTCCGGAGAGGGTCTTTCGGTACAAGTTCCCTTCATGAAGCACGTAGTAGGCGGACTTATACCGAAAGCGCATTTGATCTGGGAACTCTTCTGGAAACTCTCCTGTTGCCAGATAGGTCATGAAAGGTTCCTTCTATGAGCAGCGCTGTTCTATGTCCATCAGCTCCCCTTCCTCAATCGAAGGGAGAAATAGATCTGTCAAGGTCCCTCCGGCCCGAGGGCCGGACTTGGCTAGCCGATCTTCCTGAATGCTTTCTTCCCTGGGTATGTGCCTAACGGAGAAGGTCTTGAAATCTCCGATGAGAGCCCTTACTTTGGCTAAATATCTCATGAGTGTGGGATCCCTTGCCTCAAACTCACCCTTGATTTGCGAGTCTATCACCATCGAGTCTGTGAGAAATTCCACGTTGTGAACCCCCAACTCCTGAGCTAGACGTAGGCCGGCGATTACTGCCTCGTACTCTACCTGGTTGTTGGTGATGGGGAAATGTATTATCAGAGTTTGTTCGATTTTCATTCCATGAGGGCTCTCCAACACCACCCCTCCCCCCAAGGAGTTCTTGCCTGATGCCCCATCGACCAACAGCTTCCAAGGGACGTGAAGAGGAGCCTGATCTTCCTCCATTTCGATTACGTAGTCCGCCATGAAATCTGCGACCGCTTGAGCCTTCATTGACAATCGGGGAACAAAGGAGATGTCGAACTCACTCAACTCCACCGACCACTTCGCAAGCCTTCCCGAGTGCTCCACCCCCTCGAAGATTTTGCGAAGGGGATGGTCCATAATGACCTGGATCAAGTGGGCCTAGAACTACGACCTGAGCTTCCTGGCCGAGATGACCAGAGCGAAGGCCAGCTTCTCCAGAATCGGGTATCTAAGTTCTGCCTTCTTCATGACCCTGCTTACATAGTAAACGGGCAGCTGCTACTTTCCCTCTTCCCGGACCAAGACGGAGCTTATGGCTTCAGCCCCGACCCCTAGATATAAGAATAGTTTTTCTCCTTCCTTACGACCTTGGAGTAGCGGAGCTTTAGCGAGCTGGCTCTTCAGGGCCTGGAAGGCCTCCTCACATTCCCCCGTCCATTCGAACTTCTGGTTACCTCGCAACACCTTGAAGAAGGGGGAACATTTCTCTCCGGCCGGGGAGAGGAACCTACTCAACCCTGCGAGCTTCCCAGTTAGGCGTTGAACTTCCTTGGCATTTTGCGGTGATTTCAACTCCATTATAGCTTTGAACTTGTCCGGATTTGGCTCTACCCCTGCCTGGGTAAGGAGATGTCCTAGAAACTTCCCCTTGATGGCTCCAAACACGCACTTCAGGGGGTTTAACTGCATTTTGTACTTACACAGAGTGGCAAAGGTCTCCTCGAGATCGTAGAGGTGAGAGCTCATGCTCTTACTTTTGGCCACGAGGTCATCTACATAAACCTCCAAGTTTTTCCCTATTTGCTCCCGTAAGACTCGATCCATCATTCTTTGGTAAGTTGCCCCTGCATTCTTTAGCCCGAACGGCATCATCTTATAGCTATAACACCCTTCCCTCATGATGAAGGAGACGTCCTTGACGTCTAGGGGGTGCATCCTAATTTGATGATAACCTGAAAAAACATCTAAGAAAGACATTATAGAAAAACCGACGGCTGAATCAACCAGCGCGTCGATTCGAGGCAAAGGATAACAATCCTTGGGGCAGGCTTTGTTTAATAAAGAAAAATCAATACACATATGCCAATGACCATCGCCTTTCTTTACCATAACGACATTAGAGACCCAGCCTGGATACTGGATCTTTGATACGAAACCTGCCTGGAGGAGCTTCTCTACCTCCTCGCGAATAGGCTTCTCCAGCTTGTCAGCGATTTCCCTCCTCTTATGCCTGATGGGGCGGGCTCCTGGCTCATGGTTGAGGCGGTGGCAAGCCACGTCTGCATCGATGCCTGGCATGTCCGCCGTGCTCCATGCAAAGATGTCCACGTTCCTCTGGATGCATTCCAGCATCTTCTTCCTATCCTCCGGGCCAAGACCCCCGCTGATCCGCACCTTTTCCACTCTTCCCCCTTGGGTGGTGACCTCCATCTCGACCACTTCTTCAGCCGCCTCAAGACGGGCCTGTGATGCGCAAATCTCGCATACTGCTATATGCGGTAGCTAGACTGCGGCACGAAACGGCAGTGTACCGATCGTTCAAGTAATATAAAACGAGGAGTAATCCCCGAGTATCGAATCTCTCAAGGAACACAGTAAGGTAGAGTTAACGTTCGAGGAAGGACTTGAGATTGAAGTCCTTTACGACGGATGGATGCGGAACGGGGGATTTGGTTTGTTGAAAATAAAGAGAAAATATTACACTACTCCTATGCAATGCTTCGCTTGGCGGGATGGAGACTAGGCAGGCCTTGAGCGCACTGCGTCGCAAGGGCGGATGCACGAGTAAGCAAACGGAGTGAGGGTCGTAAGCACCTCTTCGACAAGCATGCCACTAGCAATTGCTAGTGCGGCGACGAACGCGATGGCGGGATGGAGGATGGAATGGGGCGCACCTCAAGCAACATAAATCACAAAGCATTTCACATAGACATGAAATATATAAATACAAACTAGTTTAAGTGCTCTACTTCATCAAAATACAAAGATCTACACATATACACTTCAATAAGAGAAGAACAAGGCAAGAAATCGACCGAATCCGAAGGCTCGTTGGAGATTCACGGTTGGAATCGCTGGGTTGTCAGTCCGCGTCCAAGCTCGGTCAGCAACTGCGTCTGGGGTAGAGAGAGCTATCACTACTCTCCAATGGACCGGTCTTTTTCGTCTCACGATCCGGTAGAGGTTGCAAACTTCCTCTTGCTTGAAGGAAATGGTGGCTAGATCTCCCTTGAAGCTCTAGGATGAAGGAGGAGGCCAAAGGGACGAAACCCTGGTGGAGATGGCGAAATCGGCGCAGCTGTACAATGCGTACGGAACTCTCTCGTTTTAGGTCGAATATGCAGCTTTTATAGGAAAATGTTAGAAATTTGGTCACGCACGGTCGAACGCACGACCGTGCATGGACCGTGCGATACTTAAGCTCAGCAGGCGTGCAGGGGAAGAAGGCCAGCGCCCGTGTGTTTTGCTCACGCATGACCCACACCGCCCGTGCGTTCAAACGCATGGGTAAATTCCGACGCTCTGAAATCATCCAGACACAGGTTGACCGTGCATTTTACTCTCGCACGGGCGAATCTGCCCGTGCGTCAAAATGCACGAGTAAACTCCGACGCTCCGTTTTCTGCCCAGACACAAACGCACGACCGCCACCGACCGTGTGTCAAGGAAACGCACGACCGTGCGATATGCACATAAATTACTTTGGGGAGAACGGGACGATCAGGTCACCTGCATACAAGAGACACAGACTGGGAAAGTACTACCAGCAGCACAGAGATAAAGAGGATACAATGGGGAGCACGCAGTGCTTACCCCCAACAACAAAGTGCGCAATTGCACACAAAAACAGGCATACTATGTACTACAATAAAAAGCATGAATACGGGAAATATGAACAAAACTGAAACTTAAACTCAAGAAAACTAGCCTAAATGAGTCCGAATATATATATATATATATATATATATATATATATATATATATATATATATAATAGGGACTCATCACACCCCAGACTTACCTGTTTGCGCGTCCCGAGCGAACAATTCCTACGCAAGCGGGAATATGAAATAGCTAGCTAAAAATTACAAAATGGAATACCATGCGAAGTCGCATGCTCATGTTTGTATAAGAAAATTAGAGAAGATTTCTAAGTATACACAGAGTTTATGAATTTTAAAAACATAAATAATTGTTACTTTTACTCAAAATGAGAATTACGGTGAATCATCCGGTCACGCATATGGAGAAAGTAAACTGAACGCTGAGGTGAGCATTGCCAAAGATCGGGGTGCCGGAAAAACTCCACCGAAATCCATCGGTGTCGGTGACCATAGGCTTGCCTGGTCACATTCTCTCCACGACGCTAGATTGGCTCAAGGCGTGAGTCAATAGGACTGTCAAGTTTTGAAGGGGGCTTGGGTTACGGTGAGGAAAACAAAGGTAAGCCTGGAGGCTAAGCACACCTAACCCAACATAAGCTTTAAGTAAAGATACCCGCACAGCTATAAGCATACAAGTGCATCACAACCCCAGACTTGGACTTTTGCAACATAGGTGTGTGCACTCCCTACTCCCAATCATAAATTTATACAAAGATTTTTCATTAAAATCATTTTTCTCTTTTTTTTTTCTTTTTCTTTTCTTTTTCTTTTTCTTCTTCATTCTTCTTTTATTTTCTTTCTTTTTTTCAGCATATTTTCTAATTAACATAACCACAACTTCACATAATAAGCAACACAGTCACACCCCCAACATGAAAATAATAATCAAATTTAAGCTCAGTTTTGGTTGTGCAACTAGGTTGGGCTTTTAGGCTTTGGTGAAAAATATGTGGAGCTGAATCAAATGAAGGGGTAGGCACAAAATGGGCTAGCAAGGAATAAATGATAGGAATGGTACACAAAGCTCAACCTGGCCAAAATGATGGCCTACGTCATTCTCACGCACTCAAACTATCTTATGTCAATGCTTCGAGAATCGCTTGGGGCAAGTTCTAGCCACCGAGAAAGATTCTCCTTTCTCCCGACTCGAGCAATACAAATCTAGCAAACGTCTACACACATCCCTACGCTACTGTTTGATTCACACCGGATTCATCATTTGAGTATAGTAAACAATATTTATACTAATAAAAATGCATAAAGCTAATAGTATAAGGAGAAATCTAATCTACATGAATTACTATACTTGCATGAGTACTTGACTAGAAACACCGGAGCCAACATTTTATTCCACTACATAATTTAAAAGCTAGCACAAACATTTTCTCATATGCACAAAGGTATGAGTTATACTCGTGACGCGCTAAAGGTAAAGTACATGCTCAAGTGGGTGCTAAGTGTGCAGACAAAATGAACAAAAATGATTCTTAGATAAAGAAGCTTCTAGCATGCTAAATAACTGTGCACGTGAGTGGGTACACAAACAGGTCTCCCCCAAACTTAAACTATGTATTAAGATATTCTAAAACAAAGTTTTAGGGGACGAGGGTACCCAATGCTCAGCAAGTAAGCATTCCGGAAGCCTGTAGTGAAGCTCTACGAAGAATCACGACCACCGCCTTCACAAATAGAAAATACCTGCAAATGGTGGTCTCCACACACGAAAACTAAAATAGCACAAAATAAGCTAGTTTTTGCAGGGGATAAATTAAAAGACAAGAAAAATTAAGATAACTACTGGGGTTATTGTCCTCCCAACACGACTTATTTGGCTTTTGTACAGTTCTAGCTAATGGGCCTATGAAAAGAAAAGTGAACAGGCAACTGTTCTAATATGCGTGTCGGTAGCGGGTACCGATACGACGATAAAACAGTTATTCCCCTACCTAAATAACGATACCTGCTGAACACAGGTAGCGGGAATAGGAAGTAAGAAGAGGAGGCCAGGTCCTCACTCATCTCACAATAAAATAAATCCTTGCCTAGCAAGGTGTCATCTCCAGGAAGGTAGCAGGAGAAAGAGATCAATGGTGGAGCTTCCTCATTGGAGGAGGGATCAACCTCCTCGCACATGAGGATGCTATCATCATTGACCTGAGCTGGAAGCTCCAAGTCCTCCTGATGTACCTGTGGAGACTCAACCTGGGCTCAGATATAGCAGAAGGGGGGTCAAGAAATAAAAGAGAAGAAGAACATAAATAAAAATCAGGCGGGGGAGTGGTCCCGGACTTACTCCCATCAGGTTGGGAAAGTAAAATAATGTTGGCATTGTCATCAATGCCACAAGATTCGGTGGGATCGACAGTGTCCAAGCTAAGGATTTGGACTTCCTCCACCAGTGCTGAGGAAAGCTCCTCTTCACCTAGAAGGTTGTCCTCCTCCATAGGAGCAGGCACACTTAGATCGCCAGCCTCATCCTGCGACACATCCTCAACAATGTCGTCAGAGACGAGTATAGTAGTATGCACAATAGGGGGAGGTGTAGTGCTTGGATAAAAGTCAAGCCCTGGTTCCTCACACAGAATCAAATCTACGCTAGGCAATGGATGTACAAGGGGGATGGGCTCGGTCATGTCAGTGCCCAGATCAGCCGCACATCTGGTGACCGTGTCCACATCATACCCTTCATAAGATGAAGGTAATATGGCCACATAACCAGATGTTGAAGGTGTGCTGCCAGAAGTAGGAGTCGAGACGATCCGGATATCCGGCTCGTCATCCTCGTCCAATTGGCGAAGATAATCAGCACAATCCTTCAAAGCATGATCTATGCTCTGACAAAACAAGCACTGCCTTACAGGCTTCTTTGGCACAGCAGGTGCTGAAGCCGAAAAGAAGATTGACGGTAAAGGCGTGGCAGAATAGCCATAAGACTTCCGCCCACCATATGGAGTACCTGACAAAGTCGGTGCTCCATATGCTAGGCTGGGAGTGCTAGGGCTGCTATCTCCCTTGGGACATCTATCACTAGCATGAGAGATATCTCCACAAAAAATGGCAACGAATATTAAATGATGACCACATGGTGTGAAGATAAAATGATTCAAACAGAAAACACTATTGTGCAAAATACTACACCTAACAATAAATTACTAAGCAACCTAATAAAAACAGGAAAATAAGATAAGAAGAACTGAAATAAAATAAAAGATGCAATTTACAAATGAAAAGGGCTTAAATCTCAGATTCTCCCTCTCCAGAAAACTCACACGACTGTGTTCCCCGGCAACGGTGCAAAAAACTTGATGCGCAAATCTCGCACACCGCTATAGGCGGTAACTAGACTGCGGCACGAAACGGCAGTGTACCGATCGTTCAAGTAATATAAAATGAGGAGTAATCCCCGATTATCGAATCTCTCAAGGAACACAGTAAGGTGGATTTAACGTTCGAGGAAGGACTTGAGATTGAAGTCCTTTACGACGGATGGATGCGGAACGGGGGATTTGGTTTGTGGAAAATAAAGAGAAAATATTACACTACTCATATGCAATGCCGCTATGCAATGCTTCACTTGGCAGGATGGAGACTAGGCAGGCCTTGAGCGCACTGCGTCGCAAGGGAGGATGGACGAGTAGGCAAACAGAGTGAGGGTCGTAAGCACCTCTTCGACAAGCACGCCACTAGCAATTGCTAGTGCGGCGACGAACGTGATGGCGGGATGGAGGATGGAATGGGGCACACCTCAAGCAACATAAACCACAAAGCATTTCATATAGACATGAAATATATATAAATACAAACTAGTTTAAGTGCTCTACTTCATCAAAATACAAAGATCTACACATATACACTTCAATAAGAGAAGAACAAGGCAAGAAATCGACCGAATCTGAAGGCTCGTTGGAGATTCACGGTTGGAATCACTGGGTTGTCAGTCCGCGTCCAAGCTCGGTCAGCAACTAGGTCCGGGGTAGAGAGAGCTGTCACTACTCTCCAATGGACCCGTCTTCTTCGTCTCACGATCTGGTGGAGGTTGCAAACTTCCTCTTGCTTGAAGGAAATGGTGGCTAGATCTCCCTTGAAGCTCTAGGATGAAGGAGGAGGCCAAAGGGATGAAACCCTGGTGGAGATGGCGAAATCGACGCAGCTGTACAATGCGTACGGAACTCTCTCGTTTTAGGTCGAATCTGCAGCTTTTATAGGAAAATGTTAGAAATTTGGTCACGCACGGTCGAACGCACGATCGTGCGTGGACCGTACGATACTTAAGCTCAGTAGGCGTGCAGGGGAAGAAGGCCAGCGCCCGTGCATTTTGCTCACGCACGACCCACACCGTCCGTGCGTTCAAACGCACGGGTAAATTCCGACGCTCTGAAATCATCCAGACACAGGTCGACCGTGCGTTTTACCCTCGCACGGGCGAATCTGCCCGTGCGTCAAAATGCACGAGTATACTCCGACGCTCCATTTACTTCCCAGACACAAACGCACGACCTCCCCCGACCGTGCGTCAAGGAAACGCACGACCGTGCGATATGCACAGAAATTACTTTGGGGAGAACGGGACGATCAGGTCACCTGCATACAAGAGACACAGGCTGGGAAAGTACTACCAGCAGCACAGAGATAAAGAGGATATAATGGGGAGCACGCAGTGCTTACCCCCAACAACAAAGTGCGCAATTGCACACAAAAACAGGCATACTATGTACTACAATAAAAAGCATGAATAAGGGAAATATGAACAAAACTGAAGCATATAAGAAAGAAAACTAGCCTAAAAGAGTCCGAAAATATATATATAATAGGGATTCATCAGCCGGCTCTTCCCATTTACTCTTCTCCTCCCTTCACTCGAGCAGGGTTTTCTCTTCCTCCGAAGCCTCCTCCTCCATCGGCTCGACACGCTCCTCCGGAGCCACTTCCTTCTCCCTTCCTGGGATGCTGCTCTCTCCCTCTCCTTCCCCCCTATCTCCATCTGGCCCCTCCGGCCCCTTCATCTCCCTATCCACCTTTTCAGCCTCCGCCATCCAAGAGATAGTGTTGATGGCAGTCACATAGCACTGCCTCGCCACCTTTGCATCACCCCGGATACGGACCTGAACTCCTCCGCTGCGAAACTTCAAGCATTGATGGAAGGACGAGGGAACGCACCGGAAGGTGCTGATGAGAGGGCGTCCAAATATGGCATTGTGTAACACCCCAAAAATCGTAGTTCAGCGAGGTAGGCGGAGTGGTAGTGCTGCGCTCGGGATAGGCTAAAAAATTCCATAGCAGTTCTCTGCGTACAACCATTTCTCCTCTTCGCGCACGACCAGTGATCGTGCGCCAGTGATCGTGTGTTAATTCGCAAGGAATCGGAGTTCTGTCTCGGGTAGTGCGCACGACCATTTCTCCTCTTCGCGCACGACCAGTGATCGTGCGCCTGTGATCGTACGCCCTATTTATTCTGCTCCGCGAATTTGAGCGGAGAAGGAGATCGGTCCGTCCAAATCTTTTGGAATCCGATCCAATGGCTAGGATTAGATGCTGGAGGTCTTTAGGGCTGATGAGAGGAGGTTAATCCTCATAATTTCTAAGCCTTTCTCTCTCCAAACCTAGAGAAAGAAGAAGGAGGCAAGGAAGAAGAAGGAGAGATCCCGCCATTGACGGAGCTCCGGAGCTCCGTTTCACGAGCCGTTTCAAGATCTGGAGAGTGCAGCCCGGTGCGGTCGTTTCCCTCCGTCTAGAATCTCGGATCCATGGCGAAGAAGAACACTCCTAGGGTAACGATTCTTCCTCTGATATTTGGACTTGTCATTTGTCCTCTCCTTAATTTCTCTATGCTTGCATGAGGAATCCCTTTCACCAAATGGGTGAAGTGTAGGATTTCCTCAAGTTCTTCGGAACTCCGGGTTGATTGTGTCCGTCCCCGGCATATTGCATGTAGAAAATCCGGTAGTCGTGCGGCTTAAGGCATTGTGTGTGAAGCCTATTCGTGGCCGTGAGCCCGAATCGGTGATGCTTGATTTGCGACGTTGCATTTAGGTTAAGCCTAGAATGCGGGTCGGAGAATGACTCCGTGATATATGCGATAGTATTGTGGGATTTAAGCGTAGGTGTCTTGTGAAGATCCTAGTGAAAGCCCCATGCTTTGCGAGTGGTTGAATGCAAACCTTCACCACTAGAATTGTTGAGGAGTGGTCTTGTACCTCCTTTTTGGTTACGTGTAAAGCCTAAGTCCTCGTGAAGGCTTGGGTGTTGTAACTTATGTTTTGTGTAGCGCTAGCGAGTGCTAAACCCTTACGGGCCGAGGTGATGTCATACCCGCATCGTGTGTTCAATCGATGACAATAGCACGGGAATTGGCTGAACTGAACCCGTTTCCAGGCGCAGCGGTAGGGGGATTTATCTCTTGTAAACCCAAACGACCTTGGGAGAGGTTGGGAAGGGCGTCTTGCCTAGACCGACCAAAAGCTCTTTTCCATCTAGAGTTTCCGGACTCGTGATGGTATTGGTGCTCGGGAAGAAGTACCTTTGGTTCATGCCTTGTGAGCATGAAGCGTGCGGCTGTGTGTACCAACGTTTGTGATGAATTGATGTTGTTAGCCTCATGTGGTTGTTTAGGCGGTTGTGGGGAACTTTCGGGTGAACCCAACCAACATCATGTGCATACCTAGGTTCCCTTCTCTTTGATGCTCAACCTAGAAGATTGATTGTGCTTGAACCCTCACCTTGTGTAGTTGCACTTTCTTTATATTAGTACTTGTGCTAGTATGGCTTGCTTGCAGGGTAGAAGCTCCGCCACCCCGAGAAAGGGGTGGGGTCGTTATAATTTGGTCAGCTTTGCTGACCGTTACCTTGTTTGTCACCGCTTGGTGGAATGTTCTTATGGAGGTGCAGGTGAGCCTAGCGAAAAATAGCGGGCGGTGGCCCTTATGCTGAGTTGGCCCTCGAAGGCCAGCTTCTTTTCTGTTTTCCTTGTATTGCCGGCCTGCGTGCCGATGTATGTTTGGAGTTTTTATCACATTTGGTAAATGTAAGGCCTTAAGGCCGTAACTCTATATTATGGTTTCATTCCTATGATAGTGGACAGTTCTAATTGAAATGTTTTAATCAAATGCTTCCGCTTACGTTTTGTACTCTCGTGTAGTTGTATTCTTTTCTGTTTATCACCTTTTAACTCCTAGCTAGTGTGGTTTGTATGGCGTGGGGTCCCGGCCGGACCCGCTGTTATACTTTTCGTATCGGCAGGGTGTTACAATTTGGTATCGGACTTAAGGCGTCGATCCGTAGTTTAGCGAATTCGGGACGAATTCCTTTTAAGGGGTGGTGTGCACGGGATGTGCATTCACCTAAAACGACAAAAACTAATAAGAATGTCCACTTAGGAATGGAAAAAAAACATACTTGTTTGCGGAACCTGAGCGTTCCATGATTGTTGTTTGCTATATTTTCGGTCACTAAATTGTGCCTTGCATGATTATAGGTGACTAGAAGTGCTGCGGGGCAGTCTCGACCCCGTAACAACCCTGAAAGTAGTGGGTCGTCTGAGGTGCTAGCGACCACTCCTTCGGCTGAGATGATCAAGTTAGTCGCTAAAGCGGTCTTCGCGATGATCAACACTCAGTCTGGGCAGCTTGCACAGCCTACTACTCCGACTCTGGATGTGGCCCCTATAACTGTTGCTGCAGTGGAACCTGCGGTAGAGCTGCGGGTGGAACGTTGAGTTGTGCAGGTAGTTGTGGGTCGAGCGCGTGACCAGTGATGGCGCAAATCTCACACACCGCTATAGGCGGTAGCTCGACTGCGACACGAAACGGCAGTGTACCGATCGTTCAAGTAATATAAAACGAGGAGTAATCCCCGAGTATCGAATCTCTCAAGGAACACAGTAAGGTGGAGTTTATTATCGAGGAAGGACTTGAGATTGAAGTCCTTTCGAGCGGATGGATGCGGAAACGGGGATTTTGGATTGTGGAAAATAAAGAGAAAATGCTATGACTTCTCCTATGCAATGCCGCTATGCAATGCTTCACTTGGCGGAATGGAGACTAGGCAGGCCTTGAACGCGCTACGTCGCAAGGGCGGATGGACGAGTAGGCTAACGGATCGAACTATGCAGGCCTTGAGCGCGCTGCTTCGTTAGGCGGGATGGAATACACGGGCCGCGATGCCACGCTTCGGTAGGCGGATGGGCGAGTAGGCTAACAGAATGAGGGTCGACGGCACCTCTTCGACAAGCACGCCACTAGCAATTGCTAGTGCGGCACACGAACGTGACGGCGGGATGGAGGATGGAATGGGGCACACCTCAAGCAACTCAAACAACAAACATTTCACATAAACATGAAATATATAGAAATACAATCTAGTTTAAGTGCAACTTCATCTTAATACACAGATCTAACTACCTACACATCAATAAGAGAAGAATAAGGCAAGAAATCGACCGAATCTGAAGGCTCGTTGTGGATTCACGGTAGGAAGCACCGGGTTGTCAATCCGCGTCCTAGCTCGGTCCGCAACTACGTCCGGGGTAGAGAGAGCTGTCACTACTGTCCAATGAGCCCGTCTTCTTCATGTCACGATCCGGTAGAGGTTGCAAACTTCCTCTTGCTTGATGGAGATGGCGGCTAGATCTCCTCTTTAAGCTTTAGGATGAAGGAGGAGGCCGAGAGGAAGCTCTGGCTCAAGATTGGTGTGAAGAATAAGCCCGGAGCACCTCCATATGGTGGGCGGCGATGGAGGGGCGAAGTCGGAGCTCTGGAGCGAGAAAACGGCGGTCTCGGGCGGAAAAATGCGGGGGTCCCCGACCTAATTCGCGAGCAGGATTATATATAGGCGCTGGATTGAACAGCGCACACGGTCATTGGCGCACGACCAGTGGTCGTGCGCACTAGCATCCTGTGATCGTGCGCCTTCCTGGACGGAGCCTGCAAGGTAAGAAAATTATAAAATACAATGTTCGCACGACCAGTGGCGCACGACCAGTGGTCGTACGCGCTATCGTAAGTGGTCGTGCGATAAGGAAGACAAAACTCAGAATTCAGGGGGTAAGTGCACACGATCAGTGGCGCACGACCAGTGGTCGTGCGCAATGGAACCAGTGATCGTGCGCAGTGTTCCTGTACAGATTTGTTCCGGGAACACCTGCACGACTCCTGCTCCAGCATACAACACTAATCAAACCACTGAAAGTGACACTTAACCATGCATGAAAACTAATAATGAGGATAAACAAGAAATAACACCAAAACTGGCCTAGAAGTGCACATAGCATGGAATAACAAATATGAGCGAAAACATGCCTAAAGTGTAGTGCATAGACTAGAAAATCGGCCCAGATGAGTCCATATATGTGTATATAATTGGGACTCATCACACCCCCAGACTTACCTGTTTGCGCGTCTCGAGCAAACAAATTCTACGCGAACGAGGAAAGAAAAGTAGATGGCTTAAAATTACAATCCAGAGTACCATGCGAAGTCGCATGCTCACGTGCATAAGAAAAATAGTAGAGAAGGTTTCTGATTATATAAACAGTTTATATATTTCTAAAAGTGTAAAAGCATATTACAACCACTCAAAATGGTGAACACGGTGAATCATCCGGTCATGCATACGGAGAAAGTAAACTAAGCGCTGAGATAAGCATTGCTCAAGATTGGGGTGCCGGACAAACTCCACCGAAATCCATCGGTGTCGGTGACCATAGGCTCGCCAGGTCACATTCTCTCCACGACACTAGATTGGTTCATAGCGTGAGTCGGTAGGACTTTAGGCTAGAGATGGGGCTTGGGTTACGGTGAGGTAAACAAAGATAAACCTGGAGGCTACGCACACCTAACCCAACATGAGCATAAGATAGAGCTACCCGCACGACGATAATAAACAAATGCACCACACCCCCATACTTGGACTTTTGCAACATAGGTGTGTGCACCGCCCGCTCCCAATACCAAAATTTCAAAATTTTCAATTCAACTTTTTTCATGACAATCCCCTTTTTTTTTCTCTACTTCATTCTTCTTTTTCTTTCATTTCTTTTTTCAGCAAAAATATCAATGAATACACGCACAATTTCCACTATAAAAATTACCACATCAACACCCCCCAAAATGTAAACATAACTATAATTTAAAGCTCATATTTGGGTGTGCGACTAGGTTAGGCTTTTAAGCTTTTGGTGCGATAAAAGTGGAGCTGAATCAAGAGGAAGGGGTAGGCACAAAGGGGCTAGCTAGGGTAGATGATAAGCATGAAATAAAAAGCTCAGCCGGGCCAAAATAATGGCCTACGTCATTCTCACACACTAGAACTATCCTATGCCAATGCTTCAAGAATCGCTTGGGGCAAGTTCTAGCCACCGAGAAAGATTCTCCTTTCTCCCGACTCAAGCAACACGAGTCTAGCGATCGTTTACACACATCCCTACGCTACCGTTTGATTCCACCGGATTCACCATTTGAGTAGAGTAAACAACATTTACACTAATAGAGAAAAATATAAAACCATAAGTATAAAGAGAAATCTAATCTACACAAATTTCTATGCAACCGAGCACTCGGCTAGGAGCACTACTGGAGTCAACATTTTACTCTGCTACATAGTCCTAAGCCATCACCTATACTTTCCCAAATAAGCAGGAGAATTAAATTCACAACAGATCAGGAAAGCAGGTGAGTACGCGCTCAAGTGGGTGCTGTGGTGTGCAATGAAGATGAAAAATACTAAATAAATGAAATAGAAATACTTCTAGCATGCAATGCAATAGTGCACGTGCGTGGGCACACAAAACTACTCTCCCCCAGACTTAAACTAAACAACCCACAAAATATATGACATGAAAATCAAAATAGGGCTAGGGAAAGAGAGTACCCAATGCTTAGAAATGAGCATACCAGAAGATTGGCGTGTAAGCTAAAATGAAGCTACATCATCCGCCATCCAGAAGAAGGATACCTGCAGGGGTCAGCTCCGCAAAACAAAAGAAAAAGATAAACTACAATAAACTACAGCTAACTAAACTAGATTGAATAAAATAAAATGCATTGAAAGTAAGATAAATACTGGGGTTATTGTCATCCCAGCACGACTTATTCAAAAACTAAAGGTTCTAGCTAATGGGCGTATGAAAAAGGAAATGGACAGGTAATTGTTCTAATATGCATGTCGGTAACGGGTACCGATACGGCGACAGAACAGACATGCCTCTACCCGAATAAAGATAAAACCTGCCCATCACAGGTAGAGGGAAAAGGAAGTAAGAAGAGGAGGAGAAGATATCCTCGCTCAACTCACCAAAAATATCCTTGCCTAGCAAGGAGTCGTCAACAGGGAGGCAGCAAGAGGCGACGGCAATGAGTGGAGCTTCCTCTACGGAGGGGGAATAAACCTCCTCATATGAGAGGATGCTCTCATCATTGACTTGAGCAAAAAGCTCCAAGTCCTCCTGAAGTACCTGTGAAGATTCAACCTGCACAGACTCAAATGAAGGAAGGGGATCAAGAAATAAAGAAGACGAAGAACATAAATAAACATCAATCGGGGGAGTGATCCCGGTCTCACTCCCATCAGGTTGGGAAAGTAAAATAATGTTGGCATTGTCATCAATGCCGCAAGGCTCAGCGGGATCGACAGTGGCCATGCCCAAGATTTGGACTTCCTCCACCGGTGTTGAGGACAACTCCTCTTCACCTAGAAGGTTGTCCTCCTCCATAGGAGTAAGCACAATATTAAGATCAACCGCCTCCTCTTGTGACACATCATCGACAATGTCGTCAGAGACGAATGTAGTATGCAAAACAGGGGGAAGAATAGTGCTCGGATAAAAGTCGAGCACCGATTCCTCACAAAGAATCAAATCCACTAGGGGTGGTGGATGCACATAGAGAATTGGCTCAGCAATGTTGGTGCATAGATCAGCCGCACATCCGGTGACCGTATTCATGCCATTCCCTTCAAGATGTGAAGGTGACAAAGACACATAACCGGATGTTGAAGGTGTGCCGCCAGAGTTAGGAGTTGGGACGATCCGGATATCCGGCTCGTCATCCTCATCCAATTGGCGAAGATACTCGGCACAGTCCTTCAAGACATGATCAGTGCTCCGACAAAACCGGCACTGCCTTGCGGGTTTCTTTGGCACAGCGGGGGCTGAAGCTGAAAAGAAGTATGACGGTAAAGGCTCAGCAGAGTAGCCATAAGACTTACGCGCACCATATGGAGTATCAGACGAAGTCGATGCTCCATATGCTGGGCTATAAGAATTATGCCTACTATTCTCCGTAGGGCATTCATCACTAGAGTGGGAGGTAGCTCCACACCAACGGCAATGGATATTAAGATGTGCCCACATAGTGTGAAGATAATACGATTCAAAATAAAAATGCTATTGTGCAAAATACTACACCTAACAAAAATTACTAAAGCAACCTAATTAAAACAGGAAAATGGAATAAAAAGAAATAAAACAAAGAAGTGCAATTTACAAATGGAAGGGCTTCTCTCTCAGGTTCTCCCTCTCCAGAAAAATCACACGATTGTGTTCCCCGGCAACAGCGCCAAAAACTTGATGGCGCAAATCTCACACACCGCTGTAGGCGGTAGCTCGACTGCGACATGAAACGGCAGTGTACCGATCGTTCAAGTAATATAAAACGAGGAGTAATTCCCGAGTATCGAATCTCTCAAGGAACACAGTAAGGTGGAGTTTATTATCGAGGAAGGACTTGAGATTGAAGTCCTTTCGAGCGGATGGATGCGGAAACGGGGATTGTGGATTGTGGAAAATCAAGAGAAAATGCTATGACTACTCCTATGCAATGCCGCTATGCAATGCTTCGCTTGGAGGAATGGAGACTAGGCAGGCCTTGAACGCGCTGCGTCGCAAGGGCATATGGACGAGTAGGCTAACGGATTGAACTATGCAGGCCTTGAGCGCCCTGCTTCGTTAGGCGGGATGTAATACACGGGCCGCGATGCCACGCTTCGGTAGGCGGATGGGCGAGTAGGCTAACGGAATGAGGGTCGTCGGCACCTCTTTGACAAGCACGCCACTAGCAATTGCTAGTGCGGCACACGAACGTGACGGCGGGATGGAGGATGGAATGGGGCGCACCTCAAGCAACTCAAACAACAAACATTTCACATAAACATGAAATATATAGAAATACAAACTAGTTTAAGTGCAACTTCATCTTAATACACAGATCTAACTACATACACATCAATAAGAGAAGAATAAGGCAAGAAATCGACCGAATCCGAAGGCTCGTTGTGGATTCATGGTAGGAAGCACCGGGTTGTCAATCCGCGTCCTAGCTCAGTCCGCAACTACGTCCGGGGTAGAGAGAGCTGTCACTACTCTCCAATGAGCCCGTCTTCTTCGTGTCACGATCCGGTAGAGGTTGCAAACTTCCTCTTGCTTGATGGAGATGGCGATTAGATCTCCTCTTTAAGCTTTAGGATGAAGGAGGAGGCCGAGAGGAAGCTCCGGCTCAAGATTGGTGTGAAGAATAAGCCCGGAGCACCTCCATATGGTGGGCGGCGATGGAGGGGCGAAGCCAGAGCTCTGGAGAGAGAAAACGGCGGTCTCGGACGGAAAAATGTGGGGGTCCCCGACCTAATTCGCGAGCAGGATTATATATAGGCGCTAGATTGAACAGCGCGCACGGTCATTGGTGCACGACCAGTGGTCGTGCGCACTAGCATCCTGTGATCGTGCGCCTGCCTGGACGGAGCCTGCAAGGTAAGAAAATTATAAAATACAATGTTCGCACGACCAGTGGCGCACGACTCGTGGTCGTGCGCGCTATCGTAAGTGGTCGTGCGATAAGGAAGACAGAACTCAGAATTCAGGGGGTAAGTGCACACGATCAGTGGCGCACGACCAATGGTCGTGCGCAATAGAACCAGTGATCGTGCGCAGTGTTCCTGTACAGTTTTGTACCAGGAACACCTGCACGACTCCTGCTCCAGCATACAACACTAATCAAACCACTGAAAGTGACACTTAACCATGCATGAAAACTAATAATGAAGATAAACAAGAAATAACACCAAAACGGGCCTAGAAGTGCACATAGCATGGAATAACAAATATGAGCGAAAACATGCCTAAAGTGTAGTGCATAGACTAGAAAATCGGCCCAGATGAGTCCATATATGTGTATATAATTGGGACTCATCAACCAGCAATTAAAGTACTTTCTGAGCCTCAACCCTCCATCCTTCGCGGGGACGGAATCCCCTGGGAGAGCTGCTGAGTGGTTGTCAGAAATAAAGAGGACTTTAATGTCAATGCTTATAAGCAAAGGTATGTTGGTAGCCTTAACCACCTTCCTACTTATAAGAGAAGCAAGACTTTGGTAGGAAGAGGAGTTGGTGCACAAGTTTGGTGGGAGACAACTTACCGAAATCTCTTGGGAAAACTTCCATGAGTCTTTCCTTCTAAAGTTCATACCCCTAACCGAGATTCCTGCACTACAAGATCAGTGTTCACACCTAGAGCAGGGAGAGCACTCAGTGGATGGGTACCTGAAGGAGTTCATCAGTCGGAATCGTTATGAGAGGTCTATGTGGGAAGATGAGGAAACCAAGGTCAACCAGTTCTACAATGGTCTGTGAGATGACCTAAGACTAATGCTTGTGGGTCTAAAGTTACTCGGCTTCAACGTCTTAGTGAAAACAGCTAAATCTCAGGAAATGGATATGAAGAGTATGCCATGCGCGAAAGACTTCAATGAGTTTCATGCGTCGGTCTCTCAGTCCAAGTCTGAGTTCAGAAGAAACAAGAGAAAGTTCAACTCTGTGGAAGTTAAGACTGCACGGTGTTCCTTAATTTGTTTCACTTGCGGAAAGGTGGGACACAAAGCCCGAGTGTGTCGAAGTGGTCCCCCAAAAGCAAAAAATGGAGAAGTGGACTATGCTTGTGTGATGGGTTCAGCTTCTATGGAGAAAGGCAAGGCGGTGGAGTCTTTGATTCCCCAGTTTTCTCTAACCCAGCCGAGAGTCTACTCTTATGGCCAACAAGAGGTCATTCAACAATGCGATGTTGCCACAGGTATGGATGACCATCTCCTAATATGATTTCTACCCCGTGTGCGGATAGAGATAGAAATGTGTCCACTGTATCTGTTGACAACAAAATTTTATGTCTTGTATTTGTGTGCAATTAGGCCTTGTCCTAATTATCGACTATTCGACGAGAGCTCTGTTGGTGTGGGAGCATCGTTTTCCTATTTGTCTAAGGACTTCGTGTTATGAATCGAATTGACATTTACTTTAGTCAAGGATAGATTGGAGGTAATGCTGCCCAATAGATCTCGAGTGAGCGCGAATAGGAGAAGCTGTGAAAAGGCGCGAAGATGCTCTTCACCTTGTTGAAGGATTCAGGGCCTAAGACCATTTTTGTGTTGTCCTAGTAGTAGCAGACCAAACTGACCGAGAGGAACCGTTATCCGATTCCGAGAATCGACGACTTACTTGACCAACTGGTTGGGTCGACGGTATACTCTATGCTTGACTTAAGGTCCGGCTACTTTCAGCTTATTATAAGGGAATGTGACATTCCAGCGACAGCGTTCAGTACCCGCTTTGGGCACTATGAGTTCACGATGATGCCGTTCGGTCTGTCTAATGCACTGTCGGTATTCATGGACTTAATGAACAGGACGTTCCGGGAGTATTTGGATCAATTTGTGATCGTCTTCATCGACGACATTTTGGTATACTCTCAATCGGAAGAAGAGCATGTAGGGCATCCGCACGCAGTTCTGAGCACCTTGAGGAGGAGTCAACTATATGCCAAGTTCTCCAAGTGCGAGTTTTGGCTATCGTCTGTAGCATTCCTTGGTCATGTTGTTAGTGGAGAAGGAATTGCGGTTGATCCGTCGAAGATAGAAGCGATCCGAGCCTGGCCTTTGTTGAAAAACGTAGCGGAAGTCCGAAGTTTCTTAGGACTTGTCGGCTATTATAGGCGCTTTGTGGAAAACTTCTCGAGGATTGCACTTCCTCTCACTAAACTGACTAGGAAAGATCATAAGTTCGTTTTGTCGCCCGAATGCACACGAGATTTTGAAGAGCTGAAGAGCCGTCTGACCACGACGCCCATTCTATGCTCGCCATGTGTTACGGAAGGCTACGAAATCTATAGCGACGCCTCGGGGAGTGGTTTGGGTTGTGTCCTAGTGCAGTTCGGAAAGGTAATTGCTTACGGCTCCCGGCAGCTGAAGGCTCATGAGAGGAATTACCCGGTCCATGATTTGGAGCTAGCGGTCGTGGTATTTGCTAAGCTTTGGAGGCATTATTTGTATGGCGTGAAGATCGACATCTTTACCGACCACAAGAGCCTCAAGTACCTGCTGGATCAAAGGGAGTTGATTATCCGTCAGAGGAGGTGGATGGAGTTCCTTGGGGACTACACCTTCGACATCAAATATACTCCTGGAAAGGGAAATGTAGTTGCGGACGCGTTGAGTCGTCGGGCTCCCGCTCAAGCAAATTGGATTTTGATGCACGATGAGCGTCTAATCCGCGAACTGGAAGAAATGGAGATCATTTGCGTTGATAGGAGAGCGTCTACTTCAGCATGCTTGAACTGGACGGAGGTTCAATATGACCTTGCCGACTGAGTTCGACAGGCATTGGAGCTGGATGAGAGCATGAAACGCTATAAAGCGGAAACCGTTGATGGGTTAAACGCTGATTTCTCCTTCGAAGATGGCCTTATGTGGAAAGAGGGCAGATTGTGCGTCCCAAACATTGGTACTCTACGGGCGGAGTTGATGTACGAGGCTCATCATACCAAGTACTCGATCCACCCTGGGAGCACAAAAATGTACATGGACATGAAGAAACTTTTCTGGTGGCCGGGTATGAAGAAAGACATTGCCCTCTACGTGGCCAAGTGTAATACTTGCGCGTTGGTGAAGGCGGAATGTCAACATCCCGGTGGATTTTTGAAGTCCTTGCCGATTCCGGAGTGGAAGTTTGATGATATCTCGATGGATTTCGTGCACGGATTGCCGAGATCACAACAGGGAAACGACGCCATTTGGGTGATCGTGGACAGATTGCCGAAGGTATCGCATTTTATTCCGAACTGGAAGGATGATTCTGTAGAAAAGCTAGCGAATCTCTATGTTGATAGTATTGTGCGGCTGCACGGTGTCCCTCGTAGCATCGTCAGCGATCATGATGGGCGTTTCACATCGAAAGATTGGAGGCTTATCCATGAACTGTTGGGCACTAAATTGAAGTTCAGCACGGCCCTCCACCCGCAAACGGATGGACAGACCGAGAGAACCAACAGTACTATGGAGGATATGCTCCGAATGTGCGCTCTAGATTTTGTAAAGAAGTGGGAAGATCATCTCTATATGATCGAGTTCGCCTACAATAATAGCTACCAAGCCAGTATACAGATGGCTCCTTTCGAGGCCCTCTATGGTAAGAAGTGTCGCACGCCGTTGTCTTGGGCGGAAATGGGCGATACTAAGCTATTATAGCGAAAGGACGTTGAGGAAGCAACTTCGACGATCTGATCTGTACGTGAAAGGCTATTGATTGCCCAGGATAGGCAAGCAAATTATTACAACGCCAAGCTTAGGAACCTAGAGTTCGCCGTCGGTGACCGGGTTTACTTGAAGATCAAACCGTTCAAAGGGGTATCAATGATCCGACGCTTGAAAAAGCTCAGTCCAAGGTACTTAGGACCGTTTGAGATCGTGGAGCGTGCTGGTGATGCGGCTTATCATCTTGCACTATCTGCACAGCTGAGCGGTCTGCACGATGTGTTTCACAGTTCACTTTTGAGGAAGGCAGTGCAAGAGCCTACTCATATCGTCGCGGTCGGCAAAGTGTCGGTTGATAGTGGGTTGTCGACGAAAGTCAAGCCCTTACGCATCGAAGATACCGAAGTAAAGCAGTTGCGGAACAAGTCCATTCAGATGGTAAAAGTTCGGTGGGACAATTGCGGCCGAGAGGAGCTCTCTTGGGAGAGAGAGCAAACGATGCTTGCGGAGTACCCCGAGCTATTTCTCTCTGGTAGTATATAACTGTAATTCCTGCTATTACTGTTTTCGAAATTTCGGGACGAAATTCTTTTAAGGGGGTGGAGTTGTAACACCCCAAAAATCGTAGTTCAGCAAGGTAGGCGGAGTGGTAGTGCTGCGCTCGGGATAGGCTAAAAAATTCCATAACAGTTCTCTGCGCACGACCATTTCTCCTCTTCGCGCACGACCAGTGATCGTGCGCCAATGATCGTGCGTTAATTCGCAAGGAATCGGAGTTCTGTCTCGGGTAGTGCGCATGACCATTTCTCCTCTTCGCGCACGACCAGTGATCGTGCGCCCTGTTTATTCTGCTCCGCGAATTTGAGCGGAGAAGGAGATCGGTCCGTCCAAATCTTTTGGAATCCGATCCAATGGCTAGGATTAGATGCTGGAGGTCTTTAGGGCTGATGAGAGGAGGTTAATCCTCATAATTTCTAAGCCTTTCTCTCTCCAAACCTAGAGAAAGAAGAAGGAGGCAAGGAAGAAGAAGGAGAGATCCCGCCATTGACGGAGCTCCGGAGCTCCATTTTGCGAGCCGTTTCCAGATATGGAGAGTGCATCCTGGTGCGGTCGTTTCCCTCCGTCTAGAATCTCGGATCCATGGCGAAGAAGAACGCTCCTAGGGTAACGATTCTTCCTCCCGATATTTGGACTTGTCATTTGTCCTCTCCTTCATTTCTCTATGCTTGCATGAGGAATCCCTTTCACCAAATGGGTGAAGTGTAGGATTTCCTCAAGTTCTTCGGAACTCCGGGTTGATTGTATCCGTCCCCGGCATATTGCATGTAGAAAATCCGGTAGTCGTGCGGATTTAGGCATTGTGTGTGAAGCCTATTCGTGGCCGTGAGCCCGAATCGGTGATGCTTGATTTACGACGTTGCATTAAGTTTAAGCCTAGAATGCGTGCCGGAGAATGACTCTGTGATATATGCGATAGTATTGTGGGATTTAAGCGTAGGCATCTTGTGAAGATCCTAGTGAAAGCCCCATGCTTTGCGAGTGGTTGAATGCAAACCTTCACCACTAGAATTGTTGAGGAGTGGTCTTGTACCTCCTTTTTGGTTACGTGTAAAGCCTAAGTCCTCGTGAAGGCTTGGGTGTTGTAACTTATGTTTTGTGTAGCGCTAGCGAGTGCTAAACCCTTACGGGCCGAGGTGATGTCATACCCACATCGTGTGTTCAATCGATGACAAGAGCACGGGAATTGGCTGAACTGAACCCGTTTCCAGGCGCGGTGGTAGGGGGATTTATCTCTTGTAAACCCGAACGACCTTGGGAGAGGTTGGGAAGGGCGTCTTGCCTAGACCGACCAAAAGCTCTTTTCCATCTAGTGTTTCCGGACTCATGATGGTATTGGTGCTCGGGAAGAAGTACCTTTGGTGCATGCCTTGTGAGCATGAAGCGTGCGGCTGTGTGTACCCACGTTTGTGATGAATTGATGTTGTTAGCCTCATGCGGTTGTTTAGGCGGTTGTGGGGAACTTTCGGGTGAACCCAACCAACATCATGTGCATACCTAGGTTCCCTTCTCTTTGATGCTCAACCTAGAAGATTGATTGTGCTTGAACCCTCACCTTGTGTAGTTGCACTTTCTTTATATTAGTACTTGTGCTAGTATGGCTTGCTTGCAGGGTAGAAGCTCCTCCACCCCGGGAAAGGGGTGAGGTCGTTATAATTTGGTCAGCTTTGCTGACCGTTACCTTGTTTGTCACCGCTTGGTGGAATGTTCTTATGCATGTGCAGGTGAGCCTAGCGGAAAATAGCGGGCGGTGGCCCTTATGCTGAGTTGGCCCTCGAAGGCCAGCCTCTTTTCTGTTTTCCTTGTATTGCCGGCCTGCGTGCTGATGTATGTTTGGAGTTTTTATCACATTTAGTAAATGTAAGGCCTTAAGGACGTAACTCTATATTATGGTTTCATTCCTATGATAGTGGACAGTTCTAATTGAAATGTTTTAATCAAATGCTTCCGCTTACGTTTTGTACTCTCGTGTAGTTGTATTCTTTTCTGTTTATCACCTTTTAACTCCTAGCTAGTGTGGTTTGTATGGCGTGGGGTCCCGGCCAGACCCGCTGTTATACTTTTCGTACTGGCAGGGTGTTACACATTGTAGCTTCTCGGAGCGTCAACAATGACAAACTGGCAGTTCCTGGGGACCCCTCCCAATGTCACTTGGAGGCCGACTCCTCCCTCAACTTCTTTCCTCTCCCCCGAGAACCCAAACATGGGTCCATCTGAGGCTTGTACTCTCTTCGCTTCCACCTCCAGCGCGTCAAAGGCCTTCTTGAAGATGACATTCACCGAACTCCCGTTGTCGACCAAGATTTGGGAGACGGTGAAGTTTTCAATCGCCGCCTGGATCACCAAGGCGTCACAGAACAGGTCTTCAAAGTCTGGCATGTCTTTCGCCGAGAAGGTGAGCTTCTCCGGGGGTGGGGGGTGGGGTTTGGTAGCCGACGCGACGCTTCTCCTGAACATCGCCTAGAAGATTCTCTTGCGAGTCGCTTCTATTCCCACCCCACCATGGATCATTCCGACCCCTCTCCTGGCTCCTACGTCCGTCCTGTCTTCGCACCTATCCTCTTCGTCACCTGGTAGCACCTCCTCGATCCTCACAGGCCATTGCTGCTACTGGCCTCTTCCCCTCACCTCCAGAAATTCCGGGTAGGTGGCCGTTGCGTGACCTTCTTCCTGATGATAGTCACAGTAAGGCAACGCCACCCTGCCCCCTCTTCCACCTCTTCCTCTTCCTCCTCTTCCTCCTCTTCCTCGGCCTACAGCCATGGCTTGCTCACGAGGGGGGTGAGGTGGTCTGGTACCTTGCCTCCATTCCGGGTGATTGACCCTCCCCTCCCCCCTTCGTTGGTGATCTCTTTCCTGACCTCTTGTTGGTCCTACTTGGGGCCTCTAAGCCAGCCGATTATAGGACTCCTGATACCCCCAATCCCGCTGCTGCCCCCGAAATCCCTGACCTCTGGGTTCCTCCTTTCTTCTTCCCTCCTGATGCCTCACTTCTGGCTCGCTCAGCCTAGCCAACCTCTTAGCAAACTCGGGAGTGGCAGCCTATCCCTCGATCTCTTCTGCTGCCCGCTCCATCAGCTCCTCAAAGGACAGAGGGGCCTTCTGCTTCAGGTCCATCTTGAAGAACCCCTCCCGCAACCCCACTATGAAGGCTAGATGGAGGGTGAACCCCGACACCTCCTTGACTTGCAGGACCTCTTCTTGGAACCTATCCACATAATGGGCCAACGATTCCCCGAGCCCTTGCTTGATTTTAAAGAGCGCCTCCGCATCCTTCTTCCTCTTTTTTGAAGTTGAGAAGCACAACCTGAAGCTCCGACGCAAGTCCTCAAAGGCGTAGATGGAGCCTACTGGGAGCTGGTGGAACCAGTCCCTCGCCTTCTGCTTCAGAGTGGTTGCGAAGAGCCGACACTGGAAAGCGTCTGCCATCGGGAGGATTGAGACCATGTCCTCAAACCACTGCAGGTGCAGGACTGGGTCATCTTTGCCGGTATAGTAGGACATCTACGGCCCTCTGAACCCCTTCGGCTCTAGGTACGAGAGGATCAACTCACAAAAGGGATTCCCTTCCCCTGCTCGGCGAGTGGTCCTCTCATGCGGAGTCAGCTCGCATACCTCCGCACTCGCCGGGCAGCTGAACAGCTGCCGCCCGGGGAGATCTCGCGCACTTGCTTCCGCCGCGACCTCCTTCCCAAGCCGTTGGCCCGGAGCATTCTCGTCGATCTGTTGGGGCAGAACCACCGGGACCACGGGCATCTCGCACTCGCTTCTCCCGGCGAGAGCTACCTACATAGTCTGCATGACCTCTCGCTTGAACTTCTCGAACATCTCCAGCCACTCCATTGCTGCCGGTGGCTGCGAGTGGCCTGGATCGGAACCATTTCCTCCATCTCCTATCATCGAGCTCAACTTGGAATTTTCTTGCACTGGCTACGGTCCATGCTCACCGCACCAAAAATGTTGAAACTGTCAACCGATCTCTTGAGTTCGGACCCTCTCGGGGTTGTAGCACGTGCCTACTTCTCCCTCACCGAACTCTCCTGAATTTGGATGGAAAACCTGGAACTGACCCAAGGCTGTAGAGAGGAGGTCCTGCCACACACCTGGAAGATCTTAGAGAGCTTCCCCTCCCAAACAAATGCTCAACTAGGCACCTTGGAGGGCACTAACAGCCAACTCTGGAAATTGCCTGGACGAGAGAGCTCAAAAGATCTGCTCTCCTCCAAGGTGCCCTTAAGGGTCTATTTATAGATTTTCTAGTCTTGGACTGCAAATAGCGTAAATCCGCCCTTTGGTTTTACTAATTGCACCCAAAACTGGTCTGCTAACAGCCTAACTCCGCTGTTCTGAAGGGCTATTGGCAGCCCACAAGGGGTATCTAGGTCATTTTGCCTCCAGATCCCCTTGTGCGAGTGGCCCCTGAGGGCACCACTCGCCTCCCTGGGCGAGTGGTCCGTGAAGGCACCATTCACTTACTATGGACGAGTGGCCCACGGGGGCTCCACTCGCCTCTTCCTGATCCCCCAAGCGAGCGGGGCTTCGACCCTCACTCGCCCTTCTATCCGCACTCCAGAGCCTTCTCGCCATCGAGTGCTTCCCCATGCTCTTTTGGCGAAAGCCCCTTTCGGCTCATGCGAATGCTGACTGGTAACACCCATTTCTCCTTTTGGTCACCTTGAGTCTGGGATGGGACCACTCGGCGAATACGGGGTTGTACAGCGTCACACTTAGATGCCAGTTTCTATTAAGAACTATGTTTGTGGTTGTTAACAATATGCTTGCAAGCACTTTAGAAAATTGCAGGAAACAACCCAGAGAACCTACATGTGTCGTTGTGACATCAAGACAACATGAAGCCTACATCGTCGTGATATCCATATGACACACTTTTGATAAATAGTCAATCAAGAAAATTGGATCTCATCATCACAACCGTTGAATCTTAATTCATTCTCCTAGGGTTGAGTACCCATGTACGCGCCTCTTGACATTCCAAGATAGAATATATATAAATAGGTCAAATATTTAACCATAGAATACAAACTATATTTTCCTTAAGCCGTCGACGAGTAAGTGTGCGCACGACGACAATGTTCTACTGTCCCTCAGCTCTTGGAAAAATGGCTCACAAGAAAGGTGAGGACTCCTTCAATATAGGTTGTGAGTTAGTCAGAAATGGATTCATGAATGTAAGTGAGGAGATCAAAGCTATCATTGTCCTGCTAACAGCCGCGGGATTGGAATATGTGATCTCAGAACTCACAGTTATAATGAACAGGGAGGTACTGGAATTTTACTCAAATGCAAGAGTGAGTTCATTAGGGAAGGCCATTAAAACCAAGATTGCTGCTAGTAAGTTAATGGTCAGTGCCATTAGCTTGTCAAAGGTATTACAAATGCCTAGGTTTGGTATAGATGAAGAAGATGATGAAATCTCGGATCAAAACTTTAGTGAAGCACTAAATGGCGTGGTCACTCAGAAAAGACCTATGGGTCTCGAAAAAGGAAGAACTTCAATCAACAAGGGAAGCTATTGGCAGATATAATTGGAAATCCATTCCTGTGTAAGTCAGGATCACATGAAAACTCTCAAGGAATATGTTTGAGATCATGGACAGGGTGATCCTAAGCAACAAGATAGATTGGGCCTATATTATGTTCATGAAGATTCAAGAAAGTCTTGAGGTGCCAAACTTTGGAAGGATATTGTTCTTATATCTATTGAATACAATTCATGGCGAGCTGAATAAGAAGTAGGGAGCCCTAATTCATTACATGAAGAAGATAGACATAAAGAAATTGGGAAGATAGGAAAAAGTTCTGACAAGATTTCCAAAGAGTAAGAAGGACAAGGACTCAGGAAAAAGGAAAGAAAGTTGCTAGGTCAGAATCGGGCTCAGAAGAAAGATCATCTGAGAACAGTGAGCCAAATGTGGTCCCAAACCCTAAAAACACTGAGGGGGAGAAAATTCAAAGAACTATTTCTGAACCAACTCCAAAACCATTGGGTGAACCCATGGTTACTGATGAAGCTCTCACTGTTGTTTCTACTACAAAGATTGCTGGGAAAATGCTACTTCTCAAGGAGATGTTCCAGTTGAGGGGGAGACTCATGATGAGCTCTCAGCCCAAAACACTGTGCGGAGTATTGGAGGAATATTTGTTGTTGAGGGGGAGTCTCACACTGAGCACCCAGCTCTAGAGGTTGAGGAAGCAACCTTCTCTGGGTTGTCTATCCAAGAGGACCTGGAAAGTTCCAAAAAGGCCATTGATGATGTTGTCCCTGGGAAGGAAGATACTGAAGGAGATCATGATAATCAAGAGCCAGTGCCCCTGATCAATGGGTGTGACAATATGTGCAGAGAATTCATTCTGGTCCTAAAACAATATATTGCAAAAGTACATGACAATGTTGATCAAAGACCGGACTCTCCTGATAGTCTTTTTGATAATGATGCCATGGCTGGCATGTATGAAGATCTACAAAGAAAAGTGAGTAAGAAAGTGCAAGATCTTCTAAGCTCATCTGATCCACAACCTCAAGAAGAAGCTTCAGGCTCCATGATTACTCAGAAAAAAGCCTTGCTAACAGAATAAAGGTTACACTATCAATCATATGTTGACAAAGTGGTGAAGGACATCAAGGAAGACATATCTGTTCAGATGAAAGAGATGAAGGCCAAGATTGACCATGTCAATGATCAGATTACTGGTTGGTTCACAAAATTAGGAACAACTGTGGACTGTGACATGAATGCACTTCAATCTCTAGGTACCAGGATGGATTCCACCTTGGAATTTATTCAAAAATCAGTGGAAGACTTAGAAAGTGCAGTTGATTTGATCACAAAGAGAATTGCTGACAGTCAGAAACTCATCATGAACAGATGTGTGAACACTAAAGAGTTCACAAATAATGTTTTATCCAAGAAGTTAGAAGAATCCACAAAGGTCATTCAGAGAAGCATTATTGAAGAAGTCAAAAAGGGGGATAAGATTGGAAATGATCAAGCTCTTTGGATAGTGAATGAACTCCATCACTCCCTAGGACTCAATCCCATAGTGCTTGAGCCTCCAAGGTCTGACAGTCCTTATCATACTTTTGGAAATACACATTTGGAAGTTGGATCAAGTTAGCAAAAGAGGCAAAGACTATCAGAGGAAGAAATGTCTGCCAAGAGAAGAAGAGAAGAAGCTAGACAAAATGATCATAGTGTTGAAATATGGAGTCCAAAGTCAAGACACATAATACTACAAACATGGAATGAATTTGGAAGCATTAGCAAAGACACAAACAAATACTATTCCACTGATGAATGGACTAAACATATAAATACTGAAGCCCAGAGGAGGCTTTATATGAATCAATAGAGGGAGGGAACATTGTCAGGGAATGCTCCTCCTATCTATAACAAATATATTCTCAAGCCATTCAGCTTCTTTGATAGACAAAAGCAAAAGGAGAAAGCAGAAGGAAATTTGAAGAGTTATTAAGTTGTAGATAAGCTCCTCCTTGAAACCAAGAACCATATCACTAATGGAGTGAATATGCTCAGAAATAAATTGTCTGATCTCCAGGTGAATATTTGCCAGCATATCTCTGAAGAAGTCATAAAGGGGGAGAGAGAAATGATAAAGGCTGGTTGTTTAAATGGCAAAGGGAAAATGAAATTGTCAAATCCGTTGTAGACATTTAATCACATTTATATAATATTTTGATTGTTTCTATCTATTGTGTGTTTACTTCATATTCTGTAATGAAATGTTTATCATTTTTCTCTTTAGCAATTTATCATTGAGTGAGGTTTTGACTTCTTCAAATAGGGGTGAGATTGTTGGGAACATTGCTCAGCAATGTTCCTAATTTGAAGAAGTTCTCATGTCAATGATAGATTCTCTTTGTATTTGATGAATATCTAATTTATTGTGCAGAAGTTTATTCAATTCAACTTAATAAATCATTCACAATAAGTTCAATGATATGGTCATTCTCAAGTTATACTTACATAATTCTCAGAATTATGCTAAGTCAAATATCGTCGAGACGGATTGAATATATCATTGTGATCTCTAAGCGCAATAACTAATTATCGTCGAGACAAATATAAAGGAGTGCACTCATTCTAAAGTCTAAGTTAAGATCGTTGTGAAAAGCGATTTCATCGTGTTGAAGTCAATCCACGCAAGTTAATTCAATCCAAGCCAAATGTCATCGGGAAGAACAAAATATTGTCGAGAAGAGTGTTCGACATTTCAAAAGGCATGTTGAATTGAGAATGCTCAAGTGCATATCATCTAGATATGGATCCCCTGTCGCCAAGACAATGATCAGATCTAAGTGTTAGGTCATATCGTTGTGGCAAGCTAAAATGTCATCTTAATATGCTTATTCATTTGACTTGAAGTCATCGTGTTGAAGTCAGAACTCATCTTGTTAAGCTTATTCATTCTACTTGAAGACTGTATTCAAGTTGTATTCAAATACCATATTGAAGATCCTAGTATCTATGTTGACTAGACAAGGACATGATCTACGTCGACTGGATGCTCTGCAAACATTCATAAATTTATGTCGATTGGAAGATTCATGTCAACTAGACTGGCCAACCATTTCTAAATCTTTAGCTGAGTCTTTATCATACTGAAGAGAAGAAATGTCGTTGAGGACAAGTGAAATGTCGTCGAGGAGCGTACACGACATTTCAGAAATATATTGAGCTGGAAATAATCTAAGTCCATATCATCTTGATTAGAAGAAGCAGCTCAAGTTCCAAATATCGTCTTGGTAATATACTATCCATGACGATATTGTCTTGACAAGGATCAACTATACTGTAGGGAATAAAACAATCACCAAGGGGGGGGGGGGGGGGGGGGGGGGGGGTTAGGTGATTATTGTTGTTTTTACGATATTTAACAAGAAATGATTTTAATGTAAGCTCAGCACAGAAGAATCACAAAAAGTCTCAGCACACACACACGACACAAGATGTATAGAGGTTCCTCAAGACCGGGTGTCTTGAGTAGTACTCTGTCCCTCTGCGCCTACCCAGCAGTGTGCTAGGCTCGGTAAACTCCACCAATGTCTCCGGCCCGCAAGCCTTACAACTCAGACTCGCAAGTCCCTGCAGCCTAGGCCCGCAAGCCCCTTCACTACACCCGAGCCCGCAAGCTCGACACGTTTGGACCCACAAGTCCCTACAACCTAGGCCCTCAAGCCCCTTCACTGCACCTGTGCCCGCAAGCTCGACACTCAGGCCCTCAAGCTCTACATAACACAGACCCGCAAGTCTTGCCTGCAACCTAGGCCCGCAAGCCCCTTCACTACACCCGAGCCTGCAAGCTCGACAAGTTTGGACCCGCAAGTCCCTCTGCCCTAGCCCTCAAGCCTAATAGATCTCAAGCCCTCAAGCATGACACTCAGATCTGAAAACAGATCTCACAACTTTGGCCCGCAAGCCTTACAAATAAAGATTTACAATAAGTTCTTCTGCCTGGTGGAGATCGACTTCTTTTCTTGAAGAAGATGCTTTTGATGTGAATCTTGACAGTGCAAATATTCTTCAAGCTCCTTGCTATGCCGGGTGTTGACAGGCTATCTTCCTTGAACACTTCTTAATAGTCGATGAAACTGGACTGCAACTTGAAGAACACAGAATAATCGTTTTGTTCTTCTCTTCTTTCTTTCTTCACCACCGCTTGTACTGTTGTATGCTAGGCGGGATTCTTTTTCGGTTCTTTTTTTCTCTCTTTTTCTAGGGCATCACTGTTCCCTTCTTATAGGACGGATGAGCCACTTAACGGTCACATATGATGTCCTATTCTGACAAATGCCCATGCCTTAAGAGCACGCGCTGTTTGGACAATCAGGCGGTGACATTCATTGCTGACACGACGTCTGGCAATATTTGAATTTGTCTTGACGATATTTCCATTGTTACGACGATAAGGACAATATCTCGACGACAGGACTTGTCTATGACTTGAACTGGTCTCTTCTTCAATTCTTCATCAGATAGTGATATCTTGACGATACAAGACTTCACTTCTGCACTCGTGCTTAAGACGACACGAAGTCATTAAACTAATATTGACGAGAATTTCTTGTCTGCTAGATATCGCTGAAACCACATTATCTTGTCGACAACATGATTGATATTATGTCGACAGACTATACTTCAACAACTGCCTGTCTTCATATGACCTCCTTAAGTCTTCTCGACATCACGCCTTCTTTACGACGATGTCATCGGCATCAGTCTTGCTTAGCCTTTCCGACGACAAGGCTTCTTGTCGACCACATCTTTGAGTCTTCTTCTTCTTCATCTTCGACTTTCTGATATCGTCGTGTAGATGTTACAATGATATCACCATTCTGCCTTGCACTGCATGTTGTTGACGATATGCCTGCTGTTGTCGACGATACGCCTGCTGTTGTCGACGATACGCTTGATCCTTTTCGACGACATAGACACAATCATCCTTCTTTGCTTTGCCCATCATTTCAACGACGTGCTTATACTTGTCGACTATATGATCAGACTTTTTCGACGATATTATACTTAGGCAGGTTATTAAAGTACTGGACATCTCTTCTTATCTTTTACTGAAATGATAAAGCTAAGAGAATAATCAAATACATAGTGAAGTTCTCTTGAATTGGTGATTTCTCCAAATCAGGAATCATGAGGGCAAGATTCCCAACAATCTCTCCCTACTTGAAGAAGTCAGAATCCCAATTCAAGATTACTTGCACTGACCACTAAGATGCGAGTTTATACATTAGATGTCAACATAGTTACCATTTCCTTAGCTTTTGCGTCTTAGCTTGAGCTAGAGCTAATAACTCCCCCTTGATGTGATGTACATCTTTACTTTATTCCTCCTTGATCTTTACTCCCCCTTGATCTTTTACTCCCCCTCAGGTTATTCTATTCTCCCCCTTTCTGACTTTTCCAGTATTGGCCTTTTATGACCAGATTGTCTTAGTACTTGTCCTGAAGGCTGATCTACATAGACTTCCTCTTTGAGGTCACCATCAAGAAAGGCTGACTTCATATCCATCTGATAGATTTTGAATCCTTGGTAGGCAGCATAGGCTAAAAATAGTCTGATGGCTTCCAGTCTGGCTACAGGAGCAAAGGTCTGATCAAAGTCAATCCCTTCTTCCTATCTATATCCCTTTGCCACCAGCCTTGCTTTATTCTTTGTGATTATTCCATTTTCATCCAGTTTATTTTTATAGACCCACTTAGTTCCTATGATATTCTGTCCTTGAGGTCTAGGAACCAACTTCCATACTTTGTATCTTTTAAATTGATTCAGCTCCTCCTGCATTGTTGCAATCCAAAATAGATCCTGATTTGCTTCCTCAAATTTCTTGGGTTCAGTTTGAGAGAGAAAACTCAGGTACAATGCTTCATTTGCAGCTCTACTCCTTGTTAGCACTCCTTGGTTGATATCTCCTATTATTTGCTCTTGGGGATGATCTCTCATTTGTCTCAAGGCAATTGGCAAAATTCTGGGAACTTGTTCATTAACAGGTTCTTCAGGTTGCATTTCCTCTGCTGCTTCTGAGCCTTCTATAGTCTCTTCTTCAATTTCAACTATTGCTGATTGATTATTGTCTTTGATTGAGGTATCAGCCTTTTCTTCAATGGACAATTTCTCCATTTTCTTTATTGTACCTGCATTCATTAGAGAACTAGACCAACCCTTATGTATAAGGCTAGTCTCATCAAATACAACATGTACAGATTCTTCCACTGCTTGGGTATTGATATTGTACACCCTATAAGCCTTGCTATAGGAACTATAACCAACAAGAATACCCTCATTGCTTTTCTCAGCAAACATCGTTAACCTGGCCTTCCCATTATTAAGTACATAACATTTACTCCCAAAAATTTCTGAAGTAGGATAAAGTGGGTTTTCTTCCCTTCACTAGCTCATAGGGAGTCTTCTTTGTGGTATTTGATGATGGAGGCCCTGTTTATCACATGACAAGCAGTGTTCACAATCTCTGCCCAGAAATATTCTGGAAGGGAGAAATCACTTAGCATTGTCCTACTTGCCTCTATCAAGGTTTTGTTTTTCCTTTCTGCAACCCCATTTTGTTAAGGAGTTCTAGGAGAGGAAAATTCTTGAGAGATACCCAGTTCTTGGCAGAATTCTGTCATGGATCCTGACTAAAATTTTGTACCATGGTCACTTCTAAACTTGACCACAGTATAATCCATCTCATTTTGGATCTGCCTGACAAAGTTCTTCAAGATGTCTAAGGTGTCTGACTTCTTTTTAAGGAAGAATACCCAAGTGAACCTTGAGTAATCATCAACTACCACAAGGGTGTAGGCATTCCCTCCCAAGCTGAGAACTGACATAGGACCAAACAGATCCATGTGCAATAGAAATAAGCACCACAAGGAATCCTTTTCAGATATGCTATTAAAGCTGGTCCTTATCTGCTTCCCAAGTTGGCAGGCTTGACAAGGACCTTCCTTGATGCATTTAATATTAGGTCCATTTCTGACTAAGTCTTTGAGAAAAGCTTGCTTATGGTCTTGTAGTTAATGTGTGCAAGTCTCTTGTGCCATTGAACACATAGAGCCTCTTTGTCATTAGCTACAAGGCACACAGGCATGGAAGAATTTGCATTCAAAAAATTTAAGCAATAAATATTACCACTCCTAGTGCCAGTCAAGGCAACCTCAGAATCTAAGGACCTCTTGATTAAGCACATATCCTTGTGGAAGGTGATTATAAAACCTAGATCACAGAGTTGACTTATGCTTATGAGATTTTGTTTCAATCCCTCAACATAAGCCACTTTACTGATGGTAACTAGGCCATTAGAAATGTTACCATAGCCTTTGGTCATCCCTCTTTCTGAACCTCCAAAGATTACTATTGGTCCATTCTCCACGGGGATGAAGCTTCTTAGATACTTTTTGACTCCAGTCATATGCCTGGAGCACCCACTATCCAAATACCAGATTGGAGACTGGCTTGTATTTGGATATACCTGCAAGAGAAATTAATTCCCCTTAGGTACCCAATTTGAATTGGGTCCTTGGTTCCTATTAGGAAAATAAACTGGAATGTCACACCACTGAGGGTTCTGCACTCTCTTTGCATTGGGTCTTGTTGGGTTGAACCAACAATCCAGCATTCATACCTATTGTACATTCTCTTCTGCCTCACCATTTGAGTAGGATGAGAGTGTTGGTGAGTAGGAGGGAGGACACCTGACCTAACATGTCTTGGGTGAATCTTACAAGTGTGAGTATTGTGTTTCATCAATTGTTTGTCCACCTTCTTGGAAACAGGCCTGGTGGAAGTAACCTTTCCCTTACTTTTCAGTGCTATTGTTGTAGGTTCATGGCCAGAAGAACCTGATGCTAGTACCTTCTTAGAAGAAGAATGAGCTTCAGAGCCTTTGTCCTTGACAGTCTCTTGATTGAATCCTATACCAGCTCTGAATGATCCAGAGAAGGTATCAATGATAGGTAAGACTGTCTTGGGCATAGAGAAGCTTGCAGCAAGTTTCTTCTCAGCCAGCAACATCTCTTCAAGGTCCTTAATGACCTTGTTCTTCTGACCTAATTCAACATTCTTAAGCCTTGTGGCTTCCTTGAATCTGTCCACTTCTTTGATCATGGCAGCCAACTTTTCAGCTGTCTCCTTGAGCTCTGACTGGACAGCCATCAAGGAATCTAACTCCTTGGTCTGTACTTTGAGGAGTTTCTTGCAGTTCTTGAAGGCTTTCCACAAAGCCTTATACTACTTTATTAGGTCAGATTCCACATCATATTAAGATCTTGAGATCGTGCTGTTGGCTGCAAACACACTCTCATTATCATGCACAGAGTTTGTTATTGATTCAGAATCAAAGACACACGGATGGGCTTTGAAAAGTACCTTCCCAGGAGAGATGTCATCCTGGTTATCTTCCTTTATGGCCATTAGGCCTATCAGCGCTTCTTCCTCAGTATCTGAGGAGCTTGAATCAGAATCACTTAGTGTTCTGATTTTCTTTGCTATAAAACCTCTTTTAGATTTCTTCTTATCCCTTGACCTTCTCTTGTCTTCATAATTCCTTGATTCCCTTCTCTTAGAAGAGCAATCAGCAGCTATGTAACCTGTCTTATTATAGGAGTAGCATATAATGTTAGCAAAAGTCAAATTTACCAGGTTTTGATTTATACCTGTCCTCCCTTGAGGATTTAGACCTGTCAAGTTGATCAGATCTTTTTAAGCTTAAGGAGGTAGGTCTATAGTTGTCTCTTCTTCTCCTGGTTATCAGCTTCTTGAACTGCTTAGAGATAAGGACCATATCTTTGTCAGTATCATTAGAGTCTGATGTGTTGGCATCAGACTCTTCACTGCTCTCTGATATGTTCTGATAAGCGAGAGTCTTGTCCTTGGATCTCCTTGTGCTCTCAGCCTTGAGAGCCACAGATGTTTCTCTAGAGCTCCCTTTTGAGCTCTCCTCTTCAGCCTTCCTGGTATTGAGCTGAAGTTCATGGGATAGCAGCTTCCCATACAGATTCGTGGGCTCCAAGATGCACAGCTGACCCATCTCTCTGATGGCATAGATCTTTATATCCCATTCCTTAGAGAGAGATCTAAGGAATTTATCATTTAGGTCAGAGTTTGTGAAGTCTCTGCCATAATTTTTCAGTCCATTCACTATTTTGAAAAACCTCTCATAACATTTTGAGATGGTTTCAATCTTTCCTTGCTTGAAAGCTTCATACTCCTGTTTAAGGTGGGATTTTCTATCATCCCTTACCTCTTCAGTACCCTCCATGTAAACGATCAGAGAGTCCTACATCTCCTTGGCTGTCTTGCAGTGAATGAGATTCTAGAGGGTTGAATCATCAATGACACTTACAATTACATTATGTGCCCTTTTATCCAGACTTGCCAAGGTCAGCTCATCCTTGGTCATGTCTGTATACTTCTTTGCCACCATCCTCATTGGATCAATAGTGGATGCTATAACGGGAATAAAAGGGCCCTTTTGAACAGTTATATAGATTCTTGGATCAGCCACCTCCATGAACAACCTTACTCTTTCCTTCCAAATAGGAAAGTTCTCTTTAGTGCAGATTGGGAGTTTCATGGCTCTCATCTCTCGATGCTGATCACCTCCAGCCATATTGGATTGTTCTATGATCTAGATCTGATGGTTAAGTCGCTTTCTTGATCAACTTAGCTTTGATACCACTTGTAGGGAATAAAACAATCACCAAGGGGGGGGGGGGGGGGGGGTGTAGGTGATTACTATTGTTTTTACGATATTTAGCAATAAATGATTTTAATGTAAGCTCTGCACAGAAGAATCACGAAAAGTCTCAGCACACACACACAACACAAGATGTATAGAGGTTCCTTAAGACCGGGTGTCTTGAGTAGTCCTCTATTCATCTACGCCTACCCAGTAGTGTGCTAGGCACGGCAAACTCTACCAATGTCTCCGGCCCGCAAGCCTTACAACTCGGACCTGCAAGTCCCTGCAGCCTAGGCCAGCAAGCCCCTTCACTGCACCCAAGCCCACAAGCTCAACACGTTTGGACCCGCAAGTCCCTGCAGCCTAGGCCTTCAAGCCCCTTCAATGCACTCGATCCCACAAGCTTGACACTTAGGCCCTCAAGACCTACACAACACAGACCCGCAAGTATTGCCTGCAGCCTAGGCCCGCAAGAACCTTCACTGCACCGAGCCCGCAATCTCAACAAGTTTGGACCCTCAAGTCCCTCTGCCTTAGCCCTCAAGCTTGACAGATCTCAAGCCCTCAAGCTTGACACTCAGATCTGAAAATAGATCTCATAACTTTGGCCCGCAAGCCTTACAAAGAAAGATTTTCAATAAGTTCTTCTGCCAGGTGGAGATCAGATTCTTTTCTTGAAGAAGATGCTTTTGATGTGAATCTTGACAGTGCAAATCTTCTTCAAGCACCTTGCGGTGTCCGGTGTTGATAGGTTATCTTCCTTGAACTCTTCTTACCAGTCGATGAAACTGGACTGCAACTTGAAGAACACAGAATAATCGTTTTGTTCTTCTATTCTTTCTTTCTTCACCGCCGCTTACATTGTTGAATTGCTAGGCGGGATTCTTTTTTGTTTCTTTTTTTTTCTCTTTCTAGGGCATCACTGTTCCCTTCTTATAGGACGGATGAGCCGCTTAATGGTCACATATGATGTCCTATTCTGACAAACGTTTATGCCTTAAGAGCACGCGCTGGTTGGATAATCAGGCGGCGGCATTAATTGCTTACACGGCGTCTGCCAATATTTGAATCTGTCTGGACGATATTTCCATTGTTACGACGACAAGGACAATATCTCGACGACGGGACTTGTCTATGACTTGAACTGGTCTCTTCTTCAATTCTTCGCCAGATAGTGATATCTCGATGATACGGGACATCACTTCTGCACTCGTGCTTAAGACGACATTAAGTCATCAAACTGATATCGACGAGAACTTCTTGTTTGCTAGATATCGCTGAAACCACATTATCTTGTCGATGACATGATTGATATTATGTCAACATACTATACTTCAACATCTGCCTGTCTTCATATGACCTCCATAAGTCTTCTCGACATCACGCTTTCTTTACGACGATGTCATCAGCATCAGTCTTGCTTAGCCTTTCCGAAGACAAGGCTTCTTGTCGACCACATCTTTGAGTCTTCTTCTTCTTCATCTTCGACTTTCTGATATCGTCATGTAGATGTTACAATGATATCACCATTCTGCCTTGCTCTGCATGTTGTTGACGATATTCCTGCTGTTATCGATGATACGCCTACTGTTGTCGACGATACGCTTGATCCTTTTCAACGACATAGACACAATCATCCTTCTTTGCTTTGCCCATCATTTCAACAATGTGCCTATACTTGTCGACGATATGACCAGCCTTTTTCGACGATATTATACTTAGGCAGGTTATTGAAGTACTGGACATCTCTCTTATCTTTTACTGAAATGATAAAGCTAAGAGAATAATCAAATACATAGTGAAGGTCTCTTGAATTGGTGACTTCTCCAAATCAGGAATCATGAGGGCAAGATTCCCAGCATATACTCATATCGTCTTGAAGATAATCAACAAGATGTTTGGAAGCTCTTCCTTAAAGGAAGAATTTATCTAAGTCCTTTATCGTCGAGGTTATATCAATTATTGTTGAGGAGCTGATGGCGCAAATCTCACACACCGCTATAGGCGGTAGCTCGACTGCGACACGAAACGGCAGTGTACCGATCGTTCAAGTAATATAAAACGAGGATTAATCCCCGAGTATCGAACCTCAAAGGAACACAGTAAGGTGGAGTTTATTATCGAGGAAGGACTTGAGATTGAAGTCCTTTCGAGCGGATGGATGCGGAAATGGGGGATTTGGTTTGCGAATAATAAAATAAAATATTACAACTACTCCTATGCAATGCCGCTATGCAATGCTTCGCTTGGCGGAATGGAGACTAGGCAGGCCTTGAACGCGCTGCGTCACAAGGGCGGATGGACGAGTAGGCTAACGGATCGAACTATGCAGGCCTTGAGCGCGCTGCTTCGTTAGGCGGGATGGAATACACGGGCCGCTATTCCACGCTTCGGTAGGCGGATGGGCGAGTAGGCTAACAGAATGAGGGTCGCCAGCACCTCTTCGACAAGCACGCCACTAGCAATTGCTAGTGCGGCACCGGACACGGTGGTGGAGTGGAAAATGGATGGCGGCGCACCTCATTCACACATATGAATAATATGATTCCATAAACATGAAATAAACATTAATAAACAAGATTCATAGTGTCATCATCTAAATATTGAGATTACAAACAAATACAACCACACAAGTAGAAGAAAGAGGCAAGAGATACGACCGAATCCGGAGTCTCGTTGTAGATTCACGGTAGGAATCGTCGGGTTGTCAATCCACGTCCTAGCTCGGTGTCAACTGCGTCCGGGGTAGAGGAGGGCTGTCACACCTCCCAATGGACCCGTCTTCTCCAGCGTTTTACAATCCGGCCACATCCGATGCGAGGAACTCCTTCCTTGGCGATGAAGATGAGTGTAGAATCTCTTCCTTGAAGCCCTTGGATGATGGAGGAGGCCTAGGGGCGAATACCTGCGGAAATGGGCGGAACGGCGGAGCTGGGCGAGAAAAACGGCGAGGATCCCGACCTAAATCGCGAGCAGGGCAATTTATAGGCGCTGGAATGAACAGCGCGCATGGTCATTGGCGCACCACCAGTGGTCGTGCGCACTATCATCCTGTGATCGTGCGCCTACCTGGACGGAGACTGCAAGGGAAAAAGATTATAAAATACAATGTTCGCACGACCAGTGGCGCACGACCAGTGATCGTGCATGCTATCGTAAGTGGTCGTGCGATAAGGAAAATAGAACTCCGTTTTCAGGGGTTAAATGCACACGATCAGTGGCGCACGACCAGTGGTCGTGCGCAACAGAGCCAGTGATCGTGCACTGTGTTCCTGTACAGAATTGTACCGGAAACACCTGCACGACACTTGCTCCAGCATACAACACTAATCAAACCACTGAAAGTGACACATAACCATGCATGAAAACTAAAAATGAAGATAAACAAGAAATAACACCAAAACGGGCCTAGAAGTGCACATAGCATGGAATAACAAATATGAGCGAAAACATGCCTAAAGTGTAGTGCATAGACTAGAAAATCGGCCTAGATGAGTCCATAAATGTGTATATATTTGGGACTCATCACACCCCCAGACTTACCTGTTTGCGCGTCCCGAGCAAACAAATTCTACGCGAACGAGGAAAGAAAAGTAGATGGCTTAAAATTACAATACAGAGTACCATGCGAAGTCGCATGCTCACGTGCATAAGAAAAATAGTAGAGAAGGTTTCTGATTATATAAACAGTTTATATATTTCTAAAAGAGTAAAAGCATATTACAACCACTCAAAATGGTGAACAACAGTGAATCATTTGGTCATGCATACGGAGAAAGTAAACTAAGCGCTGAGACGAGCATTGCTCAAGATCGGGATGCGGGACAAACTCCACTGAAATCCATCAGTGTCGGTGACCATAAGCTTGCCCGGTCACATTCTCCCCACGACACTAGATTGGTTCAAGGCGTGAGTCAATAGGACTTTCAGGTTTTAATTGAGGCTTGGGTTACGGTGAGGTAAAAAATGATAAACAGAATGACTTATAACACAAAACCCAAATGAGCTTTAAAAGTAACTACCCGTGCACCAAAATCAAATGCAAATGCACCACACCCCCAGACTTGGACTTTTGCAACATAGGTGTGTGCACCGCCTACTCCCGATACATAATTTTTCTACATGATTTTTCAATAAAACTCATTTTTCTTTTCTTTTTTCTCTTTTCCTTTTCATTTTTTTTTCTTTCTATCTTCTTTTTCTTGTCTTTTTTTTTTCTTTCAGCAAAATTTTCAAATGAGCATATCCACAGATTCACATAATAAACACCACAATCAACGCCCCCCACAATGTAAATAAAACTACAACTAAAGCTCAGATTTGGGTGTGCAACTAGGTTAGGCTTTTAGGCAAGGGTAGATGATAGGCATGAAATAAAAAGCTCAACCGGGCCAAAATAATGGCCTACGTCATTCTCACGCACTAGAACTATCCTATGCCAATGCTTCGAGAATCGCTTGGGGCAAGTTCTAGCCACCGAGAAAGATTCTCCTTTCTCCCGACTCAAGCAATACGAGTCTAGCGATCATTTACACACATCCCTATGCTACCTTTTGATTCCACCGGATTCACCATTTGAGTAGACTAAACAACATTTACACTATTAGAAAAATATAAAACCATAAGTATAAAGAGAAGTCTAATCTACACAAATTCCTATGCAGCCGAGCACTCAACTAGGAGCACTACTGGAGTCAACATTTTACTCTGCTACATAGTCTTAAGCCATCACCTAGACTTTCCCAAATAAGCAGGAGAATTAAATTCACAACAGAGCCGGCAAACAGATGAGTACGCGCTCAAGTGGGTGCCGTGGTGTGCAATGAAAATGAACAACAATTTAAATGAAATCTTCTAGTATGCAGTGCAATAGTGCACGTGAGCGGGTAAACAAAACTACTCTCCCCCAGACTTAAACTAAACAATCCGCATAATATATGACAGGAAAATCAAAATAGGGCTAGGGAAAGATACCCAATGCTCAGCAAGCGAGCATACCAGAAGACGCGTGTAAACTAAGACAAAGCTGCAGCATCCGCCATCCAGAAAAAGGACCTACAGGGGTCAGCTCCGCAAAAACAAAAGAAAATAGAAAACTGAAATAAAGTGCAATTAACTAAATAAAATTAGAAAAGAATTGACAATGCAGGAAAAATTAAGATAACTACTGGGGTTATTGTCATCCCAGCACGACTTATTCAAAACTTTATAATATCTAGCTAATGGGAGTATGGAAGGAGAAGTGGACAGGTAACTGGCCCAATATCCGTGTCGGTAGCGGGTACCTATACGGAGAAAGAACAGTCACGCCTCTACCCGAATATAAATAAAACCTGCCCATCACAGGTAGAGGGAAAAGAAAGTAAGAAGAGGAGGAGGCCTGGTCCTCACTCATCTCACCAAAACTATCCTTGCCCAGCAAGGTATCGTCCACAGGGAGGCAGCAGAAGGCGAAGGCAATGAGTGGAGCTTCCTCTACGGAGGGGGAATAAACCTCCTCACATGAGAGGGTGCTCTCATCATTGACTTGAGCAAAAAGCTCCAAGTCCTCCTGAAGTACCTGTGAAGATTCAACCTGCACAGACTCAGATGAAGGAAGGGGATCAAGAAATAAAGAAGACGAAGAACATAAATAAACATCAATCGGGGGAGTGATCCCGGTCTCACTCCCATCAGGTTGGGGAAGTAAAATAATGTTGGCATTGTCATCAATGCCGCAAGGTTCAGCGGGATCGACAGTGTCCATGCCCAAGATTTGGACTTCCTCCACCGGTGTTGAGAAAAGCTCCTCTTCACCTAGAAGGTTGTCCTCCTCCATAGGAATAGGCACAACACATAGATCGCCAGCCTCATCCTGCGACACATCCTCAACAATTTCATCGGAGATGAGTATAGTATGCACAACAGGGGGAGGAGTAGTGCTCGGATAAAAGTCGAGCACCGATTCCTCACAAAGAATCGAATCCACTAGGGGTTGTGCATGCACATGGAGAATAGGCTCAGCAATGTTGGTGCATAGATCATCCGCACATCCGATGACCGTATCTATGCCATTCCCTTCAAGATGTGAAGGTGACAAAGACACATAACCGGATGTTGAAGGTGTGCCGCCAGAGTTAGGAGTTGGGACGATCCGGATATCCGGCTCGTCATCCTCGTCCAATTGGCGAAGATACTCGGCACAGTCCTTCAAGACATGATCAATGCTCCGACAAAATCGGCACTGCCTAGCGGGCTTCTTTGGCACAGCGGGTGTTGAAGTCGAAAAGAAGTAAGACGGTAAAGGCTCAGCAGAGTAGCCATAAGACTTACGCGCACCATATGGAGTATCAGACGAAGTCGGTGCTCCATATGCTGGGCTATAAGAATTATGCCTACTATTCTCCGTAGGGCATTCATCACTAGAGTGGGAGGTAGCTCCACACCAACGGCAACGGAAATTAAGATGTGCCCACATAGTGTGAAGATAATACGATTCAAAATAAAAATGCTATTGTGCAAAATACTACACCTAACAAAAATTACTAAAGCAACCTAATTAAAATAGGAAAATGGAATAAAAAGAAATAAAACAAAGAAATGCAATTTACAAATGGAAGGGCTTCTCCCTCAGATTCTCCCTCTCCAGAAAACTCACACGACTGTGCTCCCCGGCAACGGCGCCAAAAACTTGATGGCGCAAATCTCACACACCGCTATAGGCGGTAGCTCGACTGCGACACGAAACGACAGTGTACCGATCGTTCAAGTATTATAAAACGAGGAGTAATCCCCGAGTATCAAATCTCAAAGGAACACAGTAAGGTGGAGTTTATTATCGAGGAAGGACTTGAGATTGAAGTCCTTTCGAGCGGATGGATGCGGAAATGGGGGATTTGGTTTGCGAATAATAAAATAAAATATTACAACTACTCCTATGCAATGCCGCTATGCAATGCTTCGCTTGGTGGAATGGAGACTAGGCAGGCCTTGAACGCGCTGCGTCGCAAGGGCGGATGGACGAGTAGGCTAACGGATCAAACTATGCAGGCCTTGAGCGCGCTGCTTCGTTAGGCGGGATGGAATACACGGGCCGCTATGCCACGCTTTGGTAGGAGGATGGGAGAGTAGGCTAACAGAATGAGGGTCGCCGGCACCTCTTCGACAAGCACGCCACTAGCACATGCTAGTGCGGCACCGGACACGGTGGTGGAGTGGAAAATGGATGGCGGCGCACCTCATTCACACATATGAATAATATGATTCCATAAACATGAAATAAACATTAATAAACAAGATTCATAGTGTCATCATCTAAATATAGAGATTACAAACAAATACAACCACACAAGTAGAAGAAAGAGGCAAGAGATACGACCGAATCCGGAGTCTCGTTGTAGATTCACGGTAGGAATCGTCGGGTTGTCAATCCACGTCCTAGCTCGGTCTCAACTACGTCCGGGGTAGAGGAGGGCTGTCACACCTCCCAATGGACCCGTCTTCTCCAGCGTTTTACAATCCGGCCACGTCTGATGCGAGGAACTCCTTCCTTGGCGATGAAGATGAGTGTAGAATCTCTTCCTTGAAGCCCTTGGATGATGGAGGAGGCCTAGGGGGCGAATACCTGCGGAAATGGGCGGAACGGCGGAGCTGGGCGAGAAAAACGGCGAGGATCCCGACCTAAATCGCGAGCAGGGCAATTTATAGGCGCTGGAATGAACAGCGCGCACGGTCATTGGCGCACGACCAGTGGTCGTGCGCACTATCATCCTGTGATCATGCGCCTGCCTGGACGGAGACTGCAAGGGAAAAAGATTATAAAATACAATGTTCGCACGACCAGTGGCGCATGACCAGTGATCGTGCGCACTATCGTAAGTGGTCGTGCGATAAGGAAAACAGAACTCAGTTTTCAGGGGTTAAATGCACACGATTAGTGGCGCACGACCAGTGGTCGTGCGCAACAGAGCCAGTGATTGTGCGCTGTGTTCCTGTACAAAATTGTATCGGAAACACCTGCACGACACCTGCTCCAGCATACAACACTAATCAAACCACTGAAAGTGACACTTAACCATGCATGAAAACTAAAAATGAAGATAAACAAGAAATAACACCAAAATGGGCCTAGAAGTGCACTTAGCATGGAATAACAAATATGAGAGAAAACATGCCTAAAGTTTAGTGCATAGACTAGAAAATCGGCCCAGATGAGTCCATAAATGTGTATATATTTGGGACTCATCAGGAGCCTACACGACATTTCAGAAATACATAAGATAGTGAACATGTTGAACACAGAATTCTACTTGATAAGCTTAACATTCGACTAGAAGACAGTGATCATGTTGAACACAGAATTCAACTTGATAAGCTTAATCATTTGACTTGAAGACATTGACCATGCTGAACTCAAAATTCGACTTGATAAGCTTGATCATCGACTAGAAGATAGTGGTAGTCAAATATCATCTTGTAGACTATAAGTATCTTCGAGACAATGCTAATATCATCATGAATACAACAAGTATACATTTGACTAGACATCAGAAGATTCGACCAGACTTCTAGTCGAATCGCGAGAAAGGCCTGAATTCAAATTAAAGCGCATTTGAGGTGTTATCTCATTTAATGCCTTTGTGGATTGGGCTAATCAGATATGTCATGTAAAGATAAAAGAACTCTGACATAAAGACAGTTTTAGGAAAAACAACCTCATGATTTACCTTATAAATTATGAAAAAGTTATTTCATTCTCTATGAATTATTACCCAAGTTGTGTAGTGAGGGTAAGTTGGTCTTTAGATGTCCTAGGTTGTCATATTCACCTTAGGGTGTCAAAGACTAGTCAAATGGAGACCAAAAATCGTTGAGTTAAACCTGTGTCACAAAGCAGTCGATGCAACTTCGATTAGAAGTCGAAGCAACTTCGAAAGGAAGTATATGGTAACTCAGACTGGCAGTCGACACTTCATTTAATTGGTAGCTGACGCAGCATCGACTATGTATCAACGCAGTGACAGATGTCTAAGTCGATGTATGCTTTGATTTGTTCAAAATCAAATGACATTATGGAGATTGAGATATAGTGTCAAGAAGAATTCGAAGTACTGATGAAAGTTGAACTCGACGCAACATCGACTGGTATTCGACGCAGAAGTCAGAAGTTGAAGTCTACGCTATTTATCTCGACGAATACGTCGATAATGAATCAACACAATGTCGATATCAGAGTTCTTTTCAAAGATGAGGTTTTCTGAAGCAGATCTCGATGTAGCTTCTATTGGAATTCAAAGGTGCATCGATATGAATTCAGAAGAGATTCGACGCATCATTGAATATAGTTCAGAAATGGATACCTCTTGAATTTGATTCTGAGGATTATACAGATTATATATATGGAAGTTATTTGATTCTTAATGAGTCACAAGAGTACAAATAGAGAAAGAAAGCCTCTTAAGATTTAGAGGTGATAAAATTAGAAGCTATATTCAAGGTCTTGCGGGCTATCAAAAAAAGATAGAAAGTTATAATTTTCCTTCTATATTCCAATTGGAGAATCGATCAGAAGGAAAAGTGATTTGATTCTAATTCAATTGAATCGACAGAAGATTATATAGATCCTGAATTCTAAAACGGATCTTGCTTCAGATCTATCTCTCACTCTCTCTCTCTCTCAGAAAAGACACGACAGAATTCTGTACAACAGTTCTTCTTCCTCAAACTGCAAAAGCTTCATCTTCTTCTCCTCTCTGAGTAAAGACAATCCAGAACAGATCCATAGTCGTGAAGCAAAATTATCCTTGATCTTCTGCTTATCAAGGATTCATGGATCTAAAGAGAGATCATCCATTTAGTGCTCAAAGATCCTCAGTGCTGCTGAAAGAGGATCTTGATCAAAAGAATTCTCCTCTTATAATTCTTCTGATTACGTCTTACTCTTACTCTTGTTCATATTTTGATTCATTCAATCATATTGTAAAAGAGTTTTAAGAATCCCTCTTCAAAGGATTTGGGACTGGTTCTAAGAGTCTCCTTACCAAAATACTCAGTGGTTCTAAGAGTCTCCTTATCAAATGACTCAGTGGTTCTAAGAGTCTCCTTATCAAAAGACTCAGTGGTTCTAAGAGTCAGCTTATCAAAAGACTCAACACTTTGATAGTGGATTCCTACAAAGGGGGTAGAATAGTGGATGTACCCATAGTTTTGGGGAACCACTATAAGTTATTGTATCTTCTGTGTTTGTGAATTTTCTGTGATTGTCTCTTATTTATTTTTATTATTCTGTGATTGCTTTAATTTTGGTTGAAATCTTGGATGCCCAGGAATTAGGATTAATTTTCTGTGCTCTTTCTATTAAAGGTTTTTAAATCTCTATTCACCCCCCCTCTAGAGAATTTTCAGTGCATCAACTATGCACTTTCAATTGGTATGAGAGGAAGGTTGATCAGAAAAAGGTTAACACCTTGATCAAAAGGTCCTCTCAGTTATAGTTTTATATTTCAAAACTATTTTTAAGAAAATGACTTCTAAAGAATATGCATCCACTAGACCACCAGTGTTTAACCTGGACAAGCTTACACTCTAAAAGACCAAAATTAAACTGTATATGAATTCTATTGATGAGAAATTTTTTGATGCTGTGTTGACAGGTCCTCCAATGCCTCACAAAAAGGATTCTAGTGGAGCCTGAATATAAGAACTGGTTCCCAGATCTTAGTGTACAAAAGCTGAGAAGAAAGTAAAGGCCTGTGATGCTAATGCTATGAATACACTAGTATCAACAACGACTGACGATATATTTCAGATGGTTGCTGAGTGCCAGTCAGCTAAAGAAATTTAGGATTCCCTTTCAAGTATAGTTGAAGGAAACTCAGATGAAAGGAAGGATAGAAAGTCTCTCCGTCTCTCACAGTATGAAAACTTTCAGAAAAAAGCAGAAGAAAGTGTTGCTGACATGTATGTCAGATTCAGTATGATTGTAAGTGAGCTTAAGAGCCTTGACAAGGAAATCTCACTAACTGAGATTAATAATAAGCTTCTCATGTTCTTTCCTAGCTCATGTGACTCAAGAATTTGGGCTATAAGGGAGTCAAGATGTCACAAGGAGATATCAATAGATTCTCTCCTTGGGAAGCTGAAATATGAAATGTTGTTAAAGAGCAGGGCTGAAACATAAGCCAAAGAGAAAGGTTCAAACTCCTTATGAGATAGAACAATAGTCTTAAAAGCTTCTAAAATAGAAACCTATACTTCAGAAAAAGAGATGTTTAATCTTCTAGCCAAAAGATTCAAGAAGTAGGTCAGAACTGAAGACTCAAGGAGGAGAGACAGAAGCTCCAACAAGCCAAGATATGATCAGACTCCTAATAAGGAGATTGCATTCTATGCATGTAGGAAGCCTGTGGGCATTGCAGCTGAGTTCTCTGATCTTCGGAAGGAGAAACCTTATAGAAAGGATCTCAAGAAGCATTCATTCAAAAGGAGGAATATGAAGAAAGGAAGAGGATTTGTTGCTGAAACCTGGAGTGCTACTGAATCCATCTCCAGCAGTTCCTCGGAAAGTGAGGAGGAAACAAAGACTGAAGACCCTTACCTGATGGCTCTTGAAGATTCCTCTGAGGAGGAGCAGGTATCTTTCTTTGATGACTGTGATTTTTCATCAGATGAATTTAAAAACTATTTTAAAGAATTTTGTAATGATCAGCTAGAGGCTCAGAATGAAATTAAGTCCATTAGAAAAGAATTAAAAGAAGTTAAAGAAGAAGATGCATGTTATAATAACTAGGAATTAAGGGTTGAGATATATAAGATGGAAAAGGAAATAGAGAAATTAACTATTGAAAATCAAACACTTAAGGAAGAGCATACAAAGGTGAAAGCCTTTGAAGATTCTCTAAATGGGAGATGTCAAAAACTAAAAGAAATCTTAGATAATCTCATTAAGAAGTTTAGATATCTTGGATTATGATCAAATCCTTTGTTGAAATTTTGAAGTGGTGTGGAGGAGACCGTGCGGTCTAGTTTGGGAGACCGCGGTAATCGCGCGGCTTGTATAGGTTATCTGCCGGTCTGGCTCTGCCGGGTTGTCCTGGCGGTCTGCTGGTTGTTCTGGTCTATTCTTGGTAGCTGCGGTTTGTTCCCGAGTAGGTCTGCTGGTTTGCCTGGCTTCCTTGTTGGAAGACCAGGAGGGTTGTTCCTATATGACCGTCTACCCGGGCGGTCTATATTGGTGATCTGGCGACTTGGTTGAAGTCGGCCAGATGGTTCAGCTTGCTCCTGGTGATCTAAGGAAGGAGCATTGTTGAGACCGCACGGCTTGTGTGCGGTCTTGTGTTCGCGCAGCCTGTGCGCGATCTTGTCTGCTGATCTGCGTCTTGGTCGGGTGATCGTCCAAGAGGTCTATTCGCGCGGTCTGTCTCTTGAGACCGTTCGCGATCTGATCGGTGGTGACTGTATCCCGGTTTGTGCGGTGACGACATCCGTCCACCCGCCTATAAGTAGGGGTGCATGGCCCGTCATTCCTAACAAGAACTGTAAGAACCAGAGCCCGGATTGTTTCTTGCGGTCTCAAGTTTGAGTTCGCGTGACTTGGATGCGAGTTAACCTTTGTTGTGTTCGCAGGTTTGCGGTCAGCAGGGTGCGGTCTCCTTCCTTGGTGATTTCCGGTGGCTTGAATAAACAGTTCGTCTGCGGTCTGTCAGCGAACTGGGTTATTGTGTTCTTATGCTGTTCGCAGCGAGCTCAGTGATCAGGCAACCTTTTGCGGTTAGGCGGTCTGAGCTGCGGTATGGCGACAGCTTCAGTTCTTTGTTCCAATAAAGCTCCAGTTCGTGTGGTCTGAGGTGCGGTCTTGCAGTGCTGGCAGTCTGTCCGGTTTCTATTCGTGCGATCTCAGGGCAAGCCGAGCGAGTTCTGGAGTGGTGCGGCTTGTGCGGTCTGATCTTGTCTAGCCGCCAGCTTTGCCTTTTGGTGTGTTTTGTTCTTCTCGTCTCCGTGATTCTGATGAATCATGTCTCGCCATGTATACCTCGCATTGTAAAGCAGTCCTGTTTCAATAAAGATTTCTCGTGTTGCTGTTTTGGCATTGTGGTTGTTTGGCTATAACTCTTGTTGATACAACTCTTGCTTACTCCTAAACGGTCCAATCAAAAATTTTAACATGGTATCAGAGCGGAGGTTTTTGGAGTGGATAAGCAGTGATCAACTAGAGTTTCCATCGTCTTTATGAAGAAGAGACCACATAGATTGCCATGGAAGGTGGATACGCAAGAGGTCATGGTATTGAACTCCTCACATCGACTAACTTTAAAAAGTGGAAGTCGTGTATTGAGAGTTACTTGCTTGGAGAGGATCTATGGGAGGTAATTGGCGGAGAAGACACAGAAGAGGTGTTTCTAGCAGGAGATAATATGGCAGAGGTGAGACTTTGGAGGAGGACGAATGCTAAGGCTGAGTTCACTCTCAAGAGGGCTATCTCACCGGAGCTGTTTGATCACATCATAGGATGTAAATCCGCTGCTGAGATTTGGACATCCTTGGATGGATTGTTCAATAAGAAGAATGTAGCGAGGCTACAGTATCTTGAAAATGAGTTGGCGAGAGCCTCTCAAGGTGATCTTTCTGTTTCTACCTTCTTCCTCAAGATGAAGAACCTCACGGAAGAGATTTCTGCATTGGACCCTGATGAGCCTATCTCTGAGGCAAAACTGAAGAGGCATATCATCCGCGGGTTGCAGAAGGAGTATCTTGCTTTTGTGACTTTAGTTCAGGGTTGGGCAAATCAACCGTCATTGTTGGAGCTGGAGAACCTTCTTGCTTCGCAAGAAAGTTTAGCAAGACAGATGGCGGGGGTTTCAATCTCCGGGGGAGAAAGTGATGTGATGTTCTCTGGGAAGAAGAAGAAGAAATGGGAGAAGAAGAAGCCGGGTCATGATGGACCCTCCACTTCAGGTCAGCAAGATAGGGGCTATGCTCCTAAGTCTGATGGGAAGAAGAAAGGAGAGGGACCGAGGTGCTTTAGATGCAACAAGACCGGGCACTTCAAGAAAGATTGTCGGGTGAATCTTCAGCCGGGACATGCAGTGGAGAAGGAGATGCGAAGGTCTGGTGAAGTTGGATGGGGAGGAGCCTTTGCGTCTAATATAACGGCGATGCCCGTTAAGGCCTTGGCTTCCATCAACTATGATGAGGACTGGATTGTTGATTCAGGGTGTGGGCATCATCTCACCGGGGATGGATCAAAGTTCTCTTCTTTGGCGCCTTACTCAGGTAACAATGCTATCGTTACGGCTGATAATTCTATTCATCCAGTAGAGCACATAGGAGTCGTCTCTCTGAGCAGTGATAAGAGTCCACTCACATTGAGGAGTGTTTATCACGTGCCTGGTATGAAGAAAAATCTCTTCTCTGTGACCAATGCGGTCGATGTCGGTTATCACATTCTGTTTGGGCCAACAGAAGTGAAGTTTCTTAAAACTCAACCAGAGATAAAGGGAGATGTTATTCATGTCGGCAAGCTGGTGAAGGACTTGTTCGTTTTATCGACAAGTACCTATGTTGATAAGATGAGGACCTATGATGGCGCGACCATCTGGCATGAAAGGTTGGGGCATGTAGGCATGGACAAATTGAAGGCTATGACGGTAAGGGGCCTTGTCAATGGCATGCCTAGCTTGTCCTCCTATGGAGACGGTCATGTCTGCGAAGGATGTCAGTTTGGTAAGTCTCATCGACTTCCATTTGACAAATCACAAACAAGGTGCAAAATGCCGTTGGAGTGCATCCACGGTGATTTGATGGGACTGACTGCCACCCCAAGCCTTGGAGGCAACAAATACATGTTGGTGTTGATTGACGACTACACCAGATATGTCTTGGTGTATTTCTTGAAAGAGAAGTCAGAAGCCTTTGCAAAATTTGTGGAGTTCAAGGAGCTGGTTGAAGGCCGGCTTGGCCTGCGGGTTAAAAAACTTAGAACTGACAATGGTGGGGAGTTCACCTCTGGTGAGTTCTCAAGTTTTTGCAGGAAGCAAGGCATCAGGAGAGAGCTCACTTGTGCCCATACTCCACAGCAGAATGGCATTGCGGAGAGGAAGATCCGTCATCTGATGGAAACTTGCAAATGCTGGCTTCATGCCAAGAGTATCCCAAAGTCCTTCTGGGCGGAGGGAATGTCTTGTGCAGCTTATGTCATTAACAGATTGCCTCTGAGTCCTATCAACATGAAGACCCCTCACGAACTAATGTTCAAGGAGAAGCCGAGCGTTGCACACCTTCGGGTGTTTGGATCAACCTGCTATGTGCACATTCCTGATGCTCTTCGGACAAAGCTAGATGCGAAAGCAAGGAAGCTAGTCTTTGTTGGGTATGATGAGCGAAAGAAGGGATAGAGATGCATGGATCCTGAGACACGGAGGTCAATTATTTCTCGGGATGTGGTTTTTGATGAAGTGACTTCTTACAAGGGGATTTTAGGAGTTGAGCTACCAGAGAGCAGGGTTGATGAAGGAGGACAAGCTGCGGAAAGTCTTCAAGTGGAGTTGCCTGTTTCACCAGGAGCTCTAGTTGTGTCAAGCTCTAAGATGGAGGCTTCAGGTTCTGGAAGAAGGGGGAGCGATGCTCCAAGTTCATCTGGAAGAGGAGCTTGCACAGAAGAAGCAGCTGAGGAGGTGGTTAGTCAGGAGCAACCTCTTAGGAGGTCGAAGAGGACTATTCAACCACCAGATCGATACATAGGAGGGAACATGGTGAACTTTGTTTCATGTTTCTTCGCTGGTCCCTTGGATGAGAGGGAGCCGTCGAGCTTTGAGAAGGCAAGAGGCATGAAGGAGTGGGACATTTCTATGCAAGAAGAGATGGCAGCTCTCGAGAAGAATGAGACCTGGTCTCTTGTGCCCAAGCCCAAGGGCACCACTCCTTTGACATGCAAATGAGTCTTCAAGCTGAAGAAGAAAGCTGACGGCAGTATCGAGCGGTACAAGGCTCGCCTTGTAGCTCGCAGGTTCTCACAGCAGTACGAAGAAGATTATGATGAGACGTTTAGTCCAGTGGCAAAGATGACTTCGGTTCGATTTGTTATTGCCTTGGCGGCTTCGAGTGGTTGGGAGATTTGGCAACTCGACGTGAAGAATGCTTTCGTATACGGCGAAATTGACAAGGATATCTTCATGCTCCAACCACAAGGCATCATCTCGAAGGAGTATCCGGACTACGTTTGTAAGTTGAAGAAGGCCCTGTATGGGTTGAACCAAGCGCCTCGGGCGTGGTACGGGAAGATTGCAGAGTATCTCTTATTCTGCGGATTCGTTGCTTCAGACTCTGATTCTAGCTTGTTCATCAAGAAGGAGGGCGTGCTTCGGGTGATTGTGCTGCTGTATGTGGATGACATGATTGTCACCAGGAACTCAAAGGAGGCGGTAGCAAGGCTGAGAGCTGAGCTTGCTATCAGATTCGAGATGAAGGATCTGGGGGAGCTTCGCCATTTCCTTGGACTCGAGGTGCAGAGGCGGGAGAGCGGAGTGCTCATTTCTTAGGCTGGCTATGCGGAGCGGATCGTTCAACGATTTGGCTTGGAGGAAGGGAAGAGCAGCTCTATCCCTCTGGAGCAACATCGTAAACTTCGGAAGGATGAGGGAAGAGTTCTATCTGATCCGTTGGTGTTCTGAGCTCTGGTTGGGAGCTTGATCTATTTGACGATCACAAGGCCAGATATTGCTTATGCAGTTGGCAAGGTGAGTCGGTACATGGCGGAGCCACAGAAGCCTCATCTTCTAGCGGCGAAAGGTATATTGAAGTATGTGAAGTCGACCTCTGATTTGGGTCTCCTATATAGGAGAGGGTCAAGCTTGGAGTTGCATAGATACATGGATGCTGATTATGGGGGGGACGTGGATGATCGGAGATCAACGTCTGGTTATGTCTTTATGACGGGCCCCACAGCTATCTCTTGGTGCAGCAAGAAGCAAGACTCGGTGTCTGTATCTACGACGGAAGCGGAGTACAAGGCTTTGGCCTTGGCAGCTCAGGAAGCCGTTTGGCTCAGGAGGTTGGTAGAGGATGTTCATCAGGAGGTTCGAGGTCCCACTATGCTACGCGGGGACAATGAGAGTGCTCTCAAGCTAGTTAATAATCCAGTCTGTCACGCGAGGACCAAGCATATAGAGATTGAGCACCATTTGATTCGTGAAAAGGTGTTGGGAGGATCTCTTATGGTCGAGCATGTTCGGAGTGCGGACAATGTCGCAGACATCTTCACAAAGCTGCTGGCGAAGGGACCATTTACACAGTTGCGGAATTTACTCGGGCTAGTCTCCACTTCCCACTTCAAGTGGGAGTGTTGAAATTTTGAAGTGGTGTGGAGGAGACCGGGCGGTCTGGTTTGGGAGACCATGGTAATCGCGCGGATTGTATAGGTTATCTGCCGGTCTGGCTCTGCCGGGTTGTCCTGGCGGTCTGCTGGTTGTTCCGGTCTATTCTTGGTAGCTGCGGTTTGTTCCCGAGTAGGTCTGCTGGTTTGCCTAGCTTCCTTGTTGGATGACCGGGCGGGTTGTTCCTATATGACCGTCTACCCGGGCTGTCTATATTGGTGATCTGGCGACTTGGTTGAAGTCTGCCAGATGGTTCTAGCTTGCTCCTGGTGATCTAAGGAAGGAGCATTGTTGATACCGCACGGCTTGTGCGCGGTCTCGTGTTCGCGCGGCCTGTGCGCGATCTTGTCTGCTGATCTGCGTCTTGGTCGGGTGATCGTCCAAGAGTTCTGTTCGCGCGGTCTGTCTTTTGAGACCGTTCGCAATCTGATGGGTGGTGACTGTATCCCGGTTTGTGCGGTGACTACATCCGTCCACCCGCCTATAAATAGGGGTGCATGGCCCGTCATTCCTAACAAGAACTGTAAGAACCAGAGCCCGGATTGTTTCTTGCGGTCTCAAGTTTGAGTTCGCGCGACTTGGATGCGAGTTAACCTTTGTTGTGTTCGCAGGTTTGCGGTCAGCAGGGTGCGGTCTCCTTCCTTGGTGATTTCCGGTGGCTTGAATAAACAGTTCATTTGCGACCTGTCAGCGAACTGGGTTATTGTGTTCTTATGCTGTTCGCAGCGAGCTCAGTGATCAGGCGACCTTCAGTGGTTAGGCAGTCTGAGTTGCAGTCTGGCGACAACTTCAGTTCTTTGTTCCAATAAAGCTCCAGTTTGTGCGGTCTGAGGTGCGGTCTTGCAGTGCTGACAGTCTGTCCGGTTTCTGTTCGTGCGATCTCAGGGTAAGCCAGGCGAGTTCTGGAGTGGTGCGGCTTGTGCGGTCTGAGCTTGTCTAGCCTCCACCTTTACCTTTTGGTGTGTTTTGTTCTTCTCATCTCCGTGATTCTGATGAATCATGTCTCGCCATGTATACCTCGCATTGTAAAGCAGTCCTGTTTCAATAATGATTTCTCGTGTTGCTGTTTTGGCATTGTGGTTGTTTGGCTATAACTCTTGTTGATACAACTCCTGCTTACTCCTAAACGGTCCAATCAAAAATTTTAACATCCTTCAGTTAGTAATCTAATTTCCAACAAACCTGCATGGGAAAGACCAGTAGCATTTGTTAGATCTAGTGAGAGTCAATTAAATCAATGCATTGAAACTTGTGAAGAATTGCATAATCATCCTAATAAAATTACAGTATTTAATAGGGTTAACATAAATAATCAACAAGGAATATGTACTAGGCAAACATCCTCTAGAAAAATCCATGACCAACAATCAATCTTTTAATAAAAGGAACTATGCGTCTAATAGAACTTGACGCAACTTTAAAGATGCATTGAATGCAATTCAGCGGAGTTCTGCAAGTGCTTCGACATCATTTCGAAGAAGGTATGAAGGTGCGTCGAATCATACTCAACGCAACCAACATCCTGCATCGACCTTTTATCAACGCAAATATGCAGACACATCTAATTCCTTTCAACTCAACCCTAAATATGCGTCGACTTATTCTCGACATATATTTCCAGAAAATGTTTTAATAATTCTAGATTCCCTCCTGCAAGTTCTCAGTTCAACTTTAAATGTTTTTATAGATCTAAACCTGGTAACAAAGCAAAACATTGCTGGTATAATAAACCAACACTTCATCAACTTAAGGGGTACCCTGAATGACCAACCTATTCATTCATAACTCCTTATGATGGTAGAAAAAGGGTCCCCAGCAAGTGAGGGTCCATGCTAATGTTTAAATTTCTGTGCAGAAAAGAGCCTGTCCTACCACAAACTAGCAGTGGTACTTGGACAATGGATACTCCATGAATATGACTAGAGAAAAGATTTGCTGGAAAACTTCAAGACTAAGTTAAAAACTCCCTATGAGTTGTTGAAAGGAAAGACACTTATAGTCATATACTTTAGGATATTTTGGTGTACTTGTTTCATTCTAAATAATGGAAAGAGCCAACTTGCCAAATTTGACAAGAAGGCTGATGATGAGATATTCTTGGGATATTCCTCATCAAGAAAGGCCTATAGGTACTATAATAAGGGCTCTCTCAAAATTGAGGAGTCCATGTATGTTATATTTGATGAAACTAATATGTTTTCCAAGGGGAAGGAAACTTTCACCGAAGATATTTTGCAGGAAGAAGATCTACTTGCAGAAATATTGAGTATTATGAATCACTCATCAGGCTGCCAAGTAGAAGGGACCGACTACAACTAATCAAATGTTTTGATGGAGCTCTTTAGTTCACACATATTATCTAATAAATCCTATCTTCCAATAGAAAGTTATTGCAGGGAAAAACAGTAAATTTTTTGAGAAAAATATAAATGTTCATTCAGAGCTGTGTCGAATACAAATCGTTGCATCGTTGATTTCTACTCAACGCCAGCTTCGAGAGCTATCTGAGATAGTTAATTCGAATAGCACTCGACGCAGCATTGAATTCATATTGATGCATGTGCCAACTCAATAGTTATTGCATTTATTCGAAGTTGCGTCGATTGCCACTCGACACAACGTCGACATTTCGAGTGCGCGCAAAATTTTCTTCTAGAAGCCACTCAGACCTACTTTGGTGTGTTGCATCTATTTTTTTTCGACGTTGCTTTGAGTAAAACCCTAAGTTACGATGAATCATTTTCTAAAAGCAACACAGTCATTAGACTTTACTATGTTTCGAATTTTCTCGCTTTTGCTATCCTATTTTCTTGCTCTCCTACTCTCGTCTTCTCTAATTTTTGCAGGTATTCTCGTGATCATCAATGGCCCCTCTGAAGGTCAACTCTGGATTTGATGTTGATATGGCTTCCTTCAATGCTACTCCTGAAAACTTCAAAGGAATTTTAGGCCTCTTCGAAACCGCTGGACTCAGAAAAATAATCTCCACCAGAAGCAAAATCTATGATATTGAATTAACTGAGCTGAAAGACACCATCTGTACCGAGAAGGATGGGTCTCTATGAGGACAAATTTCTGATACAGATATCCACATTATTGAGGAGCTGCTGAATATCACCTTTGACTTAACAGTGGGTGTGGATTCATTTAAACTGTCAGCGCTGGAAACCCATTAAACCTTGCAGATCATAAACTTCACCAAAAAGAAAGTGATCATTCTCAAGAAGAATGATCTGTCTAAAGAATATAGGTTTCTGGCTGATATAGTAGGCATGGTCTTACTATGTAAAATCTCTGATCATGATGCCATTATCAAACAGTAGCAACAGATAATGGGTGTGTTGGTTATGAACAAACAAATTCACTGGGGGAGATGCCTCCTGAAGTTAATCAGCAACAAATTTGCTCATAAAGAAAACACCTACATGCGGATTATGAGTCAAGTCTTGTATCACAATTATCCAGCAATGTGCAAATCCAAAGGAGTGCTCATTCCTCTTGGAACACGAATTAATATTGGGATATTCTCCAAGTGGACTCATCAACTACTGAAAATAGGTCAACTTCCACTGTCACCTCCCTGCTCTCCACCTCCTAAACACCATACAAACTCTGTACCTGGTACCCCGACTAATATTCATCCAACACAGATTCCTCATATACAACCAAAATCTACCACTCCTCCAAAACCTAACATTACAACCATTCTAACTTCCTCTAGAACAGCCCCATCTTCAACTGACCCCTTCAATTGATATCCCTTCTACCTCCCATACAATCCCTACTTTTGATATTGAACAAGCAATCACTAAGGTAGTTGATCTTATTGAATTTTGAAGTGGAAGTAGAAGTGGAGTGGGCGGTCTGAGGAAGACAGACCGCAGAGACCACGCGATCTACGCGGGCTGTCTCTTGCAGCTAGTTGGGTTCTACAGGTTGGCTCAAGGAAGTTCCCTGATGGTGGCCAAGCAGTCTAGTTGTGATCGCGCGATCTGATTGGCGCGATCTGATTGGGCAGTTATTGTATCTCTTTGGGGTGGTTACAACATCCATTTGCTTGCCTATAAATAGAGGTCCAGGGACCATCATTAAAGAGAAAAGCTACAGTGAACTTTAAGAACTTAATCTTGGGTTGCCTTTGTCGGTCTCAGAATTCTGACCACGCAGTCAGGAAGTTGGTTAACCGCTTATTTTGTTCGCAGGTCAGCGGTCTTCTTCCTTGGTGTTTTCCCATCTTTTTATAACTAGTTTGCCTCAGGCGGTCTGAGTTATAGTTCTTTAGCTGTTTGCGGCAAGCTAGGTGGTCAGGCAACCTTTGCAGTCAGGAGACTAGGAGTTGCGGTCAGGCAACAACTAGTGCAGTTCTCTTCTGTTCGCGGGCAGTTTCTGTGGTTGTGCGACCTCGCGGTTAGGCGACCAAGAAAGACGTACAAGTAATTTTATCAGCAGAGCAATAAGTCAGTTTCTTGTGCGGTCTGAGTTGGCGGTCTGGTAGATAGCAGGTTGGCGACCTGTGCCATTCACACAGTCTCTGGTGTTGTCATGCGGCCTGGCGATTTCAGTGATTTTTGGCGATCACAGTTTTTCTGTCCGCCGGCTTTCTGTTTGTCTTCTATTTTTTCTCCATCTGTGTACAGGTAAATTGTGTCCGCCATGTATGTCTCGCATTGTAAAGAAGATTGATAATACAATATTGTTCTTGTCCTTCTATTGTTTTTGGTTGCTTGGCTTGGTTATGGTTGAAGTGTTCCCGTGCCTTATTCCTGCTTCTTAGATAATTTTAACATGGTATCAGAGGGGACAGAGGTTTGAGCAGTGATATGCCGCAAAATTTTGCTTGGATTTCTGGGAGTTCAAGTTAACTAGTAGTATAACAATGGAAGGGGATATGCAAGAGGTCTTGGAATTGAGCTCCTTACGCAGACTAACTTCAAGAAGTGGAAGTCTTGCATGTAGAGTTATTTTCTTGGCGAGGACTTATGGGAGGTAGTCGATGGAGAAGCAAGACAAGCAGTGGTAGCTGCTGAAGGGAATGGTGATAAGGTGAAGGCTTGGAAGAGAAAAAATGCTAAGGCAGAGTTCACTCTTAAGCAAGCTATCATCCCTGAGGTCTTCTGCCACATCATAGGATGTAGGTCTGCTGCTGAGATATGGACGGCCTTGGATGACCTGTTTAACAAGAAGAATGTAGCAGCTACAATTTCTTGAAAATGAGTTGGCGAAAGAAACTCAAGGTGAATTGTCCATTTCATTTTTCTTTTTGAAGATGAAGAACCTGTGTGCTGAGATATCGGCATTAGACCCGGAAGAGCCTATCTCATTAGTGAAGATGAAGAGGCACATAATCCACATCTTATAGAGGGAGTATATGGCCTTTGTTACTTCTGTGCTTGGCTGGGCCAATCAACCATCTTTGCTAGAGTTGGAGAACCTGCTTGCTTCGCAGAAGAGCTTGGCAAAGCAGATGGCTAAGATATTTGTCTCTGGGGGAGAAAGTGAGGTTCTTTATTCTGGTAAGAAGATGAGATGGGACAACGAGAAGAAGTGTCTTGCTAGCGATGGTCCTTCAACTTCATATCAACAGGAGAGGAGATATGCTCCTAAGCATGATGGGAAGAAGAAGGAAGGGACAAGGTGCTACAGGTGAAACAAGCCTGGTCACTTCAAGAGAGACTGCATTGTTAATCTTCAGCAAGGGCATGCTGCAGGTAAGGAGGAGGCAGGTTCCAGTGCTGGAGAAGGTTGGGGTGAAGGTGCCTTCATGATATACACTTGTGTTCGCACATTGGCATCTATCATCTATCAGGATGACATGATAGTGGACTCATGGTGTGTTCATCACCTCACTGGGGATGAGCCAAAGTTCTCTTCTCTGCAAGCATACTCTGGTAATGATACAATTATTATTGTTGATGATACTATTCATGCAGTTGAGAAGGAGGGTGTCATTTCTTTGGGCAGTAATAGAGGTCTACTCACCTTGAGGAGTCTGTATCATGTGTCGGGTATGAAGAAGAACCTCTTCTCTATGACCAATGTTGTAGATGCTGGGTATCATGTTCTGTTCATCCCACTAGAAGTTAAGTTTCTTCGTAATGTGTTAGTCATGAAGGCTGATGTTACTCATATTGGTAGGAGGGTGAAGGACTTGTTTGTTTTCTCAACAAGATTCTATGTTTAGAAGATGAGGACAAATGACAGCGCTGCTATCTAGCACGAGAGGTTGGGGCTTGTTGGTATGGATAAGATGAAGACTATGACAACAAGAGGCTTGGTGAATGTCCTGCCTAGTCTCTCTTCCTTAGGTGATGGTCATGTTTGTACATGGTGTAAGTTTGGTAAGGCTCACCGCCTTCCATTTGACAGGTCACAAACCAGATGTAAAGCACTGTTGGAGTGTATTCTTGGTGATCTGTTTGGACCCACCGTAATTGCAAGTCTTGGAGGTAGCAGGTATATGCTGGTCTTTATTGATGATTTCACTAGATGTACCTGGATATATTTTATGAAGGAAAAGTCAGAGGTGTTCGGAAAGTTCATGGAGTTCAAGGAGCTTGTGGAGGTCTGGCTTGGTCTGCGGATCAAGATGTTGAGAACTGACAATGAAGGAGAGTTCAGTTCAAATGAGTTCTTCAACTTTTGCAGAAAGCATGGCATCTGGAGGGAGCTTTCTTATGCACATACTCCACAACAGAACGGAGTTGCAGAGCGGAAGATCCATCATCTGATGGAGACTTGCAAGTGATGGCTTCATGCTAAAAGAATTCCTACGTCCTTCTAGGAAGAAGGGATGTCTTGTGTGGCATACATCATCAATCAGACGCATCTTAGTCCCATCAACATGGAGACTCCACATGAGTTGATGTTCAAGGATAAGCCTAGTGTGGAACACTTTCGAGTGTTCAGATCAACCTATAATGTGCATGTTCCTGATTCCCTTAGAATGAAACTAGATGCAAAAGCAAGGAAACTAGTGTTTGTCGATTATGATGATCGGAAGAAGGTTGGAGATGCATGGATCCCGAGACATGAAGGTTTGTGGTTTCAAGGAATGTGGTATTTGACGAGCTAACATCATACCAAGGCAGTTCATCTGTGGAGCTACAAGAGAGAAGGTCAGATAGAGGGCAAGGTGAAGCTGCTAAGGAACTTCTGGTGGAGTTTCCTGTGTCACTATGTGATCCAGTTGTTTTTGTTCTGAAAGTAGGGGAGCGATGCTCCAAGTGTGCCCGGGAGAAGAGCTAGCCCAGAAGAAGCAGCGGAAGTGGTGGATCAGGGTAAAGCCCTGCGGAGGTCCATACGTACTATTATTCCACCAACTCGGTATGCAAGGGGAATTTGGCGAGCTTCGTCTCATGCTTCTTTGTGGGCCCCCTGGATGAGTGGGATCCATCATGTTTTGAAAATTCCACTGGAGTTTAGGAGTGGGAAGATGCCATGGATGAGGAGATGGATGCCCTCAGGAAGAATGAGACTTGGGATCTTGTGCCCAAGGTTGATGGCATTACTCCTGTGACATGCAAGTGGGTTTACAAGCTGAAGAAGAAAGCTGGCTGCAGTATCGAGCGGTACAAGGCTCATCTTATAGATCGAGGGTTCTCACAACAGTACAACGAAGACTATGAAGAGATGTTTAGTCCTATTGCTAAGATGACTTCAGTACGGGTGGTAATTGTGTTGACGACTTGCCAAGGATGGAAGATTTGGCAACTCAACATGAAGAATGCTTTAATTTATGACGAGATTGACAAGGATATCTTTATGGTGCAACCACCTGGCTATGTTTCTGAAATTCATCCGTGACATGTCTGCAAGCTCAAGAAGGCTCTTTACAGCTTGAAGTAAGCTCCTCGGGCGTGGTATGGGAAGATCATAGAATACCTCCAATTTTGCAGATATTTTGCTTCTGATTCTGATTCAAGCTTATTTGTAAGGAAGACAAGGGAGCTGCAAATCTTGGTACTATTATACGTGGATGACATGATCATCACGGGGAACTCAAAAGAGGATGTAGACAGGCTCCGGGCTGAGCTAGCTATTAGATTCGATATGAAGGATCTGGGTGAGCTTCACCATTTCCTTGTTCTTAAGGTGGAGAGAAAAATGAGCGATGTGCTTGTTTCCCAGAAGAGCTATGCAGAATGGATCATGAAGCGATTCAACATGGGGGAGGGGAAGAGAAGATTTACTCCACTAGAGGTTGGTTTGAAGCTTCGGCAGGATGAGGGAAGGGATCTTTCTGATCCCTTGGTGGTCCGGGCTTTGGTTGAAAATCTGATATATCTAACAATTACGAGGCCAGATATTGCTTATGTTGTGGGCCGAGTATGTCGATATATTACGGAGCTGAGGAAACCTCATTTAGTCGCGGCAAGGAGTATTCTAAAGTACGTGAAGTCCACCTCTGATATGGGTCTCTTTTATGGGAGGGACCCGAGCTTCAATCTGCATGGGTACATAGATGCTGATTATGGAGGAGATACAGAAGACAAGAAGTCGACATCTTGATATTTCCTTATGATTGGCTCTGCAGCTATCTCATGGTGCAGTAAGAAGAAGGATTCAGTGTCTATCTCCAGTACAGAAGCGGAGTACAAGGCTTCAGCCTTGGTAGCTCAGGAAGCCATCTGGATTAGGAGGCTAGTGGAGGACATCCATGAGGAGGTGCTAGGTCCTACTCTGCTTCATGGTGACAATGAGAGTGCCCTTAAACTAGTTAATAATCTAGTTTGTCACGCGCGGACCAAGCTAATCAAGATTGAGCATCACTTCATTTGGGAGAAGGTGCTGGAGGGATCTCTGATGGTTGAGTATGTTCGGATTTAGGCCAATGTCGCGGATATTTTCACAAAGCCGCTGTTGAAGGGACCATTTGGTCAGTTGCGGGGTTTTCATGGGCTGACTTCCAATTGCATCTTCAAGGGGGAGTGTTGAATTTTTAAGTGGAAGTAGAAGTGGAGTGGGCGGACTGAGGAAGTCAGACTGCAGAGACCGCGCGGTCTGCGTGGGCTCTCTCTTGTAGCTAGTCGGATTCTGCAGGTTTGCTCAAGGAAGTTCCCTATGGTGACCGAGCGGTCTGGTTGTGACCGCGCGGTCTGATTGGCGCGATCTAATTGTGATGTTATTGTATCTCTTTGGGGCGGTGACAGCATCCGTCTGCTTGCCTATAAATAGAGGTGCAGGGTCCATCATTAAAGAGAGAAGCTACAATGAACTGTAAGAACTTAAGCTCAGGTTGTCTTTGTCGATCTAAAATTCTGACCACAGGGTCAGGAAGTTGGTTAACAGCTTGTTGTGTTCGCAGGTCAGCGATTAGCAGTCAATGGTCTTCTTCCTTGGTGTTTTCCCAGCTTTGAATATCTAGTTCGCCTCTGGCAGACTGAGTTGTAGTTCTTCAGCTCTTCGCGGCAAGCTTGGCGGTCAGGCGACCTTTGTGGTCAGGTGACTAGGAGTTGTGGTCAGGCAACATCTAGTTCAGTTCTCTTCTGTTCACGGGTAGTTTTTGTGGTTATGCGACCTCACGGTCAGGCGACCACGAAAGATGGACATGTAGTTTTCTCAGCAGTGCAATAAGTTGGCTGCTTATGTGTCTGTGTTGGAACATGGTCTTCCGCATCTCCTAGGTTTGAGAATAACAAATCCTATGTGTATTTGATCTTGTGTGTTCAAGTGTGCAGGTTAACATAGTCCACATGACTCAAGGAGTACTCATGATGTCTGCCCCCAAAATTGAGGCAACAATTCGAAGAGGCTCACTAGCGCCGGCGGTAGCGATAGCGCCCGGCGCTAGCGTTGATCTGTGCGATTCCGGCATCGTTTTTAGAAGGAGCTAGCGCCCGGCGTTAGCTACTAGCGCTGGCGGTAGCATTGCGCACAAGAGGCATGGAGAAATATGTTGCCGCGGATTGAAGATCCTGCCGCGCAAAACGTTTCCTAATCCGGGATAGCGCCGGCGGTAGCGTAAAGGCTATAAATTGGATGCTTTGGCTCCGTCTTCTTCATCCTCCTCCAATCCCAAACTCCAGAGCTTCGTGCTACAACAGAGAGAGGAAGATTCAGAGCGATACTCCCACAATTCCATAAAGCCTTAAGGAGAACCGTGGAGAAGATTTCAACACGCATCATCATCGTGACGAAAGGCCGCATCGACTACGATCATACTCTGCGGGCCGTCGTCCACTTCTCCAAGAGATCCACATAGAGGGAGTTTTTATATTATTGTCTTTTCATTTCATATCTTTTCTGTAAACGGTAGTGAAATCGCCTCGTGTTGGCGACTAGGTCTGGGGTAGGACTTAGGGCTGAAATTCGCCTCTTGTTGGCGACTAGATCTAGGTTAGGTCTAGGGGGTGCTCGAGGCCTTTCTGGGGATAGATCGGCTAGAGCGGCTTGAGGCCGTATCTGGGGAGAGATCGGCTAAAGCCAACCGGTTCGTGGGGATACGAGTCGGAATAGAAAACGAAAAAGAATTTTTATTAGTCGCCTCAAATTTCTAGCGTCACAGAAATCAAGTTTTGTAAAACATTATTTGATATTAAAAAAGCATATCTCTTTATTATTGTTTTACTTGATGTCTCTTTATTAATCTTGCAATATTCCGAAGTTTTTCTAAATATAATCTAAAGTTTTTGAAAACCCTTATTCACCCCCCCCCCCCCTCTAAGAGCGCCGACCGATCCAACAAGTGGTATCAGAGGGGTTATATTCCAATCGGCTTAACAACCGGGAATAATGGCGTCTCATGATCTCGCTTCAACTAGTGGGGAAAATTTTTGTGAAGAGGAAAAATCACTTGCACCACCTTTATTTGAAGGGACAAATTATAAAGGATGGAAAATCTTAATTGAAAAATTTATTAAAACTTTAGACATCGAAGTTTGGAATTTAGCAATAGCAAGACCCGCAAATGAATCAAATAAAAAAGAACTTCAATTAAATGCAAAAGCTAAACACTATTTATTTTGCGGTCTATCAAATGAAATTTTCAAATTAATATATTGTTTTTCAAGTGCATATAAAGTATGGCATTTTCTTGAAGAAATTTATGATTCTACAGGTATGGAACAATCGCAAGAACCGGAGAATACGCAAGCATGCACAACTCTTCAAGAATGCCCTCCTTATGACGAATCAATGGAGCACACATCAAAAGAAAGAGATGAAGCAATCTTACTTTTGGAAGAGGAGTGTCAAGAAGAAGACAAAGGAACATTATGTTCAAATCCTCCCTCATCCAAAAGCAATGTAAGGAAATCAAACTTCATCGCTTGTACTTCCATTTCTACTTTACAATTGCTACAAAATACAAAGCGCAAAATTAAGAAATTAAAAAATGCTAATAAACATTTGCGCTTAGAAAATAAAAATTTAAAGGCAAAAATTAATGAAGAATCAAATTTATCTAGTTCTACACATTGCTCCTTAGTAGAAAACACCACAACTTGTGTAGAATATAATGAATTAAAAGAAAAGCACAAGAAACTTGAAAAGGATTTTATTTTAGTAAAAGAACAACAACAACACTCAAGCCGTTATCCCACCATTTTAGTAAAAGAACAAAATGAAAAATTATGTTGAGAAAATTCATCTTTGATAAATGATTGTGCTAAGTGTAAAGAATATAAAATTGAAATTAAAGAGATGGATGAAACATTTGATGAATATAGAAACAACTATCAAGATCATATTGATTCAATTGTTTCCATTCTTAAAAATAGCACAATCGCTTATAATAAAGCTAGACATAATTTAATGATTAAAAATAATGAATTAAAAAATAAAATCAACTTGCTTAAGGAAATCATAAAGAAAAACTCTCAAAACATACAATCTCAAAATAATGCAAAATCCAAAAGCAAGTTGAATATGATTTCTTATAAGTTGAACAAGCCAAGCAATAGAAATAACAAACCTCAAAAGATTGAAAATGAAATTCCAAAATACAATCATTACTATCATTTACAACATCAATCTTCTCCCAACATAAAATTAAATGCTCACAAATTTCCTATGAACAACACTTTTAATAATCATCATAATCATCAATATAAAGATAATCTCAATGGAAATTTGATGAATAAGAATAACATTAAACCAAGGTTTGAATGGGGCCTAAAATTAAAAATGAAACATTCACTTCACATGAAAGGACTCATTCATCTTTGTCTTCACAAAAATCATCACGATGCATTTGGGTACCCAAAGGAACCATCACTCATGGTCCTCTTTGGATACCTAAATCTCTTATCCATTAGGTATCATCAATTGCATGAAGTAGAATCCTTTTAAAATGAAATATACAAAGTTCTACTTCATGATATGCTTTCATGTCTTTTAATTTTTCTTATTTTTCTTATTTCTTTTGAACTATCATGTCATGGTCATCCTATACAATTTTGAAAATATGATCTTATCTCTTACAAGATTAATATGTTTATAAAATCAAATTGATCAAAATTCCAAATCATATTTTATTTTGATGACCCATCTTTTATTCTTATATTCATTACTTCTAAATATCTTATATTATCCATATGAATCAAACTCTAAATTTGCTATAAGATATTTCAAATTAAATCCGGTTACTAGATTTTTAGCCTTCACCAACAAGTGGATAAAATTCTGAATTTGCTATGAGATATTTATCTAAATTAAAAAGAAAAACACATAAGACATATTGAAAGATTAATTGTCATAAATATTGATGCCATACGCACCACCATGATCTATTGATATCTTTTGCTAAAACTTTCTAAAATCATAATTCATATCAAGAATCATTTATCACATTTTATATAATGACAATTGGTATTATAATTGTTTACTATGGTTGGTATATTATGTGTGTATTGTGATTTATTTCTAGTTTAGACGTTTGAATCATTTTGATATCAAATCAAATAGAATTGTCACTCCATTCTAGTTCTCTAAGTTGAAACACAATCAAAACTTGGTATAACATTAATCTCAAATTTATCATTCTAACATTGCCACCCAAAGAATATTGGTGTCTATGTTAGGCTTTATTTGTTTACCAAGATATACAGGCTGGGTATTCTCATCTAGGGCTTATCCATAGTATGATTGTGCATGAACATGTATCATTTGGCTGATTCAAACATGATGTCTTGTGTTTACATTCTCTATCTATTTTCAGTTTACATTACTTTGGTAAACACAAGCCTTTGAAATATCATAATAAAGATATAAGAAAATATGTCTCATGCAATGATTATTTTGTCAAGTCATATAAGAAATCGCTTACGTTTCATGCAATTTGGACCATCCAAAACATTTCCAAAAATTCTGCAAATTCAGCATGAAACTACTAATGGGACACCTAATCAAGTTCAAGCATCAAAATTTTTAAAACCCTAAAAAATCACTTACTGTTTCCCGCGCTAGCGCTAGCGCCGCCGCTAGCATCGAGGTTCATTTTTCTATAATTTTAAAATTTTGAAAAATCCCTAATAATATACTAATCTATAGGTACTATTTAGTTTTGCACTTCAGATTTTATTTTATTTTTGAAAAATCAAATACAAAAATATAAAATCCAAATTACAAAAAAATATGTTCTGTCTTTTGGTTTTTTTTTGTCATTTGTTTAAATTCTATTTCCTAAAGCAAAAATCAAATACAAAAATATAAAACAAATTTTTTTTTTATCAAAAATTAGTTTTTGAACTTAACTTTTTACTTGTATCTTGCGAAAGGGTGATCGGGCTATCATCCCATCATATCACCTAGTACCGGGCGAACCTCTCACAAGGTAGTCCTCGGGAAGTCGAAGATCAATTTTATAAGTTCAAACTTTAAATAAAAATTATTTTTCAAAAATATATGTATGGACTTTATTGTAAAAATCAAGCATGATTTAATCTATTATTTAAAACTTCTATAATGTTGCAATTTATCTTTTCAAACTACTTTGAACATTGTTTTCATCATGCTTAGATATATCTATTAATATGTGCATAAATTATATTGAAAAAGTTGTGTAGAACTATGCGTAGCATGCCTCTAAGTATGAGTAATGTTTTATGTTTGATAATGATCGCAACTCACTCACTTATTTTGGCATTGTCTACTTATGTGTTTAATCTAAGAATGTTTGTGTATGTTTTGTAATAGTACAATGAATTAAAATTGCACAAGTATCTTACCTACACAACCTTTATTTGCACTTTTAAAAGTTAAGAAAAGTGATTATCTTTTTCATAAATTATATTGGTTTGCAAAACAAGCGTATTCGGAGAACTTTGTACAAAACAAAATCATAAAGTAAAGTGACAAAGATAACTCCACCAAGCACTACTTGAACCTCCTATAAGTCTTAATAAGCGTTGTGAGGTTGAGCACCTTAGAAAGAATAATAAAGTATCTTGTGCAAACCATAACTTTCTTTCAAAATAAAAACCACTTATTCTTAAGTACACCAGATCACAATAAAAATCAATCTTGAAGAATAAAACTATGTGATCCCCCAAGCACTACTTTGCACCCTGATAAGTCTTGATGAGCATTGTGTGTGCAGAGCACCTTGGTAGTTGTACATATTTCTTTGTGCGTTGAAGTGAGTGGAAGTAAAATTATTTGTGTTTTATTGTGCTCTTTACTTTACATATTACTTGTATTTTTTGATTAAAACATTTATTTACTCTATTTAAAATACACTTTTATGCACATCATTATCTTCCATAACACTTCTTCTCATGAGTATTGGATCCTAATGCTAATTCTATACTACTCTTTATTTATGAAATGCACTAGATAACCTAGCATGCTTTCTACAATGTTTGGTATGTTTTCAAATTGTGAAATAAAGTAGCATTGTAGTAATCTCTTTTTGATAAGATTATTTCATGCTTGGTTACTATATTGTCAAAACAAAAATTCTAAATGCAAACTGATTTACAAAAACATCTTCTTTTTGAAATTGAACTCATATATCTTTTTATGAACCATCATTGATTACCATAAGATGTTTTTTTGTACTTCTATATGTCTTCCGCATCCTAACCATATAATTGTTTTACCTTGCACTTTAACACTTATTTAAAATCTTTCATCTTGTGTGCATCATCACTTGAATCTTCAAATTCCTTTCTTGCAACAAGTGGTAGACTTGCTTGGTAAACTTTATATTGGTTGAATTTTTTTTTGCTTATAACTCTGATCTATTTCTATTCTAAACACTCCTCCAACAAGTGAAATATTGCTTATAAAACATCTCTTTTTAACTTAAACTCTTTTTTAGTATTATGATGTTTCTTTTTCGAAATCTTCCGCAATACTCAAACTCGGATTCATTCATGAATTTCAATATAGCTATGTGAGTTTTATTTCAAAAATTCAAATAAAAATATAAACCCATATGCTATGATATTTCCTATTAGATTTAAATGCTTAATGTTTCCAATAATTGTTATCCATGACTTCATTTCTCACCATAGCGGGGGCGTAGGATTGTAGACATTAGATAACCTTATCTCTAGTCATGTCTTGTCCTTAACCGGGGAGGGTTCCAGTGGGGCCTCGCGAGGCACTGGGGGAAAGAGTGCTAGGTTAAGTTTTTGTCTAGTGTTTGCATATGGGATTAACACCCCAACCTACGGCATGTTTGCAGCTCCTCATGCCCATCCGTCACTTAGTACGGGGCTAGGGTGTTGACATATTGTCTGGGTAGATTGGTTACTTGGAAATCATGATTTTTTTTGGGCTTAAAACTCTTATTTAAAGGGAAAATCATTATTTTTGCTAAACTCTGATTTATAAAAGGGGAGAACTACAAACAAAAGGTATAAAATAAGTCATAACTCTGATCATTTTCAATGAAAGACAAGTCTAAAACTTCTTATCATTTACTTAAAAAGCTCGATCATACCTTCTCTTTTATTTACACATTTTTTAGTGCTTTGTTTCCCTACCCACTTTTGCTAATAACAAAGGGGGAGAACTAACATGATAAAATGCAAAAGGGGGAGAACTAACATGATAAATATATAATCCGCTATCAAAATGCAAACCCAACATGATTGATTAAGTTGATAGCATACATATTAGGGGAGCATTCACATAGGGGGAGCATGTATTTAGGGGGAGCAATTCTAAATGCTAAAATCAATAATTATCCTAAAGTCATCACTCTCACACACACACAAGTATAGTCTCATCATGCTTATTATTAATGCTTTGTTTTATCATTAATGGATTTGTTATTATCAAAAGGGGGAGTTTGTTAGAACATGGTCTTCTGCATCTCCTAGGTTTGAGAATAACAAATCCTATGTGTATTTGATCTTGTGTGTTCAAGTGTGCAGGTTAACATAGTCCACATGACTCAAGGAGTACTCATGATGTCTGCCCCCAAAATTGAGGCGACAATTCGAAGAGGCTCACTAGCGCCGGCGGTAGCGATAGCGCCCGACGCTAGCATTGATCTGCGCGATTTTGGCATCGTTTTTAGAAGGAGCTAGCGCCCGGCATTAGCTACTAGCGTTGGCGGTAGCATGGCGCACAAGAGGCATGGAGAAATATGTTACCGCGATTGAAGATCCTGCCGCGCAAAACGTTTCCTAATCCGTGCTAGCGCCGGCGGTAGCGCTAGCGCCGGCGGTAGCGTAAAGGCTATAAATTGGATGCTTTGGCTCCGTCTTCTTCATCCTCCTCCAATCCCAAACTCCAGAGCTTCGTGCCACAGCAGAGAGAGGAAGAATCAGAGCGATACTCCCACAATTCCATAAAGCCTTAAGGAGATCCGTGGAGAAGATTTCAACACGCGTCATCTTCGTGACGAAAGGCCGCATCGACTACGATCATACTCTGCGGGCCTTTGTCCACTTCTCCAAGAGATCCACATAGAGGGAGTTTTTATATTATTGTCTTTTCATTTCATATCTTTTCTGTAAACGGTAGTGAAATCGCCTCGTGTTGGCGACTAGGTCTGGGGTAGGACTTAGGGCTGAAATTCGCCTCGTGTTGGCGAATAGATCTAGGTTAGGTCTAGGGGGTGCTCGAGGCCTTTCTGGGGATAGATCGGCTAGAGCGGCTTGAGGTCGTATCTGGGGAGAGATCGGCTAAAGCCAACCGGTTCTTGGGGATACGAGTCGGTATAGAAAACGAAAAAGAATTTTTATTAGTCGCCTCCGATTTCTAGCGTCACAGAAATCAAGTTTTGTAAAACATTATTTGATATTAATAAAGCATATCTCTTTATTATTGTTTTACTTGATGTCTCTTTATTAATCTTGCAATATTCCGAAGTTTTTCTAAATATAATCTAAAGTTTTTGAAAACCCTTATTCACCCCCCTCTAAGGGCGCCGACCGATCCAACAGTCTGACGTGGCAGTATGGCAGATAGCAGGTTGGCGACCTGTGTTGTTCGCGTGGTCTCAGGTGTTGTCGTGCAGACTAGCAATTTCAGTATTTTCTGGCGGTCACAATTTTTCTGTCCTCCGTATTTCTATTTGTCTACTATTTTTTCTCCATCTATGTACTGGTAAATGATGTCTTGCCATGTATGTCTCACATTGTAAGGAATATTGATAATACAAGATTGTTCTTGTACTTCTATTGTTTCAGGTTGCTTAGCTTGGTTATGGTTGAAGTGTTCCTGCGTCTTATTCCCGTTTCTTAGAAAATTTTAACAGATCTTGCAACTGGAACCTTTTTTGAGTTAATGCAAATACATGCCAGGAAGTTTCAACATAAATATACACAGATGGAAAATGAAATGAAGGCCACAAAGGAATCCATGCAGTGAATTAGGACACTGATTTCTTCCACCAAGATCACTAAATCTTTCTTAACCTCACAGGTCAACAAGGTTTATAAGGGGGAGATTATCCAAGAGGAGGAAGAACCAGCCCCAAACATTCCTGAAAGACCAGGAATTCATTCTGCAGTGCCTGCACAGACCCAGGGGGAGCTTCCCACACCTAGTGAACAAATTCAAGAGATACTTACAATTGCTCATGAAGCTATCCTCACAATTGAAAATATTGCATCAACTCAGGGGGAGTTTCAAAAGGATGCTGACATGGATGCAAATAAGGATGCTGGCAAAGTAGCTGAACCTAGTGTATCAACTGAGGGGGAGCTTCAAAGGGATACAACCAAGGTTGCTGTCAAGATTGTTAAGGAGGTGGAGGAGATACTCAAATTTCCAAAGAGGAATGTGCCAATACAATATGCTTATAGAAAGAGAAAAGCTTATCCTAAAGACAAAGAGAAATCACAGCCAGGTGAGAAGGGATTATAAAATTATGCTGAGAAAAATTACATTTTTGGAAAAATCAATTGTGGTGGACAATTACATTCATTATTCAGAAGTTCTCAATTTTATATCAGAAGATTCTTAGTTTATGTTACTGTCTTTTAATACATGCTTGTATTTATATTCTTTTCCTATTCAATATATTTGAAATCACTTGAGAGTCTGTAAAATTTGCTAAGCTAAATAGGGGGAGATTGTTGAGAAAAACACCCTCATGATTTACCTTACAAATTATGTACAAGTGATTTCATTCTTTAGGAATTATTACCCAAGTTGTATAGGGAGAGTAAGTTGGTCTTTAGATGTCCTAGGTTGTCATATTCACCTTAGGGTGTCAACACCTAGTCAAAAGGAGATCAAAAACCAGTTGAGTTAAACCTGCATCGAAAAGTAGTCGACGCAACTTCGATTGGAAGTCAAAGCAATTTCGAAAGGAAGTAAAAGGTAACTCAGACTAGAAGTCGAGGCTTTATTTGATTTGTAGTCAACGCAACGTCGACTATGAATCGACCCAGTGACTAAAGTCTAAGTCGATGTATGCTTTGTTTTGTTCTAAATCAAATGGCGTTGAGGAGATTGATGTACTGCATCAAGAAGGATTCAAAGTACTGATGAAAGTTGAACTCAACGCAACATCGGCTGGAATTCGACGCAGAAGTCAGAAGTTGAATTCTACGTTCTTTATCTCGACGGATACGTCGATAATGAATCAACGCAATGTCGATAGCAGAGTTCTTTTCAAAGCTGAGGTTTTCTAAAGCAGATCTCAATGTAGCTTCTAATGGAATTCAAAGGTGTGTCGATATGAAGTCGGAAGAGATTCGACACAACGTTGAATACAGTTCAGAAATGGATACCTCTTGAATTTGATTCTGAGGATTATACAGATTATATATACAGAAGTTATTTGAATCTTAATGGGTCGCAAGAGTACAAATAGAGATAGAAAGCCTCTTGAGATTTGGTGGTGATAAAATTGGAAGTAATATTCAAGGTCATTGACGGGCTGTCAAAAAAGATAGAAAGAAAGATATAATTCTCCTTCTACATTCCAATTGGAGAATCAATTAGAAGGGAAAGTGAATCGATTCTAATTTAATTGAATCGATAGAAGAGTTTATTGATACATAATTCAAAAGGGGATCTTGCTCCAGATCTCTCTCACACTCTCTCTCTCTCTAAAAAAAGACACGATAGAATTTTGTACATCAGTTCTTCTTCCTCAATCTGCAAAAGCTTCATCTTCTTCTCCTCTCTGAGTGAAGCCAATCCAGACAGATCCATATTCGTGAAGCAAAATAATCCTTGACCTTCTGCTTATCAAGGATTCATAAGATCTAAAGAGTGATCATCCACTTAGTGCTCAAAGATCCTCAGTGCTGCTGAAAGAGGATCTTGATTAGAAGAATTTTCCTCTTATAATTCTTCTGATTACTTCTTACTCTTACTCTTGTTCATATTTTGATTCATTTTATTATATTGTAAAAGAGTTTTAAGAATCCCTCTGCAAAGGATTTAGGATTGCTTCTAAGAGTCTCCTTACCAAAAGACTTAGTGGTTCTAAGAGTCTCCTTATCAAAAGACTCAGTGGTTCTAATAGTCTCCTTATCAAAAGATTCAGTGGTTCTAAGAGTCTCCTTATCAAAAGACTCATCACTATGATAATGGATTCCTACAAAGTGGGTAGAAGAGTGGATGTACCCATAGTTTAAGAGAACCACTATAAGTTCTTGTGTCTTCTGTGTATGTGAATTCTCTGTGATTATCTCTTGTTTATTTTTATTATTCTGTGATTGCTTTAATTCTGGTTGGAATCTTGGATGTCTAGGAATTAGAATTAATTTTTTGTGCACTATTTATTAAAGGTTTTTAAGTCTCTATTCATGCCCCCTCTAGAGAATTTTCAGGGGATCAACTGTGCACTTTCAGACCGTCTGAGGATTCGACCGTTATTAAATGACCCTATAAAAGGGATACGACATGAAACATCTAACTCTAAATTCCTAATCATCATATTCAAAAGAAAAAGCTCTCTGTCGTCATTGTGCATTTTTCTATAAAAGAGCTCATAAACAGAGGAGAAATACTATGAAGCCAATCAATCAATTCTCCAGAAGAAAAGCTAAATGAACATGCTAATTCAAAAGGTTGATCTCTCTGCAATAAGATTTCAGAAGAAGCCATTTTTGTAATTGGCTTTAAGAAGACTCACTTTATTCAAGATAAACTATTCTAAGTCTAAAAAATCTCTGTAATCATTTATATTTTCTTCTGTAGGATTTTTGAGAATATCTTAGTATAAGGTCCTTTGAGGCTTGAGTGTAGGATCCTGTTGTTGGATCTGAGGTAGGGTTCCTATTGAGGACCTGAGGTAGGATTCATCTATTGAATTTGAGTGTAGGGCTTTTGTTGAAGGCCTGAGTGTTGGATCTCATTGAGATCTGAGGTAGGGTTCAAGGGTGAACCTGAGGTAGGGTTTTGCTATTAACATGAGTTGTAGGATTCTTTATAAATCTGAGTGTAGGATCCCGAGGAAGGGGATCTAAGGTAAGGAATTAGTTTGTATTCCTGAGGTATGAGTCAAGGACTCTGAGTTGTAATATCTGTGAAGGAGATATGAGATTTGAAGAAGATTGTTGAGGCTAGCACACTGCTAGATAGGCACAGGGGAAAATGGATGTACTCATATTGGGGAACCACTATAAATTCTGTGTTTACAATGGTGTGATTGTTCTGTGATTGCTTATATTTCTTTGTTTATCAAAAAACTTTAAAATAGCCCAAACACCTATTCACCCCCTCTTGGTGGTAGATCCTTGCTCTTTCAGAGGGGCCTCTTCCAAGATCCTCACATCAACTCACCCATATAAACCAAACGAGACACAGTATGCATCGTCGTTCTTCTCACCGTCCTCCATCCAGGGAGGAAGGCGCGAGCTGAGGCGAACCTCATTCTTTTCCTTGTCCCAGGCGAGAAGCGACTGACGGTGAAGGTCAATCTTCCTTGCCCCTTGCCCAAAATTAGGATGCGCGCAAGGATTGCTAGACTAATCCTTGCTTGCTTCTTCTCGAACACCCTTGCGAGTAATTGATTTCCCCCGCAGGGTATTCCTATAATTTGTTGGGGCTTGGATGATGAATGCCGAGATTGACCAAATTATCATTTTGTGTCGAAGACACCTTGTCTGGGCTATTGCAGGAGTCCTCCAAACATAACGGATGTGTGTGTTTGCCAGAGGTTACAAGAGGAGTGGTATAGCCATCTATGAGGAGGATGAGAGTCAGAACGGTGCAGGTTCCTAAATAGCAATGATCATTAATGAACATTAAAAGGCTAAGATCTAAAAGCTGCAAATTCGCATACCTTCCTCAGGCGATACATAGGGAAGTTGGTCTACTCGATGTCGCCAGAAGACAACACCAAATTTTTGACCCGTCGGCACCTTTCGCAACTCTTCTCACGATCCTTGTAGGATTTGGGCAAGGAAGACTTCAGCCGACTTCTGCTGCGATCGACACGGAAGAGTGTCAAAGTCGCCTAACATGAAGATAAACTGCTCATTCCAGTGGTGAATCTTGTTCGATGTGCCAAAAAGCGAGCATGTATGGATGCCACAGTAGAGCACGTCGTCTTTAGCCACACCAACATAGAAGACCTTCCGAAAGACATTCACGTCGAACTAAATCTTCTTCATGCACAGGAAACACAAATAACCAATGATAATTACTATACCATTGGTATTGATATGTGCAGGCACCAATCCGTAGTAGCGGAGGATCTGGCAGATCTTCGTCCATAAGGGAAGTCATAACCCAACTTCAAAGTGACCAAGAGGGAATGCGAGGTGGTCGATAAAAAGGTGTTTACTCGCTCATCCTTTCCAGCCAATCTCGTTATTGGGAACTTTGCCCACAATGTTCCTAATTTGAATAAGTCCTCAAGACATGGATAAACACACTATGCATTTGATGCATATGTTTAGTTGTGTTGATTTCAGGTATTAGATAGTGCAAGCCTAGCATAGGGCTAGACTTAGTGTCATCAGACATTGTTTTGCCGATGTAATCCCTCATTGTGCAAAACACCATGTCGACCTACTATCTATACTATGTTAGACTTGTCACTCACTCATAAACAACAGGGAGAAAGGTTTAGAAAGTAGGGTGGAGCAAAAGATCAGAATTTAGGAAGATAATCAAATATCGTCTTGAAGAGGTAAACATATCATCTTGAATAGGTAGACATATCGCATTGATAACCTTAAGCTTAGCTTCACAGCTAAAGTCTCAAATATCATCTTGACCATACACAATACAAGACGATATCGCTTTGACAGGTATCAGTTATTAAAATATCGTCTAGAAGAAGATCAACAAGATAGTTATCATCTTGACAGAGTTGATGTTTATACACATCATATTGATGACTAAAAGTCTTTCGTATAGGAGGTCTTACGCTAATTAAAGATCGTAGAGATAAAGGAATATCGTTTGGAAGCCCTTCATTGAAGATGAAATTACTCTAAGTCAATTGTCGTCAAGACAAAATGAAATGTCGTTGAGAAGCCTACACGACAATTCAGAAGCATGTTGAGTTGAGAAAGTTTAAATAGATATCATTTAGATATGGATCCCCTATTACCAAAACAAAAGTTTAAATCTAAGTGTTAAGTATTATCGTCTTGACAAGCTGAAATATCATCTTGATAAGCTTAATCGGCTTGAAGGCAGTGGCTGTGTTAAATTCAAATATCGTCTTGATAAGCTGAAATGTTGTCTTGATAAGCTTAACAATTGGCTTGAAGACAATGGTCATGTTGAATTCAAATACCATCTTGAAGACTACAAGTATCATCGAGATGAGGTTTTATCTACTTGATGGATATACATCTTTGTTAGAAGTTAACTCCAAGTCAGGAAGAGTTAGTATCGGCTTGAAGACTCAAATGTCATTGTGAAGAGATAAAATGTCGTCGAGAAAACTTGCATATCGTTGAGACAACTTGCATATCATCGAGACAGTTCAATTCATGGGAATTCAAAACTCTGCCATCATCGATTCTGCCAATCAGATCAGTCCTTTAAGGAAAGAGATTTCTGACATAAAGTTTTTTCGATTCGACTGTTAGTAACCTCAGTCATATAAATACATCTGATATGAAAGGGAAAACCCTAATCCTAAGTTTCCGAATCAATCGAATAGTCTTTATGAAGAACAGCCGCAAACTACAAGTGCAGAGAAAATATCAAGAAGTAGACACTCAAAAGATTAACTCAAGTGCTCCTAAGTTTTCTCCAGATTATTTACTCTCAAATCTCTCAAAAGCAAGTCATTTTCTCTGATATCTAAGTTCAAATCAGATCAAGCTTTCAAAGAAGATTATATACAGATCTGTTGCTGATCCAGGAAGGTTGTTATCATCCAGCCAAGAAGAATAAATTATTCAAGATCTACTCTTTGAGTATAAGAAAAGTTGTAACATACTTATTCTACTTCTTCTGTAGGATCTCTCTGAGATCTGAGTGTTAGGTCATTTGTGACCTGAGGTAGGGTTCAGTGTGAGCCTGAGGTAGGATTCAAGATTGAATCTGAGCTGCAAGAGTTGTATACTCTGAGATGTAGGATCCTGTATTTAGGATCTGAGGTGGGGTCCTGTGTGACCTGAGGTAGGGTTCTGGATTGAACCTGAGTTAGGATTCCAGCTGTGAATCTGAGTGTAGGATCCTTAGCTAGGGGATCTGAGGTAGTGGATCGGCTAGCATCCCTGAGGTAAGAGTTTGACTCTGAGTTGTAAGAACTGTGGATCTGAGTTGTTGGTGGAGATTGTCGAGGCTAGCACACTGCTAGATATGCAAAGGGGGAAAGTGGACATACCCAAGATTAGGGAACCACTATATATTTCTGTGTTTGTGGTGCTTTCTGTGTTTGTCTTTTTAATACTTTTATTATTCCGCATTTAGTTTTAAAAAGCAAACATCACCTATTCACCTTTTAGGTGAAGATTAGACTATCTCATATCTTACAAGTGGTATCATAGGGGGGTTGTTCAAAGAGAGCTTAACAGCTTGAACAAGATCTATAAAAAGGGATTCAAAGACTAACCACCATGACTTCAAGATGAAGTTTCAAGGAACCAAGGTCTATGAAATTACCCATCTGCAGAAAAGAGAACTTTGGTATTTGGAAGGAGAGGGTCAAGTTCTTCATAGAAGCCTCTGATCCTAGGATTTTCATAATAGTTGAAGAAGGTCCTTTCATCCCTATGAAAGCATCAACAATAGATCCAGCTAGACAAGTTGCTAGGAAATATAATGGAATGACTAATGATGAAATCATCTTAGTCGCTATGGACAAGAGGGCTAAGAGCATCCTGGTCAGCTGTATTGATGATTCTACATTTCAGAATCTGATTCACTACAAGACAGTAAAAGAGATGTTGGATTCTCTTATTGTGTTCATGGAGGGGACTGAAGAAGTAAGAGATGATAGAAAATCTCTCCTCAACCATGAGTTTGAAGCATTCTGGCAAGATAAGAAGGACTCAATCTCTAATTGCTATGAAAAATTATTCATGATTGTGAATGGCTTGAGAACATATGGGAGAGAGTTCTCAAATTCTGATTTAAATGATAAGTTCCTAAAATCCTTGAACAAAGAATGGGATATAAAGATATGTTCCATTAGAGAAATGGGGAACCTTGTAAGAATGGATCCACAAAACTTATTTGGAAAGCTACTATCCCATGAACTACAACCGAATATAAGGAAAGTAGAAGAAGAAGGAAATAAGCCATCCTCCAAAGATGAATTAGTTGTTTTCATGGCTGAAAGCACAAGAAGAAGCATGGATGAATATCATATTCGACCAGCTAGATCTGATGAAGATATGGACTCAGAAGCCAACACTTCAGACTCTGAACTTTCTGATGAAGAGTTATATCTCCTCTACAAGCAATTCAAAAGACTGCTATCAATGAAAGGATATGACAAATATAGGCCATCCTCTTCCAGTTCTAGAATGTTTGGTCACAACTATGACAGAGAGAAGCACGAGTCCAAAGAGGATAGGTATGTCTCTAAACATAACAAACATATTTCCTCTAATGTTAATTGCTATGGTTGTCAAAAAGCAGGTCACATAATTACTGAATGCCCAGTATGGAGAAAAGAAAAGAAGAATGCCAAGTCTGATGAGTGAAGATCTCATAAGGGCAAGAAGCATGAGAGGAGCTTCATTGCCAAGAAGACCAAGACACTAAGTGGCAGCAGCAGTAACTCTTCTAAGTCTGAAGAAGAAGCCTACATTGGGCTTACTGCACTGTCTGAAGATGAGAGGCAAAATGATTATTCTCCTACTAGGGTGTGAATAAGGGCACCCTTATCCATGTCCCACAGTGAGTCTGAAGAAGAGGACTGTTATGGGCTTATGTCCATGACTGAAGAAGAAAGTCAGGATGAGTCCAAGTCGCCTACTAAGGTACAAATCAGAGCTCCCTTATCTGCTGCTGATTCTGAATCAGAAGTAGAATCTTATTATGAGTCTGATTCTGAATGATCATCCTCATCTGAGTCTGATCATGAGGATGAAGCTGATCTAGTGGATCAGTTTGGTGTCTTGCTGGATGCTCTAAAAAGAAGCAAAAAGCTTGTCAAGGCACAAACTGAGGAGATTGAATCTCACAGGCTTGCTAAATCTAAACTCCTTGAGAAAGCTGAGAAGCTAGCTCAAGTGAATGATGAACTCAGCAAGATAAGAGGGATCTCAAAGATCCAAATTGATACACTAAGTCAGAAGAACAATATCATCAAAGATCTTGAGGAGAAGCTCCTCATTGAGAGGAAGTTTGTGGCTAGATTTTCCAAACCACAAACTGTGATGTCAATTATTGATAGTTTTTTTGCACCATATAGAGGTGGTGTAGTATATACTAAGGAGGCAAACAAGGGCAATACCACCAAAGATCGAACTATTTTTCAAAAGGTGATATTTCCTACCAAGATTTATGATCATGATCTCTAATATGGATTTCTATCCAATGAGTGCTCTACCAGTGGAACAAAGCCACATAACTCAAAGAATAGAGCAAACATTGGATTAAATGTCTTCAAGGCACCTCATGAGGAAATTCAGATGAAAAATCATGGATCATTTGTATTTGGCTCTACAACACCAACAATAAAAGGAAAGGGAAAGACTATTCCACAAATGCCTATTCCTAAGATGAATCATGTGAATGTGCAGCCCACCTTCCATCATGCACACAACCACAAGATTTATCTAAGATATGCAAAGAATGTTCTAGCCTGCTCTTCTCATCATCAGCATCCTCACTCCAATTAGAAGGTGACTCAGAAGAGGAGGTACAATAGATTTGAATGCTAGTATTGTGGAAAAATTGGCCACTTTGCCATAGACTGTTGGTTCAATCCAACAGTGCCTAGGGCAAAGAATATGAGGCTTGCTAGTAGTGTTGTTAGAAGGCATCAAATTATTAGAACTAACAAGAACCTAGGACCCAAAATGGTTTGGGTTCCTAAGGTAAACTAATCTATTTTGCAGGATAGTCCAAAGGCCAACAAAACTCCAATATGGCATTTAGACAGTGAATGATCCAGGAAAATGACTGGAATAAGGAGCCATCTACAGGACTTATCTCTGATCAATCCCATACATTCAATAAGGGGGAGCATATATCAGATCTAATGAATTCAAGATGCACTTGAGATGGATTCAGTTGAGGGGGAGATTCATGATAAGATCTCAGCCCAAGATACTGTGAAGGTGTCTGGAAGTATTAGCAGTTGTTGAGAGGGAGACTCATTTAGAGTCATCTGTCCTAGATGATCAAGTGCAAGGATATACTGATCAACCAACTTATTAAGAAGTCAAAAAGTGGATAATATTACAAGAGACTATAATACTCAAGAACAGCAGAAATTGACAAGTCAAAAAGGGGGAGAAGAAATTAAAAAGTCAGAAGGGGGGTGGGGGGGGGGGGGGGAGGTAATAATGTAAGGTATTCTGAACCTCATTAGATGTACCACATGACTATTATTTTTGATATTTTTATTGTGTGTAGTTTATCATTGTTTGAGGTTCTGACTTTTTTAAATAGGGGGTGATTGTTGGGAACTTTGCCCACACTATTCCTGATTTGAAGAAGTCCTCAAGTCTAGGATAAACATATTATGTATTTGATGCATGTGTTTAGTTGTGTTGATTTCAGGTATTAGATAGTGCAAGCCTAGTATAGGGCTAGACTTAGTGTCATCTGACAAAGTTTTCTCAATGTAATCCCTCATTACGTATAACACCATGTCGACCTAAGATCTAGACTTTGTTAGACTTGTCACTCACTCATAAACAACAGGGAGAAAGGTCTAGAAAGTTGGGTGGAGCAAAAGAACAAAATTCAGGAAGATAGTCAAATATCATCTTGAAGAGGTAGACATATCATCTTGAAGAGGTAGATATATCATCTTGAAGAGGTAGACATATCTTCTTGAAGAGGTAGACATATCATCTTGATAACCTTAAGCTTCAAGACGATATCGTCTTGAAGCTTTACACCTAAAGTTTCAAATATCGTCTTGATAATACACAATACAAGATGATATCGCTTTGACAGGTATCAGTTATTCAAATATCATCTTGAACAAGATCAACAAGATAATTATCGTCTTAACAGAGATGAAGTTTATGCATATCATGTTGATGACTGAATGTCTTTCATAGAGAAGGTCTAACGCTAGTAAAGATCATAGAGATAAAAGAATATCACTTGGAAGCCCTTCATTGAAGATGAAAATACTCTAAGTCAATTGTCGTCGAGACAAAATGAAATGTCATCGAGAAGCCTACACGACAATTCATAAGCATGTTGAGTTGAGAAAGTTTAAATCCATATCGTCTAGATATGGCTCCCATGTTGCCAAAACAAAAGCTCAGATCAAAGTGTTAAGTCTTATCGTCTTGACAAGTTGAAATGTCATCATGATAAGCTTAACAATCGGTATGAAGGCAGTGGTCGTGTTGAATTCAAATATCGTCTTGATAAGCTGAAATGTCGTCTTGATAAGCTTAACAACTGGCTTGAAGATAATGGTCATGTCGAATTCAAATATTGTCATTAAGACCATAAGTTTCGTCGAGATAAGGTTTTATCTGCTTGATGGCTATGCATCTTTGTTAAAAGTTAACTCCAAGTCAGGAAGAGTTAGTATCGGCTTGAAGACTCAAATGTCATCGTGAAGAGATAAAATGTCATTGAGACAACTTGCATATTGTTGAGACAGTTCAATTCATGGGAATTCAAATCTCTGTCTCCGCCGATTACGCCAATCAGACCAGTCGTTTAAGGAAAGAGATTTCTGACATAAAGTTTCTTCGATTCGACCATTAGTAAGCTCAATCTTATAAATACATGAGATGTAAAAGGAAAACCCTAATCCTAAGTTTTTGAATCAATCAAACAGTCTTTCTGAAGAACAGCCGCAACTCCAAGTGTAGAGAAAATATCAAGAAGGAGACGCTCAAAAGATTAACTCAAGTGCTCCTAAGTTTGCTACAGGTTATTTACTCTCAAATCTCTTAAAAGCAGGTCATTTTCTCTCATATCTAGGTTCAGATCAGATCAAGCTTTCAAAGAAGATTATATCCAGATCTATTGTTGATCCAGGAAGGCTATTATCATCCAGCCAAGAAGACTCTATTATTCAAGATCTATTCCTAGAGTTTAAGAAAAGTTGTAACATACTTATTCTACTTATTCTGTAGGATCTCTCTGAGATCTGAGTGTTAGGTCCTGTGTGACCTGAGGTAGGGTCCTGTGTGAGCTTGAGGTAGGTTTCAAGATTGAATCTGAGATGTAGGAGTTGTATTGAGTTATAGGATCTGCATTTGGGGTTTGAGGTAGGGTCCTGTGTGACCTGTGGTAGGGCTCTAGATTGAACCTAAGGTAGGATTCCAGCTGTGAATCTGAGTGTTGGATCCTGAGCTAGGGGATCTGAGTTAGGGGATCAACTAATATCCCTAAGGCCAGAGTTTAACTCTGAGTTGTAAGATCCGTGGATCTGAGTTGTTGGTGGAGATTGTCGAGGCTAACACACTACTAGATATGCAAAGGGGGAAGTGGGCATACCCAATATTAGAGAACCACTATAGATTTTTGTGTTTGTGGTGCTTTATGTGTTTTCTTTTAAATACTTTTATTATTCTGCAATTAGTTTAAAAAGAAGACATCAACTATTCACCCCTATAACGCCCCTGATTTTCGTCAATTATTTTACGTACCCGTTGTGACGTAATTTTGACGTAAGGGCATTACGTTAGCTCTTTTGGTAGTGTTTCAAGCCTTAACTTAGTTGGAGCTCGTGATTCAGATCGAGCGTGCGAGATTTCGCATCGTTTCAAGTTAAAGTGAAGGTTTGGAGTAATTATCAAGATTTTAGCTTCAGGAGGCTTTATCCGGAGTTTGGCTTGTCGGAATTGAATTCTGACTTCGCCGTTGGATTCGTAGCGCCGTGTTTTAGTTAGGGTGCGAATTTCGTAGAAATCCGAGGTGTTTTGGTCGCCCTCGCAGTTTTAAGTAATTTGGAGGATTAATTAATTATTTAAATAATAAATTTAGGTTATATATAAGCCAAAAATCCCCTCCTCCTATTCATCTTCCTTTTCCTCGATCAAAATCAGCCGCTGAGGGTTAGGGCGAGAGCGGAGCTTCGGAGAACTTCCGGCCGGTGATTTCTAGGGCTGTAGTGGTCGGATTCGGGATTGGTTTGAAGATTTGGAAAGCTCTCGGCGAGATCTTCGTCTTAGTGGTAAGCTTGTCTCTCTTCGTGGAGGTTTTGAAGTTTTGGTAGTGGCCTAACTCCTCCTTTTGGTCCGAATCGTTCTAGGTTTCCGTGCTCAGGAGTTTCCTTGGCTTTCGGAGTGAAGTTAGTGGAGTTCTGCAAGGTTAAGGCAAGTGGTTTCTTCCTCTTTCTCTCTTGATTCTTTTGATGGTTGGTTTGCTCGTTTTGAGCTCTTGTCATGCTGATTAGCAAGAGTTTTGTGTGTTTGGTGTAGTAACTTATGATCTAGAACCTCCCCTTGATTTCCTCCTCCTCAATCTTACCCTGGTATCTAGTTTTTCCCTGGAGAAAACTGTGGTTGATACAATCCCCTTGTTCTTGCTGTAGCTCGAGAGCAGCTTTGGATTTCTCGAGACATGACTGTCTCTGCCCTTTGGATTTCTCGAGACATGACTGTCTCTGCCCTTTGGATTTCTCGAGACATGACTGTCTCTGCCCTTTGGATTTCTCGAGACATGACTGTCTCTGCCCTTTGGATTTCTCGAGACATGACTGTCTCTGCCCTTTGGATTTCTCGAGACATGACTGTCTCTGCCCTTTGGATTTCTCGAGACATGACTGTCTCTGCCCTTTGGATTTCTCGATACATGACTGTCTCTGCCCCTTTGGATTTCTCGAGACATGACTGTCTCTGCCCTTTGGATTTCTCGAGACATGACTGTCTCTGCCCTTTGGATTTCTCGAGACATAACAGTCTCTGCCCTTTGGATTTCTCGAGACATGACTGTCTCTGCCCTTTGGATTTCTCGAGACATGACTGTCTCTGCCCTTTGATCTCTCGAAAACTCATTTGACCCCTGCCTTTGTATTTCTCGAGACATGATTGTCTCTGCTGTAGATTTCTCGAGACATGAGTGCGTTCTCGAGAACTTTGATTCCCTGCTCCTTGATTTCTTCTGGATTTCTCGTGAAATGTCATACCTGCACTCTTTGCTATCTCGAGAGGTTCTGTTCTGTCTATGGAGTCCTCGAGAACTTTATCCTCAGCCCTTTGTTCCCTAGTGTTCGAGTTATGTCCTCGATTCCTTGCCCTTTTCATTTCTCGAGAAACCTTGGTGTTGCCCTCCATGTTTTCGTCTTGGAAGATCACGTTTGATGTGATTTTGTGCAGTTTCCGGTGGTGGGATTTCAAAAATTTTGGACGGGGCTCTGCCCCGCACCCCGCAAGACTACCGCCAGGGGCGCTGCCCCTTGGACCCCGTTAGGGGCTCTGCCCCTAAGACCCCGCCAGGGGCGCGGCCCCTTGGAACCCCGCCATGAGCGCATGTGATTTCATTGCGATTCTCATGTTTAAATCTTGTGTCCTCTCAAGCGCACAAGGATGTTGCCAGTATCCCTTCGGTGCTCCTGATCTTGAATCCCTTTTGCTTGAATTCTTTTACTCGTGGTGGTCTGATAATGTTTGAGTTTACTCTTATGATTCGTCATGAGTTATGCCTCTGATTACTTCCCCTCCTTCTTGAAACCTTGTGCCTCTTACAAGGGTACAAGGAGTTTTGCCCAAGTCTCTTGGGTGTCCTTGATCGTGAATCCCTCGAGCTTGAAACCCTTTGCCTTTTTGGTTCAATGACTCCGAGTTTCCCCTTATGAATCGTTTGATCAGCAGTTATCTCATGGTGACCCTATCCTTAGGGTGTTTCTTCTTAGTATTTGTGATGTTAGCAGTATGCGGTGATGTTGCTAATAACTGCATTGCGTCTTTGATCATGTTTACCTCCTATCGAAATTCTAAACCTGCTGTGATCTTGCAAATCCTTGGTTTCGCTTGTGATTCATCTTGATCGGTGTGTGCCTTGATTTGACCCTATCTCTTAGGGTATCCCTGTTGATTGTTTCTCGGGCTTCGTCCCGTGTCTTAATGATTTAATTAAAAATGAATATATGCTTTTAGCATTGCACGGTGGCCATTTCAAGGACGTGATCAGCAGGCATTGCCTGTGTTCTTATGGGCCGTGTTTGGGTGATAGGGTAATAGAAACCACCACCAGTTTGGGCTTGGGTTGCGGAGGTAAGAAACCGCACCCGTTTATTTGAGCTGATCAGTCTCATGTATGAAAAATTTACAAGATAATTAATTTATACTTGCTTCTACTTATGATATTTGGTTGTACTTGGTGCTTTGCTTAGCTCCTTGTCTCAGAGCTTCTTTTTCAGTGAATCAGGCTTGAGTTGGTACCCCGTATGCCTTTATTGCTTGTCTTTTCCTTATTTCTTGCCACTTGCAATTCCCTTGCTGAGGCGTTCTTGTTTATTGAATGCCTCAGGTTTCAGAGCCGTAGCGGTTAGTGGAGTAGCCCGAAGTCTTCAGGAGTTTTTAGCTGATGTTTACCCCGCTGCTGCGAGGTAGTAGTAGTTGTTGTTGTTTGCTTCTCCTTGTGTTCAGACATGCTAGTTTGGGCCAATGGGTTAGTGTCAGCTTGTTGACGCCCATTGTGCCTCTTTGATACTTTATAGTTCACTTACCAGTTTATGCCACTGCTTTTAGATCTGATACCTTACGCTCTGGGAATGATTTATGACTAGGTGCATTATAGTGATAAAATGGCTTTTCATTCATCTTCATCTCATCATTTTTAACTAAAACCCTTAGTCTTAAAGTCACCTAAAGATATTTTCTATACTTATACTGCGCCTAGATAAGTGCATATCATCTACTTTATGTCCTGCCTTCACGTGCATATAGGACCTTAAATGAACTAAATCAAGTGTTTTCCGCTGCAGTTACATATATAATCTTCTCTGTGGACTAGTTGATCCACGAACTGAGAGACACAGTTCTTACTCTAAACCCTAATAAATGATTTCAAATAATGATTATCATGCAATCATGTTTTCAATTATCAAGTAATAGGATCCCGCCTGAGCGTCTGCAGTTGTCTCCTGCATGACGTGGCATCATGACGCCTATTTTCTCTTCCTCTGATATTCTTAATTCCTGAGAAAATGCGGGTTGTGACAACCCCCCTTTAGGTGAATATTAGACTATCCCATATCTTACACTCGCCTTGTAGCCCTCCGGGAGAAATTGGTGATGATGCTCTCTTGATCATCATGGCGAGTAATTGATTTCTTAAACTTCAAGATAGTAAAATTCTACGCGTAGCTCAGGCGGCAAGTTGTAGCTTCATCTTCCGACGCCTTTGAGTTTGCGAGGAAGAAACATTATTGTAAACTCGTACGCTGTAACTCAATGAAGGAAACCTAGTCACAGAAAGTGCATCATTTCCAGACCCTTCCACCTATTTATAGACGTCAGAAGGGGGTCTTGGAGCAAGTCACGTGGCGAGTATACCCAAAACTCGCAAAACCCTTCAGACGAACAAGGCTCGCACGCCTGATCTCCTAGAAGACTAACTACCCAAATCGCATACGCCAAAATACTATAAGAAATAGATTTGTGCTACCTACGATATGGTCAAGCATACTCGCAACAAGAAATGAAATCTAAGATGTTCGCAATAAATGGAAAATGTTCTAAATAAATTCAAATATAAATAGCTACAAAGTACATAACACAAGTTACAAATAATAAAGTCGCCAACTTAAAGCATCAGCAGATTTCCGCTCCTATCTGAATTCTGCACGTGGCACTTGTCCACCCAATCTTGGATGCCAGACAAAGTTCTTCATTCCCCCTCGTCATGTACTCCTCGCTTCGGTGGATATGATCTTCCATATGTTAAAAGTACCAACGGGGCCCAAACTCGCGCAAATTCTTTGAAGGTCATTGTAACACCCCAAAGCAGGCCGACAACATCATCATGTGTGTCTGGGATGTAGCCCATTTGTAACCCCAATGCCTCCTTGTGCCTATTTATCAGCACAGTATGTTGTTGAGCGCGGGATTCGATCCCTCCACCTCCTGGATAAGAGAGCCTTCAAACTGCTCATCATCACCAATTGGACCAACCTCATCCTGCATGTCTGGGCTGTATCCCATGTGCAACCCCAACGCCTCCCTGTGCTTGTTTCTCAGCACAGTGCATTATTGAGGGGGGATTCGATCCCTCCACCTCCTAGATAAGAGAGCCTTCAAACTGCTCATCATCACCAATTGGGTTACATCTCAATTGGTGATGAGGAGCAGTTTGAAGGCTCTCTTATCCAGGAGGTGGAGGGATCAAATCCCCCTCAGCAACGCACTATACTGAGAAACAAGCACAGGGAGGTGTTCAGTTGCAAATGGGTTACAGCCCGGACACGCAGGATGAGGTTGCCGGCCAGCCCTGGGGTGTTACAGTTGGCCTGAAGAATATCCTGCTTGTGCTCCAAGTCAGCAATGTTCCTGTCTAGCTCGCTAATCACATAATATTTTTCCTTCGAGCCTTCCAAAATTATCGAATTCCTCGACCTGAGATACGCGCACCTCTAGCATAGCGGCTCTGCGATTCAACTCGCACTCTATCAGCCGGTCGATCTTGGCTTTGAACTTAAGGTAGGCAACAATTGTTCTTATTTGATACTCGCATATCGACAAACCGACAGCGTCTATGAGAGCAGCTCCCGGAGAAGTCTCCCTAGATTTGAAAAAGATTAGGTTAGGGGTGCAAGGATCTTATGGTAAGTAAAGCGACAGAGTGAAAAGGTGGAGTACAAGAGCACGAGGTATGATGCCTCTGCCCTTATTGAGGCGAATCGCGATGAGGAAATAGAGAGCGACGAGGTGCCGGAGATCGGCAAGGAGAGGGGATTCGAAGAAGCGATCCCCACTGCCCCCCCCCCCCTGATCAAACACCATGATGAGAACACTCTGGCGGAAGTGACCAGTGGCGCAAGATGTCCTACCACTGGGAAGATGACTCCAGGGGTGCCTTCCAGCGATCAGAGCGAACCTCAAAGGTTGCCTGCTTCCCCTATCGGAGGAAGCTGCGAGAGGACGGGAGCCTGGGAGACCATCATGGAAGGGAGAATGCCCGCGAGAATAGGAGGTTGTGGAGGAAGCTTATCTAAGGTGGGAGTAGGCACGCTACTCGCAGGGATCGTAAGGAGGCTGGTCCTTTTGGAGGATGAAGAACCCACTCCAGTGTGAACCTTCCCGCTACCCAGGGAAGGGCGCACGACATTACAACCCTCACCTCTTGAAGATGCCAAGGTAGTGTTCAGCAGAGTAGATCACAGAGGAGCGACATTATGGGGGACCTTGGCAGTGGTAGACAATCTCGCACGTTTAAAGTTCCCCGCGCTGGCAAAACTACACGAAAAGGGAAAGAAGAGTTATTGCAAGTAAAATAAATTAGCTTAACCATCTGTCTTGGGGAATATGTTTTAACCTCGCGAGGAGGGATCAGGTTGACCCTGAGCCCGAGTCTCATCTGGAGTTCTCGCGGATTCCTTTTCCAGTGCGAGAGTTATCAGAATCTCGGCCACAAGATGCTCAAATTTGTCGCTTAACCCTGCCTAATTTAGGGCCTTCTGAGATACCTCAGGGATGTCCTGTTCAGTTTCCCCCTGAGGGATATCAGTGGCAAACATCGGTTCTTTCGGCGCCTCTATCGTGGTCTTCACCCTATTCGCTTGCGAGTATCATTGTCGGCTTGACGTGTTTTAGGGGTGATCTTCTTCAGCAAGACCATCAGTAAGGAATTCTTAGCAACAACAACTTCTGGAGAAATCGGCATCTCGCGCAAAGTCATAAAGGACACCCCAAGAGAAAATACCCCCTTATTTATAGGCATCCGAAGAACTCATCCGGCAATACTGAGTAAGGTTGACTTCTCATCAAAGCAACTATCTGAATAAGGGTTGGATGACTATTTCCGACCTCTATAAGAGCTCGCAAAGAACAGGGATAGTGTACAACCCATATTCGTTGAAGGTGGGTCCATTTGGGCTACATAAGCAGAAGTCAAAATTAGGGTTCATCCAAGAGGACGGTGTCATCAAAGGGAGACTATCCCTTGTTACTCATAGGTTAGGCGAGTATCCTTGATAACCCGCCACTATGGGAGAATAATCATGGTTGTCAGATAGTTGGCAGGGATGCCCTTAAGGCGCAAAGCAGGTATTTAGCAGGGGCATTGTATTCTCACATACATACCCCCTAGGATTTCCCTATAAATAGACCCCAGGGATATCAGTAATGACACATTGAAATCTTGAGAACACCCCCCACTCTTAAGCTCACTACTGTTCAAGTGGTGCCTTCCTCATACCTAGCTCATACTTTCAATTTTGGAGCGGAAGCTCTTCTAGACTTCTGGGTATGTGGCGGGACCTCCCTGCTGAAGCATCTGGGTGTGCTTATAAACATTTCTTTCTTTTCTTTGCTCTTGCTATCAGTTCTGTGGCATTCGATCGCGGGACCAGTAACCTTACCTTAGACTATATTTAGGTCTTAACACTTAGAGCTATGATTTTCTTGGCTCCAACAAGAGGGAGGTTCACCTCCTAGGGTAAACCTTAATGAATCAAGATCCTGAGATCTGAATATCTCATTCTCTCTAGAAATATGAGATGTCTTTTCTAAGAAATTTTACCTCTACCTTAGGATCTTTCATGAGCAGCCGTGGCATGCTTACTTCATGGAAATCTAAGGTTGACGTATACATTAACTCATTTGATACAACTATTCTTGACTCTATCTTTCCACGATCTCCCATTCCTCAGAAGATAGAAGCTGTAAGAAGTTGGAATGAATCATTCTTTAAAGAAATCTCCTCAGAAAGTGAAGGAGAACCTGATGCCCATTACTTAGCATCTATGGAGGAAGAATGTTGCACTTCTCCAAATGAAAAGGAAAGTCACTGCAGATCTATGTAATGCAACACACCTCAAGTAAAAGATGATGAATGTAGTAATTATGAAAAAGAATAATGTTGTAGTTCACAACATGAAGAAAAAAATCTCAAAATCTTCTGAGATAATAGATTTTTGGATCATTTGATTTTAGTAATCCTAACTTCAGAAATATTTTTGAAAATCTTTGCCAAAATAATCTTAAATATGAAAGGAGAATTAAGGGCCTATTTGGCTAAGTTGTAGCGCAGGGAGAAGCAATGGTGGTAAATAGTGGTGCAGGACTCTGTTGTTTTGTAGTGGTGGAAAAATTCATAAAACCGTTTGGAAAACTGTATTTGTAGTGCTGTATGAAACAGTGGTGCAGAATTAAACAGTAATGAAAATAAAATAGTAATAAAAATTAAACAGTAATGAAAATTAAACAGCACTGAAAATTAAACAGTACCCATAATTTACGAAGTCCAACTAAAAATTAAACAATATGCTCGATATAAATATTTGCAATAAATATAATTCAATTAGATGACAGTCTTTTTTCTCCAACGCAAATAAATGTCATCTATAAAAGAGGATTATGCTAGATTAGATAAATTTAATATAAAATAAATAGTTTATTTGCTAAACTACATATGTTTGAATTGTACCCGTGAGCATTTTCTAATTGGTCCTCAATGAATTCTCTCAAAGCAGACATCTCAGGTGCACCTGTCCCCTCATGTGTAATTAGCTCTACGCTCGGAGTTGTGACCCTGTCGGTTCATCGACGTTGTGCCTTATGTTCATATGCCTCTGGATGCATGAAGGTCTCATCAAGATCACATGCTCTAAACTCTGGATCAACCCTTGATGGATGCATTCTTATATAATTATGGAGGGCCATTGTAGGCACCACAATTATGCATTGCTTTGAAAATGAGTATTATGGCATCTTTCTTAGGATGCGCCATTTATTTTTCCATACGCCAAAGCTTCATTTGATAATAGTACGCAGAGATGAGTGCACTTGATTAAATATTTCATGGCGACATTCAATAGGCCGATCGCCACGAGCAAAGTCCGACAAGTGATATCTTGTTTCTGGGAATGGCTTTAGAAGACCTGTTTCTAACGGATATCCAGCATCAACCAGATAGTATTTCCCTATATTTAAATGATTAAATATAAGAAAGTTTTATATACTAAGTGATAAATAATAAACATTCATTATAAATGCGATGAAAATTTTACCTGAAGGCGCATATGGAAATTTACACCTTCTATCTCGCACAACTCGGTGATAAATGCGGCTATCATGAGTTGAACCCTCCCATCCAGGTACAACATATGCAAAGAACATATTGAAATCACACACTGTCATTACATTTTGAGTTGGTGATCCATGTCGGCCAATATATGCTACTTTCTCTTGTACCGGAATGCAAGCATCTACATGTGTCCCATCAATTGCTCCAATGTAGTCCTTAAAATAAGGCATGCACCTGCTATCATTTTTGATATGGGAGGGAATATGTCTGAATTGTGGATCAGTAGGTGCTATGATATCCATTGAAAGGCGTGCCAGTGCACATAGCCCTTTCTCGAAATATCGACTAATTGTTTCAGTTGAATGTTGGAAACGTTCAGACGTCTTTCTTATAGTTTCATGATGCCCAAGAATGTATAATGTCATTCCCAACACCTCCCGGGTTGCAGTCCTTCTGGATCCTTTTAATTCACATGATTGTTGTAACAAGTTCAATAGGTCCAAAAAGATTTGTTTTGATATGAGAAAATTATCGAAAAACCTTCCTGGATGCACTTCTAATAACTCTGTGTCCCATTTGTCCCTAGTTGGCTTTGAGGTCATGCAAGGTATCTTATTAGGAGACGGAAATACGTATTCACCTATTACATAAGCTGTTGTCGCTATGAGATTCTGGTAAATAATACATCGTTGTTGTCGGTTCATTTGGTGAATTAACATGATCTCTTCGTCATAAATCATAACATCGTTATCATTGTTCTGTTCTTCCATAATGATAACCTAAGCAATATATAAGCATGGACGTAAACAAAGTAAGAAGACATCGGACATTAATAACAAATATCAACACAAAATATTACAATTACAATAATATTAAAAGGAAACACATGATCCCAAAATAATACAAAACATGATTTACATGATATTAGTACAAAATAAGACAAAACATGATTTACATATCATAACAAGCACATGATCCCAAAATATGTCGCTGCAATAATATTAAAAGGAAGCACATGATCCCAAAATATTATACGACAAAACTATAAAGCCTTCACTTCAGCGATTCCATGCAACGTTTCTTCAACCACGACACCATCCTATCAACTAGGAGATTCATGAAAATTATCCTGTTGCTGAGATTAATGAAGTGCAACGTGGCAAACTCATACAAGTCCTCATCATCGAAAAACTCTGGAAACTTCTCTAGCTCGTGTATTGCTTCACTCAACATAGAATACTAGGAGGAACAATTGGTGTTGCAATTGTAAGCCCCACAGATCGTGTTATGTCCAGTAACTGATCAACTCGTGCCAGCATGGCATCTTTTGTGCCTACTTCTTTTATGTTACCTTTACGGAATCTTTTTATGCCTGACGACATTTTTGACGTCGAGCCATGTGTAGTCTATAGAAATTATGTATCCAAAAATTCTGATTTTTGGACAACATGTGAATCCCACAATGTTACATGCATGGTACAATTTCCAGCTCATTTGGTTGAGTCAAAAGGTGGGGTCACACAGATTTGTGTCTAGGGTTCACTTTGTACACACTGCACCAAAACAGGTGCCTAGGGAGTTATGGTACACCGAATTATCTGAAACAAATTTCTATGTGTGGTTAATATATTGATCTACATTTTCTTATTGAAGACTTTCCATGGTTCAGGCTCTGAGGTACCTAAATAATTCCTTGAACCTAAGCATGAAGTGTGACAATAACACACAAATATGGTCTATGCACACCAACTCCCATACACCATTATCTCATGTAAGTACAATATACCAACATGAAGAGGTCCAAATGACCTAATATTTTTACCAGTAACTTCACATGATCTAATAAACATACCATCCAAGATTTGGGTCAATTTAACCTAGTCTAGCCACATTAATTTCAAAGATATGAAAAATCACATTTCTAATAAAACTATATAAAAATGATGCCCAAAAATTCTGATTTTTGGGTAGGGGTGTGTCTAGCACGTATACTTGCATGGACAAATTATTAGGCCCATGCTATCAGCCATGTGTAGTCTATACACATTTTAATGACTGGTCATATTAAATGCTTCACCAAGCTGCCATTTGGCATGGAATTGGCTGTATTTCGGTTGAGGGTTGCATGGGGAGTTAAGGGGAATGCTTTGGGAGAGGAATTGAGTGCCAAGTGGAGCCAATTCCATGAATTCTTCTTTTGTCTCATATTCAAAATTGGGGGTTTCTCTAAATGGCCCTTGCATGTCTCTTCTTTTCTGAAATTGGAGGACAAGGGGGGTAATTGTGTTCATGGGCTGCAGGATGGGCTGCCCATGAGGGCTTTATTCTATAGGAATTAGTTTAACCCCTTGATTTTCTCATTTAGGTCAATTTGACCAAAGATGACTTTGGGGTTGACTTGCTCAAATTGATGAGGTGGTTGCCCCCATATGATGTCCATTTGTCCTATAACACCATCCAATGTTGCTTGGGTCATGGTGTGGTCAAAATTGAGCTAATTGATCCATTTAGGGTTGATTTGACCTAAATTGACCCAAAGTTAACTTTGGTCATTTTCATGCAATGGATTGAGACCTTTTGATTATTATTGACCTAATGGCCTCCCTTAATGGTTAGGAGGGTATTGGTGAAGTCAATTTGGCCAATTGAACGAAATTAGGATAAGTTGACCTATTTTGACTTTGGTCAATTTTATGCAATTGATTGAGCCCCTTTGATTATTATTAACCTAATGACCTCCCTTAATGGTTAGGAGGGTATTGGTGAAGTCAATTTGGCCAATTGAAGTCCAATTGAACCAAATTAGGATAAGTTGACCTATTTTGACTTTGGTCAATTTGGCTAGTTTGGTTGACCCCAATGAGTATGACAATTTGGTCTCCTTGAAGGGTTATGAGAGTCATGGTGAGGTTATATTGACATATTGAAGCTCATTTGGCTAACCCTAGGCTAGGTGACCCTAAATTGCTAAATACAGACCAAGGTGTTTTCATCTGGTCACTTAGACTTCAAAGGCCATTTTGGGTAAACCTAGTCTTATGTCATGACACTTGTCATGACAAAATACTCTTGGGGGTCTAGTTGTTCTAGGTATGTTACATTACGTGGCAAAGTGCCAAACGTGTGCGTTAATGAAGGCCGAGTTTCAACGACTAGGTGAATTCTTGAAGTCATTGCCAATTCCAGAGTGGAAAATTGATGATATTTCCATGGACTTTATGCATGGGTTGCCAAAGTCAGGGTAGAAAAATGACTGGATCTGGGTGATCATTAATCAGTTGACTAAGGTTGCACATTTTATTCTGAATTAGAAAAGCGATTCAGTGGAGAAGCTGGCAAAGCTTTATGTGGAGAGCATCGTCCGATTACATGGCGTCCCTCATAGTATTTTTAGCGATCGTGATGGACGATTCATGTTCGGTGATTGGAGGCATGTTCATCATTTGTTGGGCACGAAGCTCAAGTTTAGCACAACCTTCCATCCTCAAACAGATGGACAAACTGAGAGAACAAACCGGACAATGGAGGATATGCTTCGTATGTGTGTTTTGGATTTTGAACGGCGTTGGGAAGATCACCTTTATATGGTAGAGTTATCCTATAACAACAGTTATCAGGAGAGTATTTAGATGGGCCCGTTTGAAGCATTATATGGTAGGAGGTGTCGTACGCCTTTAGCATGGGTGGAGATCTGTGATGCCAAGCTTTTGAAGCGCAATGAGGTCGATGATGTGAGTGAGTCGATGCGAACCATTCGAGAGCGGTTGTTGACTGCCCAAGATGGGCAGGCAAAGTATTACAATGCCAAACACTGGAACGTAGAGTTCATAGTTGGTGATTGGGTGTATTTGAAAATAATGCCTTTCAAGAGAGCGTCGAGGATAAGACGCTTGAAGAAGCTGAGTCCGAGGTACTTAGGTCCACTCGAGATCATTGAGCGCATCGGCAAGGCAACTTATTGACTTACGTTGTTGACAAAGCTGAGTGGTTTCACAATGTCTTCCATATATCTATGCTCAGGAAGGCGGTGCGGGAGCCCGATTCTGTGTTGGAGGCTGATAGTGTGTCAGTGGATAGTTGCCTATCTACCAAGGTAACACCGACTTGCATCATCGATACTGATATTTGGTAGTTGCGAAGAAAGGCCATCAAAATGGTGAGAGTCCATTGGAACAATTTTGGCCGTGATGATCTCTCTTGGGAGCCAGAAGAGGTCATGTATGAGGAGTACCCCGATCTATTTACTCAGGTATGACGGAATTCATTTCATTGTTTATGCTTTAAATTTTGGGTCAAAATTTCGTTAAGGGGGAGAGAATTGTAACGCCCCAAAATTGTGCCTTGAAGATTAAATCATCGAATTCCATTGTGGGGGTGCGGATAGAAGTTGAAATACTTGAGATTTATGTTCTCGGTGTGCGAATAGTTGGGAGGGGTGTGCGGATAGCGATTTCAGTTAGGGTTTTAAGTAAAACCCCAACTCTCGCCATTCTCCTCCTACCTGGTCCTTCTCCTCTCTCTCATTTTCATGAATCCAGCCGCAAACACTCTCACCTAGCCCGATCTCTCCTTCCCTCTCTCTCTCTCTCACCCTCTCATTCTCGCGTGCGCCGGTGGGAGAGAAAAAGGAAGGCGATCCTTTCTCGTGAGCTGCCTAGAAGTCGCGAGACCCCCCTCCTCTCTCTTGATCCCTCTCGCCTAGAGATCTTATATGAATTCCCTCCCTCTCTTGGTCTCACCATCAAGAAGGAGGTGTAAGGGAGGAACCCTTGCCGCTGAACCTCCATTGATGTCGGTTAAGAGGAAGAAGAAGACCTCTAGTACGTTTCCCTACGCCGACCGAGAGCCCCTTGTCGAACCCTCCTGAACTATTACTGCTGTCGCGGTCGAGCAAGGCTGAGATCTGACCTACTCCTCTCTTTGCCGAGCCTTAGGCCGACCAAGTTGGGGTGGGGGGGGGGGGGGGGGGGGGGGGGGGTAGTGATCTCGTCATCGTGAGGGAGAAACCCTTGGTGTAGAGTTGTGTTGACGGAAATCGCTGCGAAAGGGAAAATCATAATTTAAACAACCGATATGATTTCAGATTTGTAGGAGGGGTGACGCTATAGTCATTCTTTGTGCAAGTTCCAATGCCTCTGCGACACGCGTCAAGGGTAGCGATTCCTTTCCCCGGTCTTAGGATTGTATTTTCTATACTTTTATGCTTGTGATGATTTTTGTGCAATGAGAGTCCTCTCACGCCATTTCGGTTGAGGACGGGGACTCCGCAAGGGCATGTGATTGTGACCTCGGCATATGTCTATGTGAGTTGCACGTAGAGTCCCTCTCCAGCTATGCGGTGGAGAGCAGGGACTATGCCAGGGTGTGGGATTGCGACCCCAGTGTACTCTTTCTATCTTTATTTTGCTTATGATGGCCACCCGCCTACAATTGGACATGACGCGTATTTCCCTCGGTTAAATGTGAACTGCCGGGTCGATTGTGTCCGTCTCTGGCAAATTTGTGTATTAGTGATTCGACGTGTGAGTCTGGATTTAGGCATATTGTGTAAAGCCTACCTGTACAACCCTCATCTCCGAGGGTAGGGCCCACTCAAAGCCACGTAGGAAGAAGTCAAGGTCAAAGGGTCAACAGAGAAGTCAACAATTCAAGACACAAGACAGCTCAGCCAGCAGGAGCAGAAGAAGGCCTAGGCGAGTAGGGGTGCACTTGCGCGGGTAGCCCGGATACTCGCCAAAAGGTGGGCGACCATAGGTGATTCTCGCCCCTTTGATGGGGAAGATCGCATCAATGTCGCTAGTCGCCAGGAAGGGGCTGGGCTATAAACACCCCTACCCCTTGGTTTTCCTATAAATAGGACCCCGGGGATACTTGGATTGGCATCGGAACTTGAGATTTTGTAACCCAGTTCTCGAATTCTCAAACCCGTCATCCTTAGCCACTACTCCCGGTACTAGCCAAGTAGGTGCCTTCCTCATACCCTGCTCGGCCATTTTTTGGTTGTGGAGGGGAAGTCTCTTCTGAGCTTTTGGGTACGTGGTGGGACCTCCCTGCTGCAGCGCTTGGGGTTCTGTTTGTTTCTCTTCTAGCTTCTTCATCGTTGCCAGCCAAGTCATCTCGTTGGACTGCTGGGCGAGTAGCCTCCGGCTGCATTGATCCGAATTTTGGAGCCTAGGAATTTCCTTGCTTCAACACTTTGGTGCGGTGAGCGTGGATCGTAGCCAGAGGAAAATGCTTATTGGAAAGGAGAGATGGTGGTTTTAGGCGACCATGAGGAGGCTGTCGGCAACTCGGCCGGTGGTGGTGAGTTCGTGACGTTAGCAGTCTTTGAGGAATTCGCACGGCGAATAGAGGGGTCCATGCGAGCAGCTCTCCAACCTCGCGCGGAAGGAACATCGACCTCGCCTCATTGCCCAATTTTGGCCGAAGAAAGTGCTCCCTCACGGTGAGCAAGGAAGGAACCTGAGGAATAGCCCGAGCGACCGAGGAGGTCGCAATTCTTCCCGCAGACCTCGCAAGGGGCTGGAGGAACCCATTTCTGAGGAGAGGAGGAGTAGGCGAGGTACTATGGTACCCGCCTTTTTAGCGATTATAGGGGTGATACTCCCCCAGCTGATGATCGTCGCCCGGTGAGAGGAAGGAGTCCCTTCTGTGAGGAGATTGTTGTTGCGCCCGTGCCGGAAGGCTTCAGAGACCCCGTGATGACTTTCTATTCTGGAAGAGATGACCCTGTCTGACACATCCAATGGTTCGAGGATGTAGCTTCCATCCGAACCATGTCAGATGCCTTCAAGTGCAGGCTCTTCGCCATCTCCTTCCGAGGGAAGGCCGGGGAATGGTTTCACCAGTTTCTAGTAGGTTCGATCTACTGCTTTGAAGACCTTTGCCGGGGGCTGACGATGCGGTTCTCCATGGCCAAGAGGTTGAAGAAGGAGGCAACCTCCCTCTTCTATTTGGTGCAAGGGGCCAAGGAGACGTTGGGGGATTATATCGACCACTTCCAGGAGGAGGTGTTGGACATCCAGGAGGTGGATGATCGCACCTTGCAGCTAGCCCTGACTTTCAGCCTTCGCGAAGGCCTCTTCATGTTGGAGCTCTGTAGGATCCCTCCCTATTCCTATGACAACCTCATCAAGAGGGCCAATCAATTTGTCCAGGGGGGAGGCCTCCAACCGCGGCTTCTTAGCTCGGCTTAGCAGGGCGACCCGGGAAGACGAGGAAGAAGAGGAGAGGATCCCCGAAAGGAAGAAGAAGGAAGAGCCCAAGAGGGCAGAGAAGAGAAAGCCAGAGGAGAGAAGAAGGGAGGAAAGGAAGAAAGAGGTGACCAGGAAGGAGGAGCCGAGAAAAAATGATGAGAGGAGACTTATCGTGGCCCCGGAGCATCGGTAGGAGGAGAGATGCTATCAATTCCCCGCTAAGCGGCTGCCTTGGAAGCCGACAGGGGGACCTCATCGTTAGGACAGGGGAAGGTGATCCCCGGAGAGAAGGCATTACGATCAGCCAGAGAGGCGTCAAGAAAGGAGGAGGGAAGAAGCGATGGCAGTTGCCCGGCGTGGCAACCGGCAGGGAAAGAAGAATTGGGGGAGGATGCAGCAGGCGGAGGAGGTCCCCCTCTTTTGTGACCTGCATCATGTAGCAGGTCACAGGACGATGGCTTTCCCAGATTTTTGGGAAGCCAGGAGAAGGATGGCAGCAGGAGAAGTGGGAGGGGAGCAGCGGAGGATTGAAGCCCCTATCAAGCCGCCGACAGTTTAGGCTGTCGGTCGAAGGAGGAATGAAGACCGCATCGACCATGGAGGTCGAGGAGACCTCGCCTAGGGTGGGAGAGGAGTTGGAGTGATCCACGGGGGAGCAGGGCTGGGAGATTGCCGCAAGTGGAGTCTCCATCAGATTTATCGAAGGAGTGTCGCTTCGACTTCCCATGCACCGCCCCCGTTGGAGGAGATCACCTTCTCAGAGGAGGACATGCTAGGAAATGACAATCCCTTCCATGATGCCCTCGTGATCCAGGATGCAATGGAGGACTTCACCGTTGATCGGATTCTAATTGATAACTGTAGTTCCGTGAACGTCATCTTCAAGGAGACATTCGACGGGCTGGGCGTCGGAGCGGCAAGAGTCCGGGCGCCGGATGGTCCCCTCTTTGGCTTCTCCGAAGAGAAGAAAGAGGTTGAAGGAGGAGTAGATCTCCTTGTAACTCTCGGTGGCACCCCTCTCCAGGGCCGTTTCTTAATCGTCGATGCCCCGAGTTGCTACAAGGCCATCTTTGGAAGGCCGCTTCTCAATACCTTCAAGGCCGTTCCATCCTCTTACCATCAATGCCTCAAGTACTGCCAGGGGGATGTTCAGGTGAGGATCAGGAGTGATCTAAGAGCCGCCCACGAGTGCTACCTTAGCTAGGTCAGCACTATCAGCTGGATGGCTGACGCGGAGGAGTTCGAAAGTGTGACAGGAGGCACAGCCCGGCTGGAAGCTTCTGAAGAGGTTGAAGAAATTGAGGTACTCTCCGCGACAGGAGTACCTGGGTTGCTGAAGATTGGAGGAGCGCTGAAGGTCAGCGAGAAGATGGAGATGGCGACGTGCCTACAAGAGAACGTCGACATCTTTGCTTGGAATGCTGCCGAGATGCCCAGGATTGATCCTGAGGTGGCCTGCCACCATCTCAACCTTGACCCCGGAGTCAAGCCCGTCCGCCAGAAGAAAAGTTCAAGTGCCATCATATTGGTCGGGCCTATCCGTGAAGAAGTGAAGAAGCTGGTGGATGCAGGCTTTGTGTCGGAGATCCAGTACCCAGGCTGGGTCTCGAATGTTATAATGGTCAAGAAAGCTGGGGGTAGCCGGAGGATGTGTGTGTTGGAGCATGCGTTCCGCACTCGTCCGATTTGAGAATAACAAATCCCGAATGTATTTGATCCTATTTTTTATTAATGGTGTGCAGATAATATGTGCAAGAATAACATGTTTGCAATTGGAGCAAAATACTAATTTTCCAGAAATTGGAGCTATCAGATTTCCGACAGCAGTACGGGATTTCCGACAGCGCACGATTTCTTCCGTTCTCCGATCTCTACTCAACGTTTTAGAGCTATCGGATTTCCGACAGCAGTAATGGATTTCTGACAGTGCACGATCTTCCCGTAACTCTACGACGTGCAGCAGTTACGCAAGCTAACGGATATCCGATAGTGCTATCGGATATCCGACAGCCCATGTCTCAGCCACGACTCAATCGCGATCGCCACTCTCCGCAAAAATGCCGAATACATGGGACACGTGGCACCTCTGGAGCTATCGGATTTTGGCGATAGCTAGCTAACGGATGGCGTTATATATCTTTTATAAAAAAGGGCTCAGAACTTTGTTTAATTCATGCTTTCAGATCTCCAAGTCCTTTCCTGAGTGCATACGAACCAGAGAGCTCCAGAACCTCATCAACTCCCATTTGTGCTTAGAAGGTTTGAAATTGAAGACGAGATCGGACGCGCTTCTACATCAACGATCATCTCGAGACTTTAACCTTCCTTTCAGAGATCTGAATTTCTAGGGAGTTCTTCATTTGATTTTGTATTTTCATTTATATACATTTCACTTTGTATTGGTAGGGAAATCATCTCCTTGTGCGTGACGTCTAAGTCCTTGCGTGGCTTAGGGGTAAATTGCTTCCTTGTGCGGAGCGTCCAAGTCCTTGCGTGGCTTGGTAGGAAATCGTGGCCTTGTGTGCTACGTCTAGATCTTGGGAAGATCTAGAGGATAGGCTTGGGCTTGGTCTAGGGAGAGACAAGTGATAGCCTTCCAATCCATAGGAGAAGGATTGGTAAACTCAAATTGTAGAAATTTTATTATCAAACTTGTGCCTTGATCTTAAGCATTGTTAAGATCACTTTTATTGTATGTCATTTTCTTAATTAATAAAATTATGACTTTCTTTTAATTGCAAATTTTATTGTTTAATTTTTAACTTAAAAATTTGTGTTTGAATTAATTTAAAATTTTCATAGTTTGAAAATTTTTATAAGTGATTTTTAGAAAAGCAAAATTTGCTTTAAAAATTCTTAAGTAAAAAATCATAATTTAAAAAGGCCCTTATTCACCCCCCCCCCCCCCCTCTAAGGGCGCCACAAGATCCAACAGGTGGTATCAGAGCCAGGTTACTCCAAAATGGTTTTACCACTGGGAGTAATGGCGCACAACGATCACGTGTTCGTTGAGGGGCAAGGAATTAGTAGGCCACCACTTTTTACGGGCATAGACTATAACTATTGGAAAACCCGAATGCGGTGTTTTCAAATAGCTCTCGACATAGAAGTTTGGAATATGGTCGAGACGAGTTATACTTCCCCAACAATTGTTGTAGGAGATGTAACTATGGACAAACCCAAAGACAAGTGGGATAACAATGATAAATTAAAATGTAAAAACAATGCAAAAGCCATGAATGCTTTATTTTGCGCACTAGATCGCACTGAATTTAATAGAGTTTGTGCTTGTGATACTGCATTTGAAATTTGGAATCTTGTAGAAATTACTCATGAAGGTACTTCGCAAGTAAAGGATTCAAAGCTATTTCAACTGGAGTTAGAGTTCAAAAGATTCAAAATGGAGGTGGATGAAGAAATTGATACAATGTACACACGATTCACTAAAATCGTGAACGATTCAAAGGTGTTGGGTAAGGTTTTCTCTAATGGTGATTTAGTAAGGAAAATCTTAAGATCACTTCCCCCGAAATTCAATCCTAAAATGACTGCAATTTCTGAGTCACATGATCTTAAGACCTTACAATTGGAGAGCCTCATTGGGAATCTAAAAACCCATGAAGTGGAGTTGAAGATTCAAAGCCAAGAGTACAATTTGGAGCCCAAAAAGAAGTGCTTGGCATTGAAATCTAAAAAGAAAATTGAAAGTGAGACTGAAGAAAGTGAGGAAGATGAAGAAGGACTGTTTGTGAGGAACTTTAAGAAGTTTATGAGAAATCCTGAGAGGAGAAACTCATTTAGAAATTTTTTCAAAAAGAAGTATTTTTCCTACAACAAAGGCAAAGGAAAAATGGATGATGAAGAAGAACGTCCGCTACCGGAATGCTATCATTGCAAAAAGATTGGACATATAAGAAGCAAGTGCCCAAAATATCTGAGAGAGCTGAAAGAGAAGAGGCACGATAAGAAGTTCAAAAAGAAGGTTCTGAAGGCGGAGACTTGGGATGACACAACTTCTGAAGGCTCAAGTGAAGCAAGCGATGAAGATAAAGAAGAAGCAAATGTATGCTTGATGGGGAAAGAAAATGCGTCATCTGACGACGATAGGAGTCCTCCAAAGCGACACTGAGGTAACTCCTCCATCTTATGATGATTTATATTCTGAATTTATGAAAACTTGCAAATTTTTGGATAAAAGCCTAAAGGAAATCGATTTTTTAAAATGTGAAAATAAAGATCTTTTGAAAGTAAATAAAAAGTTATAAAATGAGTTGAAATCTATTGGGAACGAGAAGGTAATTTGTCAAGAGTGTGATCACTCTTCGACAAGGATAAAAGAACTTGAAAACACTATTTCTAAGTCCCATAAAAAATTTGATCAACTTCTAAAAGAGAAAAAGGACTTAGAAATGGTTGTCAAAACTTCTCATTCTCAATTAGAGAATTACAAGAAAAATATTGCAAATCGATGTGGCATGATAGTAAAAGAAAATTCAATTTTAAAGTCCAAAGTAAATGAATTGAACATGGCAATTGGAAAATTTGGTGTTGGGAAAAAAATCTCTGGATATGATTTTAGGCAACCAATGCCATGGGTCAGCAAAATTTGGACTAAGATATGTTTCTGGAAGCTCTGGAAGCTATCAGAAAATTCCGACAGCTGCTGTCGCCAGCGACAGCTCTAGTTTCAAAAAACCTCTTTTTCAAAATAAAAATTTTTCTAAGTCCACACATAAAGATGTTTCCTCCAGCAAGAGTCCAGAGAAACCATTAAAGAATGGTTCCTCACTATTCATTGCATGTGCCAAATGTCATTGATTTGGTCACATCTCGGACTCATGCTGGAAGAAAGGAAAAGTTAATGTTAAACAAATCTGGGTACCTAAGGCTTCCACCTATACCATGGGAGGGACCACTTGGGTAACCAGATCTTTACTCTCATCATCTTTTTAGATGTCCGTGCAGGCTAGGAACAAAGAAGACGTGTGGTATTTGGACTCTGGATGTTCAAAACACATCACGGGCGATAAATCAAAGTTCCTTAGCCTGGAGATGAAGAAAGGTGGAACAGTGACCTTTGGAGATAATGGCAAGGGTAAAGTCAAAGGCATTGGAGTAGTAGGTAACGAAGAGTTTAAAATTTCAAATGTTTTATATGTTAATGGTTTGAAACATAATCTAATCTCTATTAGTCAACTATGTGATTAAAATCTAAATGTTTTATTTGACTCTAGCTCAAATCTTTGCAAAATCATTGATTCCAAAACAAATGAAATTGTACTTACTGCACCAAGAATAAATAATGTCTATACAATAACTTTTCATGATTTATCTCATTCTACACTTAAATGTTTTATCTCAAAGAATGATGAACTTGAATTATGGCATAGGAGACTAGGACATTCTAGTGTTAAATGCATAGTAAAGCTTTCTAAAAATAAAATAATAAAAGGTTTACCAAATTTGAATGGAAAGCTTTCTTCATTATGTTCACCATGCCAAAAAGGAAAGTTTACAAAATCATCTTTTAAAAGCAAAAATATTATTTCTACTACTAGACCTTTATAATTATTACATATGGACTTGTTTGGTCCAATTACTACACAAAGTCTAGGAGGTAGAAAATATATGTTTGTTATTATAGATGATTATTCTAGATTTTGTTGGACATTGTTTTTAAATTCAAAATCTGATAATTTCGATGAATTTGTAAAACTAATTTCACGTATTCAAAATGAACTTGATTTAAAAGTAAAATGCATTAGATCAGATCATGGAGGAGAGTTTGATAATGAAAAATTTATTTCATATTGTAATGAATTTGGGATAAAACACGAATTTTCCGCTCCTCGCACACCACAACAAAATGGTGTAGTGGAGAAGAAAAATAGAACACTTCAAGAATTTGCACGTATTATGCTTTGTGAATTTAAATTGCCAAAATATTTTTGGGCCGAAGCGGTTAGTACTGCATGCTATATTATTTATCGTGTCATGATTCGTCCTACTCTACAATTAACTCCTTATGAAATTTATTTTCAAAGAAAACCAAATGTATCTTACTTTAAAGTTTTTGGTTGTAAATGCTTTATTTTGAATACAAAAGATAACTTAGGTAAATTTGATGAAAAATGTGATGAATGAATTTTCATTGGTTATTCTTCAACTAGCAAGGCCTATAGAGTTTATAATAAACGTACTAAAGTGGTTGAAGAAACTATTCATGTAGAATTTGATGAAAACATTTCTTGTGTAGAAAATACTAAAGTTGCAGGTAATGAGAAAAATGAAGAAGATATGGAACAAAATCTGAGGAAAAATGATGATGATGATGAAGAAAAAGTATAGAAAGAAGACGAAAAAGATGGTGAAGAAGAAGAAGAACAAGGATATGTACCTCCAACCGAGCTAAGGTTCTCAAAAGATCATCCACAAGAATTTGTTATTGGAGAACCATCAAGTGGGGTACGTACACGTTCTAGTTTACATGAAAGTTTTTCAAATTTATGTTTTGTCTCTAATATAGAAACAAAAGATGTTGCCACCGCTTTAAATGATGAATCTTGGTTTTTAGCTATGAATGAAGAACTTAACAAATTTGAAAGAAATAAAGTTTGGACTCTTGTTGATAGACCTAGTGATCATCCAGTGGTAGAAGTCAAATGGGTTTTCAAAAATAAATTAGACAGTGACTCTAGGGTCACTAGAAACAAAGCTAGGCTTGTAGCGAAAGGATATAATCAAATTGAAGGTGTATATTTTGATGAAACATATGCACCTGTAGCACGATAGGAAGCAGTTAGAATTTTTGTTGCATTTGCTAGTCATAAAAGATTCAAATTGTTGCAAATGGATATTAAAACTGCATTTTAAACGGGTTGATTAAAGAAGAAGTTTATGTTGAACAACCCCCAGGATTTATAAATGAAAAATTTCCTAATCGCATATATAGATTGCTAAAAGATTTGTATGGTTTAAAACAAGCACCACGAGCATGGTATGATAGATTGACTATATATTTATTACAAAATGGTTTTAAAATGGGTGGTGTTGATTGTACACTCTTCATTAAGCAAGTAAATGATGATTTAATTGTTTTACAAATTTATGTTGATGATATTATTTTTGGAGCCACTAATGAAGAGTTGTGTAATTATGTTGTAAAAATGATGGAAAGTGAATTTGAGATGAGTATGGTAGGAGAATTAAAATATTTCTTAGGATTTCAAATTGTTCAAAAACATGATGGAATTTTTATTAACCAATCAAAATATATTCATGATGTTTTAAAACGATTTGGATTTGAAAATCTCAAACAAGCAAATACTCCTATGAGTGTATCTTTAAAATTAGGAAAAGATGAAAATGGAATATCTATAGATCAAACTTTATATAGAGGCATGATAGGTTCACTTTTATATTTGACTTCATCTAGACCAGATATTATGTTTTCAGTTTGTTTATGTGCTAGATTTCAAGCTAATCCCAAAGAATCTCATTTAAAAGCGGTTAAAAGAATCTTTAGATATTTAATTGGCACATCTATACTTGGTTTGTGGTATCCACATAGTGATGATTTTACTTTATTTTGTTATTCTGATTCCGATTATGCCGCTAGATAGGAAAAGCACTAGTGGCACTTGTCATTTTTTAGGCCCTTCACTTATCTCTTGGTCGAGTAGGAAACATAATTCTGTTGCCCTCTCAACCACTGAGGCCGAATATATCGCACTTGGTAGTTGTTGTGCACAAGCTCTTTGGTTGAAACAAACATTAGAAGATTTTAATATTAAACAACACACTATTGAATTATCGTGTGATAATAAAAGTGCAATTGATTTAACATACAACCCGGTCCATCATTCATGGTCTTAACACATTGATGTGAGACATCATTTTATTAGAGATCATATTAAAAATAACCACATTAAAATTTCATTTATAGGCACGGATAATCAACTAGCTGATATATTCACTAAACCGTTACCGAATTCTCATTTTTCTATGCTTAGGCTAGAATTGGGAACCCTAGACATTTCACAATGATTATATCACTACTTATAACCTATAAAATTAAAAACATCACAATAGCTATGCATTTTAAAAAGAAAAACTAAATCTTAAACGATCAAAACATAGACATTCACCAACATAAATCATGTCCAAATATTAAAAATTATTACAGAACTTTAATAAAAGAGTACTTAAAATGTCTCATAAAAGAAGTTTACAAAATTAAGGAGAGATCTGGGCTGGGAAGCTATCGAATGGCGACAGTAGGATATCGGATGGCATTAGCTCCCATAAGTCATTTTCAATCCGAATCCACCTCATTTCGACTGCCTGCTCCACTGCTTTCTGGAAGATCATAAACTGGTCTCCTTACCACTGCCTTGTTACGTCGAGACTGACTAACTGATTGGCAACGCGGCTCCTCCTCCGTAGGCACTTCCCATTCAGCGGTTTCATCAGGTGTAGGTTTTAATTTTAGTCACTTAACAAGGAACTTCATGAACTTCTGCATCCTTGTCCGATCCTTCTTCACCTCCACTTTGTGTTCCTCAAAAGACTTTCTATGCTCTTGAAAATCATCAATGTGTCTATCCAACTTTGTTTGAAAAGAGTCGAGTACCTCCCGCATAGACCCTCCACGTGAAATAGGAGGCTCTCTCATCTCTGAAGTAAGCGGCTTCCGTTGATTTTTCTTACACTTTATACCCGTCGTTTGATATATATCCGTGACACAATCTCCAACATAAAAGTCTTGATCTATCCATGCGTATTTCTTGAATAGAATACGCTGGATAATCGCACCCAAAGGGAGGGAATGTGCCTTTTTCCACTCAGGATTTTGAGGCGGGATGTATAGCGAATCATAGACAAAAGAAGATCGACCACATCAAATAATTCTTTCTCCACTATATAATAAGTCACAAGACTAAGTTGAGCCGTAATACTATGAGTATCACCAGACTTCAACATAATCATATGCCTTAGTATGTCTTGAACAAGACGAGCATCGTCTGACAATGTCGTCATAGTGGTTATAAGGTTCTTTGTATAATTTCCATGCAAATACTTGTTCATTAAGGTCCAATCTCTCTCTAGTCTATAGTTCTCAACTATGTCCAAAACATTACTACTTTCCACTATTCCAAATTCACTCCTTAAATCAAAGGGAGTGATCTCCACAGATTGGCCTTGGATTTTCGATCTAACTCCTCCATTCAAATCAGTATATGTAGGATCCTCAAGATGATTATAAAACACTCGTACAAAAAATGAGGAGAACAAGTCTTGGATAATGACAGAAATTATACCTGCCTTGGCAAGCATAAAATACACACGTTCATGACGCGGGAGATCAAATTCCACAAATTTAGAAATTCCAATTTGGGCTTTCTCTATGCCCGGATAACTTTGGTAGGAAGAATGAGCATCTCCTGAATCACTCCTTCGGGATCAAAAATAAACTTCTATTCTTCTCTAGCTTTTTCATTCCCTGTTTCTGTTAATGTTCATATGAGAATTTTTTAATCTTGCATAAATGATTCTTCATGTGTTATTTTTTCATAAAAATAGCTTAACACATGATTATGATGTTCAATCTTAAGTTATCATTGTAATGACACTTTCATATAGGAATTAAGAATTGTTTTTGCATGCCTCTAAGTATAAGAAATCTTTTATCTATGACAATGAGCAATAACAAACACTTACTTTGCAAATACATGTTAATAAAATTTATTTTATACATACATCATGATTGATCGAACATAACAAAATACATTTCATAAATGCTACCTTCAACTTTGTTACTTTGCACTTATTCAAATTATACCATTTTTTGCATGCAAGTGAATTCGGAGATCCTTTACATACATAAATATTCAAAAAAAAAAACAAATTCAAATGCAAAACATATATTTTGCCAAAAATTTTGAAAGAAATAAATTTAAAAAAAATTGAAAAGGATCCTCCACCAAGCACTACTTAGCCTCCTGATAAGTCTTAATGAGCATTGTGAGGTTAAGCAGCTTGGAAAGAATTGTAAAGTGTCTTGTTATGCAAAAACAAAATGGTCCTTTTATGTATACTTGCAAAGTTTCTATAAGTTCATAAGTTTGGCTTTATGTATATTTATGTTATGTTTAACAATTCCATGATCATGTATATTTTAAATATATTCATATGTATTCTTTCTCAAAGTATCACTACTACACTTTATTGTTATTTATAAAATTTCTTCTTATGAGAATTGGACCGAAACGATTCAATATTCTATCTGCTAATGTGTCTTTCCTGATAATTGAACTTGAATCTCATAATGGTTATGTATATTTGCTTTATGTATATTGATAACAGATAACTAGAATGCTTGGCCTCATCTCTAAGGTTTCCTATCTCGATATCATATCACTTACAAAGCTTCCACTAGTGTACTCCAACTTTCCCTATATTCTTTCTTATTTTCTACCATATCTCTATGATACTCCTTCCTCGTCTCTATTCATTACTTTTGATAATATCAAAGGGGGAGAAGATAATAAGAAATCACTTAAATCACTTAAAATACTTAATTAGTACACGTAGCATACATGTAGGGGGAGTTTATATGTCGGGGGAGAATATTTTTAGAAGGAGCTAATATTAAGGGGGAGATCATGGAGATCATAAGTTCACACTTGTAGACACATGATATACTTTTCAATATCTCTATAGGATTTATTTGATTTCTTTTTATAAGGATTTGTTATTATCAAAAGGGGGAGATTGTTGGAGCATGCGTTCCGCACTCGTCCGATTTGAGAATAACAAATCACGAAAGTATTTGATCCTATTTTTGATTAATGGTGTGCAGATAACAGGTGCAAGAATAACATGTTTGCAATTGGAGCAAAATACCGATTTTCCAAAAATTGGATCTATCGGATTTTCGAAAGCAGTACCGGATTTCTGACAGCGCACGATTTCTTCCGTTCTCCGATCTCTACTCAACGTTTTAGAGCTATCGGATTTCCGACAGCAGTAACGGATTTCCGACAGTGCACGATCTTCCCGTAGCTCTACGACGTGCAGCAGTTATGCAAGCTAATGAATGTCCGATAGTGCTATCGGATATCCGACAGCCCACGTCTCAACCACGACTCAATCACGATTGCCACTCTCCGCAAAAATGCCGAATACATGGGACACGTGGCAGCTCTGGAGCTATCAGATTTTGGCGATAGTTAGCTAACGGATGGCGTTATCTATCTTTTATTCAAAAGGGCTCAGAACTTCGTTTAATTCATGCTTTCAGATCTCCAAGTCCTTTCCTAAGTGCATACGAACCAGAGAGCTCCAGAACCTCATCAACTCCCATTTGTGCTTAGAAGGTTTGAAATTGAAGACGAGATCGGACGCGCTTCTACAACAACGATCATCTCGAGGCTTCAACCTTCCTTTCAGAGATCTGAATTTCTAGGGAGTTCTTCATTTGATTTTGTATTTTCATTTATATACATTTCACTTTGTATTGGTAGGGAAATCGTCTCCTTGTGCATGACGTCTAAGTCCTTGCGTGGCTTAGGGGAAAATCGCTTCCTTGTGCGGAGCGTCCAAGTTCTTACGTGGCTTGGTAGTAAATCGTGGCCTTGTGTGCTACGTTTAGATCTTGGGAATATCTAGAGGACAGGCTTGGGCTTGGTTTAGGGAGAGACATGTGATAGCCTTCCAATCCATAGGAGAAGGATTGGTAAACTCAAATTGTAGAAATTTTATTATCAAACTTGTGTCTTGATCTTAAGCATTGTTAAGATCACTTTTATTGTATGTCATTTTATTAATTAATAAAATTATGACTTTCTCTTAGTTGCAAATTTTATTGTTTAATTTTTAACTTAAAAATTTGTGTTTGAATTAATTTAAAATTTGCATAGTTTGAAAATTTTTATAAGTGATTTTTAGAAAAGCAAAATTTGTTTTAAAAATTCTTAAGTAAAAAATAATAATTTAAAAAGGCCCTTATTCACCCCCCCCCCCCCTCTAAGGGCGCCACAAAATCCAACAGTGTGTAGATTTCTCTTTAATGAATAAAAGCAGTCCGAAGGATTGTTATCTCTGGCCTCGAATCGACGTGCTGGTTGATTCAGCCATCGGTTTTTCTGTAATGAGCTTCTTTGATACGTTTTTAGGTTATCACCAGATTCAGATGCATCCCCCTGATTGCCGTGATGTGTCCTTCATCACGGGTGATGGCTGCTACAACTACAAGATGATGGCGTTTGGCTTGAAGAACGCAGGGGCCACTTACCAGCGAATGATGGACCATGTGTTCAAGGAGCAGAAGGGGAGGAACCTGAAGGTGTACGTAGACGACCTCTTGATTAACAGCAAGAGCGTTCGGGATCATGTGGTTGATCTGGTGGAGACCTTCGAAACTCTAAGGAGGTTTAAAATGAGGCTCAACCCGGCAAAGTGCGTGTTCGGGGAGGGAAGGGGAATGTTTCTAGGACATCTCATCACCCCAGGGGGTAGAGCCTAACCCTAATAAGGTTAAGGCAATCCTAGAGATGACTTTGCCGAAGACAATGAAAGAAGTTCAAAGGCTGACGGGGAGGCTGGCAGGTCTTAGCCGCTTCCTGTCAAAGGCAGGAGAGAAGTGCTCTCCATTCTTCAAAACGCTTCGAAAGAGCAAGAATTTCGAATGGTCTGAGGAGTGCGAGAAGGCGTTTGAAAGGCTGAAGGGGAAGTTGACCCAGACACCTCTCCTTCGGAGCCCGAAGGAAGGCGAAGACCTACTCATCTACCTGGGAGTAGGGGTGGAAGCTGTTAGTTCAGTGCTAGTCCGAGAAGAAAGAAAGAAGCAGCTCCACATCTACTATGTCAGCCAGGTGCTAAAAAAGGCAGAGTTGAGATATCCCATCTTGGAGAAGCTTGCCTTCGCCTTGGTGGTGTCGGCACAGAAGCTCTGGACTTATTTTCAAGCTCACTCAATCCGGGTCATGACTGACCATCCCCTCTGAAGCATCCTAGAAGGGGTGGAGCATTCTAGAAGGCTGGAAAAATGGTTGGTATAACTCAGTGAGTTTGACATTCCTTCTCGCCCCGGGTGTCAATCAAGGTGCAGGCGGTAGCAGATTTCTTAGCTGACTTCTCGGTAGAAGCGGAACCAGGAGAGGAAGTTTCCAATCCCATTCCTTGGAAGATGTTCATGGATGGAGCTTCGGGCAAAAGCTATGTGGGAGTAGGCATCATTCTTGTAAGCCCACAGGGGACTAAAATCGAGCAAGCAGTTGAGATCCCCTTCCCCATCATGAACAATCAAGTCGAGTACAAAGCCATAGTGGAGGGCTTGCGTCTCGCAAGGGAGTTGGGGATCCAGGACATCAGGGCCTTCACTGATTCAATGGTGGTCGCTTCACAAATTCAGGGAGAGTTCAAAGCTTGTGACACCGTCCTACAGAAGTATCTTGTCAAGGTGAAGGGATTAATAGGAGGTTTTCAATCCTTCTTCATTGAGCATGTCCCAAGAGAGAAGAACTCAACAGCTGATCGTCTGGCCAAGTATGGGCCAAGGGATGGAGGGATGATCACAGAGCTATTTCGACCGTCCATCGAAGAAGGGGAGATGATGGAAATCGATCAGCATCCTTCGTGGATGGATTCATTCATATCCTTTCTGAATACCGGACAACTTCATGCGGAGGGTGGAGACCAAAGAAAGTTTCGGTACAAGGCGACGTACTACTTATTGCAAGACGGGGAGTTGTATCGCAAGACCATCTCGGGCCCCCTGGCAAGATGCATCTCCGAAGACGAAGTACCTCGAGTGTTGGAAGAGATCCACTCTGGAGAGTGCGGAAGCCATTCTGGGACTCGCACAGGATCCTGAGGCATGGCTACTTCTGGCCCACTATCCGGAAGGATGCGCAGATCTTCTCGAAGAGGTGCCAGAAATGTCAGTTGTTTGCCCCCCTTCAGTTGTAGCTAGCCCAGCAACTTCACTCGATCACTGCCTCGTGGCCGTTTGCTATCTGGGGGAGGATTTGATAGGTCCCTTTCCCTCAGCTAGTGGCCAGAGGAAGTTCATTCTCGTCATGATCGACTACTTCTCCAAGGGGATCGAGGCCAAAGCTCTGGCCAAAGACCACCTCTCAAATCGCGAAGAACTTCATCTGGGGAGAGATCGTCTGCAGATTCGGAATCCCCGTCGCCATCGTCACCGATAACGGTCCCTAATTCGCCAGCTTGGAGGTGGAAGATTTTTGCAGGCAGCTCGGGACTGATCTTCATTTCGCCTCTGTCCACCATCCCCGATGCAATGGGCAAGTAGAGGCCGCCAATAAGCTGATCATCAACCTCCTGAAGAAGAAAGTCGAGAACCTAAGAGGTAATTGGGCGGAGCAACTCCCCTCGGTTTTGTGGGCTTTGAGAACCACTCCTAGCTCAGCCACAGGGGAAACCCCTTTCAAACTCTCTCACGGGTCCGAGGCTCTCATCCTGGTGGAGTTCAAAGTCAGAAGTCCCAGGGTGATTGCAGCCCAAGACAGAGATGAAGAATGGAGGCTAGAAAATAATGAAGCGCTGGGGCTAGCACTCGACTACATCGAAGAACTTCAAGACTTGGCATCAGCCCGACAGGAAGAGATCAAGCGCCAAATGGCCAAACACTTAGACAAACATATCCGTCTTAAATATTTCCAAGCAGGTGATATAGTCATGAAGAAAGTAGACACGGCAGGAAGATCAGCGGCCGTTGGGAAGCTCAACCCAAACTGGGAAGGACCCTTCATCGTCCACGAAGCACTTATGACAGCAGGGAAGGTGTATTCTCCCCCTCTTTTGTATTCCCCCATGATGAATAAAAATTCCTCGCCCCCTGAAATATGGGCCGCGAGAGCTTCTTTTTTCCTCCTAGCAAGATTATCTTAAAACATGTGAAGTCGATCTCCACATTAGGTTGGGAAACTGGCCTCAGACTTAATTCTCATAAAACCCAAAACGGATGATGGGACGGTGCCTCAGTAGTGCGTTCTCTTAAGACCAAGCCTCTGCACTGACGGTCGAGATCAGCTCCCCCTTGCACGTTGGCTGCAGGAACCCTCCGACCGCACCTCTCATCCGATTGGTAAGATTATCAGGAAGAAGTCTGGACGCCGACCTCCCAATTCAATGAAGGGATGATCGACTTAACCTCTCAGGGGACCCTTGAATAAAGGAGTCACAAACCCTCGAGAGCCGAAAGCTCGCAGCATAGAATTTCTCTTCCAATTACCTCGTCCAATCATTTGAGTTGGTGTGCTTAACCCCCTCTGATTGTCGAGTATGTCAGGAAAGTGTCAATCTCTTCAACAACATCAATAAGAGCAGTAGGATGGAGACCTCGGGATGGTGTGTTCCTTTGGAACCTCCCCGACAGTCAGTCCCTACTTGTTGATCTCTTCAACAGCATCAACAAGAGCATTATGATGGAGACCTCGGGATGGTGTGTTCCTTTGGAACCTCCCTGACAGTCAGTCCCTACTTGTTGATCTCTTCAACAGCATCAACAAGAGCAGTAGTATGGAGACCTTAGGATGGTGTGTTCCTTTGGAACCTCCCCGACAGTCAGTCCCTACTTGTCGATCTCTTCAATAGCATCAACAAGAGCACTAGGATGGAGACCTTGGGATGGTGTGTTCCTTTGGAACCTCCCCGACAGTCAGTCCCTACTTGTCGATCTCTTCAACATCACCCACAATAGCAGTAGGATGGAGACCTCAGGATGATGTGTTCCTTTGGAACCTCCCCGATAGTCAGTCCCTACTTGTCGATCTCTTCAACAGCACCAACAATAGCAGTAGGATGGAGGCCTCGGGAGGGTGTGTCCCCTTGGACCTCCCCAACTGTCATTCCCGATTTTTGGCCACTTCTTTATCAACATCAAACATAGGGGTACCAGATGAAGTCTTAGGAGTGCATGCCTCTAACAACTTCTTCATATGCAGGTGCGAGTATGCAGATGCGAGTATGCATGTAAGAGTATATAGGGGCGAGCACCCAGCAAGAGAGCAACTAGTGTGCGAGCAAGATATGATCATCATCCGCAGAATCCTATCTCACTTGTGCTTAGTCGCCTAGCGAGCACTCAACCTCGCCTCGAAGCTAAGAGCCTACTCGGCATAACCACAAAAGAAGCAAGCAAAAAGCGGCTACAAAAGGCGAGCAAAAAATTATATTCATTTCTTTCATAAATACATGCACAAAAAATGCTATGCAGCTTGCAAAAAAAGGCCCGACGACTATGCGCCGTCATCTCCTTCATCATCATCCTTGTCAACATCTCCATCCTCTCCATCCTCTTCCTCTGAGTCTTTGTCATCACTAGAGGATGATGAAAGAACTCAACCAGGGGAAGTAGACTCTTCAGTGAGTAGCGCCGGGATGAGATCCACGACGGTCAGGTCCATTGCCTCCGACTTCAGAAGACCTTCAGCTTTCAACCTACTCAAGACCACCTTCCTGGTTGCTCGCGCGATCTGCCAGCGAACATGCGGCATCTCATCGCCATGAATCTAAATCTGCTTGCCGACCCTGGAGAGGGACGCCGCCGAAGGTTGTTGCTCGGCAGGCCAAGTCTCCAACTCGTCAATGCAAATTTGCGCAGCTTCCAAAGATTGCCGAGTATCCTCCAGCTCTTTCTCTAGCTATGATAATTTCTTTACCATTTCAACCTCGGCAGTCTGCACAGGTAAAGAAAAGCGAGTAAGCGCAGTGATTGGCACAAATGGAGAGTATCACCGAAGATAGAATGGCGCCAGGCGAGTACCTCATAATCCTTCGATATGGTGGCCTTTATCCCCATGGCGATGAGCTTCTTGCTCTGCATCTTGATCATCTGCTCATATTCGAGCAGCCTCATCGATGTCGCATGGCCGAGCTCGGCAGCTCGCAGGTAAGAGCGCGAGGACTGGTGCGCCAGATACTCGGCCGATACATATTGCAGGGCCTCGGCATCTACGCGACCATACATGGCGAACATGACGTCAAACACCTCGCCGCTGTCCTCCCAATCCTCTGACCAGGCGGGAAGGTTGGATCTCAAAGTCACCTCGTGGGCGCTCTTCGCCCAGGTCACCAAGGGGCGACCATAGGCATCCTCGTTGCGTGTGCCTTCATTAAAGAGAGGGTGACTGTGAGGCTCGCCAGTATCCGAGGGATCTGCCTTCGCGTGTAGATCCCTCTTGGCGACCTCTTTCTGCTTCCTCGCAGGCTCTCAGGATCTCACCTTGCCTTTCCGCTTCCTGGCAAGACCGACATCATCCGCGGCAGCCATCGGCTCATTGTCGCTCGGCGACAAATCGATGGGAGATGAGCCCCCGCTCTCACGCGCTGAAGTCCCCACACCCCCCTGAGAAGAAGTCGCCGCCGTCGCCACCGGAAGAGGCTCGCTCGGCAAAGAGCGAGAAGCTGCAGCAATCAACCGCCGAATGAGTTTAGCCGCTATGTAAAGAAAAAGGCGAGCATGATCGATGCTCGCCCCAATAACAAAGATCTAGGTGAGTATAAGCGATACCTTCACCTGGGTAGACCTCAGCGAGTACATCTACTCGCCTCCTCTAGAAGACGACATATAGGGGACGATTCCGGAAGCAGTCGAGTAGCTTCTCCCTGCACTCCTCTAAATAAGGGGTGGTGAATGCACTTTCCGATGGCTGGGAGGACGAGCTTGGGATGGCCCTAAAGTCACCGCTGATGACGACAAGTCGCTCGCCCCAGTGATGATTTTTGTTCGCTGTGCCGACGAGTGTGCAGACATGGCTGCATAGGAACATGATGCCTTCGCCAATAGCTCCAATGTGGAATACCCGCCTGAAGACGGCGAGATCAAAGGCGACCTTCTCTTCTCGTAAGAAGCAAAGAAAGCCCATGATCATCGCCACTCCATTTGGGTTGATCTGGGCCGGGACCATCCCGTAGTAGCGGAGTATCTGGCAGAACTTCGACCACAATGGTAGTCGCAGGCCGACTTCGAAGTGGCGGATAGGGAACACCATCCCGGTGGATGAGAAGGTGTTTAGTCGCTCAGTATCATGCGGAAGTCTGGCGACATACCCTGGCGACAAGTGTCTGAAAAATCGTCCAAGTCTTTCTGCCGAGTAGTAGGCTTCCTGAAAGAGGTCGCCGCAAAATTCTTGGAGTGATTGTCACGCCGAATAGCCGCCTCTTCAGCCATCGTAGAAGCAAAGGAAGCAATAGAGCGGGTATCGAGGGAGAGAAGAAGAGCGAGAGAAATATAGTCGCTAAAAGAGAAAGAAATCACCAAAAGCGTAATTAATACGTACCCACCCCCCGTATTTATAGAAGTCGAGAAGATTTGGCTTGTCGCGTACGCCACCGAGAGTGCAGACAGCGGGGCGAGTATAAAAAGAAATCGCCAAATCTCGGCGCGAACCAGACTGCCGACTTCAAATGCGCGAGTACCTACATCAGAAGCACAAGGAAACTCGCCAAATAGGTGCGACATTCAAAAACTACTCGCAAGAAATGAATAAAGAAGAAAGACAAATCCAGAAATCACAGCAAGCAGATAAGAAAGAAGAGGCGAGATTATAATACTCGCAAAATAAATATTACAAATTACAAAAATGTTCTTTATAAGAACTCGAACAAAGGAGCTCGGCTTAAAGCAATTAGCGACTAGCAACTACGTAAAGAGGATCTAGCTACTATCCTGGGAGTCCAGCGTTGGGGTTCGCCGGCTGAGGATGTCGCCCAGTCCATCCCATACTACGCGCGCGCTTGAAATGCTCCATCGCCAGAGACATCGCATCCTCGCCTTGGCGTAGCTAATCTTCCATCCTCGCTAGCTGGCCAGTCGAGCCCATGCTCGCATGCATTCCCACCAGCTCATCGTGATGCTATTATTGGTGATGCTCCATCCTACCCACCCGGCGCTCTAGGTCACTGATAGATTGAAGGCGACACTCCACATCCGCCAGCCGAGTATCGAACTCTTCCTGTCGTGATACTCGCACTTCCAGCTCGGTCAAATAATGCTAAGAATCAGTGGCCGCCAAGCGCTCAACTCGCGCCTCCACAGAAGTCAAGTGGCGATGAGGCTCACTGATCGCCAAGCGCTCCAACTTCCCTTCCAGGTCCAATATGGCTCGAGTAGCCCTCTTCTGGTACTCTGTGGAGTGAAGCCCGACCCCATCAATCAGAGCTCCCATAGGAGTATGAGCGCAAGCTGCAGAATAAGACAAGGAAGCAAAAATCTTAGTAGCGAGTAGCGAAAAGTCCAAATCAAAAAGCTCGACAAACGTGACGACTTCTTTACCAGGTCGATGAGCCTCATTCCGCGAGTAGTGATGAGGGCTTCGAGATTGTCGACGAGGAGAGCTACTTCCTCGATGCGGGGATGGGCTACGATGGCCTCCATCTCACCGACTAGAGTGCGACCCACCGGTGTGCTCCCTACTGGGATGCACATCCCCCCGCGCCTACCGCGACCATCTGTTGGTTGCCCTCCCCCTCTTGGGGCGAAGAAGCCAGAAGACCCCGCCATCCCACCTCGGCGCGAGGACTCAACCAGATGGGTGGTGGGAGCCGAAGAGGATAGAAGGCGATGATCATCTAGCATGTCGGCAGGAGGCGGAAAAGGAGGAGGTCGAGGAAGTTCATCCGCGGGTAGCTGCGCGCTACTCGCTAGCTCTGATTGCTACAAGGGCGGTGGCGGTAGAGGAGCGTTACTCGCTAGAGGAGCCCTCTGCTCGCTCATCGGCCTCTTCTCCACCAAAGAGCTGTGACGGATTCGCACTGATCCACCTTGGTGAGATCCTCCCCCGGTCCTGGGCAAGATCATCGGCGATGATCACAAAGGAATTGCGTCCAAAGGCTCCTCCTGAGCAGTAGTAGACGGTGGATCTGCGAGATAGTATAATCCAGCATCAGAAACTCGCCAACAAATTGACAAACCAACCCGAAAGTGGCGAGTAGGTGGCTCTCACTTTTTGCAGGTGGGACTTCAGGTTGAACCTGAGTCGAGGCCCCCGTTGTACTCGCTTCCTGGGTGACATTCGACGCGGGAAGGTCAGGAGCAGGCGAGTCATCCAAATGGCCGAGACCCAAGTCGTCAAGCATTTGCTGGGTACCGTCGACTAGAGAATCGACGACATTCTCCGGGGCAGCGGCGGCCTTCTTTTTCTCTTTCTTCCTCTTCTTCTTGTCAAGTCGCTTCCTCTTCTTGGAGGAGAGGAAGTCTTCAAGCTCGGCATCCACGCAAACAGGAGCCCGAAGGGGTGGCAGCAAACCTACAAGCTCGGCCATATCAGCAGCAGCTTCCTCAGCATAAGTGCATGACATCTTAAAGTGAGATTGGAAAAGCCTTTCCATCAGAGGCCCCTCCCCCTCTATATATAGGGTCAGGGAGTCGGCCCGCAAGATGCCGACTATATATCAATACTCGTCAGAAGGATAAAACATCGAATGAAGGTTGGATGATTATTTCCGAGCAATTACGTTACTCGCAAAGAGCGGGGATTGTGTACAACCCTCATTCTCCGAGGGTAGGGCCCACTCAAAGCCACGTAGGCAGAAGTTAAGGTCAAAGGGTCAACACAGAAGTCAACAGTTTAAGACACAAGACAGCTCAGCCAGCAGGAGCAGAAGAAGGCCTATGCGAGTATGGGTGCATTCGCGCGGGTAGCCTGGATACTCGCCATAAAGTGGTTATAAATCATTGGAAAATTTATCATAATTATTGGTGGTTAATATCTAGTAGTTCTTCATAATATTGAAAGTTGTGTATTTTGCAGAATATTTATTATTGGTGGAAAATAGTATTAGAAAAATACAAATCTCTGTTAAAGCACATGTGTAAGAATGTAGAACCTCTGCAGAATTTTTATAAATTTATTGATGATGAAATTATTTACTTCCAGTACATTTATGGTTTATTGCTATTTTTAATAAATGTAATTTATGTGCATAAATCTGTCTGAAAAATTATGAAAATTAGTTAAAACACTTTTTGGATCAATTATATTCTCTTGAAATTTTGCTGTAATTTTTAGATAATGAAACCACATAGATCCTTTGTAAATGGAAAAAGCCCCAATTGATGAAATGTTATTTATTTTGACTAAATGGAAATGGAAAATTATAAATCTCTGTAAAAGTAAATCATAGACCATAGAAAATCTCTGGAAAATTTTGTGGATAGTTTAGACATCAGAAAATTATACTTCATATGCAATTTGGAATTCACTTATCAATTATGCAATGGTAAATAATTAGGCCACGTTATCAAAAATGGTCAAATTAGCATGAAATTACTTCATATGTCATATAAGACATCTAGATTTAATATTAGGTCATTTGACTTGAGAAATGGCCATGTACTTCATGATTGACATATGTTTATAACTAGAATCAATATTTGCCTGCGAATAGACAAACACAAATCTAATGAATTTGGACTCCAACTGATCATCTCATAGAAACCATGCATATAGGGATCAATACTAAAGAATATTGGCTTAATTGTAGGACATTTCAATTGGGTGTCAATAATTAAGTATAAGATTAGGCTGTATTTAGTAAAAAGCTTGATAAGGATAAAGTCATATAGAAGACAATATGTTGAGACAAGGAAATGATAGAAGTATGGCAAACTTCTGGAATTAGGACCTTAGGGCAAGGTTGGGAGTGAGTTTGTACTTAGTCACCAATGTAACATCCCTCAAACAATTAGACCCCTGAGATGGTTTTGTCATGACTAGGTCAAGACAAAACCCTAGGAAGCACAAAAAACCATGTCAACTTAAGCAGGAAGGAGGAAAACCACAATGGTCTGCAACTAGCAATTTCTAGTTACCAAGCTTATGGTTGGACTTTAGGGCCTCACCTTGACCCTTTGACCCAACCATAACATCCCTAACCCATTAGAGGTCCCTTAGAGTACCAAGGATCCATTGGGGTCAACCAAAGTGGCCAAGTTGACAAAAGTCAACCATAGCCCTAAAATGGTCAAAGTAGCCTAATCAGGGTCAATTGACCTTCATCATGAAAATTGACCTTTCCCCTACCCATATAGGGATATTAGGAACCCAATTGACCAAAAATCCCCATCATGGGTCACCAATTTGGCCAATTTAACCTAAGTCAACAATAGCCCTATTTTTCTCAAAGTGGTCTATTAATGGTCAATTGGCCCCCACCTTACCAAATTAACCCTACCCAGACCTTCCTAACCCTTAAGAGAGGCCAATGGGTCACTACCCACCCATTGGAGTCAACCCAAGTGGTCAATTTAACCAAAGTCAACTCAACCCTAAATTTAGGTCAAATTGACCTATTTTGAGCTAATCAAGCCCAATCCACTTGGGCTAGACCCAATTGAGGCGGTCCACTAGCTAATGGGGCTTGGAATTACTGAATTGACCAATTAATTTCAGGAAATTCTGCCAAGAGAGAGAAAGCCCCAAATGGAAAGAGAGAAGGAAAGGGGGATTAATGGGGAAAAAGAAGAAACCTACAATCTTCCCCATTAATGGCCTCATTCATCTCCCTTGGGGAGAGGAGGAGTTTACAGCCTTCTGCCGGCCAAATTGAAGATCTACTCATCTACCCCAAGCCAAAACCAAAATCCCCCTTAATGGCCATTAATGGCATTTCATGGTAGCCCCCACTCTTGCCCTAATTGGGTTCTTAAACACCATCAGAGTAGGCCAAGGAGCAAAACCCCCCACTTTGCTGAAGATTTTGAGCTCTCCAAGTGCAAGATCGGCATGGATCCAAAGAGAACTCTCCCTCATATGGCCAACCTGAGAAGAACTAGGGAAAATGCCCAATCAAAGGTCCAATCCTCTTCTCCTCCCCTAGTGCATAGATTCACATCAAAATGGGCTTTGATCCTAGCCAAATCGGGCTCGGATCAAGCTCCATGAATGGTTGTTTTCAAGCCATTTATTCCCTCCATAAAAGCTTATTTCGACCACCCCCGGGCCGGCCAACCACCCCAATCGCCGGCCACCACCTCGACGAAGGTGGTGGTGGCATTGGCCGGCCGGGGAGGGGGCTTGGTTGCCAGGAAAATTGGCTGGAAGGGTGCCCAGGACGGGCTATTTTTGTCCACAGGCGTGATGGTGATGAAACCCCTCAACCGTCCGATTGATCTCATAATAATTTGTATAATAATTAGTCTATTTTATTATTTAAGCATCAAATAAACTGTTGTGTATTACTTTATTTTCTAAACTATTGTGCACTCATAATCTGACAAAGTGCTCAACATGAAATAGTTAGCCCTTTGAGTTATTGTTATTTAAAAATTTGTTTAAAGACAGTTGGACTAATGGTGTGACATCAACACTCATTTTGGTGCAAGGTGTCAAGTGTATATCAGAGACAAAATGGCGTGCCCTCACTAAAACACTCAGACAAATGCTTTGAAATTTGTAACATAGGCTATTTATACCACACCCTAAACATATCCAAAAATGAGAATTTTTTGAGGACCTTTTTCAATAGTTTTTGCAAACATTTAATAAACCATGTATGATTTAATTTTAGGGTCTATAGACCTACAAACCCTTCCAACTTTTGGTGGGAGGTCTTTAGGCTCATTATATGATTCTGGTAAAAATTACATCTCATTTGGAATTAATTTGGTTGGGTAATTAATTAACCCAAGATTGGTCAAACTAGGGGGATTTTAGGTCAAAAGTGCACTTGTTGGGTTGAGTTGTCAAATCTCATCCAAAAGTGATGAAACCATGACCACTGATTTAATATCACATAATACACCTCCTCCAAATATTTGGGGTGGATTTGCCCTAGGACCCTAGTTCAAACCTTAGGGTTGTATTTTGAACCCATTGAAGGACATAGCTAGGGTTATATGGCCTTGGATTGACGTGAAGTTTGGTAGAGAGGTTCATAGGGGGTATTAAGCCCTGGGTAATTTATTTGGAATTTTAGAGACATTTAGTCTCCCTGAATTAATTAAGAGTCAATTAGGGCACTTTCTTGTTAAAATTTTTGAGGTCTGGAGTTAAAGTATAAAAAATGGAATAATTCACACAATCCACAAGCGTGGCAATCAATGACAATGGGAAGACTGAATAGTGCTTTGGCATTAACTATCTCTTTACAATTCAAGGTACACATGGCGAGACATGATTCATAAGAATCATGGAGGAGAGAAGCACATAACACAAAACAACAAGCTGTCGGCAACTTGACAAACTTAGATCGCCAGACCGCGCGAACATAGCAGACCGCACCTATAAGCCAGCAACCACAGATCGCTCGACCTGCTGCTTTATTCAACTACTGAAAGATAACCTGTTCGCACTTCAGACCACCAGACCAAGAGGTCGCCTGATCATTGAAGCTACATGCGAACACTTGACAAAGAACTACTTCCTGTTACAAACCGCAACTCAAGACCGCCTGATCACTTAAGATCACTTGATCAACTGAGTCCGCTGCACAGTCCAAAAACACCTAAATATAGTCCTCCCAGAAAGAACGCTGTCAGACTGGTTTATTCAAAGCTGGAAGAAGTGAGAATGCTGACGGTAACTGCTAGCTACTAACCTGCGAACAAACAAACTGGTCAGACAAAACTCAGACCGCGCGACCTCACAAAGAGACCAACACAATGAAGCCAACTTTGGTTCTTACAGTTCTTAGTTACAAATTATGGGCCCTACACCCCTATTTATAGGCAAGAGGATGGATGTCGTCACCGCCGAAAGAGGGATAAAATAACCACCCATCAACCCGTATGCGGTCTGGCAAAGCAGACCGCCTATGCTCAGCAAAGCTAACAACTCCCTTATTAGACCATATGGTTTCATACAAACCGCCCGGTAACTGCGATCTCCCAAAACAGACCGACCGGTCTTTATTACAAAAGCAAAGCACTTCTTCAAAAACCCAGATCGACTAGAACAAGTTGTCAGACTGCCAGGTCACTGCAAGAAAGCAGACCTACTTGAACAACTGGCCGACTTGAACAAGTCACCAGAATAACCCGCGCAAGCTGCCCGGACACATTGCGGTCTCCCAGATCAGACCTCCCAGAACAGATCGCCTGAGACAAACTGCCAGAACACCAACGCAGTTCACGCGGTCTCTGCGTTCTCCAATCAGCAGACCGCCCAGCACCTTTCCACTTCCACTTAAAAAATTTAACACTCCCCCTTGAAGTGGGAAGTGGAAGTTAGCCCAAGCAAACTCCGCAACCGACCAAATGGTCCCTTCGACAGCGGCTTAGTAATTATGTCAACAACATTATCCTTGCTCTGCACATGCTCCACAATCAGAGATCTCTCCAACACCTTTTCACGAATGAAATGGTGATGAATCTCTATCTGCTTTGTACGCGCGTGACAAATTGGATTGTTCACTAGTTTGAGAGCACTCTCATTCTCACCACATAGCAGAGTAGGACCTCGCACCTCCCTATGAATGTCCTCCACAAGCCTCCTAAGCCAGATGGCTTCCTGAGCTGCCAAAGCCGAAGCTTTGTACTTCGCTTCTGTGGTAGAGAGAGACACAGAATCCTGCTTCTTGCTGCACCATGATATAGCTGTAGAGCCTATCATAAAGACATATCCAGACGTCGACCTCCAATCATCTGAGTCTCCTCCATAATCAGCATCCATGTACCCGTGCAAGCAAAATCTTGAATCTCTCCCATAGAAGAGACCCAAATCTGAGGTGGATTTGACATACTTCAAGATACTCCTAGCTGCCACAAGATGAGGTTTCTGAGGCTCTGCCATAAACCGACTCACCCTGCCAACTGCATAAGCAATATCTGGCCTCGTGATTGTCAAATATATCAGACTTCCAACCAAAGCCTGGAACACCAAAGGATCGGTAAAAACCTTCCCTTCATCTCGTCGAAGATGAACTCCAACCTCCAGGGAGTAGAGCTGCTCTTCCCCCCTTCCATGTTGAACCTCTTCACGATTCGATCTGCATAGCCTTTTTAGGAAACAAGCATACCACTCTCCTTTCTCTCCACTTTGAGCCCAAGGAAATGGTGGAGCTCACCCAAATCCTTCATCTCAAATCTGTTAGCTAGCTCAGCACGAAGCCTAGCTACCTCCACTTCAGAATTCCCCGTGACGATCATATCGTCAACGTACAGCAGCACCAAGACCTGAAGCTCCCCCGTCTTCTTTACAAATAGGCTTGAATCTAAATCAGAAGTGAAGTATCCGCAGAACTGGAGGTATTCTGTGATCTTTCCGTACCATGCCCGAGGCGCTTGCTTCAAGTTGTAAAGAGCCTTCTTGAGCTTGCAAACATATCTTGGGTACTCTTCGGATACATAACCTGGTGGCTGATCCATGAAGATATCCTTATCAATCTTATCGTATAAGAAAGCATTCTTCACATCAAGTTGCCAAATCTTCCAGCCTTGGCAAGCTGCCAATGCGAACACCACCCGAACCGAAGTCATCTTGGCAACGGGTCTGAATGTTTCCTCATAATCTTCCCCATACTTTTGAGAGAAACCTCGAGCTACAAGGCGTGCCTTGTACCGCTCAATAATTCCATCAGCCTTCTTCTTCAATTTGAAAACCCACTTTCAAGTCACCGGGGTAATACCCTCAACCTTAGGCACCAAGTCCCAAGTCTCATTTTTCCTGAGGGCAGCCATCTCTTCATCTATGACCCCTTCCCACTCCTTGAATCCAACGACATTTTCATAGCAAGATGGCTCTCTCTCATCCAGAGGATCTGCGAAGAAACACGAGACAGAGCTCACCAAGTTTCCGTTCGTATACCGATCTGGTGGAATAATGTTCCTCTTGGACCTCCGCAGAGCTTGACTCTGAACCACCTCTTCAACTGCAGCTTCTGGACTAGATCTCATTTCAGGTAAACATGGAGCATCGCTCCCCCTGCTTCCAGAACATGAAGCACCTTGATGAGTATTTATTTACTCATCTTTTAGTATAGTTTTATTATAATTTTAAAATGAAATTATGTTATTTATATAAATTATGTCATATAAATCTTTCCTATTTTAATTTCATAAGCTAACTTAAGTTTATTTTGTGTTTTAGGTTTTCTGGACATTTGAAAAAAAAATACATTTACACACCCCAGGTCACGGGCGTGACCAAGGGCGTGACCCAATGTCATTGATTTCGGCTGCGTTCGACGAAAATTCAGGAGTTCGACGAACTGCGCATAGAGAACTGCGTTCGACGAAAGCGTGGGAGATCGATGAACTGTGCCTGGCGAACTGCGTTTGACTAAAGCGTGGGAGATCGAAGAACTGCGCCTGGCAAACTGCGTTCGATGAAAGCGCGGGAGATCGACGAACTATGCCTGGCGAACTGCATTCGAAGAAAGCATGGGAGATCGACAAACTGCGCCTGGCGAACTTCGTTCGACGAAAGCACAAGCGATCGACGAACTGTGCCTGGCGAACTGCGATCGACGAACGGGCGAGAGATCGACGAATGGGTGAGAGATCGACGAACCACGTTCGACGAATATGTGGGCGATCGACGAACTAACACCTGGCGGCCTCCGATCGACGAACAGGCGAGAGTTCGACGAATTGTGTTCGACGAATGTTCAACCGTGCCTCCTTCCCGCCAATGCTTCCCTCCAGCAATTAATTCAGAAGGCGCCCTCTCCGCTGCTGCTTCAGTCACGCCTGTTACACGCCTCTTGGTCACGGGCGTGACCAAGGGCGTGTAACACCAAAAATTTATCTATTTAAAGGGTGTTTCTCCAGAAGATCAAGGACGAAAAAGTTTGGGAGTTCTAGCTTATTTCTTGCACTGTTTTCTTACTCTTGTATGTCTTTTCCTTCTTGTACTTTTATTTCCCAAGCTTGTAACTTTCGATTTCTAGTTGTAACTTCATTTGCAAATTAATAAAATAATTACTTTCCTATTATTCTACTCCCACTTTTTATCATGCACTTCTTTTATTTCATTGTTTCCTCCATCTCTATGAGTAGCTAAATTCTATTAATACTCGACCGAGATAATCCAAGGAAAATATAATTAATGATTTAATTTTTAGTTTCTCTTTCTCTTCCTTAGAATACTTAAGATTTATCCTTGAACTTTATTGGATTGAGATTATATTGTCGATATATAATTCTCATTCTTGTTTTCGTAATCTAATAACCGAGAGGTTTTGAATTTGAATCGATCATTTCAAGGATAAAGAGAGTTGAATGCACTCCTCAAGCGAGGATGACATAATTCTCCCGGATTGGAGTCAAATCCAATAGAGGGGTTCACTACAATAAAGCGAGTTTCAGGGATTTTAATTCTAGAAGGAAAGTTTGATTGTCAAACTAAACTCAGTTGAGCGTATCCTCGAGAGAGGTGTGTTCATAAATCGGGAACCTCCACGGTCAAGTAATTTCTTAAGAGAATTAGAAGTTGTTCTTATTATATTTTATTTTCCAAGGTGATTCAAGGTTGAGTACTAGTCTTTAAGCTCATCAATTTAAAAATAGCTATTTCTCTTTCTTACAACCAAACAACCACAAGTTTTATTTGATAAGATAATAGAGATTTTCCGAAGTAAGAGCACTCAACCGCCCCGAGTCTAATACGGCCTTGGTTTTTATAACCTATACTATATTCGATACGGTACACTTGCCATTGTCGTTTGCGGATATAGTTTTTGCGCATAAAGTTTTTGGCGCCGCTGCCGGGGACTACGGTTGATATTTTGAAAAACAAAATATCTATTAATTTTATCTTTTCTTTTCTTTAAGGTGTAACTAAATTCCTGGAAAGGACGCTTTGGGCTTGAATTCCCATCACAGCCTCTAGTACCTTGCGAGCCCTTCACCGGGTTGACCTTGGGAAGTCCAGGACTAATTTTAATTCACCTAAATAAAAAAAAAAATCTTCATTAAAAAAATTTATATATATTAAAAAAATTAAAAAAAATATTATAAAAATATTTATCTAAAATTTTATTTTATTTTCTTTATCTTTTTCACATCTTTTCCTCTTTTATTTTTGGTTTATGACCCGAGGAAACTCTTTAGTCAATCTAGAATTTTGTTTTGATCCGGAAATCGAGCGCACCTTGTCGCGTCGTCTCTGATTTAGCGATCTACCAATAATTCAAGAAGAGTCAATCAGAGAAACTAACGAAGGCTTAATGGATAACCTTGACCATAATGAGGCCCCGCTACGGACTATGTCCTATTATGAGAGGCCAAATTGGGAGGGAACACAATCTAGTATTATTTGTCCGGCGGTGGCGAATAATAATTTTGAAATTAAAACGAGTATCATTCAAATGGTACAGCAAACAGTCATCTTTGACGGCTTACAAGATGAAGATCCAAATTTACATTTATTAAATTTTTTGGAAATTTGCGATACGTTTAAAATCAATGGCGTCACCGATGACGCCATACATTTGCGTTTATTTCCATTTTCTTTGCGGACTAATGCCAAGCAATGGTTGGGATCTCTTCCTAGAGGTTCCATCACTACGTGGGCCGAGATGACGGAGAAATTTTTAACTAAATATTTTCCTCTGGCAAAGTCTGCTAAATTACGTACGGACATTCTCTCGTTTACGCAAATAAACTCAGAGTCTCTCTATGACACATGGGAGCGCTTCAAGGAATTATTGCAGAGATGTCCTCACCACGCCCTTCCTTTATGGCAACAAGTTCAAATATTCTACAATGGTTTGAATCTCCAAACGAGGCAAATGATTGATGCGGCAGCTGGGGGAACTCTAAATAACAAAACCCCAGATGTCGCTCAAGAGATTTTTGAGGAGATGACCATGAATGCTTATCAGTGGACTGTGCCACGGTCGCGTCCTAACAAGCCAACCAGACTCTTTGAAGTCGAAGGCACCCCGAATTTAGCACATCAAGTAGAATGGCTTACTAAGTAATTGGCGGAGATGTCTGCTTCCCCCTCCACTAACGGGGCTTATAATAATAATAATAATAATAATAATAATAATAATAATAATAATAATAATAATAATAACAATAATAATTTTAATCAAGAGCAAGTAGATTATATGGGGAACTCCTATCGTCCTCCTTATAACCCAAATAATCTTCCTAATAGTTATAATCCGGGTTTAAAAAACCACCCAAATTTTTCATGGAGCAACCCGAATAATGCTCAACGCCCCCCACAAGAAAATCCCCACGGATTCGCTCCACCACAACCACCAAAACCCCCTTCACTTGAAGAGGTCTTCACCAAATACATCGCCTCTACTGATTCCAATATCTGGAACCTTTCTGGATCTATAAAAAGCTTGGAAAATCAAATTGGACAGCTCGCCAAAATGTTCTCCGAACGCCAGCATGGAGCTCTGCCGGGCAATACTGAGACCAATCCAAGGGAGAGCGCCAATGCAATTACCCTCCGTAGTGGAAAGGAGGTAACTTCTTCAAATTTGGCCGAGCCCGAGGTAAATGTTTCAACTTCATCTCCGCAAGTTATTTCTTCACCTACTCTACCTTCTTCTACTTTAGCTCTGTGTATTCTTAAAAATCCTTCTATTCCTTATCCTTCGCAATTTAAAGATGAACGCAATGAGGAGTAATATAAAAAATTTATTAAAATTTTAAAACAAATTCAAATAAACGTGCCATTTTGTGAAGCGATCGACCAAATTCCCAAATACGCTAAATATCTACAAGATTTACTTTCTAATAAAAAGAAACTTGAAAATTTTTCGCGTATATCTCTAAACGCAGAATGCTCGGCAGTTTTATTAAATAAATTAACGCAAAAATTAAACGATCCGGGACGGTTCTCCATCCCGTGCTTATTCGGTAATTTCTTAATAAAACACGCCTTGGCAGATTTGGGCGCTAGTATTAATTTGATGTCATTTTCATTATTTAAAAAGCTGGGTTTGGGCACCCCAAGCCCAACCAATATAAGCATCCAACTAGCAGACAGATCAATAAAATACCCGATAGGGGTCATTGAGGATGTGCTTGTCAAGGTTGACAAATTTATCTTCCCGGTAGATTTTGGCATCCTAGACATTGAGGAAGATGCCGAAGTCCCTATTATACTCGGACGCCCTCTCGTAACCTCTCGGGCAATTATTGATGTTAGTAATGACAAACTTCTCCTACGAGTTGGGGATGAAGAAGTGACTTTTAGTATAAACAACTCTATGTGAAATTCTTTTTCTAATGACGACTCTTGTTTTACCTTAGAATCAAATTTTGAAGAGGAAATAATGTCATTTTCTGAAATAATTTCACCTTTATTTGAAAATCCAGAAATTGAAAATTTATTTTGTCTAAAAGTAATAACCCGGGAGCTCAAATTTGAAGAAGTAAAATTGAACATTTCTAAAATAAAAACATCTTACGAGGATCCACCGAGTTTAGAATTAAAATAATTATCGGAACATTTAAAACATATATTTTTAGAAAAAGATTCAAAATTGCCTGTAATTATATCTTCCGCACTTAACGATTTGGAAATTTCCGAATTAAATAAAATTTTAAATAATCACCGCCATACAATTGCATGGCAAATTTCGGATATTAAGGGGATTAACCCCTCATTTTGCACACACAAAATTAATCTAGAAAATAATTCTCGTAGTACTATTCAGCCTCAACGATGGCTTAATCCAAATATGAAGGACGTCGTTAAGGCCGAAATTATAAAATTATTAGATGCGGGAATTATTTACCCGATATCTGATAGCACTTGGGTTAGCCCAGTGCAAGTCGTGCCTAAAATGGGTGGAATAACGGTAATCACTAATGAAAAAATGAGTTGATTCTGACCCATACTGTTACGGGTTGGCGAGTATGCATCAACTACAGGAAATTAAATGATGCTACCCGCAAGGATCACTTTCCGTTACCCTTTATTGACCAAATATTAGAACACTTATCTGGTCATTCACACTACTGTTTTCTCGATGGTCTTTCGGGATACTTTCAAATCCCAATAGCGCCCGAAGACCAAGAGAAAATCACCTTCACCTGTCCGTTCGGCACCTTCGCATATCGAAGAATTCCATTTGGTCTTTGCAACGCGCCGACTATATTTCAACGATGTATGTTGGCAATTTTTCATGAACTTGTAGAAAACGTCATGGAAGTTTTCATGAATGATTTTTCTGTTTTTGGCAATTCTTATACAAACTGTTTAAATATTCTTGATCGTGTCCTTCAACGCTCCGAAGACACCAATTTGGCACTCAACTAGGAGAAGTGCCACTTTATGGTCCAAGAGGGATTAGTCCTTGGGCATAAAATCTCAAACAAGGGGATCGTGGTCGATAGGGCCAAGATCGAGGTCATAGAGAAACTCCCCCTCCTACTAAAATAAACTCTATTAGGAGTTTTCTAGGACATGCAAGCTTTTATAGGCGGTTTATTAAAGATTTTTCAAAAATTACAAAACCGCTAACTCATCTTTTAGAAAAAGAATCCGCATTTCATTTTGATGATGAATGTTTAAAAGCGTTTAATAAAATTAAAAACAAACTTGTCAATTCTCCTACTTTAATCGCGCCAAATTGGTCTCTTTCGTTTGAAATCATGTGCGATGCGAGCGATTTTGCTGTGGGTGTAGTTTTAGGCCAACGGGTGAATAAATATATTCACCTGATTTATTACGCAAGCAAAACGCTAACATCCGCGCAAGCAAATTATACAACAATGAAAAAAGAATTTTTGGCAATAATTTTTGCGTTTAATAAGTTCCGATCATATTTAACACTTTCGAAAGTTATTGTTTTTACAGATCACTCCGCTCTCCGGTATTTACTACAAAAAGGAGATACAAAGCCTCGACTGCTAAGGTGGATACTCCTACTATAAGAATTCAATTTGGAGATCCAGGACAAAAGGGGAGCGGAGAATGTTGCAGCTGACCTCTCACGGTTAGAAAATCTGGCTGCAGGAGCGCTAGTGGAGGCCGAAATTGACGACAAGTTCCCTGAAGAGCGCCTCCTAGCCATCGTAAAGGTAACAACTTCTTCCACCCCTTGGTATGCGGATTTGGCCAACTATTTAGTGGCCCGGGTCCTACCAAAAGATTTTTCAAGTCAGAAAAAGAAGAAATTCTTTTCGGACTTAAAAAATTATTTTTGGGAGGACCCCTTTTTATTTCGTGTCTGCGCGGACCAAGTGGTAAGAAGGTGTATTTCGGGCGAAGAAGACGTCAAAATTTTGCAGCACTGCCACGAAGGACCTACCGGTGGTCACTATCAAGCAAACCGGACCGCAAGGAAGGTGCTAGAGGCGGGCTTCTATTGGTCCTATTTATTCAAAGACGCTCACAATTTTGTGAAAAATTGTGATCGGTGCCAACGGTCAGGTAACGTTTCTAACCGGGATGAATTGCACCAAAATATATTTTTAGAATGTGAAATTTTTGATTTATGGGGAATAGATTTCGTAGGTCCTTTACCCTCCTCCTTTAATAATAAATATATCCTTGTTGCGGTCGATTACGTGTCAAGGTGGGCGGAAGCACAAGCTTTTCCCACCAACGACGCGAGAGTCGTCGTACAATTTTTAAAGAAATTATTTTCATGATTTGGCACACCCCGAGCACTAATTAGTGATCGGGGCACACATTTCTGTAACAACCAACTTGCTAAAATTTTAGCAAAATATGGAGTTACACACAAGCTATCAACCGCCTACCACCCACAAGCAAATGGCCAAGTGGAGGTGGTGAATCGTGAACTAAAATTTTTTTTAGAAAAAATAGTGTCCGTCAATAGAAAGGATTGGGCATTAAAATTAGACGATGCACTATGGGCCTATTAGACAGCATACAAAACCTCCATCAGATGTACATCGTACCGGTTAGTCTATGGTAAAGCTTGTCATTTGCCGGTCGAACTAGAACATCGTGCTTTTTGGGCGCAAAAATTTTTAAATTTGGATTTAGACTTAGCCTCCGAAAATAGAAAAATTCTAATAAATCAACTAGACTAATGGCACGCGAATGCCTATGAAAATAATAAATTTTATAGGGAGCAAACTAAGTTTTATCATGATAAAAATATCAAACATCCAAAAACTTTTTCACTGGGAGATTTTGTCCTTCTTTTTAATTCACGACTTATGCTTTTTCTGGGCAAATTAAAAACCTGATGGTCCGGTCCCTTCAGAGTAAAAGAAGTTTGGCCATACGGGACCGTGCTTATAGAGCACACGGAAAAAGGCTCTTTCAAGGTTAACGGATAACGCTTAAAATTATACCACCCCGGCGACCCAGCGTCCGAAAACATCCAAAAAATGCACTTACCAAATATTTTTAATAAAATGCCACTTAGTCAAGCTACTCGACGGTAAACAAGCGCTTTTGGGAGGCACCCCAACATTATCCTTTTTATTTTTGTTATTTCTTTTCTTGTTTGTCGTTGACTTTAATTCTGCAGGTGTTTGTCCGGCAACCCCGTCTACGAACCAGGGAAGCCCTCTTCACCCTTTAGTCATCTATTTTTATTTTCTTTATTGTCATTTTAGTTTTTTTTTATCTTTATACTTAGTTTTAAACATTGGGGACAATGCTTACTTTTAAGTATGGGGGTGTAGCATAGCATTTTGTTGGAATTTTTATTTCTGAAAAAAAAAATATATTTTAATTTAATAAAAATCAAATTTCTTGGAAAGGACACTTTGGGCTTGAATTCCCATCACATCCTCTAGTACCTTCCGAGCCCTTCACCGGGTTGGCCTTGGGAAGTCCAAGAACTAACAAAAATTAGGAAATGTTCTTTTTGTTTAGTTTATCAAAATGTCCTAGCTTGCTAAATTGTAAGTTCTAAAGTAGACTTATTTTTCATATGGACTAAGAATTTTTTGTGCAAGAATAGTTTTTTTTTTTGAAACTTTTGAGTAAAATTGTTGACTCATGCAGTGCTTCTAGTCAAATGCATGTGTTTGAGTAGTATTGGTGTAGAATTAAATTCTTGGCATATATCTAAAATTATGATTTGTTAATTTGCGTAGAAATAATTTATTTTACTTCTAATACGAATCGGGTGATTATCTAAAAGTAGTTTTGGTGAGTGTGTAGAAGATTGTTAGAAAGCTATTACTCGAATCGACCAGAAGGGTGTCCTTACTCGATGTCTAGAACTTGCCTTTAGCTATCTTCAAAGCATTTGCACTTTAGAATAACTAACCTTATGGAAATGACTTAGGCCTTTCTTTGGACAGTTTGAGCTCTTGCATCCAATCCTAAAATTACTACCGTTGTTAACACAAATTTTTGCCTTTTTACCCTTTTTTTATAAACCCTCACCATTTCGCCACCAAAACCAAAAAAGCCAAACTCATGTACACTTAAATTTTGAGCTAAATTGTTGAAAAATTTTAGATGATACGGTGAAGAGACAATTTTTCAAAAAAATCATGGATGTCAATTCAAAAGAAATATGTTTATATCAAAAAATAAAAATCTCATAATGATATGCGGCCTAGGTATGCACATGCATACTTGGAATGATCCCAATTATGAAGAATAATGGTATAAATAAAGGAGAAAGGGAGTGTTCCCCTTAGCAAAATGTGAGTATGGGGGTAAAGCCTCTTTATTTTGTGGTAGTCATTGTTTTCCTTTAGCTCAAAACTCATTGTTTAAGTGGAATACACCTTCATGTTTATCATTGTTTACCTCACCCTTAAACCCAAGCCTTAAATTTCAGCCTATTTAAGTCCTAAAGATCCATATAGTTGATTTAGTATGAAGTACAGTGGAGAAGGTGCAAACAGGCAAGCCTATGGCCATCGACATTGATGGATTTCTTTGGAGGCCACCCCGAGCGTCTACATCTAGTAATTTAAATCTCAGCAATCACGCTATTTTCTCCCTTTTCATAACTTTTTGATTGACTGTCGACTCATTTTAAAAGTGATAATAAATAATTAAAATGCATTTTTAATTATTTCATAAATTATTACTAAAATATCTACGCATGCCGGCATAATACTTCGCATTTTACTCTCTACTTTTCATAATTCTTTCTAGCATTAGTTTTTCCTACCCTTGTGAAGAATGGTTTGCTCGAGACGAGCAACGAGCAAGTATGGGGGTGTTTGATGAGTATTTATTTACTCATCTTGTAGTATAGTTTTATTATAATTTTAAAATGAAATTATGTTATTTATATAAATTATATCATATAAATCTTTCCTGTTTTAATTTCATAAGCTAACTTAAGTTTATTTTGTGTTTCAGGTTTTCTGGACATTTGGAAAAAGAAAATATGTTTACACGCCCCAGGTCACGGGCGTGACCAAGGGCATGACCCAATGTCGTTGATTTCAGTTGCGTTCGATGAAAATTCAGGAGTTCGATGAACTGCGCCTAGCGAACTGTAACACCCCAAAGATCGTGTTTCAGCGAGGTAGGCGGAATGGTGGTGTTGCGCTCGGGATAGGCTCAAGATTCCAGATCAGGTCAATGCGCACGACCATTGTCCTCTTAGCGCACGACCAGTGAGCGTACGCCAATGATCGTGCGTAACCCGCAAAGAATCGGAGTTCTGTCTCGGCGTATGTGCACGACCATTGTCCTCTTCGCGCACGACCAGTGATCGTGCGCCAACGATCGTGCGTTAACTCAGAAGAAACTCGAGTTCTGTCTCAGACAGTGCGCACGACCATTCCCCTCTTCGCGCACGACCACTGACCGTGCGCCTGTGATCGTGCGCCCTGTTTATTCTGTTCCGCGATTTTGAGCGGAGAAGAAGATCGGACCGTCCAAATCTTTTGGGATTTGATCCAACGACTAGGTTTAGTTGCGGGAGACCTTTAGGGCTGATGAGAGGGGGTTAAACCTCATATTCTCTAAGTTATTCTCTCTCCAAACCCTAGAGAAAGAAGGAGGAGCCAAGGAAGAAGAAGGGAGATTCCGCCATTGACGGAGCTCCGGAGCTCCGTTTCGCGAACCGTTTCCAGATATGGAGAGTGCAGCCCGGTGTGGTCATTTCCCTCCGTCTAGAATCTCGGATCCATGGCGAAAAAGAACGCTCCTAGGGTAACGATTTCTTCTCCCGTTGTTTGGACTTGTCTTTTGTCCTCTCCTTCGTTTCTCTATGCTTGCATGAGGGATCCCTTTCACCAAATGGGTGAGGTGTAGGATTCTCTCAAGTTCTCCAGAACTCCGGGTCGATTGTGTCCGTCCCCGGCATATTGCATGTAGAAAATCCGGTAGTCGTGCGGATTTAGGCATTTTGTGTGAAGCCTATTCGTGGTCGTGAGCCCGAATCGGTGATGCTTGGATTGCGACGTTGCATTTAGGTTAAGCCTAGAATGCGTGCCGGAGAATGACTCCGTGAAATCATCTATAGTAGTGCGGGATTTAAGTGTAGGCGTCTTGTGAAGATCCTAACGAAAGCCCCATGCTTTGAGATTGGATGAAGGCAAACCTTCACCGCGAAATTTATGCGGAGCGTGTTATACCTCCCCTTTTTGAGTATTTGTGAAGCCTAGATCCTTGTGAAGGGATTAGGTGCGTAGCTTATATTTGTGTAGCACTTGAAGGTTCTAAACCCTTACGGGCCGAGGCGAAGCCGTACCCGCGTCGTGCGACAGATCGCGACGATTAGAGCACGGGCAAAGCTAAACCGAACCCGTTTCCATGCAGATCGGTAAGAGGTCCCTACCTCATGTAGCCGTGTGATCATGGGAGAGGTCGTGGAAGGTGGTTTACCTAGACCGACCAAAAGCTCTTTTTCCCAGATAAGGCGATGGCCCTTACGGTGGAGTGTTTGTGGAATTGATGTTGTTAGCCTCATGCGGTTGTTTAGGCGGTTGCGGGGAACCTTCGGGTGAACCCAACCAACATCATGTGCATACCTAGGTTCCCTCCTTTTTGATGCTCAACCTAGAAGATTGAATGTGCTTGAAACCTCACCTTGTGTAGTTGCACTTTCTTTATGATTAGTACTTGTGCTGATATGGCTTGCTTGCAGGGTAGAATCTCCGCCACCCCGGGAAAGGGGTGGGGTCGTTATAATTTGGTCAGCTGTGCTGACCGTTACCTTGTTTGCCACCGCTTGGTGGAATTTTCTTGTGCAGGTGCAGGTGAGCCTAGCGGGAAATAGCGGGCGGTGGCCCCTTTTGCTGAGTTGGCCCTTGAAGGCCAGCCTCCTTTTTAGCTTTCTCATGTATTGCCGGCCTGCGTGCCGATGTATGTTTTGGAGTTTTCGGTACATTTGCTAAATGTAAGGCCTTAAGGCCATAACTCTCTTTCTTGGTTTCATTCCTATGATAGTGGACAATTCTAATGGAAATGTTAAATCTTTATGCTTCCGCTAGTGTTTAGTATACTCTGTTGTAGTTTCTTTCTGTTTATCACCTTTTAACTCCTAGCTAGTGTGGTTAGTATGGCGTGGGGTCCCGACCGGACCTACTGTTATATTATTCGTACTGGCAGGGTGTTACACGAACTGCGTTCGATGAAAGCATGGGAGATCGACAAACTGCGTTCGACGAAAGCGTGGGAGATCGACGAACTGCGCCTAGTGAACTGCGTTCGAAAAAAGCGCGGGAGATCGACGAACTGCGCCTGGAGAACTGCGTTCTATGAAAGCGCGGGAGATTGACGAACTGCGTCTGGCGAACTGCGTTCGACGAAAGCGTGGGCAATCGACAAACTACGCCTGGCGAACTGCGATCGACGAACGGGCGAGAGATCGATGAATGGGTGAGAGATCGACGAACCGCGTTCGACGAATATGTGGGCGATCGACGAACTGTCGCCTGGAGGCCTCCGATCGACGAACAAGCGAGAGTTCGATGAATTGCGTTCGACGAATGTTCAACAGCGCCTCCTTCCCGCCAATGCTTCCCGCCAGCAATTCATTCAGAAGGCACCCTCTCCGATGCTGCTTCAATCACGCCTGTTACACGCCCCTTGGTCACGGGCGTGACCAAGGGCGTGTAACACCAAAAAATTATCTATTTAAAGGGTGCTTCTCCAGAAGATCAAGGACGAAAAAGTTTGGGAGTTCTAGCTTATTTCTTGCACTGTTTTCTTACTCTTGTATGTCTTTTCCTTCTTGTACTTTTATTTCCCAAGCTTGTAACTTTCGATTTCTAGTTGTAACTTCATTTGCAAATTAATAAAATAATTACTTTCCTCTTATTCTACTCTCACTTTTCATCATGCACTTCTTTTATATCATTGTTTCCTCCATCTCTATGAGTAGCTAAATTCTATTAGTACTCGACCGAGATGATCCAAGGAAAATATAATTCATGATTTAATTTTTAGTTTCTCTTTCTCTTCCTTAGAATACTTAAGATTTATCATTGAACTTTATTGGATTGAGATTATATTGTCGATATATAATTCTCATTCTTGTTTTCGTAATCTAATAACCGAGAGGTTTTGAATTCGAATCGATCATTTCAAGGATAAAGAGAGTTGAATGCACTCCTCAAGCGAGAATGACATAATTCTCCCGGATTGGAGTCAAATCCAATGGAGGGGTTCACTACGATAAAGCAAGTTTCAAGGATTTTGATTCTAGAACGAAAGTTTGATTGATCAAACTAAACTCAGTTGAGCGTATCCTCGAGAGAGGTGTGTTCATAAATCGGGAACCTCCACGGTCAAGTAATTTCTTAAGAGAATTAGAAGTTGTTCTTATTATATTTTATTTTCCAAGCTAATTCAAGGTTGAGTACTAGTCTTTAAGCTCATCAATTTAAAAATAGCTATTTCTCTTTCTTGCAACCAACTAACCACAAGTTTTATTTGATAAGATAATAGAGATTTTCCGAAGTAAGAGTACTCAACCGCCCCGAGTCTAATACTACCTTGGTTTTTATAACCTATACTACATTCGATAAGGTACACTTGCCGTTGTCATTTGCGGATATAGTTTTTGCGCATCACACCTGACCCAGAGCTAGAGATACCTGGAGCACCTAAAGAAATGGGTAACTCCACCATAACTTCCCTTGCATCTTCCTCTGGTCCACCATCTACCCTGCTTCCTTGTAACTCTACAGAAGAGGTACCTTGGTATGACGTCAGCTCGTCAAATACCAAATCCCTAGAGACCACATATCTTTGTGTCTCGGGATCCATGCATTTCCACCCTTTCTTCCGGTCATTATAACCGACGAAGACTAGTTTCCTTGCCTTTGCATCTAGCTTCGTTCGAAGGGCATACGGAACATGCATGTAGTAGGTAGAACCAAACACTCAAAAGTGTTCCATGCTTGGCTTCTCCTTGAACATCAACTCATGAGCGGTCTTCATGTTGATGGGACTGAGAGGCATCCGGTTGATGACATAGGCCGCACAAAACATTCCCTCTGCCCAGAAGGACTTTGGGATACTCTTGGCATGAAGCCAACATTTGCAGGTCTCTGTCAGAAGACAGATCTTCTGCTCTGCAACTTCGTTCTGTTATGGAGTGTGAGCACAAGAAAGCTCTCTTTGAATGCCATGCTTCCTGCAAAAGTTAAAAAAATGCCTTGGAGGTGAACTCCCCTCCATTATCTGTTCTGAACCTCTTGACCCACAGGTTGAGCCGACCTTCCACCAGCTCCTTGAACTCCACAAACCTCTCGAATGCCTCTGACTTCTCCATCAAAAAATATACCCAAGTATATCTGGTGAAGTCATCAACCAAAATCAGCATATACCTGCTACTTCCAAGACTGGCAGTGATGGTAGGTCCAAATAGATCACCATGCATACACTCCAATGGTTCTTTGCATCTGCTTTGTGATTTGTCAAATGGAAGACGTTGAGCCTTACCAATCTGACAACCTGCATAAACGTGACCATCTCTGAAAGATGACAAGCTAGGCAGACCTTTCACAAGGCCTCTTCCCGCCATAGCCTTCAACTTATCCATCCCAACATGCCCAAGTCTTTCATCCTAGATAGCGGCGCTGTCGCTAATCCTCATCTTATCAACATAAGAACTTGTTGAAAGAACAAACAAGTCCTTCACCCGTCTCCCTACATGAGTGACCTCAGCTTTTATGGTTGAAACATTTCGAAGAAATTTCACTTCTGTTGGACCGAACAAAACGTGATAGCCAGCATCCACAGCATTGGTCACTGAGAAGAGGTTATTCTTCATCCCCGGAACATGATAGACACTCTTCAATGTAAGAGTACCTCGATCATCATTCAAAGAAACCACACCCTCCTTCTATACTGCATGTATAGTATCATCAGCCGTAATGATAGCGTCATTACCTGTATATGCTCGCAATGAGGAGAACTTTGACCCATCCCCGGTGAGATGATGACCACACCCAGAGTCCACTATCCAATCATCTTGATAGTTGATGGAAGCCAATGCCCGAACATAAGTGCCCATCATGAATGCACCTCCACCACCCCAACTACCTTCAGAATTGGAACCAGACTCCTCCTTTTCCTGCAACATGACCTGGCTGAAGATTAACTTGGCAGTCTCTCTTGAAGTGACCAAGCTTGTTGCACCTGAAGCATCTAGGTACTTCCTTCTTCTTCCCTTCACGCTTAGGAGCATTACTCCTCTCTTGCTGATATGAAGTTGATGGACCATCATCTCCAGATGTCTTCTTCTTCTTGTACCATCTGTTCTTCTTGACAGAGAAGAGAACCTCGCCTTCTCCCCCAGACACTGACATCCCCACCATTTATTTAGCCAAACTCTCTTGTGAAGCAAGTAAGTTCTCCAGCTCCAGCAACGATGGCTGATTGGCCCAGCCTTGAACAGAAGTAACAAAGGCCACATACTCCCTCCGCAAGCCATGGATTATGTGACTGTTTAGCTTAGCTTCTAAGATAGGTTCATCTGGGTCCAATGCAGATATCTCTGCGCAAAGGTTCTTCATCTTCAAGAAGAACATTGAGATAGACAAATCTCCCTGAGATGCTTTCGTCAACTCATTCTCCAAGAACTGTAGCCTAGCTACATTCTTCTTATTGAACAAGCCATCCAAGGCTGTCCAAATTTTTGCAGCTGATCTACATCCGATGATGTGACCAAACAGCTCCGGAGTAATAGCTCTCTTGAGAGTGAACTCTGACTTAGCATTCATTCTCTTCCAAGCCTTCACGAGCTCAACATTCCTTTCAGCAGGAATAACAGCTTGTCTTGCTTCTCCTCCTACTACCTCACATAAGTCCTCGCCAAGAAGATAGCTTTCCATGCAAGAATTCCACTTCTTAAAATTAGTCTGCGTAAGGACCTCAATACCAATACCTCTAGCATATCCTCCTTCCATTAATATCCCAATGATTGACAACCAACTTCAGGAACCTGAGAGAAGTAACAGCTACTACTGCTCAGCAACCTCCCTCTGATACCATGTTAAAAAATTTGAGGTCCGAAGTTAAAGTATAGAAAATGGAATACATCACACAATCCACAAGCGTGACAATCAATGACAATGGGAAGACCGAATAGTGCGTTGGCATTAACTATCTTTTTACAATTCAAGGTACACATGGAGAGACATGATTCATAAGAATCACGGAGGATAGAAGCACAAAACACAAAACTAGAAGCTGTCGGTGACTTGACAAACTAAGATCGCCAGACCGCGCAAACAGAGCAGACCGCACCTATCAGCCCGCAACCACAGATCACTCGACCTGCTGCTTTATTCAACTGCTGAAAGATAACCTGTTTGCACTTCAGACCGCCAGACCAAGAGGTCGCCCGATCACTGAAGCTACCTGCGAACACTTAACAAACAACTGCTTCCTGCTGCAAACTACAACTCAAGACCGCCTGATCACTTAAGATCCCTTGATCAACTGAGTCCGCTGCACAGTCCAAGAACACCTAAACACAGTCCGCCCAGATAGACTGTTGTCGGACTGGTTTATTCAAAGCTGGAAGAAGGGAGAATGCTAACAGTAACTGCTAGCCGCTAACCTGCGAACAAACAAACCGATCAGACAAAACTAAGACCGCGCGACCTCAGAAAGAGACCGGCACAATGAAGCCAACTTTGGTTCTTACAACTCTTAGTTACAAATGACAGGCCCTGCACCCCTATTTATAGGCAAGAGGACGGATGTCATCACCGCTGAAAGAGGGATACAATAACCGCCCATCAACCCGCATGCGGTCTGGCAAAGAAGACCGCCCAAGCTCAGCAAAGCTAACAGCTCCCTTATTAGACCATACGGTTTTATAGAAACCGCCCGGTAACCGCGGTCTCCCAAAGCAGACCGACCGGTCTTTATTGCAAAAGCAAAGCACTTCTTCAGAAAACCAAACCGACTAGAACAAGTCGTCAGACCGCCCGGTCACTGCAAAAAGGCAGACCTACTTGAACAACTGGCCGACTTGAACAAGTCGCCAAAATAACCGGCGCAAGCCGCCCGGACACATTGCGGTCTCCCAGATCAGACCTCCCAGAATAGATCGCCTGAGACAAACTGACCAGAACACCAGCCTAGTTCGCGCGGTCTCGGCGATCTCCAATCTGCAGACCGCCCAACACCTTTCCACTTCCACTTCAAAAATTTAACATTTCTTATTTGAAGGAATTACATGCGCACATAGCCTAGGATATTTTTGAAACTTTGGCTGTGAGTCTATATTGCTGATATTATTCTCTGAAAATTTTACTAAGAATTTTGCAGTGTTATATACAATACTTCATTCACAACCCCCAATTTTGCCCTAGTTGTATGAAAATTAATTATGGGTTTAATACCCATTTGAAAATCATGAAACTTGGACAGAGGACTTTGTAGGGCAAGTATAGGGTCTATGAATTTTAGCATAATTTTGGAGTAATATATATATATGGTCTCCTTCACAAAGTGCCCTTAGACTGATTTGTTTAAATAATATAATTTGTGATCAAATGGATTTAGAAAATTGTGGAACTCCGCCAGTGTACTTTTCTGACTATCTTGGACACCAGCTAATTTTCTTGTAATTTTTGAATAAGAATTTCTAGTATTTTCTTGGTTAATCCTTGATTTTGATTAATTAGTTAATATTTTAATTGGAGGTCAAAATCTTTTTGGAAACTTGTGAAATTTATATATGGTTGTTATTTTACTGTTATATAGTTGTACAAATTTTAGTGAGACCATAACTTATCAGAAAACCATACTTGATGTACAAAGTCATGGGTTCCTTGAATTTGGGAAAATTATAATAAATGCCAAATAAATTAGGAAAATTATGAATTTCGGGAGTTGGTCATATAATGTCATAACACACCCCTGATAATAATATTGAGTCATTTGGATGATTATTTGGAGTACCTCCTCTCATACACCACATATAGCTCATTTGGTTTGCGTATAGTAAACCTGTAAAACTTGAGTAACTTGTAGACCATTAGGTGGGAATGGGAGGTAGATGGTGTACTTAGTCTGGTTGAGGAGATTTGAGGTCACCAATAAGAGTCTATATGTTGAGTGTGCCAGATAAGCTAAAGGGCAAGGTTGTGCTCGGGATTGATGAAAGATCGCCTTTCCCTGGGAGAGTCATAAAACACTTAGGGTTAACTCAAGTGACATGGTAAGAGGGGTATGTTCAAGGGTAGACATCAATAAAAATTAAGTGTCTTGGAAATGGCGGTTTGGGATATCATCCCATCGTACCTCCTAGTACCGTTGTGAGCCCCTCACAGGGTTGACCTCGGGAAGTCCAAGATTAACCCTAAATTGTAGGAGTAAGTTTTTGTGTAAGATTAACTTAATAATACACACACCCACACCCGGTTGTTATGGGTAGTTCGTTGGTTTGGCCTTACGAGCAGTAGGCTTGGTGGTTATAGTGACGGGAAGGTTAGCCCAGAGAGCATATGGCTCGAAGATATATGTATAGTAATCATAAATGAAAGTGCAATGTGTGCCTCTAAGAATCCTCTAGAGGGGGGGGGGGTGAATAGGGATTTATTTCTATCCTAACTGTGAAAACAATAAAATTAATCTAAGGATTTATGCTCACAAAAGATCTCAGGCTGAATAAACTTGTGCTGAAATGTAAAGCAGAAACTTTATAATAAACTAGCTATAGAGACACCACAGAAAATTGGCAACCAAAAGACACACAAATTTTTATAGAGGTTCCCCAAAATGTGGGTACTCCCCTCTTCTACCACCTGATAGGGATGCACTATAATGCTTGAGTCTTTTGATAAAGAGACTCTTAGAACCACTGTTCTTTTGACAAGGAGATCATGAACCACCAGATCTCTTGGTAAGGAGATCTTGAACCACTGAATCCTTTGAAGAGGGATTAATAAAACTCTTTTACAGAATGAGAGAGAAGGAGAAGAAAGAAGGTTGTAGCAATTCTGTTCTTAGATTTCTTGAGTGGACTGTATGAAGAATAACCTATTATGTTCCACAGAATCTGCTCTTGATTAGCCCCTGCTTTAGATAGTGATGAATTGCAGGTGCTTTGTATGTCAGATCCTTTATGCTTCAGCTGATTGAGATCTGGCTGCTATGAGATTGTGATGAAGAGCAGCTTTCAGATCCTCTATTCTATCAGATGAAGAGCAACAGAGTTTTTCTTTTCTTTTCTCTTTTCTATGTTAGGGTTCTTGAGAGAGAGAGAGGAAGAGGAAACCCAAGCAAGAAGAAAAACAGCCGATTGTGCTTAATTGTTGTCTGTGTTTTCTGTCTTCTCTTCTCCTTTTATTCTCCCTATTCAATTTCAAATTCCTTTCCCTTTCTGGTATGCCTTGAAAAGGTAATCTTTTGATGACATTCTCTTCCTTTCCTCTTTAATTCTCGGCCCATCCACCTACAAGGAATATAGTTCCAAGAAACCTTTTGTGTACTTCTTTAATGCTCCTTTCTATTTTAGGCAATTATTGGGCCATTGGGGAACGGTCTTAAAGGATGTGGGCCACGAAAGAAGGATCTGAAAGACAACTAAAAAGATATACCTTTACAGACTGTATTCGTCGTAGCATTGAATTCATTTCTTCTCTTATCGACGTAACTTCGAGTTCTTGTAGAAGTAGCTTCGATTTCATCTCTACTTTGATTGAACTTTGCTAGTCATCGTTACGTTGACATCTTATCGACGTGTATGTCGAGTTGATCTGCCTGGCTATGAACTTCATCTACTGCATCGAGATGAAGTCGATGTTGCGTCGACTTTAGATGGCTCCGACAGATAACATCTTATGCATCGAGTTGAAGTAGAAGCTGCATCAACTTCATTAGTTACTCCGACAAGTCCTTGAACTCTACATCGACATTCATTCGACGTAACATCGACTTGGGTTACTTCGACAGAGGGGTTGAATCACATGGACTTCTAGTCAAAGCAGTGTCGATATGGACTCGATGTTGCGTCAAATTCTATTCGACGTAAATATTAACATAGCCCAATTTTGCTTCCCTTGATCTGGTCCCGATACCCTTTGTTGAGTATGACATCTTAAGACATCTAATGACCAGATTACCCTCACTATACAATGTGTAATTTACTCATAGAGGATAAAATCACTTTAAGTTAATTTGTTAAGTTAAATCAAGGGTTTTTCCCAACAATCTCCCCCTATTTATCTTAACAAATTTACAGTTTGTTCATAGTGATTTTATACAATTTTTCATTTCATAAATAACAATGCATGCAATACAAAATAGCACACACATTAAATGAATAACCCATATGAACTGATAACAGAGATAGTACCGGATTAGTCAGAGGTTTGACATAGTTTACTCAAAAGTGAGTATCACTTCTTCTCTCTGAGGAATAGAGATAGATCTTCATATACTCTCCTGTATTTTCTTTCCACATATTAAAATTTACTGGAGTAGCTTTTTCTGGATTCCTCTGTATCTTCCCATGGCCTTTGAAGAGTTTTTCCAGATCCATTTCTGTGTTAGGATGAACATCCTTGAGTGTAAAGCCCAGCCCAAAAACTTTAACTGTCATTAGATTTATAATTTCTAGATTCAGGTCAGCTGATTCAGGGGCCTTCTCTAATATGGATTCAACAGGCAGTACTTGTGATTCACTGATAGTAGCTTGTTCCTTTCCAGAAGTTGAAGCTTTTGTGAACATGAACTTCTTTATCTTGATCTCCTCTTCAGGTGACTTATTCCCTTTCTTTCTCTTCTGTGTGAATTATACTGCATCTTTGGGATTGCAACCAATACCACCTCTATGGAGTTGTCCTACTACTTCTAGCATTTTAGCTTGAGGGTTCTTTGTAAGGTTGATATAGAAATTTAGGGTTTGCAAAGTGAATGGTTAAAGATTTTCTCCAAAACTATATCTTATAAAGGCAAGTGTACCTTATCGTTTATAGTATAGGATATTTAGAAATACCAAGGTCGTATTCCACAGGGCGCGCTGATTACTTCTACTTCGAGGAAAATCACTATTATCTTACCTAAATGATTTTTGAGTTTTGCTTTACTAGCTAAATAGAAACAAATTGCAAGCTAAAAGAATGGATTAAACGATGGTAAAAGAGATTAGTGCTCAATCAAAAGTCACTTTGGATTAAGAATAATCAAGCGAAAGGAAAATAAGTCTAATTCCATTTAATTAAACTACTTGACCGTGGAGGTTCCCGAAGCTCGAACATGCCTCTCTCGAGGTTAATGCCCAACTAAGTTTAGGAACAAGCAAACGGACTCTCGTCCTATAATTGATTACCTAAAACTTGCTTTACGAAGTGAACCCCGCTATTGGATTTGACTCCAATCCGGGAGATTTACGTCATCCTCTCTCGAGGGGTGCGTGCAACTCTCTTTACCCTTGAGTGATCGATTCATACTTTGAGCCTCTCGGCTAACTAAGTATTAAAACTTAAGTGAAAACCATACATCGATAATATGGCCTCACTAGCTAAAATTCAAGGGCAATTCAAGTGTTTTATAAAAACGGAAAAAGAGAGCTTTAAGAAATCATAACTTGATTATCTCATTCTCGGATCATTTCGATCGAGCGCTAATGAGAATTAGTTAATCACGGTGGAGGGGAGATAAAAAGAAAAATAAAATTGCATGAAGGAAAATTACTAAGTAGAAAGAGAGGTGAAGAAAACTATGCCAACTTTTATTGAAATGAAAAACTATTACAACTCTTTATGCAAGATTGCAAGCTAGAAAAATAAGGATTACAAGCTTAATAAACTAGTGCATGGAAAAAATCTAGTACACTGCATGAGAAGAAAAAGAGAACATGAATGTTTAAAGAGACATGAACATGAAATGGAAAAACTCACTAACAGCTCTAGCAACACCTCCCTCCCCCTCTCAAAATTTCTGAACCCTGGAATCAAGGAGAGCCCTGGAATTTAATGGAAAAAAATTCAAGATACACGCCCCTTGGTCATGGACGTGACCTAGGGCGTGTAATCACTGTTCACATCGTATCTGGCAGTGGCGTGGGATTTGCGTTACGGCGGGAGGAATTCGGACATTACACGCCCATGTAACTTGGGTCACGGGCGTGTACTTGGACGACTTCATTTAATGCGGCGTGGACCTTGCTTGCGGCGCGGCGGTGTGCAGAGATCATGTGGGAAAGTCATGGCCGTGACATTTGGGTCACGGGCGTGACTCATTTTGACTTCTTGACGACAGCTCCACGTCTCGATGTCAGCTCGCTGGGAAGATTCTAAATTTACACACCCCTTGGTCACGGGCGTGACTTTGGGTCACGGGCGTGACCTTGGGCGTGACTTGCTGTGGGCTAGCTCAATCACCGCGGCATCGACTCTGGTTTGATCTTCAGGTTACACGCCCCTTGGTCACGGGCGTGACCTTGGGCGTGTCTTGTAAATTTCACCAATTTCTCCCAAAATTCTATAAATATTGGAATTAAGCTAAGTTAGAATCAAAATTACAAAAAGAACTACTTATAACCTAAAATTAACATGAAAAGGAAAATTCATTTTAAATAATTACAAATATTTCTATTAAAAACTTATATAAATACTACTTATCAAATACCCACATACTTGAGGTTTTGATTTCCAGAGCAAAAGTGTGAGACATAATATATAAGACATCCATAAAATTTTTAATTTCAAACTAAAATTTTATTAAACCAAAAGTTAAGTTAAGAATAAATTCTAGGATGAGTTAAGTCCTAAATTATGATGATGATTTGAAAAGAGAGAAAATTGTTTAGGCAAGGACTTCTCAAGATAATTAATTAGCTTACCAAAATTGTAAAAATTATAAAACTAGATTAAATTAAAATTATAAGAACTCTATCTTAAAAGAAGATATTTTTGATTTGAGGTGATGAATTTTATCCTCTCACCTCTATTTTTTTCTTTTCCCTTTTTTTGTATATGTTTAGGGAATAATGAATTTTATCCTCTTATTCCCATGCATATAATCTTTTAAATTCTCTTCTAATAAACCCAAAATGTATATGTTTAGGAGTAATGAATTTTATGCTCTTACTCCATGACATATAATCTTTTAAATGATTTTGGGTGCATATGTTTAGGGAATAATAAATTTTATCCTCTTATTCCCATGCATATGATCTTTTAAAATACGTTTTTATGCCATCAAAGGGGTAGGGTAGGAAAAATTTCTAGTTTATAAATTAAATTATATTGAGAGCAAATTCTAGTAAATTTAAATTTCCTAAGATCTAAAAAGCTAGAAGAAAACATAATTGAAATATAAAGTGGTTTAGCAAATTTACTACAAAATGAAGACATTTAAAGGTAAAAAGAGAAGTCATGCTAACAAAAATTCTCTAATCAAACTCAAATCATAAGATGGTTCTTAAAACAAGATTACCTAAAATTTATAAATAACAAACTATGATAAACAAAATTTTAGGCAATTAAAAACCTAAAAATGCTTATAAACATTCTCAACTAGATTTCTAAGAAATCACAAAACAACAAGTAGGAGGGGTATACGAATTTTTTTTCTTTTGTTCTAAATTTTTCAAATATTTTTTATTTTATTTTTGATATTATCTTTTTTTGAATTTTTTAAATATTATCTCTTTTTTTTTGAATTTTTGATAATATATGAAAGGAAACTAGTTTTAAACCTAACACTTTTTGTTAATTCCTGGACTTCCCGAGGTATACCCCGTGAAGGGTTCTCACGGTACTAGGAGGTGTGATGGGATGATATCCCAAATGTCCCTTTCCAAGATTTAAATTTTCGATTTTCTAATATTTTTTTTGAAAATTTCTAATTTAAAAACTATTTACAAATAACTATTTACACCCCCATACTTAAAGTTAAACATTGTCCGCAATGTTTAAAACTAAGTATGAAGTAAAAGAAAAGAACAAGAAGCAAAAAAATGCAAGACAACAAAAAGAAATGCAAAATAAAAGAGAAGGAAGAAGGATAATGGGCTTCCCTGATTTTTGAAGATGCGCGGAGAAACGGCGGTTACCTTAAAAATATGTTAAAGAAGAAAAACAAGAGAAAATAATAAAAAAATAACTTTGGCGTGCCTCCCAAAAGCGCTTTGTTTAAGATCACGTAGCTTGACTGAATTGTCGATCATGTTATAGGAGGAAGTAATATTGAATCACTCTTTTCGTTAGCTAACTCTCCCGGAAGATATAACTTAAGGCGGTGACTGTTAACTTTGAAGGAACATTTTTTCGGGTGGGAAATTAAGATTGTCCCATAGGACCAAACCTCTTTAACAATAAAGGGTCCGGACGTAAAATTTTAAGGCCTTCCTCACTTGAGACGCAACTTCTCAGATCAAGGATGATCCTACCTCAGGACAAAGATCCCTACAACTCAGAGCTATCACCAGCTCCTACTTCAGGCACAGCAACCCTACAAACTTAGAGGAAAATACCTCCTAGAGCTCAGACCACCTCCTGGTCCTACCTCAGGCAATAAGCCTTACAACTCAGAGGAAACCACCTCCTACAGCTCAGACCACCTCCTGGTCCTACCTCAGGCAACCAGCCTTACAACTTAGAGCTATCACCAACTCCTACAAACTCAGGCAAAAAGCCTTACAGAAAAAGATATAATAGAAATATTCTACAACAGATAAACTCTCCTGTCAATCCTGCACTGTCTGTACTTTCCTGTAGCTGAAGATTGTTGATAATAGCTACCACTTGATCTTCCTCTTTAATAGAAGGGTGGATGATCACCTTGCCCCTTCTGGTGGAGGAGCTATCTTCTTCTCTCTATTTCTTCTTCTCTTTCATTGAGCAGGAAGAAAGACGAGAGCAGCAGCCATCAATGGCGAATGTAGATTTTTCAAGCAATCGGCCGGGGCTTTGAAAAAGCCCTAACACTTTCTTTTATACTTCTTTTATCATCAACGGCTCTAATTTGATCTCCCAAGAAGTATGGGAGAGATCGGTGGTCCCCTGTAGCTTTTCTGCAACTTGCCCTAGCCGCAGGTCCCGCCGCCCTACTTATCTCTAGAGAAGGTCTGCGTTCGATGAACCTGCTTCACTTTGCGATCGACGAACCCGCTGCATCCTGCGTTTGACGAACTTGCCAAGCTATGTGTTCGACGAACTTGCCAAACTCTGCGTTCAACGATCGGCCTTGTCTCTGCGTTCTATGAACGACACTCTGCGTTCGATGATCGGCCTTATCTCTATGTTCGTAGAACGACACTCTACGTTCGACGATCGGCCTTGTCTCTGCGTTCGACGAACGACAGTCTGCGTTCGACGATCGGCCTTGTCTCTGCGTTCGACGAATGGCACTCTGCGTTCGACGATCGGCCTTGTCTCTGAGTTCAACGATCTGCCTTGTCTCTGCGTTCGACGAATGGCACTCTGCGTTTGACGAAAAGGATATTGTGCCTTCTCAGCGGCTCCTTCTCTGGTCTCATCTCAGCGGTCGACGAACTGAGTCCTGAGTTCGACGAACGGCACTCTGCGTTCGACGAACACGCTGATTCTCAGCGTTTGATGAACTTATCAGCTGAGACACCTTCTTTTCAGAGGATCCGCTGAGACGGCTCCTCGTCTCAGCGGTTCAGACAAGTCATTTATGCATCAACTTAGGAGAAGATTTCTCCTTACTTTAGGTCTTGATTAACCCTTTCTCTTGAGTCACCTAAGCCTGTTTAACTTACAAAAACAAAGCTTTATCAAATACAATATGTACTTAGTATTGGAAGTGATGCCTCTTCAAATCAAGGGAACATTGAGGGCAATATTCCCAACAATCTCCCCCTATTTGAAGAAGGCAGAACATCCCCAATGCTAAGGTACATAGCCAACAAAAACATATCATGATACCACATGAAGTACATATTATTTAACTGTTCTATAATATAATCATGATAACATGGCTAACAACTACATGATACATCATTGTAAGATAGAGACTCTGCCTATGAGACAGCAATCATAGGTCGATGCTTTTTGCTCACAGGCGTCGAGCGATGTGTGATGGATCGACGCTTGGTCGACGCTTTTTGTTCACAGGCATCGAGTGATGTGTGATGGCTCGACGCTTGGTCGACGCTTTTTGTTCACAGGTGTCGAGTGATGTGTGGTGGATCGACGCTTGTGGACCAGGATAAACTCATCTCCCCCTTTTTAGTTGAGATTGAGTAGCATATCATGATAACTAACTTAGAGGGCTAACACTACTTTGGTCTTAGCAGCTAGCATTCCATCTCCTATTTGCAACTAGCAAGACCAAATTTGGTCTTAGCATTGGCCATCTCCCCCTTTCTGGGTTCTTCAACCTCTTTCCCATTAGGGAATAGGATTCTTCAAACTCTACACTATTCTAACCTACTAAGCATCAGCTATCTCCACCTCAACTTATAGCCAACTCCCCCTCAATTTAAGCAGGAGCTTGCTCCCCCTTAATTTGAGCACCTGTATTTACCCAGACATTTCCCTGCTGATTAATAGAAAACTAGAATTACAGCTGATCCTGATGTTTCAGATCCAGCTGATCACTTTAATCTATTCTACAGTTAACAACTTAGGGAGATTATCTACCCTATCAGAGGATTATACCTATTGAAGGAAGATCAATTCATATATTAATATATCATAACAACATTTTATGATAGATTTAACAGAAAACAGCATAAGCAGTTTAACACAGAATATATATTTATTCAGAAATGAATTCATTATAAATTCAACATGCCTAAGTCAATTTTAAAAGAATTAAACTTGGCCTCATCCAGTGGCTTAGTGAAGATATCAGCTACTTGATTGTCTGTAGAGACATATTCAAGTTTGATATCTTTACACTCTACATGCTCTCTAATAAAATGATACCTAATTTCTATGTGCTTGGTCCGGCTATGGGAGATAGGATTTTTAGCAATAGAAATTGCACTGGATGAGCCACACAGCAGGGGAGATTGTCTTACCTTGATGTTGTAATCTTCCAACTGATGTTGTATCCACATAATTTGAGCACAACAGCTACCTGCTGCAATGTACCCTGACTCAGCTGTGGACATTGCCACACTGGTTTGCTTTTCGCTGCTCCATGAGACCAGCCTCCTCCCTAGGAATTGACAGGTGCCACTTCTGCTTTTCCTGTCCTCTTTGCATCCTGCAAAATCTGCATCTGAATAGCCTATCAGTTCAAAATCATTGTTCCTAGGGTACCAAAGGCCAAGATTTAGGCTTCCCTTGAGGTATCTCAAGATCCTCTTCACAGAGGTGTAGTGAGATTCCTTAGGACAGGATTGATACCTAGCACAAACACATGTAGAATACATAATGTCTGACCTACTAGCAGTCAAGTACAACAGGGATCCAATGATACATCTGTACATGGATTCATCAAAGGCCTTCCCCTTCTCATCCTTGTCTAATGATACATTAGATCCCATGGGTATTCTCATGGTGGAGGCAGACTCCATCCCAACTTTCTTGATGAGCTCTTTGGTGTACTTAGTCTGGGAGATGAAAATTCCATCATGAGACTGTTTCACCTGGAGCCCAAGGAAATATTTGAGCTCACCCATACTGCTCATCTCAAACTCTCCCTGCATTAGATTAGCAAATCTCTTACACAAGTTGTCATCAGTAGACCCAAAAATTATGTCATCAACATAAATTTGGACTAAGAGACTCTTACCCCTTGTTTCCCTAAGAAACAATGTGCTATCAATCTTTCCCCTCAAGAAAGTTGGACAAAGTCTCATACCAAGCTCTTGGAGCTTGCTTAAGCCCATACATGGCTTTCCTAAGAAAATAGACATGAGATTTAAGAGTAGGATATACAAAACCTGATGGCTGCTCTACATATACTTCCTCTTTTAGATTTCCATTCAGGAATGCTGATTTGACATCCATCGGGTAGACTTTGAAGCCCTTGTGAGCAGCATATACTAGGAATAGTATTATGGCCTCCAACCTTGCAATTAGGGCAAAGGTTTGGTCAAAGTCTATTCCTTCCTCTTGCCTATATACTTTTGCAACCAGCCTTGCTTTATTTTTGATGATTGTCCCATTCTCATCTAACTTATTTCTGAATATCCATTTGGTGGCAATGATGTTGTGTCCTTCTGGTCTTGGCACCAACTTCCATACTTTGCATCTTTTGAATTGCAAAAGCTCTTCCTACATAGCCTGAATCCAGAATGGATCCAAGTTGGCCTATTCAAACCTTTTAGGCTCTACCTGTGACAGAAAACTGAGGAACAAGGCCACATTATGAGCCCTGCTCCTAGTTGTCACACCTTGCTGAACATTCCCTATTATCTGCTCTATGGGATGATCCCTTAGATGTCTGGTAGCTGTAGTTATTCTGTTCTCACCTTGCTGTGCTGTTTCTGCAGGTTCAACAGCTTCTTCATCAAGGTTAACTTTTTCCTCTTCTGGGATGGCAGCATCAGAATTTGTTTTGCTGCAGCTGGGAGTGTCTTGTATAGACATCCTTTCCAATTCCTGTTCATTTCCTGTCAAAACAGAAGATCTAGACCAGCCTTTATATATTAGGCTGGTCTCATCAAAAACTACATGCATAGACTCCTCTACAACATGAGTTTTCTTGTTGTATACTCTATAAGCTCTACAATGAGAGCTATAGCCAACAAGAGCACCTACATTGCATTTCTATACATGCTTTGTTAATTAGGATTTTCCATTATTTAGAATGTAGCATTTGGAGCTAAAGATCCTAAAATATGAAATTGTAGGTTGTCTGTCTTTCAGAATTTCATAGGGGGTTATCCCATGAACCTTATTGATAGAAGCTCTATTGAGAACATAACAAGCTGTATTGACTGCCTCAGCCCAGAAATATTCTGGGAGTGAGGAGTCACTAAGCAGTGTTCTCCCAGCTTCTATCAAGGTTCAATTCCTCCTCTCAGCCACACCATTTTGTTGTGGAGTCCTTGGGGAGGAGAACTCTTGGGTGATACCAAATTCTTGACAAAATCTTGTCATTGCATCAGATTGAAATTTTGTGCCATGGTCAGTTCTAGTCCTGACCACAACACATTGTAGGTCATTCTGAATTGCCTTGACATGATTGATAAAGACATTTAAAGTATCAGATTTCTTCTTAAGGAAGAATACCCATGTATATTTTTGAGTGATCATCAACAATCACCAAAGTATACAATTTCCACCTAGGCTCTGAATTGGCAAAGGACCAAACAAGTCCATATGCAAGGAGATAAATACATCTTTCAGTGTCTTTGGAGCCAATACTTTTAAAGGTGGCCCTAGTTTGCTTACCCATTTGGCATGCATGACAGGGACCATCTTTAATACATTTTAAGTTTGGACTATTCCTAACAAGATTCTTAGAGAAAAGTCTATACATTGTCTTGTAGTTAATATGAGCAAGTCTCTTGTGCCATTGAACACAAAGAGACTCATTCTCATTAGCTACAAGACAAACAGAAGTAAAATAATTACTGCAAATGAAATCTAAGCAATAAACATTTCCACTCCTAGTGCCTGAGAGAATAGTCTCTAAGTCAATTGACTTTTTGATCAAGCACTTGTCATTGTGGATTCAATGACATAGCCTAAGTCACATAGTTGACTTATGCTTACTAGGTTGTGTTGCAACCCTTCAACATAAGCTACCCTTGTGATTGTAACTATGCCATTGGAGATCATACCATAGCCTTTGGAGACTCCTGTTTCACCTCCCCCAAATATAACTTTGGGTCCATTCTTCACAGGCTTGTAATCCTGTAGAAGACTCCTAGTTCCTGTCATGTGCCTTGAGCACCCACTGTCCAAGTACCATATTTGGTTGAGACTGGTACTTGAACTACCCTGCAAAGAAATATTTAGTTATCCTTAGGATCCCAAAAAGCTTTGGGTCCTAGGTGCCTGTTATTTTGATGAGATACACTCACACTAGCTACACTCCTAGCAGGAAAGCTCTTCTTTGCATTAGGTGTATTAGGGATGTACCAACAATCTATGGCAAAGTGTCCCACCTTGCCACAACACCAACAATCATGAATATTGTATCTCCTTTTCTGAATATTTTTCTGAATTGGTACAGCACTGTGCACATGTTTAGCAGAGGAGACTGCATCATTCTTCCTGTCTCATTCAGCAATAATCTAACAGAAGGATAATCTGTGGACAGTCTTGCTGCTCTTTGTCCTGATAGCCTCAGCTTGCTTTGGCTTGGCAGCCATACAAGATCTGATGGAATCAGACACTAGGCAGCAGGCCTTGTCAACAGATTTGACGGCAGTCTTGCTTTTTGCTGAAGCTGATTTGGAAGTGCTTGCTTTCACTTTCTTGACTGGAGGTGCTGAGACACCAAATACAAATGGTCCAGATTGGGTCATTTGTATTTCCTCATGGGGAGCTTTCATTGCACTCAATCCCATGCCCTTTCTATCATTATGGGAAGGAGTATTTTCCTTCCTATAGGATCTCCCATTCTTCCAGTGACCATAAATGCTTTCATGGTCATACCTGTTGGAAGGAAGTAGCACCTTATGAAAGGTGGTTTGAGGCTTAGACTTCTCCTTGCTCTTTACTCCACTCCCTTCTCCTACTTCCATCTTATTGAATCCAAGTCCTATCCTATTGGTTTGAGAGGAGAAGGTGTCAATAAGGGGAAGCACAGATTTGGGGTTGGAGAATTGAGCCACCAGGCTCTTCTCTTTCAACAGCTTCTCCTCAAGGTCCTTGATGACCTTGTTCTTTAGGGAAATAGTGCTCAATTGAACACTTGCCATACCCTTTAAATGACTTATTTCTCTACTAATCTGGGCCACCAGGGAGGTAGGTCCAGTGTAGTCACTTTCAGTCTTCTTAAGGGTGGCTATTTCCTGGGCTTGCCTCTTGGCAAGCTTCTTGCTCTCTTTCAGAGCAATAACCAAGGCATCATATCTGTCAATCAATTGATTGATATCTACCTCAGCTTCTGAAACACTTTCATCATGTGATGGCTGTGCTTCAGATTCTTGGCATACATCATGATCAGAAATAGAAGTGGAATGGATTGAAACCTGATCATTGTCAGACATATTCTGACTGCCTTCCTCATCAGTGAGGGACATAAGGCCTAGCAGAGCACAGTCTTCTTCATCCTCCTCTTCATCACTATCTGAGTGTGATAGAGGGGCCCTGATTCCTATCCTAGCAGCAGGATAGTCTTCATCCTGCTGAGCAGCAAACAACCCAATGTAGGCTTTCTCTTCTTCATCTGAATCTGAAGATGAAGATTCAGATTCACTCCAGCTCTTGCTTTTCATGGCTAGAAAGGATTTTTCTCCCGTCCTCTCCTTCTTGTGATGAGGCTTCTTTTCACCTCTTTCTTTCCTTTTGACTGGGCAGTCAGCAATGACATGCCTAGTCTTGCTGCAGCAATAGCAAATAATATTATCTGAAGCATTTTTACTAGTTTTGGAATCATACATGTCCCCTTTGGGGTGCTGCCTTTCAGATCTGAAGTGATCATTCTTGGAGTGTGATGAGGAGGAAGGCTTGCTCTTCCATTGATTCCTTCTCATCATCTTCTTGAACTGCCTAGAGAAGGCAGCAAACTCTTCATCAGAGGAAGTGCTGTCTGGAGAGCAACTCTCAGACTTCTCAGATTCAGCCTTCCTTCTTGGAGGTGACTACAACCTGCTCTTGCTCTTCTTTGAGCTATCAGCTTTGAGAGCAATAGTTCTCTCCTTTGTGTGATTCTTGGAGTAAGTATCCTCCTCCTTTCTTACAGACAGCTGCATCTCATAGGGGAGCAACTTACCAAACAGTGTGTGAGTTGGGGTCTCACCTAACTTGACCACTTCCCTGATGGCACATATCTTTGTGTCCCAGTCCCTAGTTAGAGATCTAAGGAACTTATCATTCAGCTCATAATCAGTGAACACCCTCTCATAGGTTCTCAGCTCATTGACTATTCTGAAGAACCTCTCATAGCACAGGGATATGCTTTCCTGGGCCAGCTGCCTGAAGGCTTCATATTCTTGGTTAATGAGTGATTTTCTATCATCCCTTACTTCAGCTGTCCTTTCCATATATACAATCAATGTGTCCCACATTTCCTTGGCAGTTCAGTAGTGTACCAAGTTCTGAAATATAGTGTCATCAATTGCATTAACAATTATGTTCTGAGCCCTTTTGTCAATTGTGTATAGTGCAATTTCATCATCGGTCAGCTCACAAAATATCTTGAGTACTTTTCTAGTAGGGTCAATAGTGGAGGCCTTCTCAAAGGTATAATGACCATTCTTGACTGTCACATAAATCCTTGGGTCTGAGGCTTCCATGAACAGCCTCACCCATTGCTTCCATATGCCAAAGTTTTCTTTGGAGCATATGGGCAACTTCATTGACCCCAACTCCTTCTTCATTCCACTAGAGGCCATTTGATTTTGAATTAGCACAACCTATTTAGGAACTGGTCAGACTGTTAAGTCCTTTTTGACCAACCTCGCTTTGATACCACTTGAAAGAATATAGGTATGCTAACTAATTCACCTAGAGGGCGGGGGGGGGGGGGGGGGGGTGAATAGGTCTTTTGAGTTTTACTTGAAGTTTATGTCCTGTTAAAATTAATCTAATCAGAGAGTCAAAACACCACAGAAAAACACACACGTGTTTATAGTGGTTCCCCAAGACAGGGTGTCTATGGGTAGTCCACTTTCCCCCTTCATCCTTTTAACAGTATGTTAGACAGGGCCAACTTCTCCAAACTCGGCTCAAAGAGCTTACAGCACAAGTTGCTCAGAACTTCTCATATCAAGTATGATCCTACCTCAGGACAAAGGTCCCTACAACTCAGAGCTATCACTAGCTCCTACCTCAGGCACAACAGCCCTAAAAACTCAAAGGAAAATACCTCCTACAGCTCAGACCACCTCCTGGTCCTACCTCAAACAACAAGCCTTACAACTCAGAGGAAACCATCTCCTACAGATCAGACCACCTCCTGGTCCTACCTCAGGCAACCAACCTTACAACTCAAAGCTATCACCAGTTCCTACAAACTCAGGCAAAAAGCCTTACAGAAAAAGATATAATAGAAATATTCTACAGCAGATAAACTCTCCTGTAGATCCTGCACTGTCTGTGCTTTCCTGTAGCTGAAGATTGTTGATAACAGCTACCACTTGATCTTCCTCTTCAATAGAAGGGTGGAAGATCACCTTGCCCCTTCTGGTGGAGGAGTTATCTTCTTCTCTCTGTTTCTTCTTCTCTTTCAGTGAGCAGGAAGAAAGACGAGAGCTGCAGCCGTCAATGGCGAATGTAGATTTTTCAAGCAATCGGCCGGGGCTTTGAAGAAGCCCTAACACTTTCTTTTATACTTCTTTTATCTTCAACGGCTCTAATTTGATCTCCCAAGAAGTTTGGGAGAGATCGGTGGTCCCCTGTAGCTTTTCTGCAACTTGCCCTAGCCGCATGTCCCGCCGCCCTACTTATCTGTAGAGATGGTCTGCGTTCGACGAACCCGCTTCACTCTGCGATTGACGAACCCGCTGCATCCTGCGTTCGACGAACTTGCCAAGCTCTGTGTTTGACGAACTTACCAAACTCTGCGTTCAACGATCGGCCTTGTCTCTGCGTTCGACGAACGACACTCTGCGTTCGACGATCGGCCTTGTCTCTGCGTTCGACGAACGACACTCTACGTTCGACGATCGGCCTTATCTCTGTGTTCGACGAACGACACTCTGCGTTCGACGATCGGCCTAGTCTCTGCGTTCGACGAATGACACTCTGTGTTCGACGATCGGCCTTATCTCTGCGTTCAACGATCTGCCTTGTCTCTGCGTTCGATGAACGACACTCTGCGTTTGACGAACAGGCTATTGTGTCTTCTTAGTGGCTCCTTCTCTGGTCTCGTCTCAGCGGTCGACGAACTGAGTCCTGAGTATGACGAACGGCACTCTGCGTTTGACGAACACGCTGATTCTCAGTGTTTGATGAACCTATCAGTTGAGACACCTTCTTCTCAGCGGATCCGCTGAGACGGCTCCTCGTCTCAGCGGTTCAGCCAAGACATTTTTGCATCAACTTAGGAGAAGATTTCTCGTTACTTTAGGTCTTGATTAACCCTTTCTCTTGAGTCACCTAAGCCTGTTTAACTTACAAAAACAAAGCTTTATGAAATACAATATGTACTTAGTATTGGAAGTGATGCCTCTTCAAATCAAGGGAACATTGAGGGCAATATTCCCAACACAGGGGGTGGAAGATGATTTTATATTTTCGAGAGCGAGGAGGCGCTCTTCGAGAAATTTATCATTAATGTCGGCTTCTATTAATGCTTCCGAGGCGGGATTTTTTAATCGAGAAAGATGATCGACTGCCAAGTTTTCGGCTCCCCTTTTGTCCCTGATCTCTAAATCAAACTTTTACAAGAGGAGGATCCATCGCAAAAGACAAGGCTTGGCGTCAGATTTACTTAGGAGATACCTAAGCGCGGAGTGATCTGGGAAGACGATAACATTGGAAAGCGTGATATACGACCTAAACTTATCAAAAGAGAAAACGATTGCTAGAAGTTCCTTCTCGGTAGTGGTGTAGTTCGCTTGTGCCAACGTGAGTGTCTTACTCGCATAATAAATTGGGTGGAAATACTTACTCACCCGTTGGCCTAACACGGCGCCTACCGCAATATCACTCGCGTCGCACATAATTTCGAAGGGTAGCGACCAATCCGGCGCGACTAGAATCGAAGAATTTATAAGCTTTTCTTTGATAAGTTTAAAGGCCAAATGACATTCGTCATTAAAAAGGAAGGAAGACACTTTCTCAAGGAGATGGGTTAACGGCTTCGTGATTTTGAAAATTTTTTGGATAAAGCGCCGATAAAACCCCGCATGACCTAGGAAACTTCTAATGACTTTTACATTCGTTGGAGGGGGGAGTTTTTCAATTACTTCGATCTTGGCCCTATCGACCTCGATCCCTTTTCCCTAGATTTTATGGCCAAGGACTAATCCTTCTTTGACCATAAAATGGCACTTCTCCAAATTGAGAGCAAGATTAGTTTCCTCACAACATTGTAACACGCGCTCGAGATTTTTTAATAATTTTTGAAAGAGTTTCCGAAAACGGAAAAGTCGTCCATAAACACTTCCATCACCTCATCTACTAACTCGTCAAATATTGCCAGCATACATCTTTGGAATGTAGTTGGAGCGTTACAAAGACCAAATGGCATCCTTCGATAATCGAATGTGCCGAAGGGACAAGTGAAAGTTGTTTTCACTTTGTCATCGGGCAAAATCGGGATTTGGAAATATCCCGACAAACCATTGAGAAAACAGTAGTAGGAGTGACCTGAAAGGCGCTCTAAGATTTGATCGATAAAAGGTAGCGGGAAGTGATCCTTATAGGTGGCATCATATAGTTTTCGATAATCGATGTACATCTGCCAACCCGTAACAGTACGAGTTGGGATTAATTCATTATTTTCATTCGCAACTACCGTAATGCCACCTTTCTTCGGTACGACTTGTACCGGGCTAACCCAAGTACTATCCGATATCAGGTAGATGATTCCTGCATCCAAAAGTTTAATAACTTCAGCCTTAACGACTTCTTTCATATTCGAGTTTAGTCGTCGTTGAGGCTGGACCGTGTTGCGGGAATTATCTTCGAGAAAGATTTTGTGAGTGCAGAAGGAAAGGTTAATACCCTTAATATCCGAAATTTGCCACGCAATTGCGTGGCGGTGCTTTCTTAAGACAATAGTCAACTCAGAAATTTATGAATTGCTAAGTTCGGATGAAACGATAACGGGTAGCTTAGACTCTTTTTCTAAGAATAGATATTTTAGGTGAGGAGGGAGTTGTTTCAATTCTAAAACGGGTGGCTCTTCATAAGAAATTTTGATTTTTAATTTTTCTAAAAATAATGGTTCGGGTGGTGTAGAGCGAGAGACTTCTTCTTCTAAACAAAAGAGCTCGGCGAGCTCGGATTCGTGACTAGATATGAAGACTAACTCGGGAAGTGAATAAAATTCGTTCTCAAAACATTCTTCTAAATAGAAGCATGAATCGTCATTCTCTAAGGTGTTTCGCATTGAGGGATTTATACTAAAAGTAACTTCATCATCTCCAACCCATATCAAAGTTCCTCTAAGACTAATTGAAAGTGAGGTTAGATCTTAGATTTACTCTAGAGGGGGGTGAATAGAGTATTAAAAGTTTTTAACATATTTAATAGTGGAATTAAAATACTGATATATATGTGTATAACAGAGTGAATGTAAAAGCAAAATACAAATCACAGCACAACACAGTACAGAAAATAAACACAAACACAAAATACACAAGGATCTATAGTAGTTCCCCAATCAAACTGGGTACATCTACTCTTCTACCACCCTTGGTAGGAATCCACTAGGTTTTTGATCAGGTGCCCTATCACCAATGGGTTTTTGATCAGGTGCCCAAACACCAACCACAGGTTTTTGATAAGGTGCCCTGCCACCAATCACAGGTTTTTGATCAGGTGCCCTGCCACCAAAGGGTTAACTTTTGAAGGGAGTTAGAACCCTGCACAAGATGGGATAAAGAGGGTTTATGAAGTTCTTCTCTGTCAATAAGCTGAGAGAAGACTAGTGGATTTGTTGTTGTAAAGCTCCCCCTGTCTGATAGAAATTCTTGACAGTTGAAGGATGGAGCTTTCTCTTGAATGAAAAATATCTTCCTTGATAGCTGATGAATCTGAGAGAGAATGTTTCTCAGATTGTTGTTGCTCTTTGAAGATTAGAAACTTGCAGCTGAAAATTGAGAGAATATGTTTGATGTTCTCAGAGATTGAGAGTGATGTTGTTGAGGATGAAGATCTTTCTTTCTTTTTGACTTTCTGTATATCTCTCTTTGTATTACATCTCTGGTCGAGAGCCTTTTTCTTTCTTACTGCAATACTCTCTCTGCTCCATCCTTTTTCCTTTCTGAATATATGACTGATTTGAAATTCAAATCTTCTGAATAAGGAATATAATATTCTGAAATGATTATTCCCAAGGTTTTAAGAACCGGACCGGAGATCGAACTGGTGAGATCAAAGGATCAAGGTCTGACTGGTTCGACCGGTTGGACCGGGGTTGAACCGTAATATTATAATAAATAATATATATATTATTTATAACTACATATGCATTTTATGTTGTATACTTTTATACATATTTTTTATAGTTGAATCCTTGTATACGTGACTATTTTTATATATTAATTTTGATATATATATATAAGATTATAAATATAATATGCAATTATACATATAAATAAATATAATAAATATTATATATATATATATTAAATAATCTTATATATATTTATTTAATAAATGTAATAAATATATATTTATTAATATATATAATTGTATATTATATTTATAATCTCATATATACACAAACACACACATGTATATATATATAAGATTATATTTATATAATTATTTTGTATAAAAAAATATAAAACATTACCGTTAATATAATATGTATAAGTAAAAACAACTGTGTCAAAATATAAATATTGAATTCTTGGCTGATTGGTTAAGAGTTCTGTAAGTCATGAATGAGGTCTCCTGTTCGAAACCCCACGCACGCCCAGTTTTTTAAAATTATTTTTAAAATGTTATTCGAACTGGGCGGGCTGCCAAAACCCGTTCTAGTTCGCCAGTCTGCGATCCGCCCGCCCGTTTCCACGGTTTTTTGGCAGTTCGAAGATGGAGCGGGTTGCTTACCTAGACCGGACCCGCTTCGTGTCCGGTCCGCGGTTCGATCGGTTGGACCGGCCGGTTTGGTTTTCAAAAGCTTGATTATTCCTTGGAACAGCAATCTGATTCAGCACTAAACATTAATGCCTTTTCCTTTTCCATGAAAGTGTCCTTTTCCAATATATGTCAACGGCTACTTTCTCGAGGGAAGAGAATTGAAAGGAAATAATAAAAGGAAGAATCAAATATTGACTTATCTGATAGATGAATAAGGTAGCGTTTGGTTCAGCTGATGGGGCGCGGTGCGGTTGGGAGAAAACTCCGTTTAGAGTAAAAGCAGCGTTTGGGTTGGCTGATATTAGAAACAACGTTTATTAATAAACGCAATTTAGACCTACGCCTCATCCGCGGGAATGTTCTCCAGTTCGACCGCAGCTTTTCGCGTCTCCTCCCTGCTGATTCCTCCCGACCGCAGTTGCCTCATCTCACAGTCCCGACCGAGATCCCGACTTCCTCTCTCTCGCGATGGTCAAGAAGAAGACGGAGAAGGCCATGGCCTCGTTCTCGCGCGTGTCACTCTCATCCGCAGATGCCTCGTCTCGTCAAGGAGGAGACGGAGAAGGCTCTCCAGTCCCGTCACTCTCATCCATAGGCCATGGCCTCATCTCGTCAAGGAGAAGACGAAGAAGGCTCGCGATGGTCAAGAAGAAGACGGAGAAGGCTCATGATGGTCAAGAAGAAGACGGAGAAGATAGAGTTCAGTAATTATTATTGCAATAGGCAATTAGCTGCTGGAATTATGTTCCAGTTCTTGGATTTCTCGCCTCTCATCTCACCATTACGCAATATTCTCACAGCTTATCATCACTCGAATTTTTTAACTGGTAGTTGAGTAGTGGAGTAGTATAAAGAACTGCTAAAAGGGATTCCATCCCCATGTTTGTGTGTGTGAAGGTAACATCAGGAGGCATCAGGAAGAACTCTATTAACCCCCTTTTTTGCTGTTATGGGTAACATCAGGAGGCATGAGAATGTTGTAATGTTGGGTTATATTTCAGATGAATCTTGTTGTATATTTCGATTTGCCCTTTTTTCTGCTGTTATGGGTTCTGTATTATTTGTGTTAGAGTTCAGATGAATTTTGTTCGAGGAGTTACAGGTTAATGAATTCCAGACCTTAACAGAGATAAAAGTGGGGCTTATATAGGGAAACTGATACAGAATGAGTAAAGATTGTGATATAAGTGCCCTAAGTTAAATTAAATAGAAAAAAATAACCTAAAACTCTATTTTTGCCAAACAGTTTATACAAAACAGCTTATCAAAAGCTCTGCAAACTCCATTTCACACAAACAGTTTTTTAACAAAACTCTGTTTTCCAGAAACAACACTTTTCCTATCAGCAACAGCTCATCAGCAACTTTCCATCAGCAACAGCTCACCCAAACTGGCCCTAAGTCCAAATAAATGAATAGATCTGTTGCTGATTAGTCGATCTGAGTTCAGAGAATAATATAACTTATCCTTCTAAAATTTTGAGGTGAGGAGAAAATTCATCGATCTGAGAACTAAGTTCGTCGAACTGAAGGTTGAGTTCGTCAAACTGAATCTGGAGTTCGTCGAGCTGAGAGATAATTTGCTAAACTGGCTGGAAGATTTAATTCGTCGAGCTGAGAAGCACTTTCATCGAACTGAACTTCTTGTTACTTATTCGTCGAACGTAGAGCTGAGTTCGTTGATCTCAAATTGGAGTTCATCGAACTGAAGAGATAAACTTTTGGACTGGCTAGAGAACTGAGTTCGTCGAGCTGAGAATGAAGTTCGTCAAACTGAAGCACAACGTTCGTCGAACCCAGATGGAGTTCATCAAATGCAGAATGGAGTTCGTCGAACACAGAAACAAGACGATCGTCGAACCCAGGAAGGAGTTCGTCGAACGCAGTATGGAGTTTGTCCAACTCAGAGACTTGGAATTTTCCTAAGTTCTAGCTAACTCAGACAACTTAAACCTTGACCCTTAGACTATACAATGGGGTCAACTTGAGTCCTAGTCACAGATAGTGATCCTAGCCCAAATCAGTAATAGGGTTGTTCCAACACCATAGGAGGAGCTTTCCGTCACTTACGTCGATAATTGTGTGGGAGGTGGAAAGGAAGGGGCGGCCGAGTATGAGGGGTACTTCGGCATCCTGTTCGATGTCAAGAATGACAAAGTCCATCGGGAAGATGAACTTCTCAACCTTAACGACCACGTCCTCCACTATCCCTACTGGATATTTTAAAGAACCATCCGCTAATTGAATACTCATTCGAGTGGGGTTAGGATTTCCTAGACCTAACTTTTTAAATAACGAAGAAGCATGAGATTGATGTTTGCTCCAAGATCTGCTAAGGCGTGTTTTACAAACGAATTGCCAAATAGACACGGGATGGAGAACAGTCCTGGGTCATTTTCTTTTTGAGGCAATTTGTTGAGTACAACCGCGGAGCATTCTGCGTTTAAAGAAATATGCAAAATATCTTCTAATTTTTTCTTATTGGAGAGCAACTCCTTAAGATATTTCACATATTTAGGCATTTGAGAGATAGCCTCGCAGAAGGGTACATTAATATGAATTTGTTTTAAAATTTCTAAAAACTTTTTATAATTTTTTTTGGCACACTCTGTACAACCCCGATATTCGTCAGGAGATGGGCATAGATTGAGGAGTCCACAAGAGGGAGAAGTAACAAGGAAGGCGAGCCAAAATCTCAAGGGTCGCTCGGAAAAAGGAGGGCGAGCCGGGCACTCGTCGACCGCTCATGATAAAGCGGGCAGCCGGATTCTCTCTAAGTTTCTGAGTTCGACGAACTCCGTTCTACGTTCGACAAACTCTGTTCTACGTTCGACGAAATCCGTTCTGCATTCGAAGAACGTCACGCTTCAGTTCAACAAAGTTGCTTCTCAGCTCGACGAACTCACGTCACTTTTCAATTCGACGAACTTGCTTCTCAGCTCGACGAACTCAATCTTCCAGCCAGTTCAGCAGATTTTCTCTTCAGTTCAACGAACTCTAGTTTGAGATCGATGAATTCAGCTCTGTATTCGACGTATAAGTAGAAAAGAAGGCGAACCAGAGTCTCAAAGGTCGCTCGCAGGAAGGAGGGTGAGCTAGGCACTTGCCGATCGCTCGTAGGAAGGTGGGCGATCCAGGCACTCGCCGATCGCTTGCAGGAAGGCGGGCGAGCCCAATCCTCGCTGTCCTCTTACAGTGGTCTTCTAGGCAAGCCGGATTCTTTCCATGTTTCTACATTTGACGAACTCCGTTCTGCGTTCGACGAAATCCATTCTGCGTTCGACGAACGTCACGCTTCAGTTCGAAGAAATTGCTTCTCAGCTCGACGAACTCAATCTTCCAACCAGTTCATCAGATTTTGTCTTCAGTTCAACGAACTCTAGTTTAAGATCAACAAATTCAGCTCTGTGTTCGACGTATAAGTAGCAAAGAAGGCGACCAGAGTCTCAAAGGTCGCTCGCAGGAAGGCGGGCGAGCCGGGCACTCGCCAATCGCTCGTAGGAAGGCGAGCAAGCTGGGCACTCACCGATCGCTCGCAGGAAGGCGGGCGAGCCCGATACTCACTGTCCGCTTACAGTGGTCTTCTGGGCAAGCCAGATTCTTTCCAAGTTTCTACATTCGACGAACTTCGTTCTGCGTTTGACAAAATCTGTTCTGCGTTCGACGAATGTCACGCTTCAGTTCGACGAAATTGCTTCTCAGCTCGACGAACTCAATCTGCCAGCCAGTTCAGCAGATTTTCACATGGCCAAGGGGAGCTCACAGGAAGGCATGCGAGACCTGGCCTCGGTGGATGTCACCAGAAGAGGCGCGAGCAGGGCCTTCGCCTAGCGCTCACCTAAGAGGGGTTTCGCGAGCCATATTCGCGAGGAGACTCGCGGGAGCTCTCGCGAGTAGCCTTCTCGCAGGTCATTTTCCCATAGGCTAAGGACGCGAAATTACCCCTCTGCCCTGGGTGGTATGCCGTTAGCCCCTCCAAACAGCGGAGTTTGGCTGTTAGTAGGCCAAATGAGGGTGCGTTTAGTAAAACCAAAAGGCGGAATTCCGCTATTAATAGACCACGAACAAAAAACTATAAATAGACCTTAAAGGGCACCTTAAGAGAGCATTCCAATCTCAGTTCTCTGAGCTTTTTCCTACCTTGGTTACTTTGGTTTAGCTCTCTAGCTCTCCAAGGTGCTCAAGTCTCAGCTTTGGCTTAGGAGGGGAAGCTCTCAACGATTTTCCGGGTTTGTGGTGAGACCTCCTCGCTTTGACTAAGGTCTTAGTCTATTTCTGAGTCTCCAGTCTGCTCCTTCCGAGGGACTAGTAAGGGCTAGCTGCCCCTCAACTTGTTGAGGGACCGAGCTTCACAAGAGACCGAGAAATCTGTTTCAACATTTTGGTGTGGTGAGCGTGGAGTGTGGCTAGTCCAGGAAAATTCCAAGGAAGGGACATGGCAGGAGATGAAGAGCAGGGCGAGGAGTTTAGCGGGTCACACTCGGTGGTGACGCCAAGAATGTTCTCGGACTTCAGGAGGGATGTAACATCCCCCAAACAACTAGACTCCTAGAGTGGTTTTGTCATGACTAGGTCATGACAAAACCCTAGGAAGCTTGAAGAGACCACTTGGCCTTAGCCAAGAAGAAGGAAACCACCAGTGGCCTGCAAATAGCAATTTCCAATTAACAATCATGGGGTTGGACTTAAGGGCCTCACCTTGACCCTTTGACCCCACCATGCCGCACCTAACCTTTTGGAGGGTCCCTTAGAGCATTTAGGACCCATTGGGGTCAACCAAAGAGGCCAAATTGATCAAAGTCAACCCTAAACCCAAATTGGTCAAAGTAACCTAATTAGGGTAAATTGACCCCCACCATGCCAAATTGACCCTACCTAGACCTTCCTAACCCTTAAGTGAGTCCAATGGGTCATAAGCCACCCATTGGGGTCAACCCAAGTGGTCAATTTGACCAAAATCAACCTTAGCCTAAATTTAGGTCAAAACGACCTACTTTACCCAAATTGAACCCAACACACTTGAGCTAGACCCAATTGGTGTGGTCCACCCCCTAATGGGGATTGAATGTTGCTGAGTTGTCTATTCAATTTGAAGGATTTCAGCTAGGATAGAGAAAGCTCCAATTCCCCCAAAAATGGCGGAGAGAGGAAGAGGAGGAGAATGGCATTTATGGCTAAATAAACTCAATTTATGGCACCATTCATCTCCCCTTGAGGAGAGGAGAAGTTGTCAGCCCTTTTTCCGGCCTAATTGATGACCCAATTCATTTCCTCCCATAAGAAACCAAAAATCACCATTAATGGCCTTCATGGCAATCGGAGGTTACACCTCCTCCCCTCCCCAATTGAGCCTCTTATATCCATCACTAAACTGAGGGGAACATTTTCCCCCACCTAACTGAAGGAGTCGGCCCATCTGGATAGGAGATTGCAAAGGTGCCAAAGCTTCATGGTTGGCCATAGCAAACAGGAAATCGGCAAGGAGTCACCCCTCCACACAGGTCTGATCCGCCTCCTCTCCCTTAGTGCTAGATCTCTTCATGATTTGGGGCTTGGTCCGAGTTCAATTGGGCTCGGATCGTGCTTCCGAAAGGGCTCGGATTGAGCTCTCCTTCCCCTCCTCTAAATCCCGATTCCGACCACCTCCAGCCGGCCAACCACCCCCTATCGGCGGACACCACCTCAACGTAGTTGGTGGTGGCATTGGCTGGCCGGAAAGCGACTCAGGTGGCCGGGAAATCATCCCGCAAGGAAGCCCAGGACGGGATCATCTCAGCCCTTGGCTGAAGGAAGAAGAAGGCCAGTCACCATCTGATTGCGCCAAGAATTGTGCCCAGATTTTATTTACGTGATTGTGATATATGTTATAATGCTATTTCATGCTTAGGTTATATTCCTGTTTAATTAATTCGTCGATATGAGTAGAAGAATAATTCATCGAACGAATAGATGACTTCATTGAACGAATAGATGAGTTCGTCGAACGCAACCCGACATTCGTCGGATGGAAATTAAGTCACCAAACTATTAGTTGAGTTCGTCGAACAGAACCTGGGGTTCGTCAAACGGAATTCGTGTGTCGAACTCCCTCTGGAGTTCGTCGAACGGATAGTTGAGTTCGATGAACTGAACGCAGAGTTCGTCGAACGGAGTTGATTCGCCGCACTAAATTAATTCGTCGAACTGGATTGGTTCGTCGAATGCACTAAAGCACAGCGTTCGTCGAACGCAGAACATAATTCATTTAACGCAGATAGATTTCGTCGAACGTAGAGTCAGTTATTTAATTAAATGTTTATATTGTTTCTGTCACATATTATGCAGTGCTTCATTTTAATTATTAAAAATACCAGATCACCTCTGATGAAAAAGTGCCCAACACCAATATTGTAGCCGTTGGTGTGTAGATTAAGTGAATATTTTGTTTCATCCCAAAAGGAGTATTGTAGCTCCATGTAGGTCCATTTTGGTGGGTACCTCTTAGGGTTATCACATGACCCTGGTAAAAATCTCAGCCCAATTGAGACTGATTTGGTTGGGTAATTTGTCAACCCAAGTTAGGTCAAATTGGGTCAAAGTTAGGGCATGGTGTTTATCTTGGGGTAAGGTGGTCAGAACTCATCACCATGAGTTGAAAGCTTGGCCACTGGTTTAGGATCACCTAAAACACCTTCATGAGTAAGATGGGGTGGTGTTGAGGTGGATATGCCCCAGGACCCTAGTTTTAACATTAGGGTTGCTCTTTGAACCTTGTGAAGGACATGGGGTGATGTAGGCCACCAGATTGCGGCGGTCGCACGCGACTTCGAACAAGGGACTCTCGCCACTCCGCTCTACCCAAATATAAAATAAACGCAACCCTCGAATATGCTTATTATTAATTTAACGCAGCGTACGGGTAGCAACCGTTAGAGTATGAATATAGGCTATAGGCCTATATCCACACAAGCTAAATGGAATAATATTGATTCCGGACGAGCGCGGTGTTGTACCAAAGAAAAATCCACCAAAATAAATCGAGTCGGAAAGGGTGGATGTTTCCCCAACAAGAACAAAACAAGGATGTACCACATGGAGATCCTCCGAAAACAACAACTTCGAAAAATAGGAATATCTTCTCCAACGAAATCAAAAGGGGATCGCCACTCCCCTTCGAATGAAAATAACCCTAGATCGTTCTACTAAGACGAGAAAATAACTGCGAGAAAATCAACGAACGGAAAAACTCATCACAGAACCTATCCACCACACCTATGCTTTTAAAGAAGATCTCACAAATTGTTGAGTGGTTACCCCGCCCGGAATAGGAGATCCGGGATGTAGAAGTCCTAGTGTTATCCACGTGGTGGTCGCCGGAGGAGGGTCTCTTGACGGAGTGCACGTTCACCTTCACGATCCGCCGCCACGAACAAAGCCCTAGAGGGGCCTCTTTGCCTTGGCCGAACTTGAGAAGGAAAGGGAAAGGGAGGGGAGGCCTCTTTTGGCCGGACTAGGGTAGGTGAGGGGGTCGGCCTCCTTGACCGAACTAGAGAAGGAGAGGGGAAGGGAGGGGCGGTTTTCCCATGGCTGGTTGAGAGAAAGAGAGAAACTGGAGGGGGGGGGGGGGGGGGGGGGGGGGGGCGGCCTCCCTGGCCGATCGAAAGAAGGAGAGGGAGAGGGAGGGTTCGTCCTCCTTGGCCGATCGAGAGAAGGAGTGGGGAGGGAGGGTTCAGCCTCCTTGGCCGATTAAGAGAAGGAGAGGGAAGGTGAGGGGAGGCCACACAAGAGAGAGGGAGAAAGTTAAGAGTGGATTAGGTTTTTTTTAATTTTCATTCATCAATGAATCAAAATAGAGAAGGTTTGGCCTATATATGGGCCTACAAGGAGGAGCGGCTAAACGCAACCCAAAACAATTCGCTAAACGCAGACCAAAGTAAATAAAGTCCCAAATTTGAAATAGAACAAATAAGCAAGTGCAAATAAATAAAAAGAGAGTGTCCGGGCGCCGAATAAGGCTCGAGGGGGTTCCTTGACATCTTCATCATCATTCCTCATCGGCAAGGGTGGCTCCAAATCAGCATCGAGTCACGTCCAATAAATAGGTGGAGGTCCATCCGCAGCAACAAAAGGTGTAGGCTCGTTCTCGTCCGGAGGTGGCGACTCTAAGTACTTCGCCGCGACAGAAGTCTTCATCCAAGTAGTGTCCCCAGCAGCATCTATCTCTATCATCCATGTCCTCAGCATCAACGGATCATCAGTAGTAGTCCCGACCCAGAATAGGAAGGGGTCTTCAACAGCAACAGTAGGGGAAAGAGAGGGAATGAGGGGATGGTCCCCATCAATCCTCCCCCGCTCGAAAAGACTCACCCCAGGTGAGTCGGCACAGTCGGGTGTAGGTCCAGGCATGAGTGCTCCTCCAAGCTTCCTGTCAAGAACAAAAGAGGTCTCGGGGACCTTGATCAAGGCATGGGAAAATGAAGGAGAAAATGCAGCACTATCAATAAAATCCATACCTCCAGAGAACACCAATGCAGTGAATAACATACTACCCATCTCACTTCACAACCCAACAAAAGGTTTAGTGGAGGGGAACGAGAAGGAAGCATGATGTAGTGGAATTAGGAAAAGTGAAAAGCAATTCAGATCGTTAAAATGGGGTTTGGTCCCCTCTCAGCGAAAAGTTTTACGTGACCAGCAAAACTCTCCAGGAGTATAATTACTCGGCGGTAATTGGGTACCCTACTGACTTTGATTTCTATGATGCCATTTGGCATCCGTTCAGGGGAAGTGTCTACTAAATCCAAATTTAGTTCTATGCGGGATTCTCCAATGGGTGCGGTGACAACAAAGTGAATGGACCTAAGTGGGTCGGCTAACACCAAGTCATCATGTTTGGGTGAGTTAAGACTTCTTGGAACACCCACTAATTCATTATATAATTTTAAATCCAAGTTCATCGTAGGATGGGTAGTCGCACGAACTATAGCAGCGGGGTCTTTGGGAGATAAGAATGTTAAAAAGTTCATAACTTCGTTCCCAAGACTAGATTCAAAAATGCTAGCACTCCCAAAGGGCGTGGTATCGGGAGCACGAAAACTAGGGCGATCCCAAAATTTATGGTCAACTAGCATAGGAAGGACAACCCAACGAAACCACTCATCTCGTCCCGCGGTGGTAACGGGTTCCATACCATACTTCAAGGTCGGGACTGAAGTAGGGGAGACCCAAGCAACCATAAATGGGTGACGGTTCAACGGGGGTGCTAACACTAGCATATGGTCCACTAGTGCAGAGAGTGTTCCCACACAACTATTACCAACAGATAACGGATTGGACCACTTGTCCTCCCCACTAGAAGACACAGGAAACTCACTAGCCCTAATCCCGCTATCAAGAGTGTGAGAAGCTAATAAGGGTCGCCCCATCTCTTCGGCTTTCTCACCAACATCATAAGAATCACTTGGCTCTAGTTCAGAATTTTCAACAACCTCTGGAATGATCTCGGGATGACGAACAAGAGGCCCCCTAAAGCTAATGGGATCAGGTAAAGGTTGACTAATCAGTGCAACCTAAGTCTCATACACTAAGCCAATCGTGGGAGTATCAACAGGGACAATATGGCCTATGGGCAGGCTAGGACTAACCGGACCAGCCTCGGGTGTAACAGTTAATCATAAAGTGTTCGTTTCTGAGTGGCTAATAACGTCAATAGGATGATTTTGACTAGTGGTGTCAACATCCCTTTTCGTTGCTAAGCATAGGGGTGTCGACTCAGTAGGGCTACAAATGTCCCCAGATGGGACCGATGGCTTCGTAGGCGGAGTGGACCTAAGAGATATAAGCCGACCTTGATGCATGAAGTCTAAGGTGTCATCGCGATCATCATATATAATATCATGGCTAGCAAGCCAAGGGTGTCCTAACAACACATGGAAGTCCTTCATAGGAAGGACATCACACCAAACACGCTCAGAATAGGCTTTAATGGTGAGGGGCACCAAACATCGTTGGGACACAAAATAACACTCTCATCAGGACACACAAGGTGGTGTGGGCAAGGATGTGGTTCGGTGGTCACCAACATCCTAGACACGGCGTTCTCCATTACAGCATTGGTATGACAGACACTATCAACGACCAACCTGCACCACTTCTCACCGTGCTTAAAGTTTAAACGAAATTGATGTGCCGGATCACGGCTAAACCTTGTCATTGTAGGTTCATGGAATGGGTCTCTAGTCCTATGATGGAATTTAGTGAACTCCATCGGGTCCAAACCCATATGGGAGTAGTGCGGGGACAGCCCCATTCCTAAAGTTGTGCTCATAGGCTAGGGGAAGGCAAATCTTACTAAAATTTAATAGAAACGTAATTTTATTCCCGCCTGATAACTATGGTAAATTAAGATATTTTTTTTTATTTTAATGCTGACAATAGAGTGTGGATTGTCCAGAAAATTTTATATTGATTTTCGACAAAAATTTCAGAATTCAGACCGCTATTCGCACACCGCAGCAAATCAGATTTTTGAATTTTGATTTCAGGTTTTTTTTTTTGAAAATATGTGAGTGCAAGTGTCCTATAATAAAAATGATGAGGATTGTGCCAATTAGGAAACCTGCACGAACCTTGCTTTGATACCAAATTGATGTAGGCCACCGGATTGCGGCGGTCGCACGCGACTTCGAACAAGGGACTCTCGCCAGTTCGCTCTACCCAAATATAAAATAAACGCAACCCTCGAAAATGCTTATTATTAATTTAACGCAGCGTACGGGTAGCAACCGTTAGAGTATGAATATAGGCTATAGGCCTATATCCACACAAGCTAAATGGAATAATATTGATTTCGGACGAGCGCGGTGTTGCACCAAAGAAAAATCCACAAAAATAAATCGAGTCGGAAAGGGTGGATGTTTCCCCAACAAGAACAAAACAAGGATGTACCACAGAGAGATCCTCCGAAAACAACAAGTTCGAAAAATAGGAAGATCTTCTCCAACGAAATCAAAAGGGGATCGCCACTCCCCGTTGAAAGAAAATAACCCTAGATCGTTCTACTAACACGAGAAAATAACTGTGAGAAAATCAACGAACGGAAAAACTCGTCACAGAACCTATCCACCACACCTATGCTTTTAAAGAAGATCTCACAAATTGTTGAGTGGTTACCCCGCCCGGAATAGGAGATCCGGGATGTAGAAGTCCTAGTGTTATCCACGTGGTGGTCGCCGGAGGAGGGTCTCTTGATGGAGTGCACGTTCACCTTCACGATCCTCCGCCACGAACAAAGCCCTAGAGGGGCCTCTTTGCCTTGGCCGAACTTAATAAGGAAAGGGAAAGGGAGGGGTGGCCTCTATTGGTCGGACTAGGGCAGGTGAGGGGCGCGGCCTCCTAGACCGAACTGGAGAAGGAGAGGGAAGGGAGGGGCAGTTTTCCCTTGGCTGGTCGAGAGAAAGAGAGAAACTGGAGGGGGGCGGCCTCCCTGGCCGATCGAGAGAATGAGAGGGAGAGGGAGGGTTCAGCCTCCTTGGCCGATCGAGAGAAGGAGAGGGAGAGGGAGGGCTCGACCTCCTTGGCCGATTGAGAGAAGGAGAGGGAAGGTGAGGGGCGGCCACACAAGAGAGAGGGAGAAAGTTAAGGGGGGATTAGGTTTTTTTTTAATTTTCATTCATCAATGAATCAAAATAGAGGTTTGGCCTATATATGGGCCTACAAGGAGGAGCGGCTAAACGCAGCCCAAAACAATTCGCTAAACGCAGACCAACGTAAATAAAGTCCCAAATTTGAAATAGAACAAATAAGCAAGTGCAAATAAATTAAAAGAGAGTGTCCGGGCGCCGAATAAGGCTCAAGGGGGCCCCTTGACATCTTCATCATCATTCCTCATCGGCAAGGGTGGCTCCAAATCAGCATTGAGTCTCGTCCAATAAAGAGGTGGAGGTCCATCCGCAGCAACAAACAATGTAGGCTCGTTCTCGTCCGGAGGTGTCGGCTCCAAGTACTTTGCCGCAACAGAAGTCTTCTTCCAAGTAGTGTCCCTAGCAGCATCTATCTCTATCATCCATGTCCTCAGCATCAACGGATCATCAGTAGTAGCCCCGACCCAGAATAGGAAGGGGTCTTCAACAACAACAGTAGGGGAAAGAGAGGGAATGAAGGGATGGTCCCCATCATGGGTTCAAATGTTCTTGAATGGTCATGGAACTTGGTGGATAAGTTCATGGGATGTAATTAGGCCCTAGGTAATTTTATAAGAATTTTAGGAACAATTATTCCCTTGAAATAGGTCATAACCCCTTTAGTGAAATTCCTTATAAGAGAAATTTACATGCTTAAATGGTTTTGGATGATGATGAAACTTTGGTAGTGTCTTTATTATCATGATATACTCCTCTGGTAATTTTTGTGTATTTAATTGAATGATTTAACCAGTACTTCATTCACAAGGCATTTATTTTATCTTAGGATTAAGAAAAATAATTGAGGGTCCAATACTCTTTGATAAATTGTGCAAATTGGTGATAAGACATTTCAGAGCATTAGGAAGCTCTCTGAATTTTTATATAATTTTGGAGACTTAAATGAGTAGGCTACTTCAGACCTTATCTTATTTGATGATTTGTTAAAGTATTTATTTAAGTGAGAAAATGATTTCCATAAATCCTGAAATTTAGTCAGTAGACTTTTCTGATGAATACAAAGGTCTGGTAATTTTCCCCTAATTTTGGTGTAAGTATTTTTGGTGGTTCCTTCATAAATCTACCAATTTGGATATAAGTTGAATATTAGAAATAGAGGGCAATTCCTTACTGTAAAATATGATATGATGCATTTGATGATATTTAGTCATCATAGATTTATCATAATTTTATGGGGGCCATATCATAAGAAGATCATACACTTCATGTTCATTTTCATACTTGGCAAATGTTTGGAGAAATTAAAATAAATGCTAAATAAATAAGGAAGAATAGGATTATCTGGATTTAGTCTTATATCATCATGATAGACCTCCAGTAAATATCTTGTGTCATGAGGATGAATATTTGGAGTACTTCTACTTATTAGCTTCATATAGTTAGTTGGTCTGCGTATAGTAAAACTGTAAAACCTGAGAAATTTATGGATCATTAGGAGGGAATGGAAGGTAGAGGTTGTACCTAGACTGGTTGAGAAGATTGAAGGTCACCAAAAAGAGTTTAGGTGTTGATGGTGTGCTTGAGAGTTAAGGGTAAAGTTTTGCTCGGGATTGACGAAAGATCGTCTTTCCCCTAGCGGGTCATAAAATACTTAGGGTTTATCTAAGTGTAATAACAAGGAGGGTGTTCTTATGGGTAGATATCAACAACACTAAGTGTCTTGAGAAAGGGAGCTTTGGGGTTTCATCCCATTGTGGTTCCCAGTACCGTAGCGAGCCCCTCACAGGGTAATCCTCGGGAAGTCCAAGATTAACCATAAATTGTAGGGATAAGTTGATATACAAGCTTAACTTAATAATACGCACACCCACACCCCGTAGTTACGGGAGGTTAGTTGGTTTGGTTGTACGAGCGGTAGGTTCGGTTGTTGAAGCAGCGGACTGGTTAGTCCGGTGAGCTTGTGACTCAGTAATGCTTGTTGGTATGGACGGGTTGGTCCGGCGAGCAGTTGGCTCGGAAGGTTATGATGACGGGCAGGTTAGCCCAGGGAATTTATGGCTCTGGATATAGTAGAACATGCTGCATGTGCATGAAGGTGGTGGGTCTCCGGTATTGGACGATCGTTCACACCGACGTCAATACATTGACTCGACAAGTGTGGAATTTGCACTTAGCCTTGAAAGTCTGGTGGTCCAGCCAGTAAGAGTACGCAGATGCTCCGCTGTTGTGTTCTTAGCGTTGAGGCGTACGATAGGTCTAGGTTAGGTAGTGTGAATACCAACCTAGAGTTGGGCGAGGCCCAACCCACCGATTCTGTTTGCTACTGCGGGAGTATCCTGGGAGTCTTGCTAGCTCCAAAAAGGGGGAACTAAAGGTCTGTGCGCATACAGTCGAAGTGTGTGAGTTGCACTTGTATGAACATAGCATAAACAACATACCTTGCATGTCATGGCATAAACATTGCATTTCAACCCCTACCCTTATCGTATAAGTCGGTTATGGGACTTCTTATACGATAGGCCTTGCTAAACGACCCCTTGGTCTATAGGTTTGTATGGGCATTCCTATAAATCAATGGTTACTTTTCTATTTTATACATGTCTTTACTTATTGCACTTTACTTATTCTTTACCTGCTCTTACTATGCTCTTTTACTGCTTAAATTATATATATATACTTGTGTAGTGTAGACATTCTCTGTACCCCTGTCACCTGCTATTGTTATACCCCTTGTTGTCCTCCGCTTCATCCTTCCCGCACGGTGCCTAGGAGTCACCGGGGGAGCGGTGGGGGATTGTCTTACTCTTTTGACTAACGGTCAGTGGAACTTACCATGGAGACGGAGCAGCACCAGAGGCCGGTGTAGACGGAGGCGGTCCAGTCTAGTACAGGAGCACATGATTCAGGATCAGTGAGTGATTAGTAGTTAGCTTCCGCGAGTGATCTTGTAGTGAGGACATGATGTACAGGGCATACGCCCTTTATTATTGTTATCTTTTTATTTCAGTTACTCTCTGTGGACATTTACCATCTATGGTTTTATACATTTCCTGTGATGTGGACTTGAGATTTTCTATATGTTCAAATATACTTTTCTTCTTCTGTGATCGATATGGCCAGCAGGATCGGCGTTTTGTAGTGGCGACCTTCTCGAGTGAGGGTGTCACCGCAAAGCGGCGGTTCTGGGCATAAGACCTGGGTTTTTGAAAGAAAAAAAGGGGGTCTTACAAAGTGGTATCAAAGCAAACCTCGATCCGAAGAAAAGAAGTCCACAAACCCTGTGCCACCCCGCGCGAGTTTAGTTTGAGGACAAACTAAGCAGCGGAAGCAATGGTGTGCCCATATGGGAAATCACATGAAAAGTCCACTTTAAACTGAATCTTTTTAGCCAAATCTCTTTACAAGTGTCAAGTTTGCTTTTGTAGCTAGCGAGAAACCCTGCCCCCAGCAGGGAATACCTCCGGCTGCAAAGATCTCTTTAGATACTCCTTTAGTCAATAAGTTAGACTCAACTTCACTAGGACACGTTACTTACCATGACAATTTATTCCATGCCCTAGTCTGAAATAGATCGTAGGTAAAACTTTGGTGAAGGTACAAGGATACCCCAAAGAGGCTAGAGAAAGAGAGACTGACACATAACCAGAAGCTAGGGGACTCGTAGACTCATCCCTTGTATCGGTGACATGATTACATGGAGACAACCACCACGACAAACACCGAGGGTCAGATAAGAATTCAAGTTCGGAAGGGACCCGTTTGAGATTGGTTCATATGTTGACCTTGATAAGGTTGTCGTAGAAGGTACCTGGAAGAGTCTAAGGTTGTGTGCCCTAAGAATTGTTTGCAAACTTGGGACTAATATAACTTGGTGATATTGAAGATACTCACCCCAAAATAGATAGCAGCTTATCTTTTGTTTATTGGGGCTTATCTTTTGTTTATTGGGGCTTACTTTTTGTTTATTGGGCAAATTAATGACTGACTTGGGTTTCCTTTGGATCTAATTTAGAAGATGTTGCATCGTAAACATAATGATTTTGAAGTTGATCATATTCGGCGTTACTCGGGCAAGGATGAGATAGTGTAAAACTAGGTCTGGAATAATGATCTGAAGTATTACAAGGACAATGGATAAACATCGTTGATCAAACAACAACTTGACCTTAGTTGAATCATTGGAAATGTAAAGTCGCCAGGATTAATCATTTAGGATGTCGATGTCCTAGTCTAGAAGTTGAGGATGGAAATTAGATCTTACAAGTTGTAGTTATATCCGATAGTTCTTGAGGTTTGGGGCATTCGGAAGTGATTAACTTATGGTTTGTTAAAAATCACTCCCTGTCATGGTTGAAAATTTTAACTATAATAATAGCCCTTATACCTTGGGAGCTATGATGATGAATAACCAAAGATCTTAGACGATGACTATTTGGAATTAGAATATAGTGTTTGAGTTTACTATGATAAGAACGATCTAAGTTTATCCTATTTTGGATCATCCGAAAGTGATCAAGACTAGCATATGTGGAAGTGATAGGATTTTGGTGAAATAAACGTGATGATATTTCCGTGATGAAATTGACTTGTGAAAAATCATAAGGTTTCAAAAGATTTAACCGTATACCTTATGAATCAAACTCCACATAGAAAGTGATCGGTAAACATTGATACTAGTGTTGTTTGTTTAACATATATTCATAAGATTCACAAGTGCACACCGTAAATTTTGAGGACAATTGGGATGCTTGACGATCTGATCAGTCCCATCAATGGTAAGAACTGGATAAGTTGTAGAGTTGAGTTATTTGAGTACTCGGACGTGCGCGAAGAAATAAGAATCAAAATGTGTAGAGAAAAATTTTTAGAGGCGCTATCTACCCTTACAAACAATAACTTTTGTCACCGAAGAAATGGTGTTTTCCGGACCATGTAGTTTCCCAAAATAAAGAAAGACGTCATAAGTTTCATGATGCACGGTGAAGGATAAGTGCAAAAGTCTTTGTAGAACTACCACAGTCACTGCCCGTGTTAGAGTGGAGTTTGAGGACATAATTATGGATTTCATACACAGGTTACCACATCCCCACTCCGAGCACAAGCTCGTTTGGAACATCGAGGATAAATTAACCAAGGTAGCTAGGGTCACCCCGGGCTGGAAGGATGCTCCCGTTGGTGTTTGGTGTGATTTGTTGAGCAGTTTGTCCGTTATCATAGTGTGACCAGGGCGATCGTGTCGAATCAGGATGGATGGTTTACGGCCAAAAAGTGAAGATCAGTCCAGGCTTATCTGGGCTCTTAGTTGACGTTCAGCACAACTTTCCACCCTCAGAGGGACAGAGGCACAAGACTCCACTGTCTTTGATCCAGGATGAGGATCCCAAGGCACTTGGCTATGAATTTGTAGAGGACATAGATACCCAGGTGCGACTGATTTGAGTTAGGATGTTGGGGACCATAGCTGCCAGGTCAGGTATTACGATGTGTGGCATCGTGTAGTAGAGTTCCAGGTTGGAGACCGTGTGTTCCGGAAGATACATCTGATGCAGGGAGTCTTGCGGGTTCGCAGGCGGAAGAAGCTCAGTTTGAGATAGATGGGGCTCTATAGGATCCTGGAGTGGATCAGCCCATTGGCTTATAGACTAGAGTTGCCACTGGAGATAGCGGGATTGCACGACGTCTTCCATGTCTCCTCCTTTAGGAGAGCTCTACTACGGCCAAAGTAGCAAATTTCTACTACAGATGACCGGGTAGCCTCCGATCGATTGATTCACCTGAGAGTTACTAAAACTGGTGTGGCAGTGATAGTCGGTGCTCTTCGAGTCAGAAATAATTTCAATTCTTAGGGGATGTTACGTTCAGTCACTCTCGGAGAAAACCCCGCGAGCCTAGCCTGAATTTCGGGGACGAAATTATTTTTTTGTTTATTGGGATTTGTAACATCCCCCAAACAACTAGACCCCTAGAGTGTTTTTGTCATGACTAGGTCATGGCAAAACCCTAGGAAGCTTGAAGAGACCACTTGGCCTTAGCCAAGAAGAAGGAAACCACCAGTGGTCTGCAAATAACAATTTCCAATTAACAAGCATGGGGTTGGACTTAAGGGCCTCACCTTGACCCTTTGACCCCACCATGGCACACCTAACCCTTTGGAGGATCCCTTAGAGGATTTAGGACCCATTGGGGTCAACCAAAGAGGCCAAATTGATCAAAGTCAACCCTAAACCCAAATTGGTCAAAGTAACCTAATTAGGGTCAATTGACCCCCACCATGCCAAATTGACCCTACCTAGACCTTCCTAACCCTTATGGGAGTCCAATGGGTCATAAGCCACCCATTGGGTTCAACCCAAGTGTTCAATTTGACCAAAGTCAACCTTAGCCTAAATTTAGGTCAAAACGACCTACTTTACCCAAAGTGAACCCAACACACTTGAGCTAGACCCAATTAGTGTGGTCCACCGCCTAATGGGATTGAATGATGCTGAGTTGGCCATTAAATTTGAATGATTTCGGCCAGGAGAGAGAAAGCTCCAATTCCCCCAAAAAAGGCGGAGAGAGGGAGAGGAGCAGAATCGCATTTATGGCTAAATAAACTCAATTTATGGCACCATTCATCTCCCCTTGAGGAGAGGAGAAGTTCTCAGCCCTTTTTCCATCCTAATTGATGACCCAATTCATTTCCTCCCATAAGAAACCGAAAATCACCATTAATGGCCTTCATGGCAATCGGAGGTTACACCTCCTCCCCTCCCCAATTGAGCCTCTTATATCCATCACTAAACTAAGAGGAACAGTTTCCCCCACCTAACTGAAGGAGTCGGCCCATCTGGATAGGAGATTGCAAAGGTGCCAGAGCTTCAAGGTCGGCCATAGCCAACATGAAATCGGCAAGGAGTCACCCCTCCACACAGGTCCGATCCGCCTCCTCTCCCTTAGTGCTAGATCTCTTCATGATTTGGGGCTTGGTCCGAGTTTAATTGGGCTCAGATCGTGCTTCCGAAAGGGCTCGTATTGAGCTCTCCTTCCCCTCCTCTAAATCCTGATTCCGACCACCTCCGGCCGGCCAACCACCCCCTATGGCCGGCCACCACCTCAACGGAGGTGGTGGTGGCATTGGCTGGCCGGAAAGCGACTCAGGCGGCCGGGAAATCATCCCACAAGGAAGCCCAGGACGGGATCATCTCAGCCCTTGGCTGAAGGAAGAAGAAGGCCAGTCACCGTCTGATTGCGCCAAGAATTGTGCCCAGATTTTATTTACGTGATTATGATATATGTTATAATGTTATTTCATGCTTAGGTTATATTCCTGTTTAATTAATTTGTCGATCTGAGTAGAAGAATAATTCGTCGAACGAATACATGAGTTCGTCGAACGCAACCCGACGTTCATCAAACGGAAATTAAGTCACCAAACTATTAGTTGAGTTCGTCGAACGGAACCCGGCGTTCGTCGAACGGAACACGGGTTTCGTCAAACGGAAATTGTGTGTCGAACTCCCTCTGGAGTTCGTCGAACGGATAGTTGAGTTCGACGAACTGAACGCAGAGTTCGACGAACGGAGTTGATTCGCCACACTAAATTAATTCGTCGAACTGGATTGGTTCGTCGAACGCAGATCATAATTCGTCGAATGCACTGAAGCACGACGTTCGTCGAACGCAGAATAGAATTCGTCGAACGCAGATAGATTTCGTCAAACGTAGAGTCAGTTATTTAATTAAATGTTTATATGGTTTCTGTCACATATTATGTAGTGCTTCATTTTAATTATTAAAAATACCAGATCACCTCTGATGAAAAAGTGCCCAACACCAATATTGTAGCCCTTGGTGTATAGATTAAGTGAAAATTTGTTTCATCCCAAAAGGAGTACTGTAGCTTCCTGTAGGTCCATTTTGGTTGGTACCTCTTAGGGTTATCACATGACCCTAGTAAAAATCTCAGCCCAATTGGGACTGATTTGGTTGAGTATTTTGTCAACCCAAGTTAGGTCAAATTGGGTCAAAGTTAGGGCATGTTGTTTATCTTGGGGTATGGTGGCCAGAACTCATCACCATGAGTTGAAACATTGGCCACTAGTTTAGGATCACCTAAAACACCTTCATGAGTAAGATGGGGTGGTGTAGAGGTGGATATGCCCTAGGACCCTAGTTTTAACCTTAGGGTTGCTCTTTGAACCTTGTGAAGGACATGGGGTCAAATGTTCTTGAATGATCATGGAACTTGGTGGATAAGTTCATGGGATGTAATTAGGCCCTAGGTAATTTTATAAGAATTTTAGGAACAATTATTCCCTTGAAATAGGTCATAACCCCTTTAGGGAAATTCCTTATAAGAGAAATTTACATGCTTAAATGGTTTTGGATGATGATGAAACTTTGGTCGTGTCTTTATTATCATGATATACACCTCTGGTAATTTTTGTGTATTTAATTCAATGATTTCACCAATACTTCATTCACAAGGCATTTATTTTGTCTTAGGCTTAAGAAAAATAATTGAGGATCCAATACTCTTTGATAAATTGTGCAAATTGGTGATAGGACATTTCAAAGCATTAGGAAGCTCTGTAAAATTTTATATAATTTTGGAGACTTAAATGAGTAGGCTACTTCAGACCTTATCTTATTTGAGGATTTGTTAAAGTATTTATTTAAGTGAGAAAATGATTTTCATAAATCCTAAAATATAGTCAGTAGACTTTTTTGATGAATACAAAGGTCTGGTAATTTTCCCCTAATTTTGGTGTAAGTATTTTTGGTGGTTCCTTCATAAATCTACCAATTTGGATATAAGTTGAATATTAGAAATAGAGGACAATTCCTTACTGTAAAAATATGATATGTTGTATTTGCTGATATTTAGTCATCATAGATTTATCATAATTTTATGGGGGCCATATCATAAGAAGATCTTACACTTCATGTTCATTTTCATACTTGGCAAATGTTTGGAGAAATTAAAATAAATGCTAAATAAATAAGGAAGAATAGGATTATCTGGATTTAGTCTTATAACATCATGATAGACCTCCAGTAAATATCTTGTGTCATGAGGATGAATATTTGGAGTACTTCTACTTATTAGCTTCATATAGTTAGTTGGTCTACGTATAGTAAAACTGTAAAACCTGAGAACTTTATGGATCATTAGGAGGGAATGGAAGGTAGAGGTTGTACCTAGACTAGTTGAGAAGATTGAAGGTCACCAAAAGGAGTTTAGGTGATGAGGGTGTGCTTGGGAGTTAAGGGTAAAGTTGTGCTCGGGATTGACGAAAGATCATCTTTCCCCTAGCGGGTCATAAAATACCTAGGGTTAATCCAAGTGTAATAACAAGGAGGGTGTTCGTATGGGTAGATACCAACAACACTAAGTGTCTTGAGAAAGGGAGCTTTGGGGTTTCATCCCATTGTGGTTCCCAGTACCGTAGCGAGCCCCTCACAGGGTAATCCTCGGGAAGTCCAAGATTAACCATAAATTGTAGGGATAAGTTGATATACAAGCTTAACTTAATAATACGCACACCCACACCCCGTAGTTACGGGAGGTTAGTTGGTTTGGTTGTACGAGCGGTAGGCTCGATGGTTGAAGCAACGGACTGGTTAGTCCGGTGAGCTTGTGAATCAGTAATGCTTGTTGGTACGGACGGGTTGGTCCGGCGAGCCGTTGGCTCGGAAGGTTATGATGATGGGTAGGTTAGCCCGGGGAATTTATGGCTCGGGATATAGTAGAACATGTTGCATGTGCATGAAGGTGGTGGGTCTCCAGTATTGGACGGTCGTTCACACCGACGTTAATACGTTGACTCGGCAAGTGTGGAATTTGCACTTAGCCTTGAAAGTCTGGTGGTCCATCCAGTAAGAGTACACAGATGCTCCGTTGTTGTGTTCTTAGCGTTGAGGCGTACGATAGGTCTAGGTTAGGTTGTGTGAATACCAACCTAGAGGTGGGCAAGGCCCAACCCACCGCATCCGTTTTCCACTACGGGAGTATCCTGGGAGTCTTGCTAGCTCCAAAAAGGGGGAACTAAAGGTCTGTGGGCATATAGTCGAAGTGTGTGAGTTGCACTTATATGAACATAGCATAAACAGCATACCTTGCATGTCATGGCATAAACATTATATTTCAACCCCTAATCTCATCGTATAAATCGGTTATGGGACTTCTTATACGATAGGCCTTGCTAAATGACCCCTTGGTCTATAGGTTTGTACGTGCATTCCTATAAATCAATGGTTACTTTTCTATTTTATACATGTCTTTACTTACTGCACTTTACTTATTCTTTACCTGCTCTTACTATGCTCATTTACTGCTTAAATTATACATATATACTTGTGTAGTGTAGACATTCCCTGTACCCCTGTCACCTGCTATTATTATACCCCTTATTGTCGTCCGCTTCATCCTTCCCGTACGGTGCCTAGGATTCACCGGGGGAGCGGTGGGGGATTGTCTTAGTCTTTTGACTAACGGTCGGTGGACCTTATCATTTTAGGAGACCATGGATACGGAGCAGCACCAGAGTCTAGTGCAGACGGAGGCGGGCCAGTCTAGTACATGAGCACACGATTCAGGATCTGTGAGTGATTAGTAGTTAGCTTCCGCGAGTGATCTTGTAGTGAGGACATGATGTACAGGGCATGAGCCCTTTATTATTGTTATCTTTTTATTTCAGTTACTCTCTGTGGACATTTACCATCTATGGTTTTATACATTTCCTGTGATGTGGACTTGAGCTTTTCTATATGTTCAAATATACTTTTCTTCTTCTGTGATCGATATGGCCGGCAGGATCGGCGTTTTGTAGTGGCGACCTTCCCTAGTGAGGGTGTCACCGCAAAGCGGCGGTTCTGGGCATAAGACCCGGGTTTTTGAAAGAAAAAAGGGGGTCTTAAAAGGGAAGTCCTCGACACCCTCGGGTTCGCAGTCGCAACATTGCGAAGCGAGTTTGCAAACCCGGCGGCCCAGAAGTTCCATCCTCCAGCAGCGGTTGGCGAGGATACCCTGGGAGGAAGAGCTGGAAAGGAGGTGGCCGGGGGGTCAGTGCAGGACCTGGAGGGGCGAGTGCTGTTCGCTAGTCCGGCGAGTTCGGTGCCAGCGAGCATGGGGAAGGCAAGTGCGGCATAGGAGAATGCAGCGCAGGCGGGTGCAGTGCAGGTGAGCGCGATCCTGGTGGGAACGGCGCCCGTAGGAGCAGCTCTGACGATTGTGGCTCTCGCGAGCATTGCCCCAGCGAGCTCAAACCTGGCGAGGGAGCTCGGGGGGGGGGGGGGGGGGGGGGGGGGGGGGTGAGTGGATTAGGAAAGGACAACAGGTGGAGGAATCCCCTTCTGTGAGCTGGTGCTTTCCACACCCATCCCGGAAGGGTTCAGGCAATGGGATAGGGTCTACTACCATGATAGGGACGACCCAGTCCAGCACCTGTAGTCGTTCGAGGACTCGATTTCTATTCGACCGATGTCAGATGCCTTTAAGTGTCGGCTCTTCGCTGTCACCCTAAAGGAGAAGGCCAGGGATTGGTTCCACCAACTCCCTGTCTGATCAATCTACGCGTTTGAGGACTTGCGTAGAAGCTTCTTGTTATGTTTTTCAACTTCGAAGAAGAGGAAGAAGGACACTGAGTCCCTCTTCAAGGTGAAGCAGGAGCCCAAGGAGTCGCTGGCTCACTATGCGGATCCGTTTTAGGAGGAAGTATTGATTACCCAAGAGATGCCCGGGTTTACCCTTCAGCTCGCCATCATGTTGGGGCTCTGGGAGAGTTTCTTCAAGATGGGATTGAAGAGAAAGGCCCCCATCTCCTACGAGGAGTTGATGGAGAGGGTGGCGGAGGAAGTCGAGAGTGAGGAGGCCAATCTGGAGCTCACCAGGAGGCTAGCAAAGCTCAGTGAGCCGGAGGCCAAACAGCAGGAGGTGCGGAGAAGGGATGAGCCCTGGGCCCCGGAGGGGGGATGGAGGCAGCAGGGCGGGGGGATGCAAGGTCAAGGAAGAGGTTACGCCCTGGGAGGGGGTAACTTCTATGGGGGCAAGGAAGACCCCAACAGTTGGGATGGAGGCAAGGTCCAAGGCCGATGCCTCCCCCGCCTCAGTAGGCCATGACGATTGATGAGTCTGGTTTATACAGTGATTTCCGGCCTCATTTGGGTTTGTTTTAGTGTCATTGCACTTCAATTGTTGTTCATATACGCTTATATTGATAGCATGGCGTTTCTGCGCCTTTTGTACAATCCTTCCCCCTTTGTGGCATGTTTTTCCTATATATTACTTTATGCCTGTGTTATGGATCCGGTGGTGTGCACGGATCGGGGTTATTTGTGTTTTTCCTGCAGGTCCTGGGATCGTGTGCACGTTCGGGATGGTGCGGGGCAATTTTTGGCCTAAAAAGCCTCTGATCGTGCGCATTCCTTCGCGTACGATCAGGCGCACGACCATTGGTCGTGCGTTAATTCCCGTCCCTGATTGAGCGTCGGCGCACGAGTACAGGCCTTTCTTCCTGCATGACCAATGGTCGTGCGCCCCTGACCGTGCGTTGTTTTCTATCTTTTTCTTTGCTACAGGTTGACTGCACACGATCACAGGCATTCCTTCGCGCATGACCATTGGTCGTGTGCCACTGACCGTGCGCAGTACTTATTCTGCTCCCTATTTAAGCCGCTGTTCCGCGAAATTAGGGATCGGGCACTATTTTGGGGCGCGATTTCTGCGCGCGAGTCCGCCGTTCAACCTCTCCAAGGTTCCCCCTTCCATTCTTCCCTTTGGGAAAGCTTCATCCATTGATCCTAAGGTCCATCTAGGGTTCCGGAAGCATTCTCCGCCATCTACGGCCAGCATTCCATGAGGAAGACATCTCCATCGGGCGAAGGAGAACTGACCCAGATCTGAGAAGAAGACGGGCAACGGTTGGAGGTAGTGACAGCCTCTAAACCCCGGAAGCAACCAAGGACTGAGCTCAGAGGAGGCGTGACGACCCCCCATTCCGACCAAGATCCGCGGCGAGACTTCTCATCTCGTGGTTACTTCTACCCCTTCTCTTTTTGTGATTTGCACTCTTTATTATTGTAATGACCTAAATGAACATCTATTTGTCTATGAATGGGAGTTTATTTATGAACTTGTCCTTTACGTTATGCTGTGTTTTGATGCGCTCCGCCCCCGCTCCACTTACACCCACACTGTCTAGTACTCGCTCTAGCAAAAGCTGGAAGCGATAGCGAAGAGGTGCCTTCGACCATCAACTCTCGCATTTGCACTCACCTCATCCATATGCTCACCGACCATCTGCTAAGCGAAGCACGGCATCGCGGCCTGCACTAAATCCATTCACCAAGCGACGCTGTGATTGCAACCCGCATAGTGTTTAGTTTTCTCATTTCCCGTTCTATAAAACCAACCAACCCCCCTTGTTTTGCTAAACTTAGAAACCCCCATAATTAATCTCCTAACGAGCAAATCGTATTACCCAACTTGCGGTCCTTTGAGAACGATATTTGGGGAGCTACTCCCTACTTTTATTACTTGACAACGACCGGTGCACTGCCGTCGTACCGCATTTCGTGCCCGCTAATTAGCGGTGTGGAAAAAGCGCGTCAAGTTTTTGGCGCCGTTGCCGGGGACTGCAAGCGTGTATAATTTATCTTTTGTGGGAAATTAGTTTAAGGGTATTTTTGTTTTTGATATTTCTCTTTTTGGTGTAGTGTGCGCATGCATAGACAACATCTTGGAGAATTTGCAGCATTTGATCCTGAGATAGAGCGTACTCTGCGGGCGCGTCTACGTGTTGTTGCCACTATGGATGTTAATGAAAATCAGGCTAATCCAGGAGTGGGAAATGCACCGGCTGTTGCTCAAGCGGCTGATGAGAATGAAGTGGTTAGGCCATGACCTAGGACCATGAGGGATTACACCACTCCTACTGTGGGAGTGTGTACCCCGGATTTGGACCGGCTATTACTAACAACAATTTTGAGATAAAGCCAGCCATTCTGAATATGATCCGCAATAATGCCCAATTCTCCGGGTTAACCAGTGAAGACCCCCATCTTCACCTAGCTGAATTTGCGGAGATTTACGGTACATTTCGGTACGCAGGAATTGCTGATGAGACGGTGAAACTCAGGTTGTTTCCATTCTCCCTCTGCGACAAGGCGAAGGCTTGGCTCCACACAATACCACCCGGCGCAGCTACCACCTGGGACACTCTGCAGACAAAGTTTTTGGCAAATTTCCACCCGGTGGACAAGGTTGTAAACTTGCGGAGAGAAATCGCAACCTTCCAGCAACACGATCAGGAGACCCTTGCGGAAGCATGGGATAGGTTCACGGAACTCCTCCGGAAGTGCCCTCAGCATGAGCTACAACCTTGGAACTTAGTGGAAAATTTCTATTTTGCAATTGAGCCCAATTATAGGGCCATGATTGATGCTGCTGCAGGCGGCACCCTTATGAACCATACTCCCGAGGACGTACTGAGGATTCTCCAGGACACTGCCACTCATAGTTCGTTCTGGACTGCTGGAAGAAATGCCCCAAGGAATGCTCGTGGACTCTTTGAGGTGAGCACATCGGGCGCATCTGCTGAGGTGGCATCAGCACCTTATGACAACGTCGTGCTACTTAAGAGGCCTGCCCTCCCTCCTGCTCCAGTAATGTCCATTTCGTGTCAAGGATGTGGAAACATCGGGCATCATGCATATGAGTGCCCCTTAGGTGAGCAACCTGCTGAATTAACATTTGATGAAAGTGTGAATTATTTGAATGATCAAAATCGGGGAGTACCATTTAACAACGCTTATAACCCGGCCGTGAGGAGTCACCCAAACTTCTCATGGAAACAAAACGTGCCTAACCAACGATGGAAAGGAGGCTCGCATCAATTTGATGCGCAAGCCTCCGGTAGCCAACCGAGGCCACCACAACCGGGGTTTGCTCAAAATGCACCACCGCAGAGGAAGAGCGCATTGGAAGAAATGATGGAAAGGTTTGTCGATCTGGCTCAAACAAATATGGCCAATCAGACTGCTTCAATGCGGAACTTGGAGACGCAGCTAGGCCAATTGGCCCAGGTGCTCTCCGAGCGTACGCAAGGTGCTCTTCCAAGCAATACTGAAAAGAACCCGCGGTAGCAAGGTAAAAGCATTGCTGACGTAGATGGTGGTCAAGTGAGCCCATACGTTGTTGAATGTGCTATCAATAATATTGAGGTTTCCGCGCTTTGCGACTCTGGGGCATCTCGCAACATTCTTGCTCTGCAAGATGTTGAGAGATTGCACCTAACAATGAACTCTGAGGACCGGAAGTCGCTGGTGTTGGCTAATGGAGTGACTGTCGAAACTGAGGGTGAGATTCGTGAGGTTGTAGTAAATCTTAATGGAACGGCTGTAGTCACTGACTTTCAGATTCTCGGCCCCATGGAAAATGATTCCATGCCAATCTTGGGGGTTCCTTTTCTAAAGGAGAGCGGCGCAACCCTCCACATCGCCACGGGTTGTGTCACCCTACCTTCCAATGCAACAAACCTTTCTGGATCATTTTATCTTCCTAACTTCTCTGTAAGTAAAAGTAAGTGCAGGTCCAATGAGGAAAAATCAGACTTTGACGTGAAGAATTCTAGAGAGGAGGAAAGTATCACTCTGATGGAAGAAAAAGCAAAGCAACTCACAACTAATGAGCTGGAGATAGTGTAACACCCCAGGGCAGGCCACAACCTCTTCCTGTGTGTTAGGGCTGCAGCCCGAGTGACACCCCAACCAACTCTGCGCGCCTGTTTCTCAGCAGCGCCAGGTTGTTGAGGCCAGGTCTCGAACCCGCAACCTCCTGGATAAGAACTCCTTCAACCGAGTCTCATCACCAACTGAGCTGCAGCTCAGTTGGTGATGAGACTCGGTTGAAGGAGTTCTTATCCAGGAGGTTGCGGGTTCGAGACCTGGCCTCAACAACCTGGCGCTGCTGAGAAACAGGCGCGCAGAGTTGGTTGGGGTGTCACTCGGGCTGCAGCCCTAACACACAGGAAGAGGTTGTGGCCTGCCCTGGGGTGTTACAAAAAAGTGCACTTTTTTTGTAACACCCCAGGGCAGGCCACAACCTCTTCCTGTGTGTTAGGGCTGCAGCCCGAGTGACACCCCAACCAACTCTGCGCGCCTGTTTCTCAGCAGCGCCAGGTTGTTGAGGCCAGGTCTCGAACCTGCAACCTCCTGGATAAGAACTCCTTCAACCGAGTCTCATCACCAACTGAGCTGCAGCTCAGTTGGTGATGAGACTCGGTTGAAGGAGTTCTTATCCAGGAGGTTGCAGGTTCGAGACCTGGCCTCAACAACCTGGCGCTGCTGAGAAACAGGCGCGCAGAGTTGGTTGGGGTGTCACTCGGGCTGCAGCCCTAACACACAGGAAGAGGTTGTGGCCTGCCCTGGGGTGTTACAGATAGAAGGAAAAAGCAATGAGACCAAGGAGTGGGAAGACATGGGAGAAGGCGGAGCGATGAGCCTTCCAAACAATGTTTTTGTTCAAAACAAGAAATGTAAACAATCTAAACAGGTTCATTGGGCTGATCTACCCCCTTTTGAGGGTGCAGAAATGAAGCCCCCGGCTGATCCCAATCCGACAAACACTATCACTCCTCCCGCACATGGTGCTCGGTGGCGCTCCCCTTCAGTGGAAAAACTGAAGCGGGAAAGAATCTTGCATGCTGCGCGCTTGCAGCCCTCCGGCGCAAGAAGGAGGAGGTTAGGGGCAAGGGAGAGACATCTTCCTTGGGCCCTAAAGCTTTCACCTCCTGCCCATCTCGCGTGACTGGGGAGAACCACCACAAATCAGCATATAGCTGATGCGTGCCGGGATCTCCGGGATGTGCTGTGTGCCATCTGTGATGCTTCTGTGTTTCTTGTTTCATGTTATTTGCTGCGTCGTACTGTCTCTTTAGCTTTTTATTATAAGACTTTTGCTATCTAACGCTAATACAGGTATTTGGTCCACCTTCAAGGACGTTAAACAAAAGGGCTCTTGGGAGACAACCCATTTGGGACCATTTGGTCCCGTTCTTTCTTGTTATCTTTTTTTTTGCTATGTTTTTGTGTGCTTGGGATCTCTTTAATCGCAGGTCCGCATTTCTTGGAGCACGGCGGGATCACCGCCTTCTGAGCAAAACGCCATATCTTCTGGTATGCTCATTTCTGAGCATGGGGTAATCTCTCATCCTAGCCTTCTTAAGCTTATGCCTCTATCGAACATGCTTTTTGCTTAGTGTAAGTCTGGGGGAGTGAGAGTTAGCGTTACCTCGTGCACATGCACAGTGCACATCATACTAGGAATTACAATGTGGTATATTGTAGCATTGCTCATCTCATGGCACACCACGATACCCACGTGAGCGCACTTAACTGTAGGCGCGCGACGAGTCTAACTCGTCTCGGTTGTGTGAATGGGAAATCACGGTGCTGGGTTTGGATTGCGAGACGAAGTACTTTGTTGACTCGTGGAGTGCTCTAGTCATTTATTCATGTCTCGCATAGAAATCTGTGTAGATTAAACTTTTCTTTATGCTTTTAGTTTTACATTTTATTCTGATAGCGTAATTCTAGTTTATTCTACTCAAAAGTGTTGAATCAGGTGCGAATCATTAGGTAGTGTAGGGATGTGTGTAGAGGGGTGCTAGGCTCATATTGCTCGAGTCGGGAGGAAGAATCATCTTTCTCGGTGGCTAAGAACTTGCCCCAAGCGACTCTCGAAGCATGGGTATGAGTTAATTCAGTGCGTGCGCGTGACGTAGGCCATCATGTTGGCCAGTTTGAGCTTTGTATTCCGGTCCTAACATCTTATCCTTGCTAGCCCCTTGTGCCTACCCGATCCCGTTGATTCAGCTCCACCTTCAATCCACCAAACCCAAAATGACTATCCTAATCGCACACCAAATTCTGAGCTCAAGCAATCTGTGCATAAAAAATTGGGTGTTGATGCTGTGTATATCTGTGATTGTGGTGGAAATGTGTTATTGAAAATATAGTTGTTTTGTATCTAATTGTGCAAAATTGTGAAATTTGAAAAAAAAAAGAAAAAAAAGAAATGAAACGAAAAAGAGAAAAAAATTGTATAAAGAGATACATTTGGGAATACGTGGTGTACACAATTTTATTATTGCTGGGATAGTGTTTCGTTTGCAAGCTCATTTGGGTTATGTGTGCTAAGCCCCCGCATTTACCATTGTTTACCGCACCGTAGCCTAAGCCTAAATCATAACCTTAAGTCCTACTGATTTGCGCATCGAATCGTACGAATGTCGTGGAGAGAGTGTGAACGGGTGAGCGTATGGTCATCGACACTGATGGATTTCAGTGGAGGTTGTTCCGAACTCCGGTGTTGAGTAATGTTCGCCTCAGCAACCTTTCTACTTTCTTCCTACGCATGACCGAGTGATTCCCTATGATTCAACTTTTGAGTAGAAATAATATATAGTTACGTTGTTAGAATTATGTAAACTAATTTGCATAACTAAAAATTCTTTTTACTAGATTTCTATGCACATGCGTATGAGACTTCGCATATTACTCCGTCCTTGCAATTTCTAACCCAGCTATGTTTTTTCTCGCTCCGCCGGATTTGTTTGCTCGGGACGTGCAAACAGGTAAGTCTGGGGGTGTGATGAGTCTGGTTTATACAGTGATTTCCGGCCTCATTTGGGTTTGTTTTAGTGTCATTGCACTTCAATTGCTGTTCATATACGCTTATATTGATAGCATGGTGTTTCTGCGCCTTTTGTGCAATCCTTCCCCCTTTGTGGCATGTTTTTCCTATATATTACTGTATGCCTGTGTTATGGATCCGGTGGTGTGCACAGATCGGGGTTATTTGTGTTTTTCCTGCAGGTCCTGGGATCTTGTGCACGTTCGGGATGGTGCGGGGCAATTTTTGGCCTAAAAAGCCTCTGATCGTGCGCATTCCTTCGCGCACGATCAGGCGCACGACCATTGGTCGTGCGTTAATTCCCGTCCCTGATTGAGCGTCGGCGCACGAGCACAGGCCTTTCTTCGCGCACGACCACTGGTCGTGCGCCCCTGACCGTACGTTGTTTTCTATCTTTTTCTTTGCTACAGGTTGACTGCGCATGATCACAGGCATTCCTTCGCGCACGACCATTGGTCGTGCGCCACTGACCGTGCGCAGTACTTATTCTGCTCCCTATTTAAGCCGGTGTTCCGCGAAATTAGGGATCGGGCACTGTTTTGGGGCGTGATTTCTGCGCGCGAGTTCGCCGTTCCACCTCTCCAAGGTCCCACCTTCCTTTCTTCCCTTTGGGAAAGCTTCATCCATTGATCCTAAGGTCCATCTAGGGTTCTGGAAGCATTCTTCGCCATCTACGGCCAGCATTCCATGAGGAAGACATCTCCATCGGGCGAAGGAGAAGTGAACCAGCTCTGAGAAGAAGACGGGCAACGGTTGGAGGTAGTGACAGCCTCTAAACCCCGGAAGCAACCAAGGACTGAGCTCGGAGGAGGCGTGACGACCCCCCATTTCGACCAAGATCCGCAGCGAGACTTCTCATCTCGTGGTTACTTCTACCCCTTCTCTTTTTGTGATTTGTACTCTTTATTGTTGTAATGAACTAAATGAACATCTATTTGTCTATGAATGGGAGTTTATTTATGAACTTGTCCTTTACGTTATGCTGTGTTGTGATGCACTCCGCCCCCGCTCCACTTACACCCACACTGTTTAGTACTCGCTCTAGCAAAAGCTGGAAGCGATAGCGAAGAGGTGCCTTCGACCCTCAACTCTCGCATTTGCACTCACCTCATCCATATGCTCACCGACCATCCGCTAAGCGAAGCACGACATCGCGGCCTGTACTAAATCCATTCACCACGCGACGCGGTGATTGCAACCCGCATAGTGTTTAGTTTTCTCATTTCCCGTTCTATAAAATCAACCAACCCCCCTTGTTTTGCTAAACTTAGAAACCCCCATAATTAATCTCCTAACGAGCAAATCGTATTACCCAACTTGCGGTCCTTTGAGAACGATATTCGGGGAGCTACTCCCTACTTTTATTACTTGACAACGACCGGTGCACTGCCGTCGTACCGCATTTCGTGCCCGCTAATTAGTGGTGTGGAAAAAGGGCGTCAGCGATCAGGCGAGGAAGGTGAGGAAGAGGAAGGAGAGAAGGAGCAGAAGCAGGAGCAGGAAGGAGAAGGGTAAATAGGGCGGCGGAGGCCGAGAGAGGAGAGGAGACGTTGCCATACTGTGACTTCCATGATGAGGAAGGTCACGCAACGACCACCTGCCCGGAGTTTTTGGAGACAAAGTGGGCCAGAGTGCCGGTGCAGCGTAAGCAGCAGCAAGTGAGGATTGAGGAGGTCCTGCCTCTAGAGGATGAGGAGGAAAGGTGTGAGGACCAGGTCGATGTGGGGACCCGAGGAGGGATCAGAGTGATCCTCGGTGGAGTAGGGGTGGAGGCAACCCGCAAGGCGAGCCTCCATACCATCTGCTGGAACAACCCTATTACTGATTTGGGCTAGGATCACTATCTGCTGACTAGGATGAAGTTGACCCCAATATATAGTTTATGGGTCAAGAGTTTAGGCTGTTAGAACTCAAGAAAGTATTCAGGTTCTGCGTTCGACGAACGGCTTACATTTTGCGTTTGACGAATAGTCTCAGCGGCCGACGAATAGTCTCAGCGGCTTAGCGGTCGACGAAATCATCCCGTCTCAGTGGTCGATGATTTTGTCCAGTCTCAGCGGTCGATGAAATATTCAGTTCGACGAACTCAGCTCTGCGTTCAAAGAATAAGTATCAGATGTTCAGATCAACGAAAGATCTTCTCAGCTCAACAATTTCAACTCTTCCATCCAGATTTAGTTGAGGTCGACAAACTCAACATTGTGTTTGACGAAATTCTTGAGATCGATGAAACTTGTTCAGATCGAAGAAATGTCTTATTTCAGTTCAGAATTTCAGAAAGATTATTCTTATTTCATTCTCTGAACTCATATCGTCTTCAGCAACGGCTCTATTCTTCCAGATAAGTCAGGATATTATATTTCCTTTTATTATTTCGAAAATAGCCGTTGAATGTAGCGGAAAAGGACATATTCATAAAAAAGGAAAAAGGTAAACGACGTATCAGATTTGCAGTACAGGATATATCTATTCAGATTATTATATTCCTTAATTAAAGGATTTGATTTGTCAAATCTGTCAGAGATTTCAAAAAGAATAAGGAAGAAGATATACAGTATTATTATGACTTACAGTTTTTCACGGCAGAAAAACATTACAGAACATCATCACATATAGCTGTACAGGAAAAAGAAAGAGGAAGAGGAACATACAGTCAAGAAAATATACAGGAAGAAAAAGAAGAACAAAAACAGGTCATCTTCATCTTCTTCCTCAAGCAGCACCTCACTCACTGAGAAGATCATCAACTCTATTCTCTCAGTATTTCTGCTGCTTGATCAGATCTTTAAAAGAGCAACAATAATCTAAAGAACTTATTCATCCAGATTCATCAGCTACAGGAAGATCAATTTATTCAAGAGAAAGCTCCAGCCATATACTGTCAAACATCTTCAATCAGACAGAGGAGCTTTACATCATCATTAATCCACTAGAGTCTTCTCTCATAATATTGATAGAGAAGAACTTCATAACCCTTCTTATCCCCTCTTGTACAGGGTTTTAACTCCCTTCAAAAGTTAACCCATTGGTGGCAGGGCACCTGAACAAAAACCTGTGGTTTGGTTCGAGCACCTGATCAAAAGCTCCCTTGGTTTGTTGACACCTAATCAAAAACGCCTTCGTGATAGGGCACCTGATCAAAAACCTAGTGGATCCTAGCAAGTGTGGTAGAAGAGTATACGTACCCAGGTTTATTGGGGAACTACTATAAAAATCCTTGTGTCCTCTGCGTTGTGATTTTCTGTGTACTGTGTTGTGTATTCTCTTTATGTTTGCTTTTATTACTCACTCAATACACATACATATATCACTATTTTAATTCCGCAATAAAATAAAGTAAAAAAGTTTTAATACTCTATTCACCCCCCCCCCCCCCCCCCCCTCTAGAGTAATATTAAGATCTAACCTCCACTTTCAATTGGTATCTAAGCATATCAATTGACTTTCACCATCTACCGCCGGAGCGTGGCTTCAATATCCACGGCCCCACCCCCAGTAGAAAAAATTGCTTTCTCCCAAAGGGACATGCTGAGTCATGAGGACCCTTTCTACAATGCGTTGGTCATCCAGACCGCCATCGAGAACTTCATAGTGTCCCGGATTCTCGTGGACAACGGAAGCTCCGTCAACGCCATCTTCAAGAAGGCATTCGATGAGATGAAGGTGGAAGCCAAGAGGGTGTTGGCCTCGAATGGACCATTGTTCGGGTTCTCCGGAGAGAGGAAGGAGGTATAGGGGGGAGTGGGGCTCCATGTGGTCCTAGGCGGGCAATCTCAGAATTGTCGCTTCATCATAATGGATGCTCCCAGCAGCTATAGTGCCATCTTCGGAAGGCCTCTAATCATTGCTTTCCACTGCATCCCCTCCACTTTTCACCAATGTCTCAAGTTCAACTCGAGAGGAGTCCAGATTCGGCTAAGAGGGGATCCGAATGTAGCAAGGTAGTGCTACGTGACAGCCGTAAACACCATCTCCTGGATAGCCGAAGCGGAGAAATGGGATCAAGAGGTGGGAGAGTCGGTGGGTCTCAGAGATATAGAGGAGCAGATGGGAGAAGGAGAGGAGGAGAAGGAAGAGGTAGAAGGTCCGGCCGAGGCGGAAGGGGCGAAAGAGGTGATGAAGGTCCAAGGGGGAGGAGGAGAGGAGAAGGTCGAAGTGCCGACTTGCGACGAGGAGAAGGAAGAAGTTTGGGGAGAGCAGTCCTGGCTAGAATCCATTGAGGAGGTCGTAGAGCTTGAGGTCACCACCTGGGCTGGGGTGGTGGAGAAGGTCCGCATCAGCGGGGAGCTCGGCCTAGAGGAGCAGGAGCAAATTCTGGCCTGCATCCAGAAAAATGGGGATGTCTTCGCTTGGAGTGCCGCAAAGATGCCCTCGATCGATGCGGATGTGGATTTCCATCACCTCAATGTCGACCCAGGCACCCGCCCCATCCGTTAAAAGAAGAGGGCCACAACAGACAAGCTAGAGGGGCCTATCCGAGAGGAGGTGGGTAAGCCCCTACAGGCGGGTTTTGTATCGGAGATCTAGTATCCAGGCTGGGTCTCCAACGTGGTGATGGTAAAAAAGGGAGGAGGTAAGTGGAGGATGTGTATCGATTTTTCCTTGCTTAATAAATAATGCCCCAAGGATTGCTACGCCTTGCCTAGAATCGACGCGCTGGTTGATTCAGCCGTCGGTTTACCTGTAATGTCTTTTTTAGATGCTTTTTCAGGTTATCATCAGATCTGAATGCACCCCCCCCCCCGACATCAAAGATGTCTCCTTCATCACAGGAAATGGGTGCTATTGTTATAAGATGATGCCCTTTGGGCTCAAGAATGTAGGGGCCATGTACCAACAAATGATGGACAGGGTCTTCCGAGAGCAGAAGGGAAGAAACCTGGAGGTCTATGTTGATGACCTCATGATAAAGAGTCGGGTACTCAAGTCTCACCGCCAAGACCTTGAAGAGACCTTTGGGACCTTGCGAAAGTACAAGATGAAAGTCAACCCCCTGAAGTGTGTCTTCGGGGCTAGCAGGGGAAAGTTCCTGGGTCACTTGCTCACCCCAGCAGGGGTGGAGCCTAACCCAGATAAGGTTAAAGCAATCGTGGAGTTGAGGTCGCCAAGAAATGCGAAGGAGGTTCAGCACCTCACGGGAAAATTGGTCGGGCTCAGCAGGTTCCTCTCCAAGGAGGGTGAGAAGTGTGCACCTTTCTTCAAGGTGCTGCAGGGAAATAAGAAATTTGAATGGACTTCAGAATGCGAGGAAGCTTTTCAATCTTTGAAGGAGCAACTCACCCATACTCCTCTACTCCAGGGACTAAAGCAAGGGGGTGATTTATCCCTATACTTGGGGGTAGGATCTGAGGCAGTGAGTTTGGTGTTGGTTCGGGAGGAAGGGAGGAGGCAGTTCCCCATCTACTACGTCAGCCGAGTGCTAAGGAAGGCGGAGCTCCGATACCCAATTTTGGAAAAGTTGGCCTTCGCTTTGGTGGTATCGGCTCGGAAGCTCAGGCCATACTTCCAAGCACACTCAATCAAAGTGGTGACTGACTACCCGCTTCGCAAAGACATGGAAGGGGTGGAGCATTCGGGGAGGCTAGCAAAATGGTCCGTGGAGCTAAGTGAGTTCGACATCGCGTTTGTGCCTAGGATGTCAATCAAGGCACAAGCGGTGGCAAACTTCATGGTGGACTACGCAACTGAAGTGGGGGAGCATGAATCACCTCCCCCGGTGGCATAGAAGATGCTGGTGGATGGTGCGTCAGGGAGGCACTCCTATGGAGGAGCAATCATCCTAATAAGCCCCCAAGGGACAAAAATTGAGCAAGGCTTGAGCATCCATTTTCCAATTACCAATAACCAGACCGAGTACGAGGCAGTGATAGCCCTACGGCTGGCCAGGGAGCTGGGAGTGCAAGACGTGGAGGTCTCAACGGACTCCATGGTGGTGTCATGCCAAATCAGGGGAGAATTTGAAGCAAAGGAGACGACCCTCCAACGCTACCTGGAGAAGGTGAAGGGGGTCATCGGTCAATTTCGCACTTTTTCCATCAAGCATGTGCCGAGGGAGGAGAGCACCCCGGTGGACCTCCTAGCCATGTTTGGCCCTCGAGCTGGAGGGACCGTATCGGAACTCTTTCGACCTTCCATCAAGGAAGGGGAGCTGATGGAGGTGGATCAGTGAGCATCATGGATGGATCCCTTTGTCACCTTCCTGGCATCGGGAAAGTTCCCCGAAGGGGACATGGATAAACGGCGCATCCGATACAAGTCGGCTTATTATTCCTTACATGCAGGAGGACTATACAGAAAAACACTCTCGGGGCTCCTGGCCCGTTGTGTATCAGAGGAGGAGGTTCCGAGAGTTCTTGAAGAAATCCACTCGGGGTTATGTGGCAATCACTCCGGGAGCCGAACTCTGGAGGGAAGAGTGTTGAGGCAAGGCTATTTTTTGCCTACCCTCAGCAAGTATGTGGCAGAATTCGCAAGGAAGTGTTCAAAGTGTCAGCTCTATGCTCTACTCCAACTCCTCCTGGCTCAGAAGCTCCGAACCATCACAGCTCCGTGGCCCTTCGCTACATGGGGCTTGGACCTGGTAGGTTTTTTTTCACAAGCTAGTGGCCAAAGGAAGTTCATATTGGTAATGATTGATTATTTCTCCAAGTGGGTAGAATTGAAAGCACTGGCCAAGGTGAGGAACTTTGTATGTGGTGAGATAATTTGCAGGCACGGACTTCAGTTGGCCATAGTGATGGACAACGGACCAAAATTTGCCAGCGAAGAGTTTGTTAGTTTCTGCACCCAACTCGGCATAGATCTCAGGTTCGCATCGGTCCACCACACGAGGAGTAATGGTCAGGTGGAGGCAGCAAACAAGATAATTGTCAACGTGCTGAAGAAGAAAGTGGAGAATCTCAGGGGAAACTGGGTGGAGCAGCTGCCCTCGGTCCTATGGGCCTTGAGGACTACTCCAAACATGGCCACAGGGGAGACATCCTTCAAACTGTCTCATGGGTCCGAGGTCGTCCTCCCAATAGAATTCGAAGTAAAAACCCCCAGGGTGATCACCGCAGGCGAAGGGGATGAAGAATGACTAGTGGAAAATGATGCAGAGCAAAGGTTGTCTCTAGACTTAGTGGAAGAGCTCCGAGACCTCGCTATCATTCGACAGGAGGAAGTCAAGAGGCGGATGGCCAGGTACTTTGATCAGCATATCAGAATAAAGTAATTCGAGAAAGGAGACATGGTCTTGAAGAAGGTAGATGCGGTAGGGAGGGGAGCCGCTATAGGTAAGCTGAAGCCCAACTGGGAGGGGCCTTACATTGTAAGTGAAGTGCTCAAGTCAGGAGGGTACCACCTCCAGGATGTGGAGGGGATACGCCTTGGCCAAGCCAGGAGTGGGGACGATTTTAAAAGATTTTATCCTTGAAACTTTTGTAACTAACTTATTGTGTGTTTTATTATCCATACATAGATTTTGAGGTCGTTTTTTGAGCAAGTAATAAGTCCTCTGGTGCCAGAGTGCCCCAGATCAATTCCGCTGTCGGGCTCTCATAGACGGTGGGTCAGGTTGATCTCTAGAGAGCCTGGCAAGTAACAAGTCCTTTGGTGCTGGAATGCCCCAGATCGATTCCACCGCCGGGCTCTCATAGACGGTGGGTAAGGTTGATCTCTAGAGAGGTTGGCAAGTAACAAGTCCTTTGGTGCTAGAATGCCCTAGATCGATTCTGCTACCGGGCTCTCATAGACGGTGGGTCAGGTTGATCTCTGGAGAGGCTGACAAGTAACAAGTCCTTTGGTGCTGGAATGCCCCAGATCGATTCCGCTACTGGGCTCTCATAGACGGTGGGTCAGGTTGATCTCTGGAGAGGCTGGCAAGTAACAAGTCCTTCAGTGATGGAATGCCCCAGATCGATTCCGTTGTCGGGCTCTCATAGATGGTTGGTCAGGTTGATCTCTGGAGAGGCTTGCAAGTAACAAGTCCTTTGGTGATGTAGTACCCCAGATCGATTCCGCTTTCGGGCACTCATAGACGGTGGGTGAGGTTGATCTCTGGAGAGGCTGGCAAGTAACAAGTCCTTTGGTGCTGGAATGCCCCAGATCAATTTCGCTGTCGGGCTCTCATAGATGGTGGGTCAGGTTGATCTCTGGAGAAGCTGGCAAGTAACAAGTCCTTTGGTGCTGGAATGCCCCAGATCGATTTCGCTGTCGGGCTCTCATAGACGGTGGGTCAGGTTGATCTCTGGAAGGCTGGCAAGTAACAATTCCTTTGGTGCTGGAAAGCCCCAGATCAATTCTGCTGCCGGGCTCTCATAGACGGTGGGTCAGGTCGATCTCTGGAGGGACCGGCAAAGGGGGAAGTTTTTGATTACCAACTGGGCCTCAAAACGGCGAGAACGGGTGGTCTCGCAAGGCAAGACTACGCCCCCCCCCCCCCCCCCCCCCAGCAAAATGAGGTCTTAGCTGACAATCTAAGGTAAAGTCGACAAGTGGGCGGCCCAGATGGGCGAGCCGTATGGAAAAGATCGTTCAAGTCCCTAGGAATTGCGCGAGAAGCAGCGCAGCCACCTCGCTCGCTGGAATTAAAAGGGAGTTATTCGCCCCCCCCCCCCCCCCCCCCCCCCCCCATAGAAATTCAGAGGTGTGGATCCTGAAATCTCTCTAAGGCTGGCTAGAAGGGCGAGAACTAGCGTGGTGAGTATCCTAAGTCGAGGGTACGTGATTACGTGATAAGCGGACGCGAGCACGACGAATGCAGAGGTAAAAGGACAAGTAATAAACCTGAGGAAAAGGCATCATACATAAAAAGCGAGAACACAACGAACCAGCAGGAAAAAATTTCATCTATTTTCCTTCAAGTCAATTACATCCACTGCGGCGGTCTCGCCAGCCAAAAAGAGGACGAAATAAAAAATATTTATATTCAACAATTTAACTATCGCTGAGGAGCAGCTGGTCCTCGCTATCTGTAGGGGGCGGAGGGGGCAAGAATAGCTTCGGGACCACATCTTCAATCATCAAGTCAGACGCCTCGGTGGATAGCAGGCTGGCTCCCTGCATGGCCCGAAAAATGTAGCGCGCCGAGGTCATTTAGGCCTCCCGGCATTCTTCCTCCCGGGCTCGCTGGTCGTTCCTCAGAAGACGAGGGGACGGATGGACGGCGCCGCAGGCTAACTCACGGTTGTGAGCTTTCAACTCGGCGACCTCATTCTCCAGACCGGAGATGCGAGAGCGAAGCTCCTGGACGGTCTCGGTATCCTGTAGAGGAAATAGATATTCCATGGGAACAATTAGGAAAGGAGGGAGGCGAGAACCCAAATATTTACCCCACCCTGGTGGCTGGGAGAGGGTACCTCGGAGGCGAGCAGCCTTTCCTTCAAGCTTGTGATCTCGGCGGTGGAATCTTTGTAGGCGAGGGCGAGCTCTTCATTGTGACGCTCCAGCTGGAGACATTGCTGGCCCGTCATGTGAGCGAGCTCCATAGAGCGGAGCTCGGCTCGCGCACTTTCGTACGCCAAGGTCCTCGCGGTCTTGGTCTTGAAGACTGAGGCGTCCTCGCGTCCATACAGTCCTAAGCAGAGCGAGAATGCCTGCCCATTGACTGTTGGCTGGTCCACCCAAGGAGGGAGGAGGGTGGAGATGGTGGCTTTGTTGACTTCTGGATTCCAACAAAGTAGGTACTCGCCGGCCTCGTCCTTATGCCTCTGACCGAGACCAAAGTTCCAGTGATTTATCGGCACTGGCAAGGAGGAGACCCTGGCGACCTTCTTGACCGGCTCGCTAGACTCCCTTTCTTCGGGGGAGTCAGCCGGTAGGATCTCGCCCGGGGAAGCCTCAGCGTGCCCCTTTCCCTTCTCGGAAGGGGGGGGGGGGAATTTTTCTTGCTCTTCTTTTGGGAGGGCTGCGAGGAGTCCATCCGGCTGGAAGACTCGCCCCTTTTCTTAGTGGGAGCGGCGGCAGGATGGGAGGTCTCACGGCAGGCGGCCGCTCCCATTTTTGCGAGGGCGAGGTCTGCAGGGAATGACCGGCTGCTCGCGTAGGGGGGATGGACGGGGAGATCTCGCTCACCTGCAAGAGTTCAACAATTAGAAATGTTAGGCGAGAACTTCGAGAGGAAAAGGGGGAGCAAGCGCGATACATACCCTCCCCGGGGAGCACTGGTGGTAGCGAGTCGAGGTTTCGACGGAGATGTGCCACCTCGATTTTCTTCTTGCTGAAGAACTAGTACAATGTTGGGTTTTCTATACACCTAACGGGATGACATATCGAATATGCGCAGCGGAAATAAAGACAAGAACAACCCAAAAGAGACTAACGGATCTTGCGGTTTTCATGATTCAAGAGAATAATCAAATCGAAATACAAAGTACCTTTGCGGGATTGAGTCAATACTCAACCAAGGTGCTCCAAGATGAAATCGGGTAGACAAAATCTGAGTTCCAAGAACCGAAATGTGTCGGCTCCTCTACAGCGATCCACACAAACGATGGAGAACCCTAGCTTCCTGTCGTACAAGAACTAGGTCGGAGAAGGAAGCTCTCAACGTCCCCACGGACTGCTAGATCCGATCCAGGGGAGGCGGCGACTAGCGGCAGCGGAAAATGATCAGCGGACGGGAAGAACGAGATGCCCTCGCGTGGAACTGTTCCGGTCGGCCGTTCTCATCCAAATCGCGAAATAGATTAAGCCTTTCTGTCTCTCTTGAAGACCTAATCCCGTGCCCTCTTATACAAAAACGCATAAATCAGGCTATCCGCAGACCAGAGGGAAAAACAGAACATTTCTGTCCAGATTTACATTCGCCGAATTCGACTAATCAATATAACTGAATTCGACTCAGATTCCCCGAAACCATTTCGACGAATTAGTCTATATAAATTCGGCTAAACCCTTTCGTCGAACTGACATGATTCGGCTAATCCCTTTTGTCGAATCTGTTACAATTCGGTTAATCACATTAGCCGAATCTCATTAGTCGAAAACAACATTATTCGGTTAATCAGATTAGCCGAATTTGATACAATTCGGTTAAACCCTTTAGCCAAATTTGTCAAGTATAAACCCATTCGTTTAAACCCTTTAAACGATTTCCTGTTGAGACATTCTCAACTTAATTCCAAGCAGTCACAGGATTGGTCCTCCACTCATATCCAATATGAGTAAGGCCAACACAATCCTTTCTCCAATTTCTCCAAACGCTTTTACGTGCGACCCTATAGGCTCATATTGCGTTGGCAGCAAGACTAACTATTGATTGCTTTGAGATCACCTCAGAAACTCCAACAGTCTCCCACTTGATCACAAAGTATCAATAAAAGTCTCACAAACAATGAGCGGCATCTAGCAATACATCATTGCTACCCAAGCAATAAGAGTTCATAACTCAACAAGCCTGTCATGACCAATGTATCAGTGTTGTCATGTCCCTTTGTCCTTTACATCCGGATAGAACTAGAGGCATGGACCGTGTCACCCTCATAATTGTTCAATCCCAATTTCCTGATCTAGAATAGACTGTCTGAAATTGGTGAGCTCAATATCATATATTGACTCAACCAAGCATGGCCATGCATTTCTCAGTCTCATTCCATCAAGGGGCCCATGGATGTAACTCCTGTCATAAAGGAGGACAAATCCCATATCTGTCCACACACAAACACCCAAATGAATCGTAACATACCCAATAACCATCCTTATCATCAACCATTCTCAAGGAAGACTTTAGATGGCATCAAAGTACGCTCTTCCTCACTTGATGAATGTTGTGACCTCAGGTCAAGGAACTACAAACACCATTGTCAGATGAGAACTACTTGTGACACGTTCATATAACTACCCACAAAGTAGTCTCATGGGGGGTCTGTCCAGTACAACTTGTTCTCAACAAGTACCCATGTGATGAATTGATATCACAATATCATGACCTGTGAGAATCGGTCATCAGTCAACGCACATGCTGGTCTTATGGTCTCATCCTCGCCCTGAATTTCTAGGATGATACCTCGACCAGGGACTATTTAAGAATGAAGCTTCATTTAAGCATAGATCCTCACATTCAAGTCACGTACTTGAATTCCTATGGAAGCAAACACTCTAAGGGCATTTATTATGCTAATTAATCTTATCAAACAGATATAAATGACATAATAAAAGAACTTGCCATAAATATAAAATGAAATACATAGTACATTTTACAATTCATCCAATGAACAAACAACCAACAAATATGTAATCCACAAGGCTCCCACTAAAGATAATCATTCAGGTATCTAATACCCATTGATCTAACATGACCATCATGCTTCTTTTGCGAAAGAGGCTTTGTTAGTGGATCCGCTATATTTTCTTCAATCGGTACTCTGCATATGCTCACATCTCCTCGATCGACAATCTCTCGAATAAGATAGAAGCACTGAAGTATGTGCTTGGAGCGCTGATGAGATCTAGGTTCCTTAGCTTGTGCAATTGCACCGTTGTTGTCACAGTAGAGAACTACAGGATCAATAATGCTAGGAACTACATCAAGCTCGCTGATGAATTTCCTAATCCACACAGCCTCCTTCGCCGCATTCGCTGCAGCGATATACTCGGCCTCAGTCATAGGATCAGCAACTGTCTCTTGCTTGGAACTCTTCCAGCTTACAGCTCCTCCATTAAGGCAAAACACAAAACCTGACTGTGACTTTGAGTCATCTCTGTCAGTCTGGAAGCTTGCATCCGTGTAACCCTTTACAACGAGCTCTTCCTATCCACCAAACACCAAGAATGTATCCTTAGTCCTTCTCAAGTACTTTAGGATATTCTTGACTGCGATCCAGTGACCATCACCCAGAACAGACTGATACCTGCTAGTCATGCATATGAGACATCAGGTCGAGTACATAACATTGCGTATATGATTGATCCAATTGCTGAAGCATATGGAATCATCCTCATGCGGTCCTTATCTTCCAAAGAATTAAGACACCGGTCCTTAGAGAGACTCGCACCATGTGACATGGGTAAAAATCCTTTCTTGGACTCAAGCATGTTGAACCGTTTCAACAACTTGTCAATGTTTGTACTCTGGGTCAAACCCAGCAACTTCTTCGATCTATCTCTATAGATCTTAATACCAAGTATGTAAGTCGCTTCGCCCAAGTCTTTCATGGAAAAGCACTTCCCTAGGTTGTTCTTAACAACTTGCAGGGTCGGAATGTCATTCCCGATCAACAGTATGTCATCAATATAGAATATTAGGAAGACAACAATGCTCCCACTAATCTTCTTGTAAACACAAGGCTCATCTTCGTTCTTGATGAAACCAAACTCTTTGATTTTCTCATCAAAATGTAGATTCCAACTTCGAGAAGTCTGTTTCAATCCATAAATGGATCGATTTAACTTGCTTATATTAGTGGCTTCATCTGGAGATACAAAACCATCGGGTTGTGTCATATACACTTCCTCAAGGAGGTTTCCATTAAGGAAAGCCGTTTTGACATCCATTTGCCAGATCTCGTAGTCATAATACACAGCAATTGCAAGTAGAATTCTGATGGACTTGACCATGGCCATAGGGGAAAAGGTCTCATCATAGTCAACACCATGAATTTGCCTGAAACCTTTAGCCACCAGCCGGCCTTTGAATGTCTGTACATTCCCATCCATGTCGGTCTTCTTCTTGAAGACCCACTTGCACCCTATGGGTCGTACCCTTTCAGGTGGTTCCACCAAGGTCCAAACTTAGTTTGTGTACAAGGAGTCCATTTCAGATTTCATGGCCTCAAGCCACTTCTCGGAGTCGGGTCCATTCATAGCCTCTTGGTAGGTTGCAGGCTCATCATCATGATCCATAAGCAACACATTACCTATTTGAGTCATGAGAAATCCATATCTCTCAGGCTCAAATCTTGGTCTACCAGATCTACGTAGGACTTGTGTTTCTTGAGCAGGCTCTCAAGCTACAACTTCTTGTAGTCCTTGCTCAGGTTCCAGTTCCGGTTCGTTCATTGTTTGTGGCTCTTGAACTTCTTCAAGTTCTATCTTTGCAGTCTTTCTGGATAAGAACTCTTTCTCCAAAAAGACGCCAGTCCTTGCGACAAACACTTTTCCCTCAGACGGTAAGTAGAAGTAGTATCCTTTGGTTTCCCTAGTATACCCCACGAGATAACATTTATCCAAATTGGGTTCCAGCTTGTCAGGCATTTGAAGTCGCACGTATGCCTCACAGCCCCAAATCTTGATGAACGACATACTAGGACGCTTCCCAGTCCATATCTTATATGGTGTCTTTAGAACCGTTTTCGTTGGAACTCGATTTAGTGTGAAAGCAGCAGTCTCTAAAGCAAAACCCCAAAAGGAAATGGGCAAATCTGCATGACTCATCATCGATCGCACTATGTCTAACAAGGTAAGATTCCTCCTCTCAGAAACACCATTATGTTGAGGTGTTCCAGGCGGAGTGAGCTGTGATATAATACCACACTCTTTCAGATGATCACGAAACTCATGACTCAGATATTCGCCACCTCGATCAAATCAGAGTTCTTTTATCCTTTTTCCCAGTTGGTTCTCCACTTCATTTTTAAGCACTTTGAACTTTTCAAAGGTCTCGGATTTGTTCTTCATAAGAAACACGTATCCGTATCTACTGAAATCATCAGTAAATGTAACGAAGTAGTAGAACCCACCTCTAGCCATAGAACTCATGGGTCCGCATACATCACTATGTATTATACCCAAAAGATCATTAGCCCTCTCATTACAACTAGTGAAAGGAGCTTTCGTCATCTTACCTAATAAACATGACTCGCATCTCTCAAATGATTCATAATCAAATGAGTCCAGTAGTCCATCTTTATGGAGCTTGGATATGCGTTTCTCATTTATATGGCCTAAACGACAATGCCAAAGGTACGTAGGATTCGAATCATTTGTTTTTAGTCTTTTAGTATTTTCTACATTATAGATCGGATGGTCTAAGTTCAAAACATATAAACCATTAAACAATTGGGATACACCATAACAAACATCATTCATAAAAATCGAACAACAATTGTTCTTAATTATAAATGAAAAACCTTTCATGTCAAGACATGAAATGGATATAATGTTTCTAGTTATGGCTGGAATGAAATAACAGTTATCTAATTCTATTACAAGCCTAGTGGGCAAAGAAAGACAGTAGACACCAACAGCGACAGCAGTAACTCTTGCTCCATTCCCGACGCGCAGGTCTACCTCCCCTTTACCCAGCATTCTTCTCCTTCTCAGTTCCTGCACATTTATACAAATGTGAGAACCACATCCGGTATCCAATACCCAGGATGAAGGAGCAAAATGGTTTATTTCTATAACAAAAATACCTGAAGTGGAAGTCATACTTCCCTTCTTCTTTTGCAGATCTTCTAGATATTGAGGACAGTTCCTCCTCCAGTGCCCTGCCTTACCACAATGGTGGCACTTCCCTTCCTTAGCCAAACCTTTCTTTTTCAGTGCAGAAGACTTGGGATCAAGAGGAGACTTTGATCTAATCTTTGTCTTCTTAGATCCCTTGGCCTTGCCCTTGCTCTTATGCACCATCAATATGGGGATGGCAGGCTTGACCTTCTTCATGTTATTCTCGGCAGTTCTCAACATGCCAAGGATCTCGAGCAGTGTCTTTTCTATTTCATTCATGTTATAGTTTAAGACGAACTGCTAATAACTGTCCGGCAACGATTGCAGGATCAGATCCGTGGCCAAATCTTGGCCCATGGGAAAACCCAGTTTTTCAAGGTTCTCTATATACCCAATCATCTTGAGTACGTGAGTCCCTACTGAGTCTCGAGCTCCCATTTTGCACTGGAATAATGCCTTGGATATGTCAAACCTCTCTTGCCGGGCTTGCCCCTCAAACATTTTCTTGAGGTGCCCGATTATCTCATAACCACACATGCTCTCGTGTTGCTTCTGAAGCTCACAGGACATGGTAGCAAGCATGAGGCATTCCACATCCAAGGTATCATCCTGATACTTCTTGTAAGCATCTCTATCTGCTCTCGAAGCATTTCCGGTCGGCTCTGTGGGGGCTTCACCTTCCAAGACATAGAGCTTGCGCTCTTGCCTGAGAACAATTCTCAGGTTTCTGTTCTAGTCAAGGAAGTTCGTCCCGTTGAGCTTGTCCTTCTCAAGAATAGCTCTCAGGAACAGGGTGGAGTGAGATCCACTTTCCATGGAAATTCTACAATGAATTTTGCAAAGTGAAATTTTTAGTACTATATTTCAAAATACATATATATATATATATATATTTTTTTTTTTAATAAGGACTTTTATTAAAGAGCTCCCACTATTTTAATCAAATCAATAACCCTTGATATCGATTCAGAGAGTTTATGCGAGCTACTCTCTTAGTGGACAAGATCCGTATTTCACCAACACCACGAGTCCGCTTTGGCGTTCTCTCATAATGCGGTTATTTAGGTAGACAACATTTGTCAATTGCATCATTATGCAACTCTTGTATGGTTGGTGAATAACTCTTTATCGCTTCCATCATATGGAGCATGCCAACCCTATGCATCTAGGCACTCAACCTTTGAGGTCACCTTGTTAATTTTGACCCGATGTCAACAGTGGGATATCACAATTATCTGCTCGCACCCTTACCAAGATAGATTAATGCACCTTGCTTTGGCAAGCCCACACTTCATCGATCGAGGCAGGAAGAGTGTCATCCATCGAAAGGCATCCGAATACTTAATATTAGATAAGGGATTTTTATTTCAAGTGATTAACATTTTAATCATGATTAACATTTAATCACAGTGCACAATCAGAAAATAAAATTACAACATTCACATTCCAGATACATACCAGATGTGCACAAAAACAGTCTATCAACACTTTGACAAAATAGGGCTAAATCTGAGCATTTAGAACACTTCTAAATCTCCAGATTTATAAGCATTGGACATATGAACAACAACTCCACTTGTGCAGTAGACAAGCTCGTCTCTCATGTCAGATTCAACAATCTAAACATTTGGTTTCACAAACCATTTTGAGGGACGGTTACTGCAGAGGAGAAACAACCTCTGAAACATGAAAATCGCAACGCAATCACATGCGTTCCTGGCGGGGTTCCAAGGGGGGCAGCGCCCCTTGCGGTGGTCTCGCTGACCGATCAGCGAGCGGGGTGCGGGGCAGAGCCCTTCCTGGGAATTACGCAAGAAGCAGCGCAGCGACCTCGCTCGCCGGAATTAAAAGGGAGACATTCCCCCCCCCCCCCCCCCCCCCCCCCCCCCCCCGCGCGAGATAGAAATTCGGAGGGGTGGATCCTGAAATCTCTCTAAGGCTGGCTAGAAGGGAGAGAACTAGCGTGGTGAGTATCCTAAGTCGAGGGTACGCGATTACGTGATAAGCGGACGCGAGCACGATGAATGTAAAGGTAAAAGGACAAGTAATAAACGTGAGGAAAAGGCAGCATACATAAAAAGCGAGAACACAACGAACCAGCAGGAAAAATTTTCATCTATTTTCCTTCAAGTCTATTACATCCACCGCGGCGGTCTCGCCAGCCAAAAAGAGGACGAAATAAAAAATATTTATATACAACAATTTAACTATCGCTGAGGAGCAGCTGGTCCTCGCTATCTGCAGGGGGCGGAGGGGGCAAGAATAGCTCCGGGACCACATCTTCAATTGTCAAGTCAGACGCCTCGGTGGATAGCAGGCTGGCTCCCTGCATGGCCCAAAAAATGTAGCGCGCCGAGGTCATGGAGGCCTCCCGGCATTCTTCCTCCCGGGCTCGCTGGTCGTTCCTCAGACGGCGAGGGGACGGATGGACGGCGGCGCAGGCTAACTTGCGATTGTGAGCTTTCAACTCGGAGACCTCATTCTCTAGACCGTAGATGCGAGAGAGAAGCTCCTGGAAGGTCTCGGTATCCTGTAGAGGAAATAGATATTCCATTGGAACAATTAGGAAAGGAGGGAGGCGAGAACCCAAATATTTACCCCACCCTGGTGGCTGGGAGAGGGTACCTCGGAGGCGAGCAGCCTTTCCTTCAAGCTTGTGATCTCGGCGGCAGAATCTTTGTAGGCGAGGGCGAGCTCTTCATTGTGACGCTCCAGCTGGAGACATTGCTGGCCCGTCATGTGAGCGAGTTCCATAGAGCGGAGCTCGGCTCGCGCACTTTCGTACGCCAAGGTCCTCGCGGTTTTGGTCTTGAAGACCAAGGCATCCTCGTGGCCATAGAATCCTAAGCAGAGCGAGAATGCCTGCCCATTGACTATTGGCTGGTCCACCCAAGAAGGGAGGAGGGTGGAGATGGTGGCTTTGTTGACTTCTGGATTCCAACAAAGTAGGTACTCGCCGGCCTCATCCTTGTGCCTCTGACCAAGACCAAAGTTCCAGTGATTTACCGGCACTGGCAAGGAGGAGACCCTGGCAACCTTCTCGACCGGCTCTCTAAACTCCCTTTCTTCGGGGAAGTCAACCGGTAGGATCTCGCCCGGGGAAGCCTTAGCGTGCCCCTTTCCCTTCTCGGAAGGGGGGGGGGGGATGTTTCTTGCTCTTCTTTTGGGAGGGCTGCGAGGAGGAGTCCTTCCGGCTGGAAGACTCGCCCCTTTTCTTAGTAGGAGCGAGGGCAGGACGTGAGGTCTCACAGCACGCGTCCGCTCCCATTTTCGCGAGGGCGAGGTCTGCTGGGAATGACCGGTTGCTCGCGTAGGGGGGATGGACGGGGAGATCTCGCTCACCTATAATAGTTCAGTAATTAGAAATGTTAGGCGAGAACTTCGAGAAGAAAAGGGGGAGCAAGCGCGATACATACCCTCCCCGGGGAGCACTGGTGGTAGCGAGTCGAGGTTTCGACGGAGTTGCGCCATCTCGATGTTCTTCTTGCTGAAGAACTAGTACAGTGTTGGTTTTTCTATACCCCTAACAGGATGACATATCGAATATGCGCAGCGGAAATAAAGACAAGAACAACCCAAAAGAGACTAACGGATCTTGCGGTTTTAATGATTCAAGAGAATAATCAAATCGAAATACAAAGTACCTTTGCGGGATTGAGTCAATACTCAACCAAGGTGCTCCAAGATGAAATCGGGTACACAAAATCTGAGTTCCAAGAACCGAAATGTGTCGGCTCCTCTACAGCGATCCACACGAATGATGGAGAACCCTATCTTCTTATCGTACAAGAACTAGGTCGGAGAAGGAAGCTCTCAACTTCCCCACGGACTGCTAGATTCGATCCAGGGGAGGTGGCGACCGACGTCGGCGACTAGCGGCGGCGGAAAACGATCGGCGGACGGGAAGAATGAGATGCCCTCGCGCGGAACTGTTCCGGTCGGCCGTTCTCGTCTAAATCGCGAAAGAGATTAAGTCTTTTCGTCTCTCTAGAAGACCTAATCGTGTGCCCTTTTATACTAAAACGCATAAATCAGGCTATCCGTAGACCAGAGGGAAAAACAGAAAATTTCTGTCCAGATTTACTTTCGCCGAATTCGACTAATCAATATTGTTGGAACATGGTCTTCCGCATCTCCTAGGTTTGAGAATAACAAATCCTATGTATATTTGATCTTGTGTGTTTAAGTGTGCAGGAAATCAAAGTCCACATGACTCAAGGATGGTTGTCCTCAAAATTGAGGCCAGAATTTCAACATGGCCACTAGCGCCGGTTGTAGCGATAGCGCCCAGCGCTAGCGATGATTAGCACGATTTCGGCAGTATTTTTAGAAGGAGCTAGCGCCCGACGGTAGCTACTAGCGGTGGCGGTAGTATGGCGCACAATAGGCATAGAGCAAATTATTGCCGCAGATTGAAGATCCTGCCGCGCAAAATGTTACTTAATCTGGGATAGCGCCGGCGGTAGCTACTAAGGCTGGCGGTAGCATGGCGCACAAGAGGCATAGAGCAAAATGTTGCCGCGGTTTGAAGATCCTGCCGCGCAAAACATTACTTAATCTGGGCTAGCGCCGGCGGTAGCGCTTTGGCTATAAAAGGACCCCCTCTCCTCTTGTTTTCGACACACCTATTGCATACACCTCAGAGAGAGAGTGCTAGAATTCCAGAGGCTTGTCTTGGCCGAAATTTGAGGTCCCAGCGAAGCTCTGCCAATTTCTGAAGGAGAATTCCATCACGCCGAATCCAGACGAAGTTCGCTTCGACAAATGCTGATTCTACAGCGGATCTTCGCCTCCATCTTCAGAAGTTCATCTTAAGGGAAGTTTTTATTATTTTATTTATCTTTCTTTGTAAACGGTAGTGAAATCGCCTCGTGTTGGCGACTAGGTCTGGGGTAGGACTTAGGGATGAAATTCGCCTCGTGTTGGCGACTAGATCTAGGCTAGGTCTAGGGGGTGCTCGAGGCCACATCCAGGGAAGGATTTGCTAGAGCGGCTTGAGGCCGAATCCCGGAAGGAGAAGGCTAGGGCCACCGGTTCGTGGGGAAGCGAGTCGGGATAGAAAACGAAAAGAGCTTTTATTATTCGCCTCCGATCTCTAGCGCCATTGAGATCAAGTTTTGTAAAACTTATTTAATATCAATAAAGCTTGTCTCTCTTTTTGTTTTACTTGACTTCTTGTTTTAAATATTGCAATATTCCAAAGTTTTTCTAAATAAATCTAATGTTTTTGAAAACCCTTATTCACCCCCCTCTAAGGGCGCCGACCGATCCAACAAGTGGTATCAGAGCGGTTTTGTTCCAATCGGCTTAACAACCGGGAACAATGGCGTCTCATGATCTCGCTTTCTCGGAGGGTCAAGGGATTAGTCGACCACCTCTCTTTACTGGGTCAGATTTTAACTATTGGAAAAATAGAATGATGTGCTTTCTTATGACGATGGATGTAGAAGTCTGGAATATGGTAGAAGTCAGATACTCTCCTCCTACAACTGTAGTGGGAGAGGCAACATTATTAAAACCTAAAGATAAATGGGACGATAGTGACAAACTAAGGTGTAAAAATAATGCAAAAGCAATGAACGCCTTATATTGTGCCCTAAATAGGACTGAATTTAATAGAATTTCTGCTTGCACTACTGCTTATGATATTTGGAATCAATTAGAAGTAACTCACGAAGGTACATCGCAGGTGAAAAATGCCAAGCTGTTTCAACTGGAATCTGAATACGAGAAATTCATGATGGATACTGAAGAGGACATCAACTCAATGTACACTCGCTTCACAAAGATCGTCAACGCATCCAAGGCGCTTGGAAAGACCTACTCCGATGGGGACTTGGTGAGGAAAATTCTTCGTTCCTTACCTCCAAGGTTCAATCCGAAGGTGACGGCCATCTCGGATTCGCACAACTTAAGAACGCTCCAGATCGAGAATCTCATTGGGAATCTCAAAACCCATGAGGTAGAACTACAAATTCAACATGACGAATACAACAAGCAGCCGAAGAAAAAGGCGTTGGCGCTGACATCAAAGAAGGAGTGCATCGAAGAGGACGATGATGATGAAGAAGGACTCCTGGTGAAGAATTTCAAGAAGTTTATCAGAAATCCAGAGAGAAGGAACACATTCCAAAAATTCTTCCAAAAAGATACTCGACGAAAGGGATCCTCCTCTTCATCGAAGAAAGAAAAAGGAAGCGATGACGAAGAAGAAAGGCCGCCTCCAGAATGCTATCACTGCAGAAAAACCGAGCACATTCGGAGCTAGTGCCCAAAATACCAAAAGGAGCGGAAAGAACAAAAGAAAGCAAAAGAGAGGAAGAAAGTGCTGAAGACCGCTACTTGGGATGACTCTTCCTCTAAAGAGTCAAACGGTTCTGAGTCAAGTAGCGAGGAGGAAGCAAACTTGTGCTTAATGGCCAAAAGCGACGATGACGACACCAGTGTTCTTAGCGACACTGAGGTATCTCCTCCTACCTTTGAAGAACTTTATGATAAATTTGTTTTATTAAATCATGAAAATGAATCTATTATAAAAGAAAATCGTAAGCTCACAAAAAAAATAGTCTCTCTTGAAAAAAGAAAAGTTTCATGTCAAGAATGTGAGCACTCTTTATTTAAGATAAAAGAACTTGAAGTTTCTCTCTCTAATGCCCTTTCACAAAACAAAATCATTGCAAAAGAAAAAGGGGACTTAGAGAGAAAATTGAAAACTTCTATATTACAAATTGAAAAGAACAAAAAAGGATATGAAAATAAATGTGTTATGATTGTTCAAGAAAATACGTCTCTTAAAAAACAAAATCAAAATCTCAATTCAGCCATAAACAAATTCAGGATTGGTCAAAAATCTCTGGATATGCTTCTGGGTAATCAATGCTTTGGGTCTGGAAAATTCGGACTCGGATATAAAAGTGAACACTACCGCCCGGCGCTAGCTACTAACGACGGCGGTAGCTCTAATGTTAAAAATTCTTCTGGTTTTTCTAATGTACAAACATCATCCAGCAAGGGCAACGTAGAAACTCAGAAAAGGGTCTCAACCCCCTTTATTTCGTGTGCTAATTGTCTTAAATTTGGACACATGTCTGGCTCTTGCAGGAATATAAAACAACGATCTTTAAAACAAATCTGGGTACCTAAGAAAACCACTTACTCTATGGGTGGTACCTCTTGGGTATCCGGATCTTTACTCTCATCTTCTTTCTAGATTTGCAGGAAGGCTAAGGAAATAGAAGACGTGTGGTATTTGGACTCAGGCTGCTCCAAACACATGACGGGCAATAAAGCAAAATTCCTTAGCCTAGAAAAGAAGAAAGGAGGAATAGTGATGTTTGGCGATAACGGTAAAGGAAGGATCATGGGAGTTGGTACAGTGGGTAACGCATCTTTTCTTATATCAAATGTACTTTATGTGAAAGGATCAAAACATAACCTAATATCTATAAGTCAACTGTGTGATAAAGGTTTAGACGTACTTTTTGAATCTTCCACTAACCTTTGCAAGATTGTTAATCCTAAAACAAAAGATGTGTTTTTAACTGCACCTAGAATTCATAATGTTTACATAGTTTCATTTCATGATCTTTCTAAATCTTCTATAAAATGTTTTATAATGAAAAATGATGAATTAGAATTATGGCATAGACGCTTAGGCCACGCTAGTACAAAGATCATCTTAAAACTAGCAAAAAGAGAATTGATTAGAGGATTGCCTAATTTAAATGGAAATTTATCTTCATTATGCTCTCCATGCCAAAAAGGCAAATTTACTAAGTCATCTTTTAAAAGCAAAAACGAAATTTCTACATCAAAACCTCTGCAATTAATTCATATGGATCTCTTTGGTCCCGTTAACACTGCGAGTCGTGGTGGTAGATTATACACATATGTTCTCATAGATGACTATTCTAGATATTGTTGGACTTTATTTCTCTCCTCCAAATCTGATGCGTTTTGCGAATTTTCAAAATTATGTACTCGTATTCAAAATGAATTAGATTTAAAAATAAAATGCATTCGCTCAGATCATGGAGGTGAATTTGAAAATGAAAATTTTAAATCTTTTTGTGACATGTTACGTATTAAGCATGAGTTCTCCGCTCCACGCACACCTCAACAAAACGGTGTTGTAGAATGGAAAAATAGGACAATACAAGAACTTGCACACACCATGCTATCTGAATATAAATTACCTAAGTATTTTTGGGCAGAAGCCGTAAGCACTGCATGCTATGTAATGAATAGAGTTATGCTTCGCCCATCATTAACTCTCACACCATATTAACTCTACTATCAAAAGAAACCTAACGTATCATATTTTAAAGTATTTGGATGTAAATGCTTCATTCTTAATACAACGGATTCTTTAGGAAAATTTGACGAAAAATGCGATGAAGGAATATTTCTTGGTTATTCTTCAACTAGTAAAGCATATAGAATATTTAATAAAAGATCAAGTAAGGTTGAAGAGTCAATTAATGTCAGATTTGATGAGTTTGTTCCATGTGCAGAGAAGCTCCCTACATGTACCGATGATGAACCTTTGCCATCCTTGGAGCACGACGAAGAAGAACCGTCCAAAGAAGAGGATGAGAAGTCCAAAGAAGATGAATATGTACCTCCAAGCATTCTATACTTCTCCAAAAATCATCCAAAGGAGCTAGTCATTGGGGAACCTTCTACTGGGGTAAGAACTTGGTCCTCTCTTCATGAAACATTTTCAAATATTTGCTTTGTGTCTGAAATTGAACCTAAAAATGTTTCCACCGCTTTAAATGACGAATTTTGGTTTTTGACAATGAATGAAGAGTTAGGACAATTTGAAAGAAATAAAGTTTGGAATTTAGTAGAAAGACCATCTAATCATCCAATTATTGGCGTAAAATGGTTTTTTTAAAATAAGCTAGATGGTGAATCTAGGATTGTAAGAAATAAAGCACGCTTAGTTGCTCAAGGCTATTCACAAATCGAGGGGGTAGATTTTGAAGAAACTTTTGCACCCGTAGCTCGCTTAGAATCTATACGAATATTTTTGGCATTTGCGAGTTTTAAAAGAATAAAATTATTTCAAATGGATGTTAAAAGTGCCTTTTTAAATGGGTTTATTAAAGAAGAAGTTTATGTAGAACAACCCCCCGGTTTCATAAATGAAAAATTTCCAAATCATGTTTACAAATTAGAAAAAGCGCTTTATGGTTTAAAACAAGCGCCCCGTGCATGGTATGATCGTCTTACATCGTTTTTGTTAGAGCACGGTTATGTTATGGGAAGTGCAGGCAACACACTCTTCATTAAGCATAAAAATAATGAATTAATTATTCTACAAATATATGTTAATGACATCATTTTTGGAGCCACTAATGAAGAGTTGTGTAATGAAGTAGTCTTAATAATGAAAAATGAATTTGAAATAAGTCTTGTAGGAGAACTATCATATTTTCTTGGTTTTCAAATTTCACAAAGAACTGATGGTTTTTTTATTTGTCAATCAAAATATGTTCACGATATGCTTAAACGATTTGGATTTGAAAATCTTAAACAAGCTTCTACTCCTATGAGTGCTTCTTTAAAACTAGGAAAAGATGAATCTGGAATTTCTATTGATCAAACGCTATATAGAGGAATGATAGATTCTCTTCTTTATTTAAGTGCATCTAGACCAGATATAATGTTTGCCGTATGTTTATGTGTTCGCTTTCAAGCCGATCCAAAAGAATCTCATTTAAAAGCGGTAAAACGTATTTTTCGTTATCTAATAGGGTCATCTAAACTAGGATTATGGTACCCACATAATGACTCTTTCACACTCCACGGCTATTCTGATTCGGACTACGTGGGGTGCTCACTAGATAGAAAAAGCACTAGCGGTACATGTCACTTTTTAGGACCCTCTTTAGTTGCCTGGTCTAGTAGAAAACAATCTTCGGTTGCACTCTCCACCACGGAGGCCGAATATATTGCACTTGGTAGTTATTGTGCACAAGCATTATGGATGAGCCAAACACTAGAGGACTTTGGATTTCATCTCAAAAACATAAATCTTAAATGTGACAACAAAAGTGCAATAGACCTCACATATAATCCCGTACACCATTCTAGATCCAAACACATCGACGTTCGTCATCATTTCATTAGGGATCACATTAAGAAAGAAAATGTAAAAGTAAGCTTCATTGGGACAGACTCTCAACTTGCTGACATATTTACTAAACCCGTTCCCGATGCAAGATTTCGATTATGACGACTTGAATTAGGTGTCCTAGATCTTTCAAGTTAAAACATGCTCACAAATACAATTTTTTTCATTTTTAACCATCCACAACATCTCCTAAAAATCTGCAACTTCGGCATGGAACTACTATTGGGACACTTAATCAAAATCCAAAATTAAAATTTCCAAAATCCTAGAAAATCGTTCACTGTCTCCTGCGCTAGCGCTACCGCAGGCGCTAGCGCCTATGTTCGATTTTCTGTATTTTTTAAATTTAGAAAAATTTCTAAAAATATATTAATCTATATTTTCTACTTAGTTTTGCACTTCTGTGTTTCTTTATTTTTTGAAAAATCAAATACAAAACTACAAAACCCAAATTAAAAAAAATAACAAAAGCAAAAATTACTGTAAAAATTACAAAAATACGCTTTTATTTGCAAAAGTTCATCTTTATGCAAAAATCAAATATAAAAATTACAAAAGCAAAAATTACAAAAATATGCTTTTATTTGCTAAAATCAAATACAAAAATATAAAACTTTAAAACAATAAAAAAAACTGTATGATTTTTTGTGAACAATCAAGCACGATTTAATCTATTATTTAGAAATTCTACAATGTTGCAATTTATCTTTTCAAACTACTTTGGACATTGTCTTTCTTCATGCTTTGATATATCTATTCAAATGTGCATCAATTATAGTTTAAAAGTTGTGTAGGATCAAGCTTAGCATGCCTCTCTGTATGAGAAATGTTTTATGTTTGATAATGATATTTCTCCACTCATTTTTTTTTGGCATTGTCTACATATGTATTTAATCTAAAGAATGCTTGTGTATGTTTTTTATTAGTACAATGGATTAAAATTGCACAAGTATCTTACCTACACTCCTTATTTTGCACTCTTAAAATTTAAGAAAAGTGGTTATGGTTTTCATAAATTCTATTGATTTGCAAAACAAGTGTATTCGGAGAACTTTGTACAAAACAAAATTATAAAATAAATGACAAAGATAACTCCACCAAGCACTACTTGAACCTCCTGATAAGTCTTAATAAGCATTGTGAGGTTGAGCACCTTGGAAAGAATAGTAAAGTGACTTGTGCAAATCAAATCTTTCTTTCAAAAATAAGAAAAACCACTTACTCTTAAGTACACCGGATCACTAGTCTCAAAATTCCAAATAAAATATGTGATCCCCCAAGCACTACTTTGCACCCTGATAAATCTTGATGAGCATTGTGTGTGCAGAGCACCTTGGTAGTTGTACTTATTATTGTGCATTAAAGTGTGTGGAAGTAATCTTATTTGTGTTTTATTGTGCTCGTACTTTACATATATCTTGTATTTTTGATTAAAATATTTGTTTACATTACTCAAAAATACACTTATGTGCACATTATTATCTTCCATAACACTTCTTCTCATGAGTATTGGATCCTAATGCTAATTCTATATTACTTTTTTATTTATGAAATGCATTAGATAACCTAGCATGTGTTCTACAATGTTTTGTATGTTTTTGAAATTATGAATTAAAGTAACATTGTGGTAATCTCTTTTTGAAAAACATTATTTCATGCTTGGTTATTATCAAATTTAAAGATCTAACTGCAAAATGATTTACAATAACATCATCTTTTGTGAACTTTAACTCATATTTTTTTGGATTATCATTACTATTTGATGTTTTTTGTATTGCTATAAGTCTTCCGCATCTTAACCATATAAGTGTTTTACCTTGCGCTTTCATGCTTACTTAATATCTTGTATTCTTTGCATCATCACTTATTCTTAAAAATTCCTATCTTTCATTAAGTGATAGATTTACTTGGAACACTTGTTATTGGTTACTTCAAACATAACAATCTTTTATGCTAAAAACTCTGAAAATTTTGTAATACTCATAACTCTGATCTATTTCGATGAAAAACAATTCTAAAACTCCTTATCATTTACTTAAAAAGCTCGATCATGCCTTCTCTTTTATTTCCACATTTTTTGTGCTTTGTTTCCCTACCCACTTTTGCTAATAACAAAGGGGGAGAACTAACATGATAAATATAACCCGCTATCAAAAACCCAACATGACAAATTAAGATGATAGCTTACATATTAGGGGAGCAATCACTTAGGGGGAGCATGTATTTAGGGGGAGCAATTCTAAATGCTAAAATCAATAATTATCCTAAAGTCATCACTCTCACACACACACAAGTATAGTCTCATCATGCTTATTTATTAATGCTTTGATTTATCATTAATGGATTTGTTATTATCAAAAGGGGGAGTTTGTTGGAACATGGTCTTCCACATCTCCTAGGTTTGAGAATAACAAATCCTATGTGTATTTGATCTTGTGTGTTTAAGTGTGCAGGAAATCAAAGTCCACATGACTCAAGAATGGTTGTCCCCAAAATTGAGGCCAGAATTCCAACAGGCCACTAGCGCCGGAGGTAGCGATAGCGCCCGGCACTAGCGATGATTAGCGCGATTTCGGCAGTGTTTTTAGAAGGAGCTAACCCCCGGCGGTAGCTACTAGCGCTGGCGGTAGTATGGCGCACAAGAGGCATAGAGCAAATTGTTGCCGTGGATTGAAGATCCTGCCGCGCAAAATGTTACTTAATCAGGGATAGCGCCGACGGTAGCTACTAGCGCTGGTGGTAGCATGGCGCACAAGAGGTATAGAGCAAAATGTTGCCGCGGATTGAAGATCCTGCCGCGCAAAACATTACTTAATCCGGGCTAGCACCGGCGGTAGTGTTAGCGCTGGCGGTAGCGCTTTGGCTATAAAAGGACCCCCTCTCCTCTTGTTTTCGACACACCTATTGCATACACCGCAGAGAGAGAGTGCTAGAATTCTAGAGGCTTGTCTTGGCCAAAATTTGATGTCCCAGCGAAGCTCTGCCAATTTCTGAAGGAGAATTCCATCACGCCGAATCCAGACGAAGTCCGCTTCGACAAACGCTGATTCTATAGTGGATCTTCGCCTCCATCTTCAGAAGTTCATCTTAAGGGAAGTTTTTATTATTTTATTTATCTTTCTTTGTAAATGGTAGTGAAATCGCCTCGTGTTAGCGACTAGGTCTGGGGTAGGACTTAGGGCTGAAATTCGCCTCGTGTTGGCGACTAGATCTAGGCTAGGTCTAGGGGGTGCTCGAGGCCACATCTGGGGAAGGATTGGCTAGAGCGGCTTGAGGCCGAATCCGGGAAGGAGAAGGTTAGGGCCACCGGTTCGTGGGGAAGCGAGTCGGGATAGAAAACGAAAAGAGCTTTTATTATTCGCCTCCGATCTCTAGCGCCATTGAGATCAAGTTTTGTAAAACTTATTTAATAGCAATAAAGCTTGTCTCTCTTTTTGTTTTACTTGACTTCTTGTTTTAAATATTGCAATATACCAAAGTTTATCTAAATAAAATCTAAAGTTTTTGAAAACCCTTATTCACCCCCCCCCCCCCTCTAAGGCCGCCGACCGATCCAACAAATATAACCGAATTCGACTCAGATTCGGCGAAACCATTTCGACGAATTCGTCTATATAAATTCGGCGATACCCTTTCGTCGAACTGACATGATTCCGCTAAAACCTTTAGTCGAATCTGTTACAATTCGGTTAATCACATTAGCCGAATCTCATTAGTCGAAAACAACATTATTCGGTTAATCACATTAGCCGAATTTAACACAATTAGGTTAAACCCTTTAGCCGAATTTGTCAAGTATAAAATCATTCATTTAAACCCTTTAAACGATTTCCCGTTGAGACATTCTCAACTTAATTCCAAGCAGCCATATGATTGGTCCTCCACTCATATACAATATGAGTAAAGCCAACACAATCCTTTCTCCAATTTCTCCAAATGCTTTTATGTGCGACCCTATAGGCTCATATTGCGTTGGCAGCAAGACTAACTATTGATTGCTTTGAGATCACCTCAGAAACTCTAACATACAATGCGGCGTCATGGCCGTCGAAAGCTGGGGGGCGGTAGGTGCTCTCGCCATGCTGAATCGGCGAGAATGGGACGTTGCCGAAGTTCCCTTTGACGAAAAGGAAGTTCTGAGCCCAGTAGTGGCTCTTGTGACGGTCTCGTTGACCTTGAGTCCCAAGCCCACAAAGTAGGCGGTGCCCTCCTTGTAGGCCCGGAAGGAGAACAGCTTACGGAAGACTGGCAGGATAAACTCAATGCGTTCCTCTCGCATGTAGTATGCGAACGCGACAATGACCGCCACGGCGTTGGGGGTCAGCTGGCCCAGTATCACACCGTAATGTTTCAGTACCTAGCGAAAAAACATCGCGAGGTCTCTAAGAAGCGAGCGAGAGCTTCAAAATTCGTAAAGGTAAAATTACACGAGATCATCGAGTACTTGGTGGACCTCAGGCCATAGAGGCAGACACAGGCCGACCCCAAAGTGGGCGGTAGGGATGGCGACTCGTCCGGCATGGGTACGCTGATAACATCCTCCCCACTGGGGCAGTGAGCGGAGAACCCCGGTGGGATGAAATCAGCAACGGCGGCGAGATACTCCTCTTCAATCAAGTTGCTGTGGAAGAAAGTGTGATCGGAGATGGCCCAGGCGCACTTCAACCGACCTTCAGCCTTGCTTGCATCACCCACCATCGCGAGACCTGCGAGAAGAAGAAGAAGAAGAAGAAGAAAGCACGAAGGAGAGAGCGCGAGATCTCGCAAGCAGAGGGAATAGAAGAACTAGAGTTAAATGAGGTAGGTGAGATCAGCGGTGGAACCTATTTATAGAGAAAGAAAAGTGCGGGAAAGAAGTTGAAGCGGCGGGGGGTGCTGTTAGGCAAAACCCTGCATAACGCGAGAACGCGATAAAACATCAGGTATATTAGCGAGCGAGACTAGTTTACAAGATTAGTATAAGTGAAATTTCCATGCGGAAATGACAAGAAAAATTGAAATAAAAAAAGAGCGAGCATCACAAGCAAATATATTACAACAACCAGTAAGTTCGCAAGAGCCCCAGGAGCGGGCGAGAAATGGTTAAAAATGAAAGGAGAAATGTCTGCGAGATGGTCCGGCGAAATTAAACAAATATTCAAATATTACGGAGGGGTTTGCCGAGCTGAGAAAGAGTGCAGGCGAGACTAGTAGCGTAGCCATTTCCACCGGCCACGACCTCGCACTCCAGGTCTCGGCGGGATCCTAGGATAATGATACGCGTTGAGCGAGCGAGCCTCGCGTTGGATCAGGCGGGCATAATCGTTCACCCACGCGACATGTGTCCTGGGAGAGGTGGTTGTATCGCCAATGTCTTCTGACAGCTCTGCGTGGAGCCGCGTGCACTCATCCAGCAAAGTGGCGTGCCGCTCCTCGGCAACTTCCCTGTCCCTCCTCGCTTGGAGGTGAAGATCCCACAGCATCCGCCCTTGCTTTTGAAACAATTCCGAGGTCCACTTCTTCATGGCCTCGGGATCCCGCGGGTCGCCCAAGAAGTCATCCATCTGCTCCGGCAAGGGGAGAGGCGACATCTCTTCCTCCCCAAAGTTAGAGTCGGAGGGGAGAGTCTCGGAATCACCTGCGAGCAAATCCAGACATTGTTAGCCATTAGCGAGACTAACATGGAGAGTAACGACTCAACAAAGGCGGCAGAAACAATTACCTGTAGGCGGGCGAGAAGTAGTAGGCCGTCCCTGGAAGAGAGTAGCGAAGGGGAGCAAGGCAGACTTCCCATGACCACCGCGTCGCGTCGCATCGTCGGCGCGAGCCGTAGGGGTAGGTCGCGAGCCACCAAAACCCTCCCCCCTCAAGAGATTGAATCCAGGGTTGATAATGGTTGTGTCGGGGGTGGGGGGGGCCGGCGTCTGGGGTTGCGAGCTTGGACGACCCTGATTCGCGCGAGGAGAGGCTGTAAGAAGGAAAAATGAGAGCCATCCGATAAAAAGTTAATCCAATTTTGTGGGAGCGAGGCGCTTACCTGCAGTTTCTCCGTCGACAAGATCAGTCCTCACCGGAGAATCGAGGTGGGTCTCGGTTAAGCCTCCTCCCGCGTCCTTATCGGAAGGGGGCGGATCCTGCGGTCAGGCGGGGGTTAGAAAAATCAAAGGAATAGATAAGCGAGAATGTTACCTTTTCAGGGGGCCGATCGTCAGGAGAAGAGTCCAGCAGTACGGTCTTGTCCCCCCTGGGGGTAAGCGGACCGTCTTTGCCTTTTTTATCGCAGGCGCAGGGGGAGGGGTCTGTCGAGTCTTCCAGGAGGCGGCGTTGGCCATGGTTGAGAGCTCTCCTTCCTTGGATGCCCTCAGGCGAGCCCGGAGTTCTTCAGAAAGAGGCATTCTCCGGCGGATATAGTGTACGGAGGTGGAATAATAGAAAACAGTAGCGCGCATCCCTTCGACTTGGGCGGTATTTATAGAGGTAGAGTGGGACCCACAGGAAAGATTCCCGAACATCTCAGTAGTCGCTAGCGAACATATTGGGTTGGATGATTCTTTGCGAGCTTAAAGTAATCTCGCAAAGAGCGGGGATTGTGTACAGCCCCGATATTCGCCAGGAGATGGGCATAGATTGAGGAGTCAACAGGTGAGAGAAGTAACAAAGAAGGCGAGCCAAAATCTCAAGGGTCGCTCGCAAAAAGGCGGGCGAGCCGGGCACTAGTCGACCCCTCGTGAGAAAGCGGGCAAGCCGGATTCTATCCAAGTTTTTGAGTTCGACAAACTCCGTTCTATGTTCGACAAACTACATTCTGCGTTCGACGAAATCCATTCTACATTCGACGAACATCACGCTTCAGTTTGACGAAGTTGCTTCTCAGCTCGACGAACTCACGTCACGTTTCAGTTCAACGAACTTGCTTCACAGCTCGACAAACTCAATCTTCCAGCCAGTTTAGCAGATTTTGTCTTCAGTTCAATGAACTTTAGTTTTAGATCGATGAATTCAGCTCTGTGTTCGACGTATAAGTAGCAAAGAAGGCGAACTAGAGTCTCAAAGGTCGCTCGGAGGAAGGCGGGCGATCCGGCACTCGCCGATCGCTCGCAGGAAGGAGGGCGAGTCGGGCACTCTCCGATCGCTCGCACAAAGGCGGGCGAGCCCAATCCTCGCTCTCCGCTTATAGTGGTCTTCTGGGCAAGCCGGATTCTTTCCAAGTTTCTACGTTCGACGAACTCCGTTCTGCGTTCGACGAACGTCACGCTTCAGTTCGACGAAATTGCTTCTCAACTCGACGAACTCAATCTTCCAGCAGATTTTGTCTTCAGTTCAACAAACTCTAGTTTGAGATCAATGAATTCAGCTCTGTGTTCGACGTATAAGTAGCAAAGAAGGAGAACCAGAGTCTCAAAGGTCGCTCGCAGGAAGGCGGGCTATCCGGGCACTCGCCGATCGCTTGCAGGAAGGCGGGAGAGCTGGGCACTCGCCGATCGCTCGCAGGAAGGCGGGCGAGCCCGATCCTCACTGTCCGCTTACAGTGGTCTTCTGGGCAATCCAAATTATTTACAAGTTTCTACGTTCGACGAACTCCGTTCTGCGTTTGACGAAATCCGTTCTGCGTTTGACAAACGTCACTCGTCAGTTCGACGAAATTGCTTCTCAGCTTGACGAAATCAATCTGCCAGCCAGTTCAGCAGATTTTCACAGGGCCGGGTGGAGCTCACAGGAAGGCATGCGAGACCTGGCCTCGGTGGATGTCACTAGAAGAGGCGCGAGCGGGACCTTCGCCGAGCGCTCACCTAAGAGGGGTTTCGCGATCCATACTCGCAAGGAGACTCGCGGGAGCTCTCGCGAGTAGCCTTCTCGCAGGTCATTTGCCCATAGGCTTAGGAGGCAAAATAACCCCTCTGCCTCGGGTGGTCTGCCATTAGCCCCTCCAAACAATGGAGTTTGGCTGTTAGCAGGCCAAATTGGGGTGCGTTTAGTAAAACCAAAAGGCGGAATTCCGCTATTAACAGACCACAAACAAAAAACTATAAATAGACCTTAAAGGGCACCTTGGGAGAGCATTCCAATCTCAGTTCTCTGATCTTTTTCCTCCCTTGGTTACTTTGGTTTAGCTCTCTAGCTCTGCAAGGTGCCCGAGTCTCAGCTTTTGCTTGGGAGGGGAAGCGCTCAACGATCTTCCGAGTTTGTGGTGGGACCTCCTCGCTGTGACTAAGGTCTTAGTCTATTTCCGAGTCTCCAGTCTGCTCCTTCCGTGGGACCAGTAAGGGTTAGCTGCCCCTCAACTTTTTGAGGGCCCGAGCTTCACAAGAGACCGAGAAATCGGTTTCAACACACTCGCTTTTAAATTTAGACGGATACGGAATATTGGAAGTAGAAGCGTGCGGAGCTAACGTAGTGGGCAAATTTGAAGATAAAATAAGAGGAAGAGGAGGAGAAGAGGTTACCTTGGGTTCGTCCTATTTTGAAACCACCTCCTTCCCGCTTCGGAGTGTAATCACGTTTGCGCTCTCCCTTGGATTTTGCTCCGTATTCCCTGGTAGTGCTCCTTGCTGACGCTCAGAAATCATCTTTGCGAACTGGCCCACTTGATTCTCTAAATTTTTGATCGATCCGGTAAGGTTCCGGATGCTCGTTTCATTTGTAGCAACATATTTTGCAAAAGCCTCTTCAAGTGGAGAGAGTTTTTGCTGTTGCGGTGGAAAACTGGGCGGATTAAAATTTTGAGAATTCAAATTTAGAGGGGGATTAGGAGGTTGATTAATATTTAGAGGATGTTGAGCATTTCCTTGGTTGCTCCACGAGAAATTCGGATGGTTCCTATAACTTGTATTGTAAGTGTTGTTGTACGGAGCGGTGTTGGGGTTATAGGAAGGCTGAGGCGTATTTCCCATGTAGTCAACCTGCTCTTCAATTAAAATATTATTAGCCCAAGGAGGAGTGGCGGAGGAAGCAGACATCTCCGCCACTTGCTTTGTTAAGCGCTCAACTTGTAAAGCCAAATTTGCGTTTGTGTCTATTTCAAAAATTCTGGCTGGCTTGTTAGGCCGCGCTCGGGACATATTCCATTGGTACGCATTCATGGCCATTTCCTCAAAAAGCTCTTGAGCGGCCTCCAGGGTCTTCTTATTTAATGTTCCCCTGGCGGCCGCATCAATCATTTGCTTAGTTTGGAAATTCAAGCCATTATAAAAAATTTGCACTTGTTGCCAAGTGGGAAGTGCGTGGTGAGGGCATCTACGCAAAAGCTCCTTGAAGCGCTCCCATGTATCATAGAGAGTCTCCGAGTCGATTTGCATAAATGACGCAATATTTGTTCGCAATTTGGCAGTCTTTGCAGACGGAAAATATTTAGTGAGAAATATTTCTGCCATATCGGCCCATGTAGTGATGGACTCCCTAGGAAGTGAGCCCAACCACTGCTTGGCCTTAGAACGAAAAGAAAAAGGAAAAAGACGTAATCGAATGGCATCGTCGGTGACGCCATTGATTTTAAACGCGTCGCAGATTTTGAGAAAATTAGAAATATGACAGTTTGGATCTTCGCCCGGGTGACCATCGAAGGTCACTGATTGCTGCACCATTTGTATGATGCTTGACTTGATCTCAAAGTTATTATTCGCCACCGCTGGGCGAACAATGCTTGACTGTGTGCCTTCCAATTTCGGTCGCGCATAATAGGACATGGTCCGTTGCGCGGCCTCATTAGGATTTGGCGCGTTATAATTAGGAGGATTAAGATCCATATTCGCTGTGTTAGTGTCCCCGATCGACTCTTCGAATTCTAATTGATTATCCTTATCATGAGAACTGTGGCGCCGCCAAAGGGTTCGCTCGATCTCTGGATCAAAAGGAATATTTGAAGCGCTACCTCGGGTCATACACTAAAGAAGAAAAAGGGAATGAAGAAAAAGAGCGGATAATAAAAAGAAAAGAAAGAAAGAGGAAAACTAGACTATTATATTTTTTTTCTTTTTGAAATTTAGAAAAAGCAAAATAAAATAAAAAGAAGCATGATAAAATTAATAGCTATCCTCTTATCAAAATATCTACGCAAGTCCCCGGCAACGGTGCCAAAAACTTGATATAGAAATTTAGGGTTTGCAAAGTGAATGGTTAAAGATTTTCTCCAAAACAATATCTGTTGTTTATTGGGTGTCGACTTATCACCTAGGGGGGGGGGGAGGGGGGTGAATAGGTTTTTCAAATTATATTATCCCCTTTTTAGGTGTTCTTAATTTATTGTTAATAGATCTATATAGTAGAAAGCATAACACAGAAAAACACACAAAGATGTATAGAAGTTCCTCAAGATAGGGTGTCTTTAGTAGTCCTCTTTCCCTCTGCGCCTACCTAGCAGTGTGCTAGGCTCGCCAAACTCCGCCAAAAACTTCAGGCCCTCAAGCCTTACACCACGGACCCGCAAGTCCTACATCCTAGGACTGCAAGCCCCTACTGCACCCGAGCCCGCAAGCTCGACACTCAGGCCCTCAAGCCCTACACAACACAGACCCGCAAGTCCTGTGCCTACAACCTAGGCCCTCAAGCCCCTACTGCGCCCGAGCCCTCAAGCTCGACAAGATCGGACCCGCAAGTCCACTGCCCTGGACCTCAAGCCTCACAGCTCTCCAGCCCTCAAGCTAGACGGTGTCGGACCCGCAAGTCCACTGCCCTGGCCCTCAAGCCTCACAGCTCTCCAGCCCTCAAGCTAGACAAATAGGCCCGCAAGCCTTACAAGAAATTATAGTAAAAAGAACTGCTTCTTCTGCCGGTGAAGATCGGCAACTTTAGCCTGATGAAGATCGGCTTCTTGGGGTTGAAGAAGATGTTTCTGATTCAGATCTTGAACGCACAGTTCTTCTTCAATCTTCTCTTAGCCTGATGAGGATTGGCTTCTTATAAGTCGATGAAGATGACTGATTCTTTAGAGAACACTTGATGCTTGTTCTCTACTTATTCTTTTTCTTCTCCGCAGAATGTACTGTTGTATTGAAGCAACGGAGGTTCTTTTTTGGTTTTCTTTTCTCATGATTACTGCTCTATTCTAGGGCATCCTCTTATCTCTTTTATAGGAGTGCGAAGTCCCCAACGGTCTCTGAAAAAGTTCCTTAAGCGTCAGACGCCCATTCCTTAAGAGCACACGTTGATTAGACAATCAGGCGGCAGCATTAAATGCTGAAAGCTCGTCCGCAACATTTGAATTCCGTCTCGACGATATTTCCATTGTTACTACGACATGGATGATATCTTGACGACAGAACTTTGTCGATGTCTTTGACCTTGGAAGATCTTCAAGTCTTCAAGCTTCTTCTTCTGACACTGGTATCTCGACGATACGAGACATTCTGGCACATCTACATATACGATGATATGCTATCTCTGACTGTGTCGTCGAGAGCTTCTCTTTTGCATACTGTCGTTATAATCACGTTGTTCTCCCGACGACGTGAGTGATAACATGTCGACAGAACATACTTTAGCAACTACTTGTCTTAACCTGATCTTCTTCAGTCTTCTCGACGACATGCCTTCTTTACGACGATGTTCACCGCCATCAGTCATAATTAGCCTTTTCAGTGACAAGGCTTCTTCAACTTCTCGATGACAAGGCCACTTTGGTGATGTCACGATACCGCATCTTCTTGACGACATTTCTTCCTTTTTTCTTCATTCTTCTATGCGTTCGACGAACGGCGATATTCGTTCGATGAACAACATTCTTCGTTCGACGAGCTTCATTCTTCTGCCCCGTCTCTGTGTTCGACGAACTTTCTTCTATGTTCGACGAGCTTCATTCTTCTGCACCGTCTCTGCGTTCGACGAACACGCCAAGTCTCAGCGGTCAACGATCTTCCTTCTGAGTTCGACGATCTTCCTTCTGAGTTTGACGAACAGCATTCTGCGTTCGACGAACTTCCTTCTACTAACTTCATGAGATTTATAAGCTAGAGAAGTGATCAAATACAAAGTGAAGTTTCCTTGACTTGGTGACTTCTTCAAATCAGGAATCATGTGGGCAAGATTCCCAACAATCTCCCCCTATTTGAAGAAGTCAGAATCTCAATTCAAGACTACTTTCACTTGTCAATAAATATTATAATCTTAATAAGCATGAAAGATTGTACTTATCTTTGCTGAACTTTCTGAGTACATCAGGCTTGTAGCTCCCCCTTGATTTGATGTCTCAACTTTGAGGCTCCCCCTACACCTTTGCTCCGCCTATCTTTGAGGTCTTCTTGAGCAGTTTTGTCTTGAACATATTGATGTGCTATTTTTCCCCCTTTCTGACTTCTTTCTAATAGATCTCCTCTTAGGTTGACAATGGTCCAAGCTCCCCCTTGCTCAGTCATAGCTCATCCAAATCCTGAGAGATTTTCTAACCAATCATCTAGAAAGGGATTAGTGAAGAATAAGTTAGAAATTACTCTAAGTTTAACATCCCCAATTGGAATTTGTAGAAGTTAAACTTAGCTTCATCTAGGGGCTTTGTAAATATACTAGCCACTTATTTGTCTATTGGGACAAACTCAAGGGTGATATCTTCATTTTCCACATGCTCCCTGATGAAGTGATACCTTATCTCAATATGCTTAGTCCTGCTGTGAGAGACTGGGTTCTTAGCAATTGAGATTGCACTTGACGAGTCACAAAACAGTGGTGTTTTGGTCATCTATAGATTGTAGTCTTCAAGTTGATGCTGAATCCATAGCGGTTGGGCACAGTAGCTCCCAGCAGAGATATACTCTGATTCTGCTGTTGAGATTGCCACATCGGTCTGCTTCTTACTGCTCCAAGAGATCATTTACCTGTCTTTCCTGCATCCTGCATAACATGCATAACCTGCATCTGATGTCTAGCATAGACACATGTATGATTGTACAACATTTTGCTTGCTAAGCACACAACGTGCAAGGCACGTTATAAGTTATCAGCAAGCAATAGCTAGATATAGCAGTAAGTGCGCATTTATGAACAAGAATAGCATGCCACAATGTCATCACAGGCATATGCCTTATAAGCATTCATATATAATTGTTCATATACTAAGATTGTTCATATATATGACTAGTTATATAAGAGGACCAATTGTTCTTGAAGTAATATTATCCTTAGAAATCTACGTCATTTAATCATTTTGAGCGAGATGTTTCCTTATGGCATGCTGGAGCTGGCTCCCTTCGTTTCCTTCTTCTTCTTTTGCCTGTAGAAGTCAATTGGCCTCGGGATCTTCTTTGGAGGAGGAGGAGGACCGTGGGGAAAGGCCATCTTATGTCGCTTCCTTTCTTCCAGGTCTTTCACGTGATGATTCCATTCCGTAGAGGAGTACACTCTTTCATAGTCTTTCTGACCGTGTCCAAATGCTATCCATGACTCTGTGATGATTTCGTTTGAGCGAGGGCTCCACCGGCTTGATTCTGGATCCTGCTTGACCTCAATTATTCTCTTCTTTCTATACTCATCGCAGGAGGTTTTCCTTTTCTTTCTAGGTGTTGCGGATTCGCCCAATTCGGCTTCAGAGTCGGAGCTGATGGAGGGTTCAGTGTGTACATATGTGGATGGGGGTATTTGGAGTGCTTGCTTTATTTGATTATTTACCCATATTGCTTGATGTGAACAAGCAGCTATGCTTCCCTTAATCTCCTCCTGGATTTCTTCTTTAATCCTCCTTTCCCCGTCTTGGATTTCTTCTGTTACTGACTCCTTCAGTTTGAACAGCTGTTCCAGGGTTTCCTGATCTCCGACATCTATGAAGTTCTTACTTCCAGAAGACGAGCGTCTAGGGTTTGCTCGTGGTTGGTGATTTGGTTCAGGATGAAGGCGGCGGACTCCGCATGTTGAGTGTGGTGTTGAGAGATGTCCTCCTTTATTGATTTTACCTCTTCCTTCATCTCATCCCTGATTTTGTTCACGGCTTTTTCTATGAGAATTTCCATTCGGTCCCACAGAGTTGTGAGCATCATAGCGGAGGGCATCTTATCTGTTCCTTTTTTGGTTGCCATTGTCCTCGGGAAGGCGATACATCAGAGATGAAGAGGGGGTTTGTTGATGGAGTAGTTTGAGGCCGATGAGAGAGTGGTTTTTATTCTTGAGCATTCACTCCATTTATAGTGCAAGTAGGTGAAGAGGCGTGTACCTTCGACACCGTTGATGAAAGATGATCGGACGGCTCCGATGGACCGATCCTAGTGCCGTGTTAAAAGGCTCGTCTTTATTTAGCCAATACTGCTTTTGTCGTTGAGACACGTCCAGGATACGCATCCCTCCTGCCTATTCCATTTGTCGTCGCGACATATCTTATTGTATCATCGATACAATTCTTCCTTACATGTCTGCCTAAGGCATTCTCCGCCCTGCTTGGGAGTTATCCTTTGGCACCAACCCTGCACTAAGATTGTTAGTGATCTGATTTTGTTGTTCCAGCCTATGGGCTAGAACAGCCACCTTGTCCAAGGCCCATATTTATATGGGCACTTGGACTATCTGCAAATTTAGATTACAGACCCTTAGGAACCCAAGTAGTTTAGGGTCCTAGCACATTATTAGCTTTGAAGAGCATACTGGATTTAACTACTTTCGGATATGCGTAGTAATAATGAGCAAGGCGATTTGCAGGTTTAGCATTTGTTACCGTTGGAGCAGTTGGATTGTACCAACAATCAATTGCAAAGTGGCCTGTCTTGCCACAGCACCAACAATCAAATTTATTGTATCTTGTCCTCTTGCTGTTGGTAGGTGTATGATTCTTCTGTGGGCAGTTGGAAGAGTACCTGTAGGAGATAGAATTGTTTTGGTTAGAGCTATGACTCTTCCTGTTCACAATTCCTTTCTTGAATACAGTCCTTTGTATGGGTTCCTTCATACTCCTAGACCTACTGAGCTCCTGTTCCCCTGTGATCCTTCTTTCATGATATACTTTGGACGCGGTTTGTAACTTCTTTCTTCCCCCTGTGGAAGTCCCATCCATAAGATACCCAGGAAATGGTCCCCCCATGCTCTTATTGAAGGGTGAAGTGACCTTCCTTAGGTTAGCCTTTGTCTCACAGAGTGGGTCTGAGCTATTTTCTTTGAAGCAATTTTGCTTTCTTTCTTGAGTGAAACATCCGCCATAAACCAGTGGAGGAGATGTCTCTGGTTTGGAAGAGTTGGCTCCCGTCCTTCCATTTGAGGGGGATTTGATCTTCAAGTTACTAGCCTGATTAACCCTGGATTTTGGAGGTCCTGCCAGATCCCTATCCTTCTTTAGAAGAATAATTTCTTTGGTTAAAGAGTAGCATAGCTCTCTGCTGTCAACCAGAGCTTTCATGGTTTTCCTAAACTTGGCTATTAGATCCATGTTGGAGATGGCATTATAATCTCTTCTGAGCTGGCAGAAATCTGCGTTCTCTATAGCCAACCTTTCAGCCTTTTCCAAGAGATCGGAGTTTTTGGCTTGAAGAGCTGAGATCTCATCAGCTTGCTTTTCGCAGAGCTCCTTGCTCCTTCTGAGGTCTTCTAAAAGATCCTCATAATTTTCTGAGAAGCTTATTTCAGATTCTGAATCAGTATTGGATAGGGGAGCCCTTATGCTTACCTGTTCTTGTGGTGTCTCATCCTGAATTTCTTCCTCTGAGTAACTATCACTCAGGGTTGTGATCTTCCTTGCGGTTGCAGTGCTTCTAACTTCTGATGATCCTTCCATGAGGACAATTAGAGAGTTCCACATTTCTTTTGCTGTTGTGCAGTGAGCCAGTTCCTGAAGTGTTGAGATGTCAATTGCACCAGCTATAATACTTCTTGCTTCTTTGTCCATGCTGTCTAGAAGGATCTCATCTTTTATTATAGACTTGGAGGATCCTTCTTGAATAATCAAGAACATTCGAGGATCCACTGCCTCCATGAATATTTTAGCTCTTACTTTCCAGAGTGCAAAGTTCTCTCTAGAACAAACAACTATTCTTGATTCCATAACTATGATACTTGGACACCCAATGGCAGATATGTTCAAGCTGTTAAGCTTTTCTTTGAACAACCTAGCTCTGATACCACTTGTTGTTTATTGGGTGTCGACTTATCAACTAGGGGGGGGGGGGGGGGGGTGAATAGGTTTTTCAAATTATATTATCCCCTTTTTAGGTGTTCTTGATTTCTGGTTAATAGATCTATATAGTAGAAAGCATAACTTCTCGACGACAAGGCTTCTTTACGACGATGTTCACCGCCATCAGTCATACTTAGCCTTTTCAGCGACAAGGCTTCTTCAACTTCTCGACGACAAGGCCACTTTGGTGATGTCGAAGATACCGCGTCTTCTTGACGACATTTCTTCCTTTTGTCTTCATTCTTCTATGCGTTCAACGAACGACGATCTTCGTTCGACGAACAACATTCTGCGTTCGACGAGCTTCATTCTTCTGCCCCGTCTCTGCTTCGACAAACTTTCTTATGCGTTTGACAAGCTTCATTCTTCTGCGTCGTCTCTGCGTTCGACGAACACGCCAAGTCTCAGCGGTCGACGATCTTGCTTCTGAGTTCGACGATCTTCCTTCTGAGTTCGACGAGCAGCATTCTGCGTTTGACGAACTTCCTTCTACTAACTTCCTGAGATTTATAAGCTAGAGAAGTGATCAAATACAAAGTGAAGTTTCCTTGACTTGGTGACTTCTTCAAATCAGGAATCATGTGGGCAAGATTCCCAACAATATCCGATAAAGGCAAGTGTACCTTATCGTCTATAGTATAGGATATTTAGAAATACCAAGGTCGTATTCCACGGGGCGCGCTGATTACTTCTACTTCGAGGAAAATCACTATTATCTTACCTAAACGATTTTTTGAGTTTTGCTTTACTAGCTAAATAGAGATAAATTGCAAGCAAAAAGAAGGGATTAAACGATGGTAAAAGAGATTAGTGCTCAATCAAAAGTCACCTTGGATTAAGAATAATCAAGTGAAAGGAAAATAAATCTAATTCCATTTAATTAAACTACTTGACCGTGGAGGTTCCCGAAGCTCGAACATGCCTCTCTCGAGGTTAATGCCCAACTAAGTTTAGGAAAAATCAACCGGACTCTCGTCCAATAATTGATTACCTAAAACTTGCTTTACGAAGTGAACCCCGCTATTGGATTTGACTTTAATCCGGGAGATTTACGTCATCCTCTCTCGAGGGGTGCATGCAACTCTCTTTACCCTTGAGTGATCGATTCATACTTTGAGCCTCTCGGCTAACTAAGTATGCAAACTTAAGCGAAAATCATGCATCGATAATATGGCCTCACTAGTTAAAATTCAAGGGTAATTCAAGTGTTTTATAAAATGGAAAAAGAGAGCTTTAAGAAATCATAACTTGATTATCTCATCCTCGGATCATTTCGATCGAGCACTAATGAGAATTAGTTAATCACGATGGAGGGGAGAGAAAAAGAAAAATAAAATTGCATGAAGGAAAATTACTAAGTAGAAAGAGAGGCGAAGAAAACTATGCCAACTTTTATTGAAATGAAAAACAATTACAACTCTTTAAGCAAGATTGCCAGCTAGAAAAAAAGGATTACAAGCTTAATAAACTAGTGCATGGAAAAAATCTAGTACATTGCATGAGAAGAAAAAGAGAACATGAAAGTTTAAAGAGACATGAGCATGAAATGGAAAAACTCACTAACAGCTCTAGCAGCACGTCCCCCTCTCAAACTTTTTGAACCCTGGACTCAAGGAGAGCCCTGGAATTTATAGGAAAAAATTTCAAGATACACGCCCCTTGGTCACGGGCGTGACCTAGGGCGTGTAATCACTGTTCACATAGGATCCGACAGTTGCATGGGCTTTGCGTGATTGGGGGAGGAATTCAGACATTACGCAACCGTGTAACTTGGGTCACGGGCATGTACTTGGATGGATTCATTTAATGTGGCGTGGACTTGCTTGCGGTGCGGCAGTGTGCAGAGATCAAGCGGGAAAGTCATGACTGTGACATATGGGTCACGGGCGTGACTCATGTTGATTTCCTGACGGCAGCTCCACCTCTCGACGACAGCTCGCTGGGAAGATTCTAAATTTACACGCCCCTTGGTCACGGGCATGACTTTCGGTCATGGGCGTGACCTGGGACGTGACTTGTTGTGGGCTAGCACAATCAGTGCGGCATCGACTCTAGTTTGATCTTCAGCTTACACGCCCCTTGGTCACGGGCGTGACCTTGGGCGTGACTTGTAAATTTCACCAATTTCTCCCAAAATTCTGCAAATATTAGAATTAAGCTAAGTTAGAATCAAAATTACAAAAAGAACTACTTATAACCTAAAATTGACATGAAAAGGAAAATTTTATTTTAAATAATTACAAAAATTTCTATTAAAAACTTATATAAATACTACCTATCAAAGGTACTTTGTATGATCAAACCAGGTTGATTTAATGGGAATTTCCTTGGCCAATTCCTCCTGTTCCAACTACCTCTTTTCCTCTTTTTAGAATATCAATAAATCTGTTTTTCTTTCCTTGAAGCTCCTTTTGAGCTGTCTCATCTTCATACATTTCTCTTTCACCAATATCTTCAAACACTCTATCAAGTTTTGGATTAGAGTATGTCTTCATTGTGTTTTCTGGAACTTCAACCTTTTCATACTTCTTGTAATAAGACATATCCTTTCTGTAATCTTTTCTCTGTTCCTTTGTGTACATTTCCCAAATGGGTATTCTTCCCCTTCCCCTTCTTCCTCTTCCTTTGCCTTGATAAGGAGGTCTTCCTCTGTAGACATGTGTTGGAAGGATAGGTTCAGTTATTTGTCTTGGGACAGGTGATGAAGAAGGAGGTTGAGCTGGTGTTGATAGCTGATCTGTGACAAGATAATTTGAGGCAGAAGCAGGTGCTCTGGTAGAGTCACTAGAAGACACCGTGAATTGAAGGGGATCAGGAATGGATATCTCAGTTTTAGCAGTGTATCCCTGAGTGTGCATGAAATGGATTTGATCATCTGAACATACAGGACTCTCCCTCTATATTGAAGACTCCCCCTGCATTGAGGGCAGGATTCTTGGTGAGGATGACTCCCCCTGGATGGCTGCATCTATCTGTAACTTAGATGAAACAGCGGGTTCTCCTTCAGAGATGAGGAAGAGAGGGATTGTTGTCGTATAGACAGAATCTTCAGGGATCTGCTGTTGATGAGTTTGCTGTCTGCTGGTACTGCTTTCCCCCTGCTTTATATTACTGAAGAAGGATATAAAGACATTAGCAGAGACAGCTACCGATCTCACTTCCAAGTCAAAGACCTCTAGGTCGGAGGTAAGGTCTTGCATTCGTTTATGTTGACGGTGTAGTTTTAGATAATAGTCCGTGGAGAAGTCCAGATAGAGCGAGCCAAACTTGGATAGGACTGTTTCAAGAGCTAGGTTGACTGCCTCCATAATATCTTCATAACTGGGTGGAGAGGCCATTGAAACACTGCGCGTACCCGCACTGAAACAAGGAAAATAGATGAAGAGAGGGAAGAAGGAAGAGAGCAGGAAGGAGAGAATTAGAATAGCACAATAGAACTAAACGCATAAGTTGCTTTGAGTAGATGAATCATCGCAACTTAGGGTTTTATTCGAAGCAACGTCGAGAGAAGAGCGGAACTCAGCGCGCCAAAATATGTCAAAGCGTGCGATCTGCCAAATCGATGGAGCATCGAGTTGGTGTCAATGTGGCTTCAAGATATAGTCTTTAATCATGATGTCGACATAAACGTCGATAAGTATTCGATGTTACGTCGAGTAGTATTCGAAGGATCCTCCTCATAGAGCTCTTGAAGCTGACGTCAAGTAGAAGTCGTCGGTACGTCGATTTGCATTCGACGCAGCTCTGATTAAACTTGTATGATTTTATGCAAAATTTTTCCTGTTTTTCCCAGCAAAAATTTTCTACATAAAATTGATCTTTATAATAATAGGGGACCTACAAAGCTCCATCAAGCATCCCCAAGGCATTGATGAAGCACTTGTGCTAACTTTCATCAAGAGGCTTAGTGAAGATGTCAACCCTTTGAGTGTCAGTAGATATGTATTGAAGGTTGATCTTACCCTTCTCTACATTGTCTCTGAGAAAGTGGTGTCTTATCTCTATGTGCTTAGTTCTGTTGTGGAGAATAAGATTAGAAGCAATTGAAATTGCACTAGAGCTGTCACAATAGATTGTGGAATTGCCAAGGGAAAAGTTGTAATCTAACAACTGATTTTGCATCCATAAAATTTGGGAACAACAGCTTCCTGCAGCTATATACTCAGCTTCAGGTGTAGAAGTGGAGACTGTGGTTTGCTTCTTGCTAAACCATGGTATCAGTCTACCACCCAGAAACTTACATGTTCCTGAAGTGCTTTTTCTATCAAGCCTACATCCAGCATAGTATGCATCTGAATATCCAACCAATTCAAATCCAGATTCAACTGGATACCATAAGCCAAGCTCAGGAGTACCCTTCAGATATCTGAGAATTCTTTTAACAGAACTCATGTGGGATTCCTTTGGGTCAACCTGAAATTTTGCACAGATACATGTAGCAAACATTATATCAGGTCTGCTAACTGTTAGGTAGAGAAGAGAGCCAATGGCTGCTCTGTAAGTCTTTTGATCAAATGACTTACCTTGTTCATCTATATCTAGAACAACATTAATAGCCATGGGGGTTTTCATAACAGATGCATTTTCCATCCCAAACCTCTTAATGAGTTCTCTGGAATATTTGGATTGAGATATGAAAATGCCATTTGGACTCTGTTTAACTTGGAGTCCAAGGAAATAGGATAACTCCCCCATGCTACTCATTTCAAATCTTGATTGCATTAGGTAAGCAAACCTTTTGCATAAATATTGATCTGTGGACCCAAATATAATATCATCCACATATATTTGTACAAGAAGTAGCTGATTCTTGTGTGCTCTTGTGAAAAGGGTTTTATCCACTTCCCCCCTTTCAAATTTGTGTTCCAGAAGAAAAGTGGATAAGGTCTCATACCAAGCTCTTGGAGCTTGCTTGAGACCATAGAGTGCTTTATCTAGTCTAAATACAAAAGAGGGAAAGGTTGGATTACCAAAACTTGGTGGTTGTTCCACACAAACCTCTTCTTGTAGATTTTCATTGAGGAAAGCACTCTTAACATCATCTGGTAGACTTTTATTTTCATGTGAGCAGCATATGCCAGGAACATTCTGATTGCCTCCAGCCTTGCTACAGGAGAAAATGTCTGATTGAAATCAATGCCTTCCTCTTGTTTGTACCCTTGTGCCATAAGTCTAGCCTTGTTTCTGATAATGACTCCTGTTGAGTCCATTTTATTCTTGAACACCCACTTGGTGCCAATGACTAGGTACTTCTTTGGTTTTTCTACCAGAGTCCACACCTTGTTCCTCTCAAACTGGGTCAGTTCCTCTTGCATGGCAGATATCCAGTGAGGGTCATTGTCTGCTTCATCAAACTTCTTGGGTTCATATTGTGATAAGAAACACTGCAACATAGTCTCACTTGTGAGTTGATTCCTTGTCTTGACTCCTGCTGTCAAGTTTCCTATCACTTGAGTTGAAGGATGGTCTTTTTGGGTCATACTGAATCTAGTTGAGTGGTCTAGGATCTGCTCTTCTTCCTAGGCTATCACTTGCTCAGTGACAGGTGGAATTCAGTCTCAAGTACTAGAACAGTATCTGTAGCCGGTACCCCTAGTGCTGTAGTTTCCTCTTCATCTGCTGCAGAATCCTCACCAGAGTCAGTATCAATTTCTTGTTGTTCCTTTTCTGGACATACTGATGGATGATCTACTATGCTCATCCTTTCAACCTGCTCTACAAGGCGATCTTCTTCCTGTAGAATAGGACCGGTGGAAGTTTCCTTCCCCTTGTATACCATGTTAGTTTCATCAAAAACTACATGCATTGACTCCTCAATTTTGAGAGAGCTTTTATTGAAGCACCTATATGCCTTGCTTGATGGAGAATATCCTAAGAATATTCCATCATCATCCTTCTTGTCAAATTTGGCAAGATGGTTTTTCCCATTGTTAAGGATAAAGCAAGAACACCCAAAGATTCTAAAGTAGGCGACTATGGGTGCCTTTCCCTTCAGCAGCTCATAGGGAGTCTTCAATTTAGTCTTGTGGATGAGACTTCTATTCAGAACATAATTTGCAGTATTTACTCCCTCAGCCCAGAAGGACTTTGGCAAGTTAGATTCAGTTAACAATGTTCTTCCTGATTCAATTAGGGTTCTATTTTTCCTTTCAGCCACCCCATTTTGTCGAGGGATCCTAGGAGCTGAAAAGGTTTGTCTGATGTCTTCATCCTCACAGAATCTACACATTAACTGATTCTCAAACTCAGTGCCATGATCACTTCTGATCACATCAACCTATGTATTGAGTTTAGATTGAATCTGTCTAATGAATCTTGAGAGGATCTTGAAGGTGTCTGACTTAGCTTTTAGAAAGAACAACCAGCTGAACCTAGAGAAATCATCAACAATAACTAAGGTGTAGGACTTTCCTGCTAAGCTTTGAGTGGAGATGGGACCAAACAGGTCCATGTGCAACAGGAGAAGGATTCTAGGAGAATCATTCTTACCAATTGGTTTGAATGAGGCTTTGATCTGTTTCCCTAGTTGGCAGGCTCTACAAGGGTGGTCTTTATTGAATTTACCATTTGGTGAACCCCTAACTAGGTTCAGTTTGGAAAGTTTGGCTATGGTATTAAAGTTAAGGTGACTAAGTCTCCTATGCCACAACTCACTATTTTCTAATTGGGAGTTAAACAAGCAGATCTCAGACTTTGTGTACTCAAAGTCTACAACATATACTTTACCCTTTCTGAGACCAGTCAAAAATGTTTGATCAGTCTTAGAGCTAAATATATGACACAAGGACTTAGTGAATACAATTTTGTATTCACCATCACACAGCTGACTAATGCTGATCAAATTATGTTCAAGTCCTTCAACATAAGCCACTTTAGCAAAGGAGATTTCTCCAATCCTAAGAAAACCATATCCTTTGGTTTGACCAGAGTGGGAGTTCCCAAAAATTACCTTGGGCCCTTCCTTGGCCTTGACATTTTCCAGCAGATCTCTTGCTCCAGTCATATGCATGGAGCATCCACTGTCTAGATACCACTGCTGGTTTGTGGTTGAACAGCCTTCCCTCTGCACATGTAAATTAAACATTAATAAAGACCCTCTCATGTTGGGGTCTCTTCCTTCTATCATCATATGGAGATATGGAAGAATGAGATGGTCTTCCATTGTTCTCCCTTGGGTGAAGAAGTGCTGCAATATTATGCCAGCAATATTCGATAGTATGTCCTTGTTTGGAGCAGCAAAGACATCATGAGATAGACAAAAAAGATTTTGATGTTTGATGATTTTGTGCAGGAAATATGCGTCGAGAAGAAATTGACGTAGTTTTAGAGTTGCATCGAGTGCAATTCGACGTATTTGCATAGTCCCGTCGATAATCATTCGATGTAAGATATTGGTTACGTAGAGTGTAGTTCGACGCACCCACATAGTTGCTTCGAGATGATGTCGACGCATATGCTGGAGTCCGTCGAGATACATTCGACGTATTCCTAAAATTGCATCAAGTTCTATTCGACGTATAATTCATATCATTCAGTGTTTGTGAATTTGAACTTCCAATTTCCTTAAGCAAGTTAATTTCTGACCTTAATTTATCATTTTTGATCATTAAGTCTTGTCTAGCTTTATTGTAAGCATTTGTGCTTTTTTTAAGAGTAGAAATGATAGAGTCAATGTGTGTTTGGTAATCATTCCTACATTCCTCAAAAGTTTCATCCATCTCCTCTATTTCAATTTTATAACTTCTACATGTAGCATACTCATTCTTCAAGTTTAAATTTTCAGAGGGTTGTGTGCCTAGGATTCCTAGTTCATCACTAGTGTCTACCCTATTAAATGTGGTGAGTTTATTAGGGTTATCTTTCTCTTGTTCTTTACATTATTCTGATAAATTATTTGGTCTAGACCTAGAGGATGTTACTGGTCTATCACAAGTAAGTTTGCTAGTGAGAGATTGTGAATCTTAATTAAGATGATTGAATCTCTTGGAGAGATTTTGTGAAATCTCTTTGATCTTTTGGCTCCTTCCATTGAGGGAGTCTTCAAAGGCTTTTGCCTTTGAGAGTTCTTTCCTTAGATCTGAATTTTCATTATCTAAAATATCTATTTCTTTTTCTTTCTCAAGCAGTTCACATCTCAGATCATTGTTAACTAAGGATGAGGGATCTTTACTAAGATCTTTTATTTCAGATTTGATTGTTTCAAGTTCCTTTTGTTTGTTGATAAAATCTTTGCAAAATTTCTGAAAGCATTCTTTAAAATTTGTTTAGGAGAAGTCAAAGTATTCAAAGATGCTTACCTCAGCATTATCAGTGGATTTTCAAAGGCCATCAGGCAGGCTTCTCCTGGTCTACCTTCTTCTTCATCATCAGATGAGAGGGAGCTTGATTTAGAGTCTGAGTCACTCCAGGTCTCAGCTATGAACCCTTTCTCTCCTCTCTTTCCCTTTCTCATGGGGGATTTTCTTTTATGCTCCTTCTTTTGCTTGTTCTTCTTGTTCTTTTCATTTTTAGGACATTCAATAGAGATGTGTCATGGCTTCCTGCAAGAGAAACAGATAACCTCCTGATTAGGAGTTTTATAATATCTTTGCTTGCTTGATCTCCTCTCTCTTATCCTGGACTCTTTTGTCCTAACACACTTTTTGAATCTCTTAGCAAAGAGATTAAACATTTCCTCTTCAGTGGAGGAGGACTCTGCTTCTGCAGTCTTTAATGCAAGAGTCCTCTCTTTAGGAGTTGGTGTCCTTTCATGGGCTTCTGACTCAGCTCTTCTTTATAGTAGAAGCTCATAGGATTTGAGCTTTCCCAAGAGAGCATCTGTTGATATCTCTCTGAGGCATCTAGAATCTCTGATGGCCCAGATTCTAGAGTCCCATGTGCTGGGAAAGCACATGAGGAGCTTGTCATTAATTTCTGTGAGAGAAATTTCCTTGTCAAGCCCTCTCAGCTCATCTATGATGAGACTGTATCTGTCATAAATTTCTGTAATGCTTTTATCATCCTTTTTCTTAAAGTTCTCATATTGAGGTATGAGAAGAGCCTTTTTGTCTTTCCTCTCATCAGAACTTCCTTCAACTAGTCTGGAGAGAGATTCCCAAATCTCTTTTGCAAAGTTGCAGTCAGCAACTTTCTGAAATATGTCATCAGACATAGTTGAGACTAGTATGTTCATGGCCTTGGCATCACATAACTTGACGTTCTTCTCATCATCAGTCCATTCTGCTCTGGGAATTGAAGTTTGTATAACTTTTCCACTAGATTCCTTCCTTATTGGAGCTGGAGGACCTGTGAGGATCACATTGAAGATTTCTTCATCAATAGAATTCATATATAGTTTTATTCTGGTTTTCCAGAGTGTAAACTTATTCAGATTACACACTGGAGGTCTTGTTGAGGCATAATCCTTAACTCATTTTCTTTATAAAATATTTTTATAACAAAGAAATAAGAGTAGGGGATCTTTTTGATCAAGGTGTTAACCTCTTAGTGATCAACCTCCCTCTGATACCAATTGAAAGTGCACAGTATGCCTCTGAGAATCCTCTAGAGGGGGGGGGGGGGGGTGAATAGAGATTTAAATTTATTTCTATCCTAACTATGAAAACAATAAAATTAATCTAAGGATTTATGCTCACAAAAGATCTCAGGCAGAATAAACTTGTGCTGAAATGTAAAGCAGAAACTATATAATAAACTAGTTATAGAGACAACACAGAAAATTGGCAACCATAAGACACACAGATTTTTATAGAGGTTCCCCAAAATGTGGGTACTCCTCTCTTCTACCACCTGGTAGGGATGCACCATAGTGCCTGATTCTTTTGATAAGGAGCCTCTTAGAACCACTGATCTTTTGACAAGGAGATCATAAACCACCAGATCTTTTGGTAAGAAGATCTTGAACCACTGAATCCTTTGAAGATGGATTAATAAAATTCTTTTACAGAATGAGAAAGAAGGAGAAGAAAGAAGGTTGCAGGAATTCTGTTCTCAGAATTCTTGAGTGGACTGTATGAAGAACATCCTATTATGTTCCACAGAATCTGCTCTTGATTAGCCCCTGCTTTAAATATTGATGAATTGCAAGTGCTTTGTATGTCAGATCCTTTGTGCTTCAGCTGATTGAGATCTGGCTGCTATGAGATTGTGATGAAGAGCAGCTTTCAGATCCTCTGTTCTATCAGATGAAGAGCAGCAGAGTTTTTCTTTTCTTTTCTCTTTTCTGTGTTAGGGTTCCTGAGAGAGAGAGAGAGAGGAAGAGAAAAACCAAGCAAGAAGAAAAACAGCCGATTGTGATTAATTGCTGTCTGTGTTTTCTGTCTTCTCTTCTCCTTTTATTCTCCCTATTCAAGTTCAAATTCCTTTCCCTTTCTGGTATGCCTTGAAAAGGTAATCTTCTGATGACATTCTCTTCCTTTCCTCTTTAATTCTCGGCCCGTCCACCTACAAGGAATATAGTTCCAAGAAACCTTATGTGTACTTCTTTAATGCTCCTTTCTATTTCATGCAATTATTGAGCCGTTAGGGAACGGTCTTGAAGGATGTGGGCTATGAAAGAAGGATCTGAGAGACAGCTGAAAAGATATACCTTTACAGACTATATTCAACGTAGCGTTGAATTCATTTCTTCTCTTATCGATGTAACATTGAGTTCTTGTAGAAGTAGCTTCGATTTTATCTTTTCTCTGATTGAACTCTGCTAGTCGTCATTACGTCGACATCTTATCAACGTGTACGTCGAGTTGATCTACATGGCTCTAAACTTCATCTACTGCGTAGAGATGAAGTCGACGTTGTGTTGACTTTAGATGGCTCCGACATATAACATCTTATGCGTCGAGTTGAAGTAGAAGCTGCGTCGACTTAATTAGTTACTCTGACAAGTCCTTGAACTCTACGTGGGTCTTTAGTATTGACGGTCGTCGCACCGACATTGATACTTTGGCTCGGTAAGTATGGTTAACACTTTGCCAAGGAAAAGTCTAGTGGACTAGCCAGTAAGAGTACGCAGGAGCTCCGTTGTGGCGTTCTTAGCGTCGAGGCGTACGATAGGTCTAGGTTAGGTAGTGCAGATACCAACCTAGAGGTGGGCGAGGCCCAACCCACCGATTTCATTTGCCATTACGGGAGTATCCTGGGAGTTTTGCTAGCTCCAAAAGGGGGGAACTAAAGGTCTGTGCGCATAGAGTCAAAGAGTGAGTTGCACTTGTGTGGACATATCATTAAACTGCATAACTCTGCATGTTATGGAATAAGCATTGCATTTCAACCCCTACCCCTATCGTATAAATCGGTATGGGACTTTTTATACGATAGACCCTGCAAAATGACCCCTTGGTCTATAGGTCTGTATGGGCATTCCTATAAATCAAGGTTACTCTTCATTATTTACTTATACTTATTACTGTTTTACTTATTATTGTTTTACTTATTACTGCGTTACTTATTACTGCTTTACTCATTGTAATATATACTGCGTAGTGATAGACATTTCAAATAGATTCACTGTCATCTGCTTGTTTATACCCATTGTTGTCCTCCGCTTCATTCCTCCCGCTCGGTGCCTAGGAGTCACCAGGGGAGGGGTGGGGGATTGGCTGAGTCTAGTTTGACTGACGGTCGGTGGACCTTATCATTTTAGGGGACCGAGGGGATGCAACAGCACCAGAGGCTGGTGCAGATGGAGGCGGGACAGTCTAGCACAGGAGCACTAGTTCCAAGATCTGTGAGTGATTTTTAGTAGTTGCTTCCGCGAGAGATTTTGTAGTGAGGATATGATGTATTGGGCAGGAGCCCTTATTATTGCTATCTTTTTATTCAGTTACTATATGTGGACCTCTTTTATTCTGAGATTTTATATTACATGTGATGTGTGCTTGAATTATATATGTTCAAATATATACTTTTTTTCTTTTGTGATCGATATGGCCAGCAGGATCGGCGTTTTGTAGTGGCGGCCTTCCTGAGTGATGGTGTCACCGCAAAGCGGTAGTTCTGGGCATAAGACCCGGTAGCGAAGAAAAAAAAGGGGTCTTACAAACTGGTATCAGAGGCAAACCTAGATCCAAAGAAAAGAAGTCCACAACCCTGGGCCACCCCGCACGAGCTTAGTTTTAGGACAAACTAGCAGCGAAAGCAATGGTGTGCCCATATAGGAATCACATGAAAAATTCCACTTTTTAACTGAATTTTTAGCAAGATTGCCTTACGAGTGCCAATTTTCTCTTGTAGCCTACGACGAACCCTACCCTGCAGCATGGAGTGCCTCCAACTCCAAACGTCATCCCACCAACACCGGCTCCTACTCCGTTCCAGCAAACGGAGATGGGACAGACATTAACTGCTATATTGTATGCTTTCAGGGCATAGCAGGCACCAGCTCCTCAGCCAAACCCCGGGGACAACTGGCTGAGCGACTTCTGAGGCCTTTCCCCTCCATCATACCTGAGGACGGAGACAGTTGATCAGAGGGAGGAGTGGGTAGACATCATGTATAAGATGCTAGCAGAAATTCAGTGCCCCACGGATATGGCAGAACCCTTGGTGGTTTCGTTCTTCGAATCCCATGTGAAGAGATGGTGGAAGTCACTACTGGACACCACCTATGCTGGATTAGAGACTGCTGACATCTTATGGGATGAGTTCAAGATGGCTCTTCTGGAGCACTACATACTGCAGTATGTGAGAGATGAGCTAGAAGACAAGTTCCTGCAGTTGAGGCAGGGTAGCAGGACGGCGGTGGAGTATCACCAGGAGTTCACACACCTAGCCCAATTTGCAGATTCATATTAGTTGGATGATGCGGGCTACACAAAGAGGTTATATAAGGGCCTCTTTGATGACCTGAAGCAGGCCCTCCTCTTGTTTCTGACGGCAGCCTGGCCAAGGTCTTGTAGATGGCCAAGAAGCTGGAGGCCGACCAACACATCGTTCGAGGTAGGATGAGGCTGATAGAGGACCAGGGAAGGATTGGCAGAGGAGACCAGCAAAAGGGTCATTATATTGGGGAAAGAAGAGCGGAGGACGAACCCCGCCACGTGGAGAGGCATGAGCAGATGGAACGGATAGTGTTGGCTCCTCAGCCTCTACAAATGCGAGAGGTGCAGAGGATAGGAGGAGGTGGGTCACCTCCCCCACAGGAGTGCTACCAGTGTCATCAGCCGGGCCACATCCGGAGGAACTGCCCTCAGAGGAATGCACCACCAGCACTACAAGCTGCCCTACAAGCCCAACATTTTGGGGGTCGAGGACGTGGACGAGGTCATGGATTCCAGGGCGGTGACCAGAGAGAGAATAGGGATCAGATGGACTCCTTGGACCTGGCACTGTCCCGGAACTCAGAAAGGGTAATAACAGGTATGCCAGAAAAAATTAAATTCTTTTCATTCCTAGATAGTAGAATTGATATAGAAATGTTAGGACTAGGAAAGAAAACCCACAAACAAACTTGCTAAGATTATACAATAATCCAGGGGTGGTGATGGTGGGTGGCAAGCCTTCCCACACTATATTCGACACGGGAGCCTCTCATAACTTCATCTCGGAGGACTTCTTCAAGAAGTTTGGCCAGCTTCGGCTCTACGAGTGAGTCGCCAGGAGGGTGCGTCTTCCGAACGGGACAAAGATGCAGTCCACTACAAAGTGCGTCCTGAAAGTGACTATCGACGGTCTGACATTGGACGCTCCGGCAACCATCTTGAAGATGTCAGACTTTGATCTGGTCCTGGGTATGATATGGCTAACCTGGAACCATGCTCAGATAGACTGCCCAGCAAGGAAGGTCGTGATGAGATACGACACCACCTTTGCGACCTTCGAATGTACGACCCCAGTCTCCCGTTATTTACTTTCATCTATTCAGGCCACCAAGGCCCATCTACAGGGGGGACGAGGTATATCAGGTGCTGTTCAAGGCAATCGAGGCGAAGGATTTTGTGGCCAGTATCCCGGTAGTGCGAGATTTTTCCAACGTATTCCCAGAGAAGCTTCCCGGGATGCCACCGCACCACGAGAAGGATTTTCTAATCCAGCTGGTGCTGGGGGCAAAGCCGGTATCTATGGCTCCCTATCGGATGTCCCCAAATGAGCTAGTGGTTTTTCCTAACCTTAGGGAGCTCTGGTGCTATTCGTGAAGAAGAAGGATGGGACGCTCAGATTATGCATCGATTACAGAGCACTGAACCAGCTGACGGTTCAGAATAGGTATCCACTGCCAAGGATCGACGAGCTATTTGACCAGCTAGAGGGAGCCCACTGCTTCTCGAAGCTGCATTTGAGGTCGGGATATTATCAACTGCGGATTTAGGAGGAGGACATCCCGAAGACCGCTTTCAACAGCCGATACAGATTGTATGAGTTCAACGTGATGCCCTTCAGGCTCACAAATGCACTGTCGGCATTTATGAGTCTGATGAACCGGGTGTTCGAGCCATATCTCGACATCTTCGTCATAGTGTTCATCGACGATATTCTCTTCTACTCAAGGACGGAGGAGGAGCATGCGCGACATCTTGCCTTGACTTTGGAGAAGCTTAGGGAGCACAGTCTGTATGCAAAGTTCAGCAAGTGTAAGTTCTGACTGAAGGAGGTGGCCATGTTAGGCCATATTATTAGTGGAGCAGGAATGGTAGTGGACCCAGCAAAGATCCATGTAGTACGGGATTGGCCACCGCTGAAGACGGCCACCGACGTGCGAAGTTTCCTAGGACTTGCCGGATATTACCAGAAGTTCGTACATGGGTTTTCCCAGATAGCCCTCCCACTCACATCCTTGACAAAGAAGGATGTCGCATTCATTTGGACACTGCAATGGGAAGCGGCCTTCTAGGAGTTAAAGGGTCGGCTTACGTTGGCTCCCATCCTTGCTCTTCAATCAGGGAAGGAAGGATTTCAGGTGAATACAGATGCGTCGTACCAGGGGATGGGTGCCATTATGATGCAGAATGGCATGTGATAGCATACACCTCCCGATAGTTGAAGAATCATGAGCAAAACTACCCGGTATTGAAGAAAAAAATGGGGTCTTACAACCAAGGCGAGTAGTGTTGAAGTTCAATTGAAAGTCAACATCTCCCCTTCCAATAAATTATAATCCATCTTAGGATTCTTCAGTAACTAGAGAGAATGGGATCGAATCAATGGGTAGGCACCAATAAAATTAAATATCTTGAGAAAAGGAGGTTTGAGATGTCATCACATCATTGTTGGGTTTTTCTAGAACCATACATCAAATGTAGGCGCAGCGGAAATGAAGAGAAACAACCCAAAAAGACTTTGGATCGGCCATGAATGTTGAATCAAGAAGTTAACAAAATGCTAGGTATGAAATTACCTTTGCGGGATTGGATCAAATCCAACTTAGATGCTCCACGAGTTGATTCCTGTCGTCGGCTATGCGAGTCCTCACGTAGAATAATATCTACGTCTCTACAGTGATCCACACGAGCCGGGAGAAGAATGACTGCACCTTGAACTTCCACGAACTGCTAGGTTCGCTCCAGGAAGAACACACACGGCGACGATCGCCGGAGAGGAGGTCGGCGGACGCGATTCAGAGACGGCGGAACACTTCCGTCGGCTAGGGTTCGTAAGGCGAGAGCGGAACTCCTTCCGTCGGCTTCTTCTTTTCGTTAGTTCTGAGAACCCTAAAAGAAGTCCTATTTATACCCAAAGGATAAACAGCTTCTAGAAGAATCGCTATCCGCAGACCACACAGCAGAATAAGGGCTTCTGTTACAATTCGTCACATTCGCTAATAACCCTACACTTAGCCTATAAAGGTCTGGTTTCGATGGATCCAGCAAGAGTACGCAGGAGCTCATAAGTTACGGGACAGGTGTCATAGTGTACATTAGGGTCTTGGTCGAGTAGTGTGTTATACCCACCTAGGTGAGGAGACGCCCGCTCCTCTACCACCGTTTGACCACGACGGGAGGTGCCCGAGATTTTAGCTACCTCCAAAATTTGGGACTGTAAGGTCTGTACGTACATAGTCGAGTGTGTGAGTTGCATGTGTATGAAGTCATAGCATAATCATTGCACCGCATAGCATACGTACCATTGCATACAACAGGACCCTCATCATATAAACTAGTATGAGCTCTTTTATAAGATGGGTTTATTATGTTAAAACCACCCTTGACTTATATATTTCTATGTGCATTTATATAAGTTAAGTTACTTCTATGCCAGTAGTTTATACCTTCTTTTTTTACTTACTGCTGCATCATTTTCTTACTTGTAGACTATAGTAGAATTGTTAAAGTAGGCTCCCATACTTTTATTTGCCTACTTGTTTACATTACCTGCTAGCTAGGGCCATTGTCACCTGCTTGTTTACTTCCCCTTTGATGTCCTTCCATTATCCATTCTCCCACCTGGTACCTAGGAGTCACTGGGGGAGGGGTGAGGAAATCGCTTAGTCTTTTAATTAACAGTCAGATGTGGCATAATAAATAGGAGCGCCAGGAACACCAGATCCAACACATCAGGAGGGATCATCATGACGAGGTGATCCATCCCCGGCTAGCCCCTACCGTAGTAGCCATAGTATTGAGTGTGTAGAGATTTTAGCTTTTCTTCCATGAGCATTTGTAGTGAGGATATGATGTACTGGGCTTAAGCCTTTCTATTTATTCATACTATGTTTATCTCGTATGGGGACTGCTATTTCCTTCATATATATATATGTCATGTGATGATTTTGTGGACTTAGTATTTATTCCTTCTATTACTATGTGATGTGTGGTTGGCCTGGATGATTGATATCAGCCGGCAGGATCGACGTCTTGTAATGACAACTAACCCAAGTGTTGGTGTCACCGCAAGACGGCAGTTCTAGGCGGTAAGTCCCTGGAAAAAAAAGCAATAAAAGGGGTCTTACATGTAAAGAGTTATATCTTTCTTCATGCCTGGCCACCAGAACAGTGCTTTCATGTCCTGATATATTTTGGTACTCCCCGGATGAATCGAGTACTTGGTAAAATGGGCCTCGTACATCAATTTATCTCGCAGTTTTCAATAATTTGGAACACAGAGTCTGTCATTCTTCCGTAGTAACCCATTGTAAGATCTCTTTTCTCAAAACCCGTTCGGGTACATGAAAACTCGAACCTCTCCCGTATCGCACGGTCAAGGTGGATCTTCGCCCAGAATCGCTTCCTTGCGTTGTCACCAACACTCGGGTTAGCCAACACCACTCAGCACCGCTTCTGCCGGCTATACAATCATAAGTAAGAAAATGCCAAAAGTAAGTACAAAAGGAGGGCATGTCCACATGTCACAACATTATATAACTATATAATGAAACAGGAAATGTCCACAAGGAAAAGTACAAGAAGTAAGGGCTTAAGCCTGATACATATACAAAATGAGTACTCTCTCTCTCTCTCTCTACTACATGCGGAAACTACAAAACTCTCAAATGATGAAATCTAACTAACTAGTCATCAACCTGTGGCGTCGGTGTAGTACGCTGCATCCGTTGCTCAGGTCCTGCCATCTCGTCCAACTGCGCGCGGGACTACTCCGTCTCCTCAGACTCCTGCGGTCACTACCGACCGTTAGTCATAAAGACTAAGCCGTTTTGTCCTCGCCTCCCTCCACAACTCCTAGGAACCGAGCGGGAGGAAGAAGCAGAGGACAACAAGGGGTAAACAAACAAAGAGGTGACATGGCACTAATCTAGCAAGTATAGGTAAAGCAGTAAAACTAGCTAGCAGAATAGTGCAAATAAATGACAGTAAAGTAGAGCATGAGGTAAAGCGGTAATAGAAAGAAAAATGCGGTGCAGAAAGTAAAACTAATCTACCATCACAGATTCGTACCTTAACTTATATGAACGCCCATACGACATATAGGTTAAGATGTCCAGGTAACCAATTATATAAAAGAGCCCATACTAATTTATATGATGGGGGTATGCTAATGTGTATGTTATGCTATGCTATGCTTATGATTTAATGTGTTTATGCAATGTGACTAACCCACACGACTCTATGCGCATAGACCTTTATAGTTCCCAATTTGTTTGAAAGGAAGCCAACCTTTCGGGTACCGACCGTCATGGCTCACGGTGGCAGTGGACCGGGAACTCCACATCTTAGGCGGGTATGCTCAGTACCAAGCCTAGACCTCACGTACGCCTCAATGCTAAGAACACAAAAGCGGAGCTCCTGCGTACTCTTGCTGGAATCCACCAGACTTTAAGGTCGGGGTGGGTTATTAGGGATTGTCCTCCAGACCGCGCTACTCAAACTTACCGGCCCTCTAAACCTCACCCTCACCTGAGTCAACGTACTACCGTCGGTGACACGACTAGCCTAGTACCGAAGACTCGCCACTATTTGCATAAGAAACAGGTGTTAACAAGTCCACCCGAGCTTCCAGCTCAGGGATTTACACATAAGTTGCTCCAACCCATCTCCATCCCGAAGGAGATCCATACTAGTTTGCTGACCTAATTAGGCTACTCTTGCCTACAATTTAGTTAGTGATAGATTTAGGGTGAATCTTGGACTTCCCGCGGTATACCCCGTAAAGGGGCCCCCAACGGTACTAAGGATTCAATGGGCTCAACCCCACCATCCTCCTTCTCAAGACAATTACTTTAGTTGGTGATTAACCTTTAGTTCACCCCTCTTTATTTCATATAATTAAAGTTACTTATCTCAACACCCGTCCCACCAAATTGGGTTGGACGTGCCTCCACACCTCATACACTAACCCTAGCACAATCTCACTGCTAACCCTAGATTTGACCCTCCTTGAATCATTGCGAGCTATAACTCAAATACTGAATAGATATAACTTCTAACACTACTTAGGGGTCTGAGTCGTCTAAAATTCAAAATTCTGCTTTTACTAATCGCAGACCACTAAGTTGAACTAACCTCAAACCTCATAAGGGAATCCTTCTAAGAACTCATCACCAAGGTCTGGTATAATTATCCTAAGCTCCCACTGACCTTAATAAGGTATGTTCCAATTTCCATAATTTTCCATATTAATTTGGTATTTATTATTATTTAAAGTACTTAAGGTCTTAGGTCAAATTACACATGATCTATCCTCAAAATACTTCTACATGCTACATGAAAATTATCAGTAAGGTAATATTCCATATCAAGGTGGTTTACTGAGTTTCAACACCCTAGGATGTCATGTGGCCTACTAAATCATCATAGTTGTATAATTACCAAAATGCCACTATAATTAGGAAAAATAGTATTTCACATCTGAAAATTCTACAAAAATTACCAAGTGTCCAAATGGTGGTATAGAGTCCTCTGCCAAATGATTGTATCATTATCATATTATTTGTCTAATTAAAATGATTTAACATCCAAGTGTAGTAATTACCAATTTCTACATGATGTACATAAAATACAAATCAACAGGCTTCCAAATAATTATCATGGGTATGTATCATCCTAAAATGACAGATAACCAAGTTTCATAATTTTGCCCAAGGATTTGACATTTTAAAATGACATAACATCCAAGGGTTGTAAATACCAATTTCTACATGATGTACATAAAATACAAATCAATAGGCTTCCAAATAATTAACATGGGCATGTATCAACCTAAAATGACAGATAACCAAGTTTCATAATTTTGCCCAATGATTTGACATTTTCCATAATTAAATTCCTCTAAGCTAGTAAGCACTTAAAAAATTCCTCCACAAGGGGTAACACCTCAATAAATCATAATAAAATTACCATAGCCTATTTTCATCCCAGTTCAGCCACAACTAAAGTTTCAAAGCCATACAAGGTCATATGGACATGCATTTAGTTTATATTAGGAAATAGTGGCAATTTCATTAAATAAGAGAAAAATACATAAATGACTCTAAAAAAATTACATTAAATTATCTAAGCCATTTTATGCTCCTAAAATCATGTCTACCAAGATCTGATCCAAGGCATGGACATTTGGTCCTATGTCCTTCACAAGCCCTAATATGCAACCTTAAGGGTTTACCCTTAGTGTTTTAGGACACACCACCCTAATGGCTCCACATGCTCCAACAGGGGGTGTCACATGTATTTGTACATCAATACCTACACAAACATCAAGATTGGAGGAGGCCAACTAACTCAACTCCTCAAAATGGCCTAAACCTTAATTTACCCCTTAAGGGCCCTCATTAGGTTTTCCAATTTTCCATATCAAATCAACTCCAAATTGAGTGAAAATTTAGGAAGGCACTACTCATGTACTAAAGAGGATGCCACCACAATTTGGTGTCATTTGGACTTCATATGCTCCAAAAATCAACTTTATTTAAATATCTTAACCACCACAAAAACTATAGGAAACTGTGCCCATCAAGGGCTGTCCTTTGGGCAGGGGGTGCCCCTAGGGTATACCTACCCATGGTTAAAATATCAGCTTCAAAGATTGAGGAGTTTAGGCTAGGTAATTATTTTAGTGGACTGACCTAGTGTAGGACCAGTCCTAGTAAAACAGCTCCCTAGGGAGCTGTGGGTCACCAAATGACTTGAACTTAAGCCCTAATGAAAGTCGAGACCATGGCCTACAACTTTCATGTTGGGCACTTTTTCTATTTCAGCCATTAAGAGCCCTTAATTAATTATAGAAGTGGACTGATTATTAGTGGCAGAATATCTTAGCTTTAAATTAAATTAATACAAAGAAAATAGGATCTGCACGGATCTTAAAGCAGATCCGACCCTCCCCCTTCATCTTCTTCCTCTAGCCATGGGCTGGGATTTGCCCGTGCTCGGCCAACTTGCTCCTCCATTTCCCGGCCACCTGGTGGCCACCACGGCCGGCCACCACCTCCATCACCTTCGTGGTGGTCGGGGCTACAACTTCTCGGTGACATGGCGGCCGGAGGAGGTGTCTTCCGGCGATCCTAGCATGGCCGAAAATCACCTTTTTCCATGGTTTTGAGGTTTGGGATTCGGCTCAATTGAGACCTATCCTTCAAATTAAAGAGATAGGAAGCTAGCATAGAAAGAGAGGAGGAGAAACGAACCTTAAAGGGGGCTTGGCGGCGGCGGCGGTGGCGGTTGGCCATGGAAGCGCTCCTCTACGGCGACCTTGCCCATTTCCTTCATTCTCCATGAAAAGCTTTGATCCAATGGTCGATTTCGACTGCTTGCCAGCTTCTGAAGCTACAGAGATGGTCAAATGGGAGTGGGGAGGAGAGTATGAGGGAGTTTGAACTAAGAGGCCCACGTTTTTGGTATTTTGGCCAACCAATCAGTTGTACAGCTGCCCTTCTGACCTATTCTCAGGTGCCCAACAATCACCCAAGGCCCTAGGCTGATTGAGTTGGAGTGTAGAGGGGGGGGGGGGGGTGTTAGCTTTTGCTTTTTTACTTTAGCTTTATGCCTTTATAATCAACTTTTGGTCCCCCTCTCCCTTGGGTTAATCAAACCTAATGTTTGGGTTCAGTCCAAGGCTGATGATGGGCAAGACCTAAGTCCATGAATAATGATTAATTGATAGGTGTTGGGTTCCACTCAATTTAGGCTTGGAATTCATCTTAAAGGGCTAGGTTGACCATGGTTGACTTTGGTCATCAAGGTGAGTGGGTTGACTCCACTTGGGGGGTCATGGGTCCCTTAACATCACCCAACATTGGTTGGTCCATGGTGGGGCCCCATTTGGGCTAATTTAGCCCTAAGGTGTGATTTTAACCTAAATTAAGCTAGAGTTAACCTTAGTCAAATTGGTCAATTGGTTGACCAAGTGATGGGGGTTTCAGGTCCAATGAGTTCCTTAAAGTGTTTAGAGTGTGGTGGTAAGGTTAATTTGAACATCTGGAGTCAATTGAACTCTAATTGACTTAGTTTGGTTAATGTTGACCAATATTTGACTTTGATCAATTTCATGCAATTGGGTCCCACCCAAGTGCAATTTCCATGGTTATGGTCTTCCTTTGTGGTTAGGGTGGTATGGGGGAGGTCAATTTGGTGAATTGAGGATCAATTGGCCTAAGGGAGTGACATTGGACTATGTTGATTTTTGTGCCCTTGGTGTGCACTTAGCACACTCCACTTGGTCCAAGGGCCTTAGTGGCCACTTTGCACATCAACCATGCCCTAATACCAACTAAGGGTCTAGAAGGATTGGGGATGTTACAAATACCAATAAACAAAAGAAGTATTTCATCCTCGAAATTTAGGTTCGGGTCTACGGGTTGCAAGTACTTATAAGAATAAAGGATTTCAAAGGCGTTTAATTTGTACCTGAGGTGATGAGTTCCGGGAAACATTGTTGCATGAAGTCCAAGGGCACCTAGCTGTGATCCTCTTGCCCATGATTGAACTATAATAATCGGACATCAGAATCTCCTTCCACGGAAAAACTCGGACCTCTACTATTCCTTGCAAAGATTGTCGGCAAAATTCCTACCAGGGGTTAATTACAGGTTTATCCCGCCGCTCAGACCATCGTGCCACTAATCATAATGCGGGTTCTACTTGCTCCATCCCGGTAATAAAAAGGAAATAGACACTTCAAAATCAAAACAAGCTAACCAGGTGTGGGTGTTATCAAAATTACTACACCCCCTGGAGGGGATCTATCTGTAATACATAAGATCCTACATAGCTAATTTATATTATCAAGCCGCGCTAGATGACACCGAAATCCTTCGAGTTCAACTTAACTTCATAAGGTTATACTCACGAACCATGCTTACATAATACACTGCTCATAAACCGATTAGCCAGGACGTGATCATTTAGCCAACCGTCATTGTCTATTCTGATTCTTCACTATACGATTCCCTTACACGTAGGTGTTCAACACCACCTACACCAAGAGACCTTATCCTATAACATATGAGGTCTCTGCTGATAAACCGTTTCCGACTCCGTGGACACAAGGTCAGGTTTATCAGCTACAGAATAATAACATAAACCTTGTTTACAATTGGACCAGAGTCTCTTATGACCTACGAATGCTACATGAGGTTAACGCTTCCTCACGTTAAATAAAAGTAAAAATCCTCCATGCTTTTCTTTGAGGAACATGACGTCTGTAGTTTAAAACTGATGTTCGTGAAACGAATCCCATCTACTTTCCATATCCATTTGGTTCATAACTCACGAGGGTAAAACCCTTTTTATCATGACATGCTTTGACACAATTTGATTTCAACATGAAGGGTGTCTCATTAAAACCCATTAATCTTCGAGAAGTTTCACCATTTATATCTGGAGATCAAACCTGTCTCCCTTATTCTTGAATCTTCATAAGTGTGATTATAATTTTTGGAGAAATTGCAAGTTCTGGTCCTTAAGATCGGAGGATTGTAAGTAAATTATATATCTTCAATATATCATTCGTCAAATTTCACTTTAGATTTCCAATATCGAGTGGGATAAATTTCCAAAGTCAAGTGGTCTCATCTCACTTAAGCTATAAACTCTGAATTAAAGGACTCATCATAACGACCCTTCTCTTAGTTGTGTCGTACACAAATTACGTCGGTAAATATCATCAGGTAATATTAATAATTTCAAGCGGGAGTTGGTAGTAACAACAACAAATCATTTGTTTTTAACTCTCAAAACCTCAACCTTTTAGTACATGATGGTCGTTGTCATTTTTCCCGAGATCCAAACATGGTAAGATTCTCCACCTTAGCCCTAAATAGTTTATATCATCATATTACAAGATTCAAAGAGTCACCTTCCTAAGCTCTCTGGTTATGCATAAACCAACTCTCAGAGAAAAAGATCTTAACTAAATTTACACAAAGGAGAGGGCTTCAATTTTAATTAATTAAAAAAATACTATCTGAAAACTACCCTTGAAAGCCCTGGAGTGTAAGAAACTTTAGTTGTAGTTTTTACTTGCGAAAACTTGATTCCAATCTTCAAAATTTCACGATGTGACACATTTATCCCAAGCTACTAAACCTGGCATTCCTCTTGTTTTCAGTACTTGACTAAATCGAGACATTTGTTCGAACGTCAATGTTTATTAATTGTTCCGATAGCTCTACAAATCGATGTCTCGAGGTTAAGGAGGTGTATTTACAACAATACACTTGTAAGTTTGTTACGATAACTGATTATTTCTTATGGTCATGAGAACTTATAGCCCAGTCTTACTTCTATCCATTCTAAATCTTACTTGGTCTTGAACTGAATTTGCCGTTTATGACGCTTTTCCCTTGTGACCAGTAAGAGCTTGATGACCAAACGTCCTTATAAATGACAAAACAACATTGCTTGGATCAGGAAGTTAGAGAAATTCCCTAACTTCTTAACCTGACCTTCTTGATTTCGTGAGTCTTATGCCCATACACTGGACAATCCTTTACGTATAACCAAATGATTAACAAGTTAATCACTTTTGTCGACTTAGATTCAGCCTTGGAGGAATAAAATGAGTACACGCTCACTCTTGAAGTGTACCATTCACTTAACTTGCCAGTATAACTATAGCGGTCACCACTTGGTATAAACAATCCCTGCTATTTAAGGTGAAGTAATTCTCCAAGGGTCTCAAACTTCTAAGGAGGGTTGGTCCACAAACAAAAGTGTATGAATAAGATCTCGCCAATACCTGAGTATCATTGAATACTCCAAACCTCGAGATTACTACGTAAAAGTCACAACATTTTCTAAATAAAGTCTAGGGGGCAATCCAAGTCGGTATTTTATTGGCCCAATAAACAAAAGGATAAGCCCCTATCGATTTGGGCTAAGTCTCTTCAATACTTCTACGGTATATTCATCTTACATACGTACATAAACTTTAGGGCATATATTCTCTGACTTGGTGTTCCACCTTGAGACATATTGTTATGATAAGACTTAGGCTCCCAATGTTATAAGTTATGCTACCTTTTCGGAGTTCCCTATATGATTAACTAGGAAAGGGGGCCTTTTCAAAAAAAATTCAAATTCCAATTCGACCTATGGTATTTTATGGTGGTTGCCTCAACGTACTGTAAGGGAGTTATGCTTATGGGTTTTCTATTACTCTAAAAGAAGACTACAGATACCCGATCTCCTCGAGATGGTCCCACCACTTGGTAGCAAAGCGTAATCTTTAGCGTGAAAGTCTCAACGTTTAGACTTATACGAACTTCTTCCCTTAGTTACGTTGGGTATCCTTAACCTTCAACCAAATCCAGACCCAAGGTTGCTCTTTAGACTAGGATGCGTCACTAAATTGTCTAAGCAAGTCAAAATTTGACCTAACTTGTTGCTTAGTGGACTGTTTTATGTGATTTCATATATGGGCACACCATAGCTTCCGCTACATAGTTTGTCCGCAAACTACACTCGAGCGGGGTGACCCGGTATGTTGTGGACTGTTCTCTTATGATCGTTCGTTCAGTGATACCATTTGTAAGATCTATTTTCTCAAAACCCGTTCGGGTATATGAAAACTCGAACCTCTTCCGTATCGCACGGTCAAGGTGGATCTTTGCCCAGAATCGCTGCCTTGCGGTGTCACCAACACTCGGGTTAGCCAACACCACTCAGCACCGCTTCTGCCGGATATACAATCATAAATAAGAAAATGCCAAAAGTAAGTACAAAAGGAGGGCATGTCCACATGTCACAACATTATATAACTATATAATGAAACAGGAAATGTCCACAAGGAAAAGTACAAGAAGTAAGGGTTTAAGCCCGATACATATCCAAAATGAGTACACTCTCTCTCTCTCTCTACAACATGCGGAAACTACAAAACTCTCAAATGCTGAAATCTAACTATCTAGTCATCAACCTGTGGCGTCGGTGTAGTACGCTGCATCCGCTGCTCGGGACCTGCCATCTCGCCAGCTGCGCGTGGGACTACTCCGTCTCCTCAGACTCCTGCGGTCACCACCGACCGTTAGTCATAAAGACTAAGTCGTTTTGTCCTTGCCTCCCTCCACGACTCCTAGGAACTGAGCGGGAGGATGAAACGGAGGACAACAAGGGGTAAACAAAGAAAGAGGTGACATGGCACTAATCTAGCAAGTATAGGTAAAGCAGTAAAACTATCTAGCAGAATAGTGCGAATAAATGACAGTAAAGTAGAACATGAGGTAAAGCCATAATAGAAAGAAAAATGCGGTGCAGTAAGTAAAACTAATCTACCATCACAGATTCGTACCTTAATTTATATGAACGCCCATACGACATATAAGTTAAGATGTCCAGGTATCCCATCATATAAAAGAGCTCATACTAATTTATATGATGGGGGTATGCTAATGTGTATGTTATGCTATGCTATGCTTATGATTTAATGTGTTTATGCAATGTGACTCACCCACACGACTCTATGCGCATAGACCTTTATAGTTCCCAATTTGTTTGAAAGGAAGCCAACCTTTCGGGTACCGACCGTCGTGGCTCACAGTGGCAGTGGATCGGGCACTCCACATCCTAGGAAGGTATGCTCATTACCAAGCCTAGACCTCACATACGCCTCAACGCTAAGAACACAACAGCGGAGCTCCTGCGTACTCTTGCTGGAATCCACCAGACTTTAAGGTCGGGGTGGGTTATTAGAGATTGTCCTCCAGACCGTGCTACTCAAACTTACCGGCCCTCTAAACCTCACCCTCACCTGAGTCAACGTACTACCGTCGGTGACACGACTAGCCTAGTACCGAAGACTCGCCACTATTTGCATAAGAAACGGGTGTTAACAAGTCCACCCGAGCTTCCAGCTCAGGGATTTGCACATAAGTTGCTCCAACCCATCTCCATCCCGAAGGAGATCCATACTAGTTTGCTGACCTAATTAGGCTACTCTTGCCTACAATTTAGTTAGTGATAGATTTAGGGTGAATCTTGGACTTCCCGCGGTATACCCCGCAAAGGGGCCCCCAACGGTATTAAGGATTCAATGGGCTCAACCACACCATCCTACTTCTCAAGATAATTACTTTAGTTGGTGATTAACCTTTAGTTCACCCCTCTTTATTTCATATAATTAAAGTGACTTAGCTCAACACCCGCCCCACCCAATTGGGTTGGACGTTCCTCCACACCTCATACACTAACCCTAACACAATCTCACTGCTAACCCTAGGTTTGACCCTCCTTGAATAATTGCGAGCTATAACTCAAATACTGAATGTATATAACTTCTAACACTACTTAGGGGTCTGAGTCGTCTAAAATTCAAAATTCTGTTTTTACTAATCGCAGACCACTAAGTTGAACTAACCTCACACCTCATAAGGGAATCCTTCTAAAAACTCATCACCAAGGTCTTGTATAATTATCCTAGGCTCCCACTGACCTTAATAAGGTATGTTCCAATTTCCATAATTTTCCATATTAATTTGGCATTTATTATTATTTAAAGTAGTTAAGGTCTTAGGTCAAATTACACATGATCTATCCTCAAAATACTTCTACATGCTACATGAAAATTATCAGTCAGGTAATATTCCATATCAAGGTGGTTTACTGAGTTTCAACGCCCTAGGATGTCATGTGGCCTACTAAATCATCATAGTTGTATAATTACCAAAATGCCACTATAATTAGGAAAAATAGTATTTCACATCTGAAAATTCTACAAAAATTACCAAGTGTCCAAATGGTGGTCTAGAGTCCTCTACCAAATGATTGTATAATTATCATATGATTTCACTAATTAAAATGATTTAACATCCAAGTGTAGTAATTACCAATTTCTACATGATGTACATAAAATACAAATCAACAGGCTTCCAAATAATTATCATGGGTATGTATCATCCTAAAATGACAGATAACCAAGTTTCATAATTTTTCCCAATGATTTGACATTTTAAAATGATTTAACATCCAAGGGTTGTAAATACCAATTTCTACATGATGTACATAAAATACAAATCAACAGGCTTCCAAATAATTAACATGGGCATGTATCAACCTAAAATGACAGATAACCAAGTTTCATAATTTTGCCCAATGATTTGTCATTTTCCATAATTAAATTCCTCTAAGCTAGTAAGCACTTAAGAAATTCCTCCACAAGGGGTAACACCTCAATAAATCATAATAAAATTACCATAGCCTATTTTCATCCCAGTTCAGCCACTGCTAAAGTTTCAAAGCCATACAATGTCAGATGGCCATGCATTTAGTTTATATTAGGAAATAGTTGCAATTTCATTAAATAAGAGAAAAATACATAAATGACTCTAAAAAAATTACATTAAATTATCTAAGCCATTTTATGCTACTAAAATCATGTCTACCAAGATCTGATCCAAGGCAAGGACATTTGGTCCTATGTCCTTCACAAGCCCTAATATGCAACCTTAAGGGTTTACCCTTAGGGTTTTAGGACACACCACCCTAATGGCTCCACATGCTCCAATAGGGGGTGTCACATGTATTTGTACATCAATACCTACACAAACATCAAGATTGGACGAGGCCAACTCACTCAACTCCTCAAAATGGCCTAAACCTTAATTTACCCCTTAAGGGACCTCATTAGGTTTTCCCATTTTCCATATCAAATCAACTCCAAATGGAGTGAAACTTTAGACAGGAACTACTCATGTACTAAAGAGCATGCCACCAAAATTTGGTATCATTTGGACTTCATATGCTCCAAAAATCAACTTTATTTAAATATCTTAACCACCACAAAAACTATAGGAAAGATTGCCCATCAAGGGTTGTCCTTTGGCCAGGGGGTGCCCCTAGGGTATACATACCCATGGTTAAAATATCAGCTTCAAAGATTGAGGGGTTTAGGCTAGGTAATTATTTTAGTGGACTGACCTAGTGTAGGACCAGTCCTAGTAAAACAGCTCCCTAGGGAGCTGTGGGTCACCAAATGACTTGAACTCAAGCCCTAATGAAAGTAAAGACCAAGGCCTACAACTTACATGTTGGCACTTTTTCTATTTCAGCCATTAAGAGCCCTTAATTAATTATAGAAGTGGGCTGATTATTAGTGGCAGAATATCTTAGCTTTAAATTAAATTAATACAAAGAAAATAGGATCTGCACGGATCTTAAAGCAGATCCGACCCTCCCCCTTCATCTTCTTCCTCCAACCAAGGGCTGGGTTGTCCGTGCTGGGCCAACTTGCTCCTCCATTTCCCGGCCACCTGGTGGCCACCACGGCCGGCCACCACCTCCATCACCTTCGTGGTGGTCGGGACTACAACTTCTCGGCGACATGGCGGCCGGAGGAGGTGTCTTCCGGCGATCCTAGCATGGCCAAAAATCACATTTTCTATGGTTTTGAGGTTTGGTATTCGGCTCAATTGAGACCTATCCTTCAAATTAAAGAGATAGGAAGCTAGCATAGAGGGAGAGGAGGAGAAACGAAACTTAAAGGGGGCTTAGCGGCGGCGGCGGAGGCGGCGGTTGGCCATGGAAGCGCTCCTCTCCGGCGACCTTGCCCATTTCCTTCATTCTCCATAAAAAGCTTCGATCCAATGGTCGATTTCGACTGCTTGCCAGCTTCTGAAGCTAAAGAGATGGTCAAATGGGAGTGGGGAGGAGAGTATAAGGGATTTTGAACTAAGAGGACCACGTTTTTGGTATTTTGGACAACCAATCAGTTGTACAGCTACCCTTCTGCCCTATTCTCAGGTGCCCAGCAATCACCCAAGGCCCTAGGCTGATTGAGTTGGAGTGTAGAGGGGGGGGGTGTTAGCTTTTGCTTTTTACTTTTGCTTTATGCCTTTTCAATCAACTTTTGGTCCCCCTCTCCCTTGGGTTAATCAAACCTAATGTTTGGGTTCAGTCCCAGGCTGATGATGGGCAAGACCTAAGTCCATGAATAATGATTAATTGATGGGTGTTGGGTTCCACTCAATTTAGGCTTGGAATTCATCTTAAAGGGCTAGGTTGACCATGGTTGACTTTGGTCAACAAGGTGAGTGGGTTGACCCCACTTGGGGGTCATGGGTCCCTTAACATCACCCAACATTGGTTGGTCCATGTTGGGGCCCCATTTGGGCTAATTTAGCCCTAAGGTGTGATTTTGACCTAAATTAAGCTAGAGTTGACCTTGGTCAAATTGGTCAATTGGTTGACCAAGTGATGGGGGTTTCAGGTCCAATGAGTTCCTTAAAGTGTTTAGAGTGTGGTGGTAAGGTTAATTTGAACATCTGGAGTCAATTGAACCCTAATTGACTTAGTTTGGTTAATGTCGACCAATATTTGACTTTGATCAATTTCATGCAATTGGGTCCCAACCAAGTGCAATTTCCATGGTTATGGTCTTCCTTAGTGGTTAGGGTGGTATGGGGGAGGTCAATTTGGTGAATTGAGGATCAATTGGCCTAAGGGAGTCACATTGGACAATGTTGATTTTTGTGCCCTTGGTGTGCACTTAGCACACTCCACTTGGTCCAAGGGCCTTAGTGGCCACTCTGCACATCACCCATGCCCTAATACCAACTAGGGGTCTAGAAGGATTGGGGATGTTACACCCATCCTCAAAGAGAAACTCAGCGTTCGGCCCCTCAGTGGACTCCGCCAAATAATGTTGCATGCTCAGATCAAACTCCAAGGCATGTCTCACACGATCACCAATGTCATATTGCACCTTCATCCAGCTCAGAACGCGGTGGAAGACGATCCTTAATCTACACATGAGATCTCCAAAGCCTTCAACTCACATGCCAAATGCTTATCGTGAGCCAGAATCCAACCTATTTGCATCGGTGCCCGGTGACTCAGAGCATCTACTACCACATTCCCCTTTCCAGGGGTATAAAGTATATCGAATGTGTAGTCTCCCAAAAACTCCATCCACCCCCTCTGGCGCATATTCAGATCTTTCTGATCCAACAGGCACTTTAAGCTCATATGGTCCATGAATATTTCAATTTTCATACCATATAGATAATGTCTCCACAAATTCAGAGCAAACACCACAGCCGCCAATTCTAGATCATGAACCGGGTAGTTTCTCTCATGCACCTTCAGGTGATGCAAACCATAAGTGACAAATTTTCCAAACTCACATAGAACACAGCCCAGACCACTACCAGAGGCATCACTGTACACCTGATAACCTTCAGTCCCACCAGGCGAACACATAATCGGGGCAAAAATCAGTCGGCTCTTCAACTCTTCAAAATCTCGAGCGCACTATGGCGTCCAGACGAACCTTTCATCCTTCCTAGTCAATTTAGTGAGGGGAAGTGCCATCCTCGAAAAGTTCTCCACAAAGCGCCTGTAGTAACCAGCAAGCCCCAAAAAGCTTCGGACCTCCACTACACTCCTTAGCTCAGACCACTCTCGGATCGCTGCAACTTTCGTTGGATCTATCGCAATACCCTCACCACTGACGATGTGCCCCAGAAATGCCATAGACGATAGCCAGAACTTGCACTTCGAGAATTTTGCATATTATTGATGCCTCCTTAGGATTGTTAAGACTGTACGAAGATGGTCAGCATGCTCTTCCTCGAACTGCAAGTACACCAAAATATCGTCGATGAAGACGATAAAAAACAAATCTAGGTACTCCCAGAAAGCTCTGTTCATCAGATCCATAAAGACAGACGACACATTCGTGAGCCCAAAGGGTATCACCATGAACTCATAATGCCCATAATATGTGCTCAACGCAGTCTTTGGGATATCAGACTCCTGTATCCGGAACAGATAATATCCAGACTTCAAATCCAGCTTTGAATACACCGTGGATCATACCAACTGATTAAACAGATCGTCAATGCAGGGAATCCGATACTTATTCTTTTTCGTCAACTTGTTCAGCTCCCTATAATCAATGCACAGGCGCAAACTACCATCCTTCTTCATGAAAAGGATCGGTGCACTTCATGGTGACGAGTTCAGACTTATATATCCTTGCTCAAGCAATTCCTATGGCTGCACTTTCAACTCTGCCATCCCTTTTGGTGCCATACGATGAGGCGAGCGTGATACGGGTTTACGCCCAACACCAGCTCAATGCAAAAGTGGATTTCCCTCTAGGGCGGAGCCCCATGAAGCTCATCTGGAAAGACGTCCGCAAATTCCTCTACAACTGGCACGTCACAAAGCTTGGGATTATGCTCTGAAGCCTCTACCAATGTGAAGAATAACTTTGCGCCTTTTCGAGTTGCTTTAACTATCTGGAGGGCAGTCATCAAGGTTTTGCTCGCACTCCGCAGGCCAGTAGAACGAGTGACTGTAACGCCCCTTATTTTTGTTAATTATTTACGTGGCCGCTGTGACATAATTTTGGGTGTAATGGCATTACGTCAGCTCGTCAAGTTTAGTTTTGGGCCATAGCTTAGTTAAAGTATGTAATTTAGATCGAGTGTGCGAGACTTCGCATCGTTTCGAGTTAGAGAGGAGACTTTGAGTAGTTATCAAGATTTTAGCTTCGGGAAGTTTTATCCTGAGTTTGGCTTGTCGGAATTGAATTCTGACTTCGGCGTTGGATTCGTAGCGCCGATTTTCATTTTAGGTGCGATTTTCATGAAAATCCGAGGTGTTTTGGTCGCCCTCACAGTTTAAGTAAAAGGGGAGAATTATTTAATTAATTAAATATTAAATTAGGGTTTATATAAATACCTAAAATTCTCTCCCTATTCTTCTTCTTACTTCGTCAATCCAAACCAGCCGCCGAGGGAGAGAGCGAGAGCGAAGTGTCATGGAGCTTCCGGCCGGCGATTCGAAGGTTGTAGTAGTCAGAATCGTGTTTGGAGAGTGGATTCGGATAGCTCTAAGAGAGATCTTCATTCTGGTGGTAAGCTTTTCCCGTTTCGTGGAATTTTTGGAGTCAAGGTTGTGACCTAACTCCTCCTTTTTGATCCGAAAAGTTTCAGGTTGTTGTGCTTGAGTTAGTTCTTAGCCGGTCCATAGCTTTGGAGCGGAGAACTTCGAGCTTGCAAGGTTTAAGGCAAGTGGCTTTTTTCCTCCTTTCTTCTTGTTTGTTGAAGCACTCTTCTTTTCCTTGAGTTATGGCTGTGTTTTTAGCTCGTACCTTGAGTGCATGTATGATAGTCAGCATATCTGGAGTTTTCCCTGGACAAACTATGGTTGCCCTGGTTTCTTTTGCCTACAGCCTTGGTTTCTTTTTGCCTGCAGCCTTGGATTTCTCGGGAAGTCATTTGCCCTGGTTTTTTTTTTCCTACAGCCTTCGATTTTGCGAGAAATCAGTTGATTCCTGACGTTTGTCGAACGGCGCGACGTTCGTCGAACAGCGCATTCGACGAACATCCTGACGTTCATCGAACTCTTCTTTCCTGACGTTCGTCAAACTCTTCTTTTCCTGACGTTCGTCGAACTCTTCTTTTCCTGACGTTCGTTGAACTCTTCTTTTCCTGACGAATGACCTTGCATTCGTCGAACGATGCGTTCGACGAACGGACTTGCGTTCGACGAACGGCCTTGCGTTCATCGAACGGCGCGTTCGACGAACGGCCTTGCATTCGACGAACGACCTGGCTTTGATTCCTGCCCTTTTTTTTCGAGAAAGCTGATCCCGACCCTTCATTTCTCGAGAAACTTTACCATTGCCTTGATTTCTCGAGAACATCTTTACCCCTGCCTTGATTTCTCGAGAACAGCATTGTCCCTGCCTTTAATTTCTCGAGAACATCATTGTCCCTGCCTTTAATTTCTCGAGAAGCAGCTTGATCCCTGCATCTAATTTCTCGAGAAATCATAGTCCCTGTTTGGGATTTCTCGAGTAGTGTTTGTCCTTGTCCTTGGTTTCCCTAGAACTTTATGACCTCAATCATTGATTTCTCGAGAACTATGTTCTTATCCTTTAGATTCTCGAGAAATGCCCTCTAGTTCTTAGTACTTGAGTTATGCCTCCAATTACTTCTCCTCTTCGAAATCTCGTACCCGTTGTGGTTAAATAACTTATGTCTTCTCTTATGAATCATCTTATGTAGTGTTTACTTCATCTGTGACCCTATCCTTAGGGTATCCTGGTGATTGTTTTCTCGGACTTCGTCCCGTTCCATAATTAAAGAAATTAATTAATTTGAACCATTGCCTTTGTCCTTACACGGTGGGTCGTGTTTTGGGGGCAGTGGGGAATCGTTGTAGCCTTGCACTGTGGCCATTTTAATGGTGAACCGCAGGCTTGGCCTGTGGTCCCGTGAGCCGTGTTTGGGTGGTTGGGGATAGTGAAACCCCCACCCATTTTTGGCTTTGGGTGGCAGAGGATAAAGGACCACCCCCGCTTAATTTGAGCTGATCAGTCTCTTTAAAGAAATTCAACAAGATAAATGAACTTTACCTGTATCTCTATTTGGTATTTGGTGCACTTTGTGCATTGTTTAGTTATGTGCTTGGAGCTTCCTTTCCTGTAAGTGTTGGGCTTGGGTTGGTACCCCTTATGCCTTGTTTACTTTGTTTTTCTTTGTTTTTTGCCACTTGTAAATTCCTTGCTGAGGCATTCTTTGTTTTTTTGAATGCCTCGGGTTCTGAGCCGTAGCGACTAGCAGTGTAGCCCGGAGTCTTCGGGAGTTCTAGTAGCTATTTTACCCCGTTGCTGCGAGGTAGTTGTTGTTAGTTTCCTTGTTGTGTTCAGACATGCTAGTTTGGAGCCAGCGGGTTAGTGTCAGGTTGTTGACGCCCGTCGTGCCCTTTTGATACTTTATAGCTTACTTGTCAGTTAAATGCCACTGCTTTCAACTAAGGAGCCATGGGTAGACCTAGATAACTCAAAATTTGATTCTTCATTAACTTTTGCTTTTAAACCTTTATTTTCTAAGCGCAATTTGCAATTAGCATTTTTCAATTTCTTAATTTTACGCTTAGTAATTTGTAGTAATTGTAATGTAAAAATAGAATTGCAAACAATGAGAGAATTTGATTTCCTTACTTTGCTTTTGGATGAGGGAAGATTTAAACATATTGTTCCTTTGTCTTCTTCATCTTCCTCTTCCAAACAAGAGTTTCCATCATCCTTTTCGCTTGATGAGCATTCTATGGATCCATCATTTGAGTAGCTTTTTTGAATATTTGTGCAAACTTGTATGTTCTCCAATTCTTGTGTTTGTTCCATACCTACAGAAGGAGAATCATAAGTTCTTTCAAGAAAATTCCAAATCTCATAAGCGGTAGGTAAAGTATAAATAAGTTTGAAAATATTTTGGTCTAACGCACAAAATAGACTATTCATAGATTTTGCATTTAAAAACATTTCGTTTCTATTTAATACGCTAGGTGGTTTTTCAGTAGTAATGTTTCAAACATCTATGCCTAAGGACTTGAGAAATTTTTCCATTAAATTTTTCCACCTGTTATAATTTTTCCCTTCGAATAAAGGTGGTGCTAGTGATTTTTCATTTACATAAAAATTTTCCCCACTAGTAGAAGCGAGATCATGATCAAGAGACGCCATTATTCCCAGTGATGAAACCATTTTGGAATAACCTAGCTCTGATACCGCTTGTTGGATCTTGAGGCGCCCTTAGAGGGGGGTGAATAAGGGTTTTATAAACTTATGTTATATTTTGAAATATTAGAAAAGATAAGAGATTAATTTAAAGAAGAAATCAAGTAATATAAATGAGAGACATGATTTTATTAACTTGAGATATAAGATTACAAAACTTGATTTCTCATGACGGTAGAAGTCGTAGGCGATAAAGTAAAATCTCTTTTTGTTTTTTATACCGACTCGTATCCCCACGAACCGGTTGGCTTTAGTCGGTCTCTCCCCAGATACGGCCTCAAGCCGCTCTAGCCTTCCTATCCCCAGAAAGGCCTCGAGCAGCCCCTAGATCTACTCCCTAGACCTAGTCGCCAACACGAGGCGAATTCCTCCCCAAGTCCTACCCAAACCTAGTCGCCAACACGAGGCGAATTCACAAACCGATTATAATTATAAAATAAAAATACAAACACAAAAGACAAATATGAAACTCCCTCTGAGGTAATCTGAAGGAGACGCCGAAGAATCGATGAAGATCGTTGAAGTCCAAGCGTGCATTCTTCGCGTTGAGTTACCGTGTTGATCCAAGCCTCCTTCGAATCCTCCTTTTGAAATTGAGTGGGAGATGTGTTGGTCTGGAAATACGGCCCTCTCAAAGTTTCTGAAGTGCTGGAGTAGGGCTCTGATCAATCAGTCGTTGGAGAAGATGAAATCATCCAATTTATAGAACTTGAGCTAACGCCGGCGTTAAGAGTTAACGTCGGGCGTTGACTCAGTATTAAAATAACTTGATGGCTCGGATCTTCAAAATAGGAAGGAGATTCTGCATTTTTGGAAACTTTCATTTTAGGCAACCTTAACACTGGCGTTGACTCTAACGACGGGCGTTGAGTCAAATCATTCGCAAAATGCTCCTGCAATTATGGCTGCTTCCCTCCATTCATTTTGCATCTTGGCGGGAACAAAAGTTAACGTCGGCGTTAAGAGTTAACACCGGGAGTTGAGTCAAATCATTCCTAAATTGCTCCTGCAACCACGGCAGCTTCCCTCCATTTATTTTGCTTCTTGGCGGGAACAAAAGTTAATGTCGGCGTTAAGAGTTAACGTCGGGCGTTAGCTCTCTTCTTTTCTTTTCATCTTGAGAGCAAGTCCAAACCAATAGCAATATCCTAGTGGCATATCTGTGCAAACCTGCTTGCTAAAAACACAATAGCAAACAAGATCAAATACAAGTAGGATTTGTTATTCTCAAATTAAAGGGATGCGGAAAAACCATGTTCCAACAATCTCCCCCTTTTGATAATAACAAATCCAATAGAGATAAATCAGATTCATATATAAGATAAATGTGTTTTTAGAAGGATGTATGACACTAAGCAATATTTAGACATTAATAAGAATTATAGTAGATTGTTAAATTATGCTCCCCCTACTTAAGTGCCCCCCCCCCCTTATTATATGCTCCCAAAGACTAGACTAATGCTCTCCCTTAATCTAGTGAATCCTACTCCTTTAATCATTATGATTTATCAATTTATTCTCCCCCTTTTGTTATTAGCAAAAGAGGGTGGAGTGAAACAAAACTAGAATAGAGAGGACAAAATATGGGACATAACTAAGAGGATTAAGTGTTTTGTGTAAACATACAGTAAGTCATGATCGAGCTAAGGGAGAGAGTAGCACAATGGAAAGATATATGATAAGTGTGAAAGAACATCATTCAAAGATTATACCAAAGGAATGTAAGCTTTTTAAATTTATTTTATGAGTGATACTACTTGCTAAGAGAGATGCAATTTTTGTTTGACAAAGTACAAGTGAAAACAAAATGTAGAAATATACATGAGAACACATGGTATAAGGATACATGATCAAATAGGAATGCGGAAAGATAAAACAAAGTTATTAAGATTAATATTTTTGTAATAGTTTGACTATTTCAACAATATATATATCTAGACTTTTCAAATTTGAGCATTTTAACTTTGAAAATATTCATAACTAACAGGCAAGCATGATTTACCATATTCAAAAAGATAATAGCTACAATGTAACCAATTCATATTTCAAGTAAAGAAAACATTGTAGAAATCATGCATTGCAATCTAGTGCTTTTACTTAAGGTTTTAAGGAATTATGTAATTTTGCATTAGGATCTAATTCTCATGAGTAGAAGCTTTATGAAAATCAATGATGTGTGCAAAAGGTGTTTTGATAAAAGTATGCAAGTGAAATAATCAAAACACATGACATATATAATGAAATAGTAACAACAATATTAAGATTGTAATCTTATAATTACTTTTACACATCACTTCTAGAATAAAATTTCAAAGCACAAAACATATGTGCAACTACGAAGATGCTTTGCCCACACAATGCTCATTAAGACTTATCAGGGAGTGAAGTAGTGCTTGGGGGACCACATAAGCATTTTTTATAAAAAATTGTATTTTTAGTGATCCGGTGGACAAATTGAAGTGATAAAAAGAAATATGTTTGCACAAGACACTTTACAATTCTTTCCAAGGTGCTCAACCTCACAATGCTCATTAAGACTTATCAGGAGGGTGAGTAGTGCTTGGTGGAGTCATCTTTGACATATTATGAATTGATTTTTTTATTGGGGCCAAAAGTCTCTGAATTCACTTGTTGTTGCAAACATTTATAATTTTGAAATAACACTTCTATGTGTGCAAGAAATTTATTTGTTAGAAGATGGTGTAGGTAATTTAGACATATAACTTAATGTGTTAAAACTATTACACTATGCAATCATGCAAGACTAAGATTATGAGAACATGTAGATTACCAAAATAGTGAGTGTATGAATCATTGATTAACATAAAGCATTACTCATACTTAGAGGCATGTTAGACAATCATACACAATTATCTATAGACTATTTCATTGCACATAATCAGATTAAGGTCAAGGTATGACAAAAACAATGTTTAGAAAATTTGAAATTAAAATTAGACATTGAAGAAAATCCTTGTGAGTATGCCAAAATTAATTTTGACCATTGGAAACAAAATAACAAGATGTTTGCTCTTGTGAAGCTTTATTGTCAAACCATAATTTTGTAAAAAGTTAAAGAAAAACAAATAACAAAAACATATTTTTGATCATTTTGAATTATTTGAATTTTTTTGTTTTTTGGAATAAAAAACAAAATTAATAACAAAATAATTTGAAATCAGACAAAATAAACTGAGAAAAATCAATAGAAAAATACCAGAAATATGCTAGAGAAAGCAGAATTGCAATTTGGTCAAAAAGGCTAATGCCTGGTGTTAACTAGTTAAAGCCCAAACAGTGCACTATTTTTTGAGATTTTTGAAATAAAATTCTTTGGAATAGGTAGTATGTATCTACCTTCTTAGTGTAGAAATTTCAGAGAAGTTGGAAATGAGTAGAAGACTATTTAAGCATGTTTTATTTGTTCAAAAATGGTTTTTATATTTTATTTGGTTTTTATATATTTGTGTAATACAAGATCATTAGAGCTCAAAAATGATAAGGTATGCAAAACACAACATAAGCATGTTCGATCAAACCAAGAATGCATGAATAATATTAAAGAGTGTATGCACAATGTACAACCCCGATATTCGCCAGGCAAGGAAATCGAGCGAGACGGGAGTGACGAGATCTGGGCCTCGCCGAGATCGACTCCCAGCCAATGAGACCCCGGCAGACCACCAGAGTGGGCCAACGCGGTCCTCGCGGGAATCTCGTCAGCAGACCCTCGTCCTCGCGAGAGCTCCTTCAACAGGGTTCTCGCAAAACGACCCTCTGAAGGAAATGCCGCGGGCAGTATTCGCGAGAGCTCCTTCCGCGGGCAAAATCCGCGAGAAGGCCGGCGAGAACTCCAATAGTAGGGCTCTCGTAACCCCGTGCCCATAAATCATTAGGGTCAGCTTACCATTTTACCCTTGGTGGTCTGCCCTTAGCCTCTCCAAACATCGGAGCTTGGCTGTTAGCAGACCCATTTGGGGTGCAGATAGTAAAATCTAGAGGCGGAATCCTGCTATTTGTAGGCCAGATCAGAAAATCTATAAATAGGACCTCAAGGGCACCTTTGGAGAGGACTGCAGCTTCCCTCTCCTTAGGCTTTCTTTGGTTAGCATTTCCAGAGCTCACCAAGGTGCCCAAGTCTCAGCTTTGGCTTGGGAGGGGAAGCGCTCAACGATCTTCCGGGTTAGTGGAGGGACCTCCTTGCTGTGACTAAGGTCTTAGTCGAATTCTTAATCTTCCGTCCACCCTCCTTGAGGGATCAGTAAGGACTAGTCGCCCCTTATTTCGGTGAGGGCCCCGAGCTCCACAGGAGACCGAGAAATCGGTTTCAACATTTTGGTGCGGTGAGCGTGGAGTGTGGCTGGTTCAAGAAAGTTCCAGAGAAGGGTTATGGCGGGAGATGAGGAGCAGGGCGAGGAGTACGACGAGACCCCTCAGGAAGCGATGGCTAGGATGCTCGCGGATTTCAGAAAAGAGGTGCTCGACACCTTGGGGTTCACGGTCACAGCTCTGCGAAGTGAGTTCGCGACCCCGGCACCTCAGGCGACCACTCCCCCAACAGCAGTCGGCGAGAGGGCACCAGGAGGAAGGGCTGGAAAAGAAGTTGCCGTCAGCTTAGGCCAGAGCCAGGAAGGGCGGGTGCTGTTCGCCAGTCCGGCGAGCTCCATCCCGGCGAGCGCGTCACTGGCGAGTGCACGCCAAAAGGAAGCGGCGACTGTCGGGGTGGTTCAGGCGAGCACCGCCCTCGCGAGCACAGTCCCGGCGAGCTCAAGTTTGGCGAGCGAGCTTGGGGGACGAGTGGAGGCGGGAAGAGCGACAGGTGGGGGGAGCCCCTTTTACGAGCTGGTGCTTTCCGCACCCGTCCCTGGGAGATTTGGAGAATGGGACCGGGTATACTACAACGGTCGAGATAACCCTGTCCAACACCTGCAGAGTTTCGAAGACTCGGTCTCCATCACGCCGATGTCAGATGCCTTCAAGTGTCGGCTCTTTGCCGTCACCCTCAAGGAAAAGGCCAGGGACTGGTTCCATCATCTCCCTGCAGGGTCAATCTACTCATTCGAAGATTTGCGCCGGAGTTTCTTGCTGAGGTTCTCGACCTCAAAGAAGAGGAAGAAAGATGTTGATTCCCTCTTCACAGTAAAACAGGGACCCAGGGAGTCGCTGGCTCAGTATGCCGATCGGTTCCAGGAGGAAGTACAGCTCACTCAGGAGATGCCTGGATTTGCACTCCAACTCGCCTTCACGGTCGGGTTGAGAGAGAGTTTCTTTAAGATGGAGTTGAAGAGAAAAGCCCCCGTCTCCTTTGAAGAGCTGATGGAGAGGGTGTCGGAGGAAGTCGCATGTGAGGAAGCCAATCCGGAGCTCACCAGGAGGCTAGCAAAGCTCAGTGAGCCGGAGGTGAGGCAGCAGGAGGTCAGGAGAAGGGAAGAACCCCGGGCCCCGGAGGGGGAATGGAGGCCGCAAGGGGGAGGAGTGCAAGGGCAGGGAAGAGGTTACGGCCCAGGAAGGGGTAACCATGTCAGAGGTCAATGGAGGCCCCCCCAGTTAGGGTGGAGGCAAGGTCCGATGCAAATGCCTCCCCCTCCCCAGCAGGCCATGGCGATTGGACGAGGAAGAGGAAGAGGAAGGGGAAGGGGAGGAGAAGCGGAAACGGCGGCCGCTAGGAGAAGAAGGAATAGGGTGGCAGAGGTCGAGGCAAGGGAAGTGGCGGTGCCGTATTGCATCTTTCATGATGTGGAAGGCCACTCAACGGACACCTGTCCGGAGTTCCTAGAGGTGAAGAGGGGCAGAGCGCCCGCGCCACCACAGCAGCAGCCATTAAGGATCGTGGAGGTGGAACCTCGAGAGGAGGAGGAAAGGTGTGAGGATAGAGCAGATCTGGGGAATAGAGGAGGGATCGGAGTGATCCATGGGGGGGTAGGGGTGGAGGCAACCCGCAAGGCTAGTCTCCATACCATCTACCGCCGGAGCGTAGCGTCAACATCCACCGCTCCACCCCCGGCCGAAAAAATTATTTTCACCCAGAAGGACATGCCGAGCTACGAGGACCCGTTCTGCGACGCGCTGGTCATCCAGACGGCGATCGAGAACTTCACCGTCTCCCAAATCCTAGTGGACAATGGGAGTTCGGTCAATGTCATCTTCAAGAAGGCGTTCGATAAGATGGAGGTGGAGCCTAGAAGGGTGTTGGCCTCAGATGGCCCTCTGTTCGGATTTTCGGGGGAGAGGAAGGAAGTAGAAGGAGGAGTAGGGCTTCATGTGACCCTGGGTGGGCAGTCCCGGAACTGTCGTTTTGTCATAGTGGACGCCCCGAGCAGTTACAGCGCCATCTTCGGACGGCCACTCATCAGCGTGTTCCGCTGTGTCCCTTCCACTTTTCATCAGTGCCTCAAGTTCAACGACGGAGGGGTCCAGGTGCGGAACAGGGGGGATCCCAAGGTGGCAAGACAGTGCTACGTGACGGCTGTCAACACCATCTCCTGGATGGGAGAAGCTGAGGAGTGGGATAGGATGATGGAGGAGGCGGCCGAAGCTGGAAGCATGGAGGTAGCCGAGAAGAAGAGGGAGGGAGATGAAGTCCATGCCCAGGAAGGGGTAGCTGAGGTACCCCGGGCTGAAGGAAAGGAAGAAGAAGAGAAGGCCAAGGAGGGAAGGGCGGAAGAACTGATGGTGGTAGAGAAGGAAGTCGAGGAAGAAACCCAGGCTCCCACTTGTGCCGAAGAGGAAAGGGCTTGGGGAGAGCAGTCCCGGTTGGAGGCTGTGGACGAGGTAGTAGAGCTCGAGGTCACCACCCGGCTGGGGGTGGTGGAAAAAGTCCGGGTCAGCGGAGAACTCAGCCCAGAAGATCAGGCAGAGATTCTGGCTTGCGTACAAAAGAACGTGGACGTCTTCTCTTGGAGCGCCGCGGAAATGCCCGGGATCGACGCGGATGTGGCGTGCCATCGCCTCAACCTCGACCCCGGCGCCTGCCCCATCCGTCAGAAGAGGAGGGCCGTCGCGGACAAGCTAGAAGGGCCCATCCGCGAGGAGGTGGGCAAACTCCTGCAGGCCGGGTTTGTATCGGAGATCCAGTATCCAGGCTGGGTCTCCAACGTCGTTATGGTAAAGAAGGGAGGAGGTAAGTGGCGTATGTGTATCGACTTTTCGCTTCTTAATAAATCATGCCCGAAAGATTGCTACCCCCTGCCCAGAATCGACGCGCTGGTTGACTCAGCCGTTGGTTTTTCTGTAATGTCTTTCTTAGATGCTTTTTCAGGTTACCATCAAATCCGCATGCATCCCCCGGACATCAAGGATGTTTCCTTCATCACGGGGGATGGATGTTATTGCTATAAGATGATGCCCTTCGGACTCAAGAACGCAGGGGCTACGTACAAAAGGATGATGGATAGGGTCTTCCGCGAGCAGAAAGGAAGAAATTTAGAAGTCTATGTTGATGACCTCATGGTGAAGAGCCGAGATCTTGGGACTCACCTCCGAGACCTCGAAGAGACATTTGGGATCCTGCGGCGGTACAAGATGAAACTCAATCCCCTGAAATGTATCTTCGGGGCGAGCCGAGGGAAGTTCCTGGGCCATTTGCTCACCCCCGCAGGAGTGGAACCCAACCCTGACAAAGTTAAAGCGGTGATGGAGTTGGGGTCGCCAAGAAATCCGAAGGAGGTTCAGAGCCTCACAGGGAAATTGGCTGGGCTCAGCAGATTCCTCTCCAAGGCGGGGGAAAAGTGTGCACCTTTTTTCAAAATACTGCGGGGAAACAAGAAGTTTGAATGGACCTCGGAGTGCGAGAAGGCCTTCCAGGCTCTGAAAGAACAGCTCACCCAAACCCCTCTGCTCCAGGGACCGAGGCTAGGAGAGGACCTCTCCCTGTACCTGGGGGTAAGGTCCGAAGCAGTAAGCTCCGTGTTAATCCGGGAGGAAGGGAAGAAACAGTTCCCTATCTACTACGTCAGTCGGGTGCTGAAGAAGGCAGAGCTCCGGTACCCGATTTTGGAAAAGTTGGCCTTCGCATTAGTGGTGTCAGCCCGGAGGCTCCAGCCTTACTTTCAAGCTCATTCAATTAAAGTAGTGACGGATCACCCGCTCCGCAAAATCATAGAAGGGGTGGAGCACTCAGGAAGGTTGGCAAAGTGGTCCGTGGAATTAAGCGAATTCAATATCACATTCATACCCAGGACATCCATCAGGGCTCAAGCGGTGGCAGACTTCATGGCCGACTATGCGGCCGAAGTGGGGGAGCACGAGCCACCTCCCCCAGAAGCATGGAAGATGTTGGTGGACGGAGCGTCGGGAAAATACTCCTATGGAGGGGGAATAGTCCTGGTGAGTCCTCAGGGGACTCGGATTGAGCAAGCCTTAAACATCCATTTCCCAATCACCAACAACCAGGCTGAGTACGAAGCAGTGATAGCGGGCCTTCGGCTGGCCTGAGAACTGGGTGTGCAGGACGTGGAGGTCTCCACGGACTCCATGGTGGTAGCATGCCAGATCAAAGGAGAGTTTGAAGCAAAGGACCCAACCCTCCTACTATACCTGGAAAAGGTTAAGGGGGTCATCGGGCAGTTCCGCATCTTCTCAATCAAGCACGTGCCGAGGGAGGAGAGCACCCAGGCGGACCTCCTAGCCAAGTTCGGTCCCCGAGCGGGGTTGGGGGGGGGGGGGGGGGGGGGGGGGGGGGGGGGGGGGGGGGGGGGGGGGGGGGGGGGGGCGACTTCGGAACTCTTCCGGCCCTCCATCGAGGAAGGAGAATTGATGGAAGTGGATCAACAAGCCTCGTGGATGGATCCGTTCATCACCTTCCTATCCTCCGGGCAGTTCCCTGGAGAGGATGTGGATAAGAGACGCTTCAGGTATAAGTCCGCCTATTACTCTTTGCATGCAGGGGGGCTGTATAGAAAGACCCTCTCGGGACTCCTGGCCCGTTGTGTCTCCGAGGAGGAGGTCCCGAGAGTGCTGGAAGAAATCCACTCCGGGGAGTGCGGTAGTCACTCCGGGAGTCGGACCCTGGAAGGGAGGGTGTTGAGGCAAGGCTACTTCTGGCCCACTCTCAGCAAGGATGCGGCAGAGTTCGCAAGAAAGTGTCCGAAGTTCCAGCTCTACGCTCTGCTCCAACTCCTCCCCGCTCAAAGGCTCCGGACCATCACGACCCCCAGGCCCTTCGCCATATGGGGGTTGGACCTGGTCGGCCCCTTTCCCCAAGCCAGCGGCCAGAGGAAGTTCCTGCTGGTCATGATCGACTACTTCTCCAAGTGGGTAGAGGTGAAAGCACTTGCTAAGGTAACCTCTCAGGTTGTAAGGAATTTTGTGTAGGGAGAAATAATTTGCAGGCATGGACTCCCTCTAGCTATAGTGACGGACAATGGGCCTCAGTTCGTGAGTGAAGAGTTTGTCTGCTTTTGCACTCAGCTCGGCATTGACCTCAGGTTCGCTTCAGTCCACCACCCGAGGAGCAATGGGCAGGTGGAGGCGGCGAACAAGATAATCGTCAACCTGCTAAAAAAGAAAGTGGAAAACCTACGAGGAAGTTGGGTGGAACAACTACCCTCCGTCCTCTGGGCCATGAGGACTACTCCGAATACCGCCACCGGGGAGACTCCATTCAAGCTCTCTCACGGGTCCGAGGCCTTTCTCCCCATAGAGTTTGAGGTGAAGACCCCCTGGGTGATTGCCGCGGGCGAGGGGGATGAAGAGTGGCTGGGAGGTAACAATGCAGAACAGAGGCTATCCTTGGACCTGGTGGAAGAACTCCGAGACTTGGCTACCATCAGACAGGAAGAGGTCAAACGGCGGATGGCTCGATATTTTGACAAACACATCCGGATCAAGCACTTCCAGAAAGGGGACCTAGTCCTGAAGAAGGTCGATGCGGCTGGCAGAGGGGCCGCGGTGGGTAAGCTTAACCCCAACTGGGAGGGCCCATATATCGTGAGCGAGGTGCTCAAGTCGGGGGGGGGGGGTATCATCTCCAGGATGTGGAAGGGGTACCTCTCGACCGAGCTCGGAGTGGGGATGATTTGAAACGATTCTACCCTTGAAAGCTTTATTATGTTGTTTAATCAATATCTTACTTTCATTTGTTATGCTTTTAACTGCTGCTGTGCCGAGGTAACATATGTTGGTGCTAGAATGCCCCAGATCGATTCCGCTCTCGGGCTCTCACTAGAAGGGGGGTTCAGGTTGATCTCTGGAGAGGCTGGCAAGTTTGGATATGTTGGTGCTGGAATGCCCCAGATCGATTCCGCTCCCGGGCTCTCACTAGACGGGGGGTTCAGGTTGATCTCTGGAGAGGCTGGCAAGGTTGGATATGTTGGTGCTGGAATGCCCCAGATCGATTCCGCTCCTGGGCTCTCACTAGTTGGGGGGTTCAGGTTGATCTCTGGAGAGGCTGGCAAGGTTGGATATGTTGGCGCTGGAATGCCCCAGATCGATTCCGCTCCCGGGCTCTCACTAGACGGGGGGTTCAGGTTGATCTCTGGAGAGGCTGGCAAGGTTGGATATGTTGGTGCTGGAATGCCCCAGATCGATTCTGCTCCCGGGCTCTCACTAGACGGGGGGTTCAATTTGATCTCTGGAGAGGCTGGCAAGGTTGGATATGTTGGCGATGGAATGCCCCAGATCGATTCCGCTCCCGGGCTCTCACTAGACGGGGGGTTCAGGTTGATCTCTGGAGAGGCTGGCAAGTTTGGATATGTTGGTGCTGGAATGCCCCAGATCGATTCCGCTCCCGGGCTCTCACTAGACGGGGGGTTCAGGTTGATCTCTGGAGAGGCTGGCAAGGTTGGATATGTTGGTGCTGGAATGCCCCAGATCGATTCCGCTCCCGGGCTCTCACTAGACAGGGGGTTCAGGTTGATCTCTGGAGAGGCTGGCAAGGTTGGATATGTTGGTGCTGGAATGCCCCAGATCGATTCCGCTCCTGGGGTCTCACCTAGGCGGGGGGTTCAGGTTGAGCTCTGGAGAGGCCGGAAGGATAACAGGTCTTTATGCTGGCAAACTCCTTCTCGCTCAGCGGGTCTGCTCGCTCGGCAAGGAGAATTTTCACACCACCCGAGTAGCGAGGATCAACCCTATACGGTCCCAAACACTCGGTCCTCGGCAGAAAGTTTGCCGGCACCGGGTAAGAGCCGATCTCTCGCCAAAAGGAAAAATGCCCCGCGAAACCTAAAGAAAATACGCATATCAAAAGGCGTGATAAGCCTAGGGCAAACGGCGAAAGGCCCGAGCAGCCAAAGCGTCCTACGTGCACCTACCCAATAACGTACGGCGCGAGAAGAACCACCGCGAGAATAACCTCCACGAAAGCGGATAACGAGATAAGCAAGGGCGAGACGTTCGACAAGTGAAAATAACAAAACGAGAAAGGGAAAGCGCAGTGAACTAAACAAAATCTGCATTCTACATTTCATTAGTTGTTACAATCTCCGGCGATCTCGCCGATCAAAAATTACAACACAAAAGGGGGAATAGCGGCGAGATTCAGGAACCGCCCGCAGATCCTTCTTCGTCGTCACTGTCCTTCACTGGCGGAAGAGGGAGGAAGAGCTCCGGGACGATGTCTTCTAGAGTCATGTCGGCCGCATTATCCGCTAAAAGGCCGATCGCCTTCGCCACCGAAAAAATGTAGCGAGCCGACTCTATAGATCCCACGCGGATCTCTTCATCTCGCGCTCGCCGATCTTCTTTTAAAGGGTGAGGCGAGGGGGGAACAGCGGTGCGAGTGAGGTCGCTATTTAGGGCCTTCTGCCCGGCCACCTCGCCCTCCAAATTCTTGATGCGAGCGTTGGCCCTCCCGGCAGACTCGACATCCTGCGAATAAGTTCCGTTAGAGAGGAGAACAGACCAAGGGAAAGAAGGAAGTAGGTCTAGATGACTCACCACCCTGCCCTCCGCGGCAAGTAGCTTCTCCTTCAGCTGCGCATTCTCGGCAAGAACTCCCTGGTAGGACCTCGCGAGCTCCACATTCTGAAGCTCGAGCTGTAAGCAACGCCTCCCCGTCATATGGGCGAGCTCGGCAGAACGCAGCTGGGACCTCGCGCTCTCGTAAGCGAGGGTCCTCGCGGTCTCATCCTTATAAGACCCCGCATCTTCGCGACCATAAAGTGCGAACGAGAAGTCGAAGGCATGACCACTGACGGTCTCCTTCTCCACCCAGGAGGGGAGGATAGAAGAGATGTCCACCCTGTTGGTCTCCGGATTCCAGGTGATGAGGGGCTCGCCAGTCTCGTCCCGACGCCTCTGGCCGAGCCCGAAGTTATAATGATTCACCGGGATGGGGAGGACCGAGGCCCTGACCGCCTCCTGGCAAGGCTCTTCGTCCTCGCCCGCCGAGAGGCTGGTGAGGTCAAACTCGTCAAAGGCAGTCTCGCGAGGATCCTTACCTTTTGACGGAACGAGCGAGGCCGCGCTTTTCTTGCTTTTCTTTTTGGGCGGAAATTTCGGAGGGGCAGCATGACTGCCGGAAGCTCCCGATCTCTTGCGAGAGGAGGGCTCGGCCGGGGTGACATCGCCTCGGCAAGCTTCCGCCCCCATAGTAGCGAGGGCCATAGTGGTGTCAATTTTCCGATTGCTCGCGTAGGGGGGGTGAAGGGGAAGATCTCGCTCGTCTAAAAACGAACAATAATATGGATGAGTATGATATGCTAGCGGACTGAGACAAAGATGTTAGGCGAGATTTTTACCTTCCCCGGCGAAGACAGGAGGTAGCTTGTCTAGGTTGCGGCGGAGGTAGACGACTTCGAAGTTCTTCTTACAGAAGAACTGATGGAGGAGGGCGTCATGGCCGCCGAGGGCGGTGGGCCGGTAAGTGGTCTCGCTGTGTTGAACCGGCGAGAGGGGAATGTTGCCGAAGTTCCCCTTGACGACGACGAACTTCTGGGCCCAGAAGTGGGCCTTGTTGACAGTCTCAACCACCTTCGGGCCCGTGCCCACGAAGTAGGCTATCCCATCTTTGTAGGCTCGGAAGGAGAACAGCTTCCGAAAGACCGGAAGGCTGAACTTGATTCGCTCCTCGCAGAGGTAGGAGGCGAAAGCGGTGACCACCGCTATGGCATTGGGTGTGAGCTGGCCGGGAATCACGCAATAATGCTTGAGCACCTAACAGACGGCGAGAACAGGATTAATCCGCGTGGCGAGCGAGACTAGAGTGGCAAAAAAATAGGAAGTAATCGAGAACTATTACCTGGCGAACTTCGGGCCATAAGGGAAGGCGCAAACCGACCGCGAAATGGGCTGTAGGAATGGCCAGCTTGTCGACCAATGGGTCATTGATCACGTCGTCCTCGCTAGGGTGGCGTGCCTCGAATGGGGGGGGTGACGTAATCAGCGACCGCGCTAAAGTACTCCTCATCAGTCAGGTTGCAGGAAAAAAGCTATGCTCGGCGAAGGCCTTCGCGACCCTTCGCCGACCCTCCGACTCCGCGTCGCCACCCATCAAGAAAACCTGCGAGAAAAGGGAAAAGCACGAGAACAAGAAAGAGCGAGAGCTCTGCAGCAAAAGGGGAAGAAGGTCGAGAATAAATGCGGTGGTTGGCCCAGTCAAGACCACCTATTTATAGCCAAAGCAAAAGGGCGGGAGGAAGTCCAAACTTCGGCGAGCACGAGTATCAACAAATACATCACATCACATACGCTGGCGAGGAAAACCCGCGAGGCTAGCACAAACGACATCCCTGCAGAATACGTTTAGCGAGGACAGAGGGTCCTTGCGAGCACGATGCAACAAAATAAATAAATTTATTGATAACAAGCGAGAAACCATAAAAGATGATACTAATTGTCGGAAGAAATAACAGCCAACAGGAGTGGCGAATATGCGAGTCACAAAACGTGGCGAGACCGTTCAAAGATAACGATTATTGCTCATAATACAACGTCTAACGAGAATCATGGGGGAGCCATTTCCACCGGCCACCACCCCGCGACCCTGACCTCGGCGGTGCCCAAGAATTATAATACTCCTCCGCCAAGCGACCCTCCCGATCCGTGAGGTAGGCGTAGTCCCTCATCCTCGCTATGTGCACCTCCGGCGTCGTGGCGATTTCATCCTGATCGCGGTGTCTCGCTTGCCGGAGCCTCGCGCACTCCTCCATCAGGACCGCGTGCCTATCCTCCGCGGCTTCCCTATCCCGCCTCGCCTGCATATTAAGATCCATCAGCATTCGCCCATGCTTCCTCAAGAGTTCCGCGGCTCGCTGCTTCATCGTTTCCGGATCGCGCGGATCCCCTAAGAATTCCTCCACCTGGTCAGGAAGGGGAGACATCTCATCATCACCTAGCTCGGAATCGGTAGGGGGATTCTCGGCATTGTCTGCAAGATATTAGAAAGATTAGATGACGAGCGCGAGACCACGCAGGGTTTCGGCGAGGCCATAACGCTTACCGAGAGGGCGGAGAGAAGTCGAAGGACGGCCCTAGAACACATTGCCGTAGTGGGGGTAGAGGGATTTGCCCAGGCCAGCAGGATAAGCTGTACTGTTGGTCGGGGGAATCTTTGGCGGTGCGGAGCCACCCGTCTCCTCGCTCGTCAGGAGCTGGAACCCGGGCTTATCTATGATTTTATCTGGAGGAGGCGGAGACGGAGGCCGCGACGACGGGCGGGCCGGGGACTTCAAGGGCGAGACTGTAAGAAAATAGTAACGAAGGTCATATACGGGTTAAAGTACTACGGTATGCGAGATTAAGATCATACCGGTGATATCCTTCCGCGCAAGGTTCAGGTCCGCCTGTGGACTCTTGCGAGACCCCTCAGCGGGTTCTCCAATGTTCTCGTTCAGCAAAGTATCCTGCGAGTGAAAATTAGTGAAGAACAACTTATTGACGTGAATTCGAATAACTCATACCTTCTCAGGGCGGCGATCATCCGGGGAGGAGTCCAGCGTCACGGAGTCATCTCCAGAGAGGCGAACCGCCTTCTTGACTTTTGGCGACTGGGCGGGAGGCGGCCGGTTCATCCAGGCGGGTACCTTGGTCGTGGTAGGTAGCCCGCCGGCTCTCATCGCCCTCAGGCGAGCCTCTGCTTCTTTGGAAATCGGCATCTCCCGGCAGCTAGAACAAGAAAGGAAGGAAAAGAAGCGACGCGCACCAATGGGGGGTCCGGGACGATATTTATAGCCTGCATGGTGGGTCCCACCAAAGATTCCTGACAGGTCATCTGGCGGCGGTCGAATATCAGGGGTTGGACGATTCTTCGCGAGGACATTAGTCTTCGCGAAGAGCGGGGATTGTGTACAACCCCGATATTCGCCACGCAAGGAAATCGAGCGAGACGGGAGTGACGAGATCTGGGCCTCGCCGAGATCGACTCCCAGCCAATGAGACCCCGGCAGACCACCAGAGTGGGCCAACGCGGTCCTCGCGGGAATCTCGTCAGCAGACCCTCGTCCTCGCGAGAGCTCCTTCAGCAGGGTTCTCGCAAAAGGACCCTCCGAAGGAAATGCCGCGGGCAGTATTCGCGAGAGCTCCTTCCGCGGGCAAAATCCGCGAGAAGGCCGGCGAGAACTCCAATAGTAGGGCTCTCGTAACCCCGTGCCCATAAATCATTAGGGTCAGCTTACCATTTTACCCTTGGTGGTCTGCCCTTAGCCTCTCCAAACAGCGAAGCTTGGCTGTTAGCAGACCCATTTGGGGTGCAGATAGTAAAATCTAGAGGCGGAATCCTGCTATTTGCAGGCCAGATCAGAAAATCTATAAATAGGACCTCAAGGGCACCTTTGGAGAGGACTGCAGCTTCCCTCTCCTTAGGCTTTCTTTGGTTAGCATTTCCAGAGCTCTCCAAGGTGCCCAAGTCTCAGCTTTGGCTTGGGAGGGGAAGCGCTCAACGATCTTCCGGGTTAGTGGAGGGACCTCCTTGCTGTGATTAAGGTCCTAGTCGAATTCTTAATCTTCCGTCCATCCTCCTTGAGGGATCAGTAAGGACTAGTCGCCCCTCATTTCGGTGAGGGCCCCGAGCTCCACAGGAGACCGATAAATCGGTTTCAACACACAACATATGATAAAGGTATGTCCTAGATTATAATACCCCAACTTTATGTCAACACACTAGCCCCGTACTAAGTGACAGATGGGTATGAGGAGCTGCACACATTCAGTAGGATGGGGTGTTAATCCCATATGCACACACTAGAGAACGCTCAACCTAGCTCTCTTTCCCCCCACTTCCTCGCAAGGCCCCACTGGAACCCTCCTCAGTTAAGGATAAGACATGACTTAGAGGTTAGGTCTTCTAATGCATACAATCCTACGCCCTCGCTATTGTGAGACATATAATGTGGGTGAATGATCATGGACATCCTAAGCATTTTGTCCTATGCAAACAATTTAAAGTCACATAATTATTTTATCTTTCAATTTTTATACTTTATGATGGACTCATTATGGCATTATTTGATAACTAGTATGAATGATAATATTTATTAGTTGATAATGCTAGTATGATGAGTTCATATTATGCCATAAGAATAATGCATGTCTTTTAAATTGATAAAAATTCAATTTGTAGACCTAGAATTAAGTGATGATTTGATTTGACGTTATTGATATCAAGGTGATTCTAAGGTCTAGATATAGTAAGATACATGCAACCACAATACATAATTTATTCATATAATTATTAAAATCACCAATCATATGTTAGAACCAAAAGGATCTTTTGTAGTTATGTGTAATGTTTGAATTAAAAGATCTTTTGATATTACATAATATAATTATGATCATTAATGTTATCACATAGAAATTTTGATACTCGTAATTAATTATTGTATGTGAAATATATAAAACAATTCATATTCAACCTTTTCAAAATATTAAAGAGAAAGATTGTAAGGTGAATAATGAATACAATGAGAAACAATTTTTTTTGGTTATTTTTGAAAGGTTTTATAAATTTTCTCTTTGGTTTTTGAATATTAAACAAAAACATATACATAAAATTTTCTTGACTTTTAATTTTCATTATTCTATTTTTCTTTAGCATAACATGGTATATCTAGCATAGACATTGATTTCTTCTTATAGTAAGTGATGATGCTAGAATGAAAAATTTAAGGTAATAAGGTGTAAGGTTATGTACAGAATACAAGCATATGATTTGTTGGAAGGGGACACAGGGGCCTGTGAAATAAAATCCGTAGACAAGAAAATTGCCGAAAAAGAAAAACTGATATAACTTCTAAACAGAGTTGAATTTTGGCAATTCTGAGGGTCCAAATGAACTCAAACGAGCGAACCTGGTTTGCCATTGCATAGATCTTCTCATCCTCCTTCGAAAAGTTATTATGGGCAAAAATCGGACAAGCGGATCAAAAGTTATGATTGTTTGAAGTTTGCGTCAAAATCTCGCATATTTTTGTAAATTTAATTTTGGTGTTTGTTTAAAGACATATGATTTTTGCAATTTTTCAATTCCGATATTTTATGATCATGATTAAACATATTAGGGGCTATCACAATGACACAAATATATTAAATGCATAAGCAAAACTTGCGCATTTTGTAAGTTTGGCCTAAGACTCCTAAAATACCTTTTAAATCCATTTCGATAATTATTTCGTTAGGCTTAATAATATCATATGACAAATTTAGAATTTGATTTATGATTATAGGATACTTTTATAGGTAATGGATTTAGAGGGATGAAAAGAAATAAGATAAGTAGATCACTTGAAAAATGATATGACTTTTTATTCATATTTATTCAATTTGTTTTATTAATGAACTTTGGTTTAATATGAGAAAGTCATATCACAAGTTATGTAAAGTAATCATACCATGTTGGTTCAACAAAAAGAAAATAAATAAACAAGGAGAAGTTTTTGCATATCATGAAGTAGAGTAATGATATTTCTTTTGTACTTGATTTCTACTTCATGCGAATGATAGGACACTAACAAATAAGAGATTTCGGTATCCAAAGAGAATTGGGTGAGGCGGTTCCTTTGGGTACCCAAATACATCGTGTTTTCTTTTGAGGAGATATTGATGAATCAGCCCTTTTGAGTGGAATTAGTATTTAATGTTTAGCTTTGGGCCTCCATTCAAATCTTGGTTTAATATTATTTTTATGCATCAATTTTCCATTATGATTGTATTTATTTTGAAGAGTATAATTATAATGATGATTGAAAATATTTTTAATAGGAAATTTATGCAATTCTATTTTTAAGTTGGGAGAAGAATGATTTTGTAAATAATAGTGATTGGGATTTTGATTTACAAAGACTTTGTGTTCCTTACTCCCATTTTTAGGTTTAGTCAAGACATTCATATTCAACTTGTTTTTAGATATTACTTGATATTGTGAATTTATGTATTGTGAATTTTTATTCATAATTTTCATAAGCAAGTTGATTTTTGTTTTTAATTCATCATTCTTGATCTTAAGATTATGTCTAGCTTTATTATACACAATTGGGCTATTTTTAAGAGTGGAAACAATTGAATCAATATGATTTTGATAGTTATTTCTATATTCCTCAAATCTTTCATCCATCTCTTTAATTTCAATTTTATAGTCTTTACACTTAGCACAATCATTTTTCAAGGATGAATTTTCTAAACATAATCTTTCATTTTGCTCTTTTACAAAAATAAACTCCTTTTCAAGTTTTTTGTGTTTTTTCTTTTAATTCGCTATATTCTACACAAGGTGTAATGTTTTCAACTAAGGAGCCATGGGTAGACCTAGATAACTCAAAATTTGATTCTTCATTAACTTTTGCTTTTAAAACTTTATTTTCTAAGCGCAATTTGCAATTAGCATTTTTCAATTTCTTAATTTTGCGCTTAGTAATTTGTAGCAATTGTAATGTAAAAATAGAATTGCAAATAATGAGAGAATTTGATTTCCTTACTTTGCTTTTGGATGAGGGAAGATTTGAACATATTGTTCCTTTGTCTTCTTCATCTTCCTCTTCCAAACAAGAGTTTCCATCATCCTTTTCGCTTGATGAGCATTCTATGGATCCATCATTTGAGTAGCTTTTTTGAATATTTGTGCAAACTTGTATGTTCTCCAATTCTTGTGTTTGTTCCATACCTACAGAAGGAGAATCATAAGTTCTTTCAAGAAAATTCCAAATCTCATAAGCGGTAGGTAAAGTATAAATAAGTTTAAGAATATTTTGGTCTAACGCACAAAATAGGCTATTCATAGATTTTGCATTTAAAAACATTTCGTTTCTATTTAATACGCTAGGTGGTTTTTCAATAGTAATGTTCCAAACATCTATGCCTAAGGACTTGAGAAATTTTTCCATTGATTTTTCCACCTTTTATAATTTTTCCCTTCGAATAAAGGTGGTGCTACTGATTTTTCATTTACAAAAAAATTTTCCCCACTAGTAGAAGCGAGATCATGATCAAGAGACGCCATTATTCTCAATGGTGAAGCCATTTTGGAATAACCTAGCTCTGATACCACTTGTTGGATCTTGAGGCACACTTAGAGGGGGAGGGGGTGAATACGGGTTTTAAAAACTTATGTTATATTTTGAAATATTAGAAAAGATAAGAGATTAATTTAAAGAAGAAATCAAGTAATATAAATGAGAGACATGATTTTATTAACTTGAGATATAAGATTACAAAACTTGATTTCTAATGACGCTAGAAATCGTAGGCGATAAAGTAAAATCTCTTTTTGTTTTCTATACCGACTCGTATCTCCATGAACCGGTTGGCTTTAGTCGGTCTCTCCCCAGATACGGCCTCAAGCCGCTCTAGCCTTCCTATCCCCAGAAAGGCCTCGAGCACCCCCTAGATCTACTCCCTAGACCTAGTCGCCAACATGAGGCGAATTCCTCCCTAAGTCCTACCCAGACCTAGTCACCAACATGAGGCAAATTCAAAAACCGATTACAATGATAAAATACAAAATAGAAATTCAAAACACAAATATGAAACTCTCGATGAGGTAATCTGAAGGAGACGCCGAAGAATTGTTGAAGATCGTTGAAGTTCAAGCTTGCATTCTTCGCGTTGAGTTAGCGTGTTAATCCAAGCCTTCTTCAATTCCTCCTATTGAAATTGAGTGGGAGATGTGTTGGCCTGGAAATACGGCCCTCTCAGAGTTTCTGAAGTGCTGGAGTAGGGCTCTGATCAATCAGTCGTTGGAGAAGACAAAATCATCCAATTTATAGAACATGAGCTAACGCCGGCGTTAAGAGTTAACACCGGGCGTTGACTCAGTATAGAAATAACTTGATGGCTCAGATCTTCAAAATAGGAAGGAGATTCTGTATCTTTGGAAACTTTCATTTTAGGAAACCTTAATGCTGGTGTTGACTCTAACACCGGGCGTTGAGTCAAAACATTCCCAAAATGCTCCTGCAATTACGGCTTCTTCCCCCCATTCATTTTGCATCTTGGCGGGAACAAAAGTTAACACCGATGTTAAGAGTTAATGTCGGGAGTTGAGTCAAATCATTCCTAAATTGCTCCGGCAACCACGACAGCTTCCCTCCATTCATTTTGCATCTTGGCAGGAACAAAAGTTAACGTCGGCATTAAGAGTTAACGTCGGGCGTTAGCTCTCTTCTTTTCTTTTCAGCTTGAGAGCAAGTCCATACCAATAGCATCATCCTAGTGGCTTATCTGTGCAAGCCTGCATGCTAAAAACATAATGGCAAACAAGATCAAATACAAGAATGATTTGTTATTCTCAAATTAAAGGGATGCGGAAAAACTGTGTTCCAACAACAGGATTTAGACCGGGCATAAAAGCTGTAGCCTCCCTGCGGGTCCGGTCGAGGTCGCGATGAGAAACACTCTGTCCGACCCAAACTGAACCCATTTAGGGGAACCCGATCAATACTAGTGCGCCATGTTGGTCCATGATAATTCCTATCCATCAAGCGGTTCATGCCAAAGCCAAGTTCTCTTGAATAATGAATGTTGCTCCATCAAAATTGATTTTAAATAGGTTATCTAGCAAAGGATTCCACTTACAGATGGATCAAAATTGTATGGGTACAAGAGCCTTTTCCTTAGGTGTGATGAAGGCGACATGAAAGTTTGGACTACGTTGTCAGATTGGAAATTGTTGTGTGGAATGATGCAAAAGTGGTGTTGATTGCAGCTTTATTCTCGCTTTCCCAGTGGGATGTTGGCGGTGTGGAGATGGAGGTGTTGGAAATTTTCGTTATGTGGACTTGATTCATTGAGACGTTCCGATAGAGTTGTACTCGAAAAGTACTGTCTATTCGAACTCCTACGAGCATGAGTTAATCTATTCGCTCGAATGGTCAAAGCCTGTGATAAATGGGCAAGAACATCTCGTAATTTCTTATCACGAACTCAGTCTCACCCTTGTCACGAGATTTGTCATAAGTTTTGGCATATATGAAATCCTATTTAGTTTATGATTTTCACATTATTATTTAATTTGGGAGTTAAGAGATTAATTCGCTCATTGTGTAACTCCTAATTGGTTTGTTCTATTAAAATCAAATCTATTTCATGCCAAAATACACTCCCTTTAGTTTTGCCAATGTGAACTAGGACTGACTCCAGAGTGGCCTCCTCCCCTGTTATGGATAGTAATCGGCCTCTCCCTCCTTGATTTTGATGAATCGCCGCATCTTCATCTTTCTGCTTGCCTTAGGAGAGATTAACACCTCTTTTTATTTAGACTTGAAAGAGAAATTGTTGATTCTCCATTGACATCTCGTGGAGATCCTCTCTCTCTCTCTCTCTCTCTCTCTCTCTCTTCTTCATTTTCAGTCTTCTGAGAAGAGCTTTGGGCAACAGGTCAAGAGATCCAAAGGGGGAGGAAACATCTGGGACTGTTTTATGTTTTTTATGTAAATAAGAGCACATAGGAGTCTCCACCTCTGCTGTTCACGTGAAGCATGAAAATTGGATATCTGTTTCCAAATTGGTCTTCCTTCATCTGCATCAATATTGATTACTTTCATCATTTTTCATATTCTTGGAAGCAGGACTGGCAATCTTTCATTTGATAATATCAAGATCCTACAGACCCATCTCTCCATTGTGTGCAAGAGCTTCAGTAATCTGCTTATAGATTAAATTCAGCCAACCATAGTTGGCGTCTGATTTATAATTATCAGTTATTGCCATCACTAGCTTCATTACTCTAAATGTCAGACTTTCTATATTTTATTTCAAATACAAGCAACTTAGATTGATTTATTTTGCAAGCTTTGCTCTTGATTTTAGACACACCTAAATGCAGTGATTCATTGAATTAGATATTCGATGTAATTCAAACAAAGCAAAATATTGTCAGATCTATTCATGTTTAGGAATTGCTTATATTAAATATATTAGATTTGGGTACACACGCATACTTGTACACATGTATTCATGTTTAAACACTGTCAATCATGGTAACTTTACATACATGTCTTCCATTGTAGAGAATTTTGTTTAGACTCTCTAGCATATTAGCTGGTCTTTGAAGCACGAAGCTGATGCTGAAAATGGTATAAATTAATTTTTGCACTTCAGTAAATTTACTGTTCGTTAATATTTAATTCTATTGTTTGTTCTTAAATTAATATGGTTAATTGGAAGATTAATTTTAAATCGTTACTCCAATAGAGATTGATAGTTTTGAATAAGACGATCATGCATTCGTCATAACCACATTCAGTATTGTGTCATCCGTAATTTTTTCGATAACACAATTTTGTGGTGACACACCTTAATTTTATGAACAGTTGGTATCAAAATGAACTTATTCGGTTCTATTAATCTCATTTAGTATTTGGAGTGCGATTAATTTCTAATTGCATTCATAAAGAACACCAAATTAGAAAACTCATATATTTTAAATGAGAAAAATAAATATAGGGAATAATTATAAAGTACATTAATCATATAAATCCCAAATAGACTTCCTGTTCTCATTAAGGCGATTCAGTGCCTACACGTCATTAAGAAGATAACATGAGATTAAGTTTAGAGTAATATTCAGATATCCCGGTGTAAGAGTCTTATAGATTGATAAAAACTTTAGCCGCCAAAGTGGCCTTTTCGAGTTAGTATGTGAGTTTACAGTTTCACATATTTTAGGGAGTTCTTCAAGACTAGTGCACAATCATTCATCCAAAGGTGGTGTTTGCACAATAGGTTCAGACGGATACACATGAACATTTAGATGGTAGTGTCGAGTTCTAGTAATCTATTCGCCCAAAGGTGGTAGGTCTACGAAAAGCTCATACATAACTATTGCTCGTTCTTCTGTGGAGATTTACTAAATGCGTGACGCGTAGTTTACCCAAAGGTCTTACCCGCCAATGTGGTTGGATTCTCCATTTAGTGTGCTATTTAGGGTTTTTAGTCATTGTTGCTCTTTTATCTAAATCATATTTCTTTTCTCTCTTTAATGTGACTTTCGTTATTCATAATAATTTGACGATTATTAAAAACTCATAATTAAGTTCGCACTACAAATGACAAATATAGAAATGGCCATGAATACCGACTAGCATGTAGCTCTTTCAGCGATCAATACTAAAGCTGATAAAGATCACTTTATTGTGTGGATCAAGTCCAATAAGACCTGCTTGTTGACTATGAAGAGTTCTATTTCTGAGCTACATGATGAGATGCAGAAGATTAATGATCTAATTACGTGTTGTCACTAAAAAAGATAAACAAAGGAATATAAAGACTCACACTACACTGCTAGTGTCAAATCTCCTCTTTAAGAAGAAAAAGTTCAAAACTCCTTATATAGCTCGGGATGCACAAACTTTAGAGACCAAGGACGCTAGCAGGAAGAAATCTCTTACATGCTTCTTCTGTAAGAAGAATGAACACGTGAGGTCAGAGTGAATGAAGTTTAAGGCTTGGATAGAAAAACAGAGTTTGACTCCTAAAGAAAACCATTTGGCATTAGTACTTTCTGAATCCAACTTAATTGAAGCCTCATCCAATTTCTAGTGACTTAATTTTGGAACAATGAATCATGTTATTTTCACATTACAAGGATTCATTAGAAAGAGGAAGCCAAGCAAGAATGAGTGTAGACTCATGGTAGGCAACAACACTGAAGTGGAGGTTGAGTTTATATGAGACATTTGTATAGTTCTAGCTTCTAGCTATGAATTATTATTAAGAGACATTTTTCTATATTCCTTCATTTAGGAGGAACTTGATTTCTATTTACCCATTGGATAAACTTAACTATGGTTTTAACATTCATGGTGGTTCCATTGATATTACATTTGAATCACAAGTTATAGGTCAATGTTCATTATCTAGCGGATTATATAGTCTATGTCTAGCTCCTACGAATATTTATGCAACCTCCTTTAATGTAGAACACTTTGCTGATAAAAGACCTTTACTTAAGGAGAAATTATTCATGTTGCGGCATAAACGTTTATGCCATATTTCTAAGGAGAGTGTAGAGAGATTAATTAAGAAAAATATTCTCCCTAATCTTGACTTCAGCGACCAAGAGACACGTGTCGATTGTTGTAGAGGCAATATATCCAAGATTAAGAAAAAGAGAACCACACATAATCTTGATTAATTAGAGGTTATTCATACGGACATTAATGATCCTTATTCAGCTACACTATGTAAGAACACTTACTTTATAACCTTCATAGATGAATACTCCCATTTTGGTTATTTGTACTTAATTAAGGAGAAGTCTTAAACTCTTGACAAGTTCAAGATTTTCAAGACTAAAGTTATGAAACAAATATGAAAAGTCATTAAGATAGTTAGATCTTATAGAGGTGATGAGTATTTTGGTAGACATGATGCCTCCAGGTAACATAAAAGTCTGTTTGTCAGATACTTAGAGAGTTGTGTCATTGTTGCCCAGTACTCCATAATAGGTAATCCTGAGCAGAATGGTGTGGCCGAAAGGAGCAACTGCACCCTTAAGGAAATGATGAGGAGTATGATGTGTAGGACCAATAATTTTGAATTTTTTATGGGGTGAGGAACTTAAGAATACGATGTATATCCTCAATAGAGTACCTTCTAAGTCAGTACCCAAAACACCTTTTAAGTTATAGATTCGTAGGCGACCCAACCTTAATCACTTACGTGTTTAAGGTTGTCCTGCAGAGGTCTAATTTTATAACTCATCAGAGAGTAAGATTTCCCCTAGATCTTGTCGTTGATACTTTATAAGCTACCCAGATCACTCCAAGTGATTTAAGTTGTATTCCCCTTTAGGAGGACCCAGTATTATGGAATCACAAACAACTAAATTTTTAGAATTAGATGTCGTTGACAAACCAAGTTGTTCTCAAACTAATAGTGAGTTCGGGAAGTCGTGCCTATTAATTTAACTGTCTTTAGTTGAGAACCCAACAATGTCTGAGCTCATCATGGAACTGGTAGAGGAAGTGGATTAAGTTTTGCGATCGATTCCAATTGAGATTCCTCCACAAATTCAGATGGATCACCACCTATTGGGAGATCTATTAGGCAGAGGAGGCATGCAATTTCCTCAGACTATAAAGTCAACATAGGCGAGAGTGATTTTGACATTAGTCTTGTAGTTGACCCAGTGATATTTACGAAGGCTATTTCTGGACCTTAAACTGATATGTGATGGGAGGCAATAAAAGATGAGATGAAGTCTATCAAACTGAATAAAGTTTGAGAGTTAGTTGAGTTACCTCAAGGTTGTAAACCCATTGGATCTAAATGAGTGTTTAAGACCAAAAAGAGATCTAAAGGAAAGGTCGAGCGATTTAAAACGAGAGTGGTAGCCAAGCGATTTATATAGAGAGAAAGAGTCAATTATAACGAAACCTTCTCGCCTGTTTCTTCTAAAGAGTCTTTTAGAGTAATAATGACGCTTGTAGCTCATTATGATTTGGAGTTATGCCAGATGAATATAAAGACCACATTCCTGAATGACGATCAAGCCGAAGAAGTCTATATGGTACAGCCTGAGAGTTTCAAGTCCGATCTTATTAACCAACTTGTATGTTTGCTTAACAAGTCTCTTTATGGTCTGAAGCAAACTTCTAGATAGTGATATTTTAAATTCAATGAGGTAGTCACTTCATTTGATTTTGTAGAGAATAAGGTATACTACCGTATATATTTTAGGCATGTGCAAAAGTAACCGAAGAACTGAGAATCAAACCGAAAACGACCTGAACTGGGCGGTTCAGGGCGGTTCTCTACTGGTTTGGTTCGGGCATGGTTCTTAAAAAATAGAACCGACAGTTCGGTTCTCAGGTCCTATGGTTAGGTACCCAAGAACCGACCTGAACCAATTTAAAAAAACATTATAATTTATAATTTAAAAATTATAAAGGTGTGAACTCTGAAGACCAGTGAACATGAACCCTACATATTGCATATTGAGGTATTTCCAAACTTAAATCCTGTGAAATCAACGTGAACCCTAGCCATCCCCATCGCAGTTCTCACTTCGCACCATCATGTTGTGCCTCCTCTTCCTCATCAGGCTTGAGATTGCAGGTGCCGACGCCTCTTCATCGTAGGATCTTGGTCGTAGTTGATGTCATTGTCGACTCCTCTTCCTCGTCAGTTCATTGTTGCATGTATCGTCTCTTGATAAGAGGGTTTATTTGCTTGTGGTGCAGAGTTTTGGATATTTGTCATTACCTTCTTCTCTATAATATTTTTGATGGGGGTTTTAATAGATTGTTGGGATATACAGTTTTGTTTTAAGGTTCCTGGAAGAACCTGCAACATAGCAGATTTCTGCGACATAGCAGTGAAATGTATCATTCCATTATTGCATACTCTTGAAGTTATAATATTCGTTTTAATGGTAATTCCAAGTTATAGTATTTGTTTTTATTGTAATTTTGGTTCTTATTGAGTAGGTTGAGCAACTACATAAAATATTGGATGAAGTCAAAGTTACTACAATAGATCCTGCTAAATAAGAAACTGCTTATGTTGCATTACATAGTGTTGTAAGTCTCTGTATTTGTTATCTGCTATCTATGTTCTTGCATTACTTGGGAGTTGTTGCTGCATAAATCTTTGCTCTGTTTGAAAGAGAATGAAGAATTTTGCTTTTTTTAAGTATTGTGTAAGAGAGCTCTTCTCAAGTGGAATATGAGCTCTATTTAATTCAATAACCATTCTACTTGTTTTATTGAAGTACTGTGTAAGAGAGAAAATAGTTTTCACAAATAGTTTTACATGTTGCATATAACCTAGAACCGAACCAGAACCGAACCAGAACCGAACCAGAACCGAACCGACAATTCCGATTAGATTCTGGTTCTACACTTTAGAACTGTGGATCGGTTCCGGTTCCAAAAATTTTGAACCGAAACTATATGGGTCGGTTCTTGGTTCTGAGTAAAACTGAACCAAACATATTCGAGTTGCAGGCCTAATATATTCCATGATCAGTGAGAGCAGATTCATCTTTTTAAATCTTTATGTAGATGATATCTTACTTGTGAATAGTGATTTGACATTATTGTATGAATGAAAGCAATTTTTGTCAAAACACTTTGATATGAAAGATCTTGGGGAGACGTCTTCTGTTCTAGAGATTGAGATCATTAGAGATAGATCTTACCATACATTAGAACTCTCTCAGAAAGCCTACATAGAATATGTACTTAAGAGATTTGATATACTCCATTGTAAGCGTGGTGATGTACCTGTGATTAAGGGTGGTAAAGTTAGCTTGTCGCATTGCCCCAAGAACGATACAGAGAGAGAAAATACATGAAGGATATACCATAAACTAGTGTGGTAGGCAACTTAATGTATGCCCAAGTTTGTACACGACCGAATATTGTCTTTGCAGTAGGACTTCTAGGAATCTATTAGTCGAACCCAGGACCAGCTCATTGGGTGGTGCCAATAAGATTGTAAGTATTTGAAGGGAACAAAAGATTCTAAGTTGGTCTACCATAAAGTGTAAAACATTAAATTGGTGGGTTATTCAGACTCTGACATTGTCGAATGTGATGATTGTACAACCCTTATTCTCCTAGGGTGGGACCCGATTCAAGCCATATAGATAAAAGGTCAATGTCAAAAGTCAACACAGAAGACAAGAGTCAGAGATTGAAGACAGCTCAGCAAGCAGAGGCAGCAGAAGGCCTAGCGAGCATGTGAGAGAAACCCCCTAATACTCGCCAAGTGGACAACCATAGCGGATACTCGCCAAAGCCAGATGAGATTCCCCTCAATGTCGCGTAGTCGCCGGGCAGGTCTTGGGCTATAAATAGCCCCTTACCCTTTGGTTTTCCTATAAATAGGACCCAAGGGTACTTGGATTGGCACCTTTAGCTGAGCTTCTGAAACACTATTTTTGAAGGTTTGCTCCCCCCCCCCCCTGAAGTTCTTGACTGTCGCCCTCAACTGTCATTCTAATTACTCGCCAAGTTGGTGAATTTATCTTACCCTGCTTGGCCATCTTTGGTTGTGGAGAGGAAGTCTCTTTTGAGCTTCCAGGTACGTGGTGGGGCCTCTCTGCCGTAGTGCCTAGGGTCCTGTTATTGTTCTTCTAGTTCCTTTGTCGTTGTTAGTCGAGCTATCTTGCTAGACTGTTGGGAGAGTAGCCTCCGGCTGCATTGATCGGAATCTTGGGGCTAGGATTTTCCTGGTTTCAACACTTTGGTGCAGTGATCGTGGATCGTAGCAAGAGGAGGAAAGTTTGGTAAGAAAGAGAGATGGTCCCAGAGGGTGACCATGAGGAAGTTGTTGTTAGCTCATCAAGAGGTGGCGAGTTTGTAACCATGGCGGTTTTTGAGATTTTCGCGTAACGCATGAAGGATACCATGCGAGTGGCGCTTCTTCTTCAAGGGGAGGGGACGGTGACCTCGCCCCATCGTGGGGCTCCGTCCGAGGATGGTGGACATCCTCTACGAGCAGGGAAGGATTATATGGAGTAAGAGTCAGAGCGACTAAGGATGCCACAGTTCTACCAGCAGAGATTCCACGATACTCGCCATTATGGCAAGTATGGGGGAGTTGCTCGCCAAGCTGATGATCGACGCCTGTCAGGTGGGAGGAGCTCATTCTGCAATGAGATCCTCTCTGCCCCCGTTCCAGAGGGGTTCAGGGAGCCAGTGATGGCCTATTACTCAAGGAGGGATGATCCGGTCCGACCCCTCCAGTGGTTCGAGGATGTAGTCTCCATATGAATCTTGTCGGACTCCTTCAAGTGTAAGCTCTTAGCAATCACTCTCCGAGGAAAGGCCAGGTACTGGTTCCACCAGTTGGCAGCTAGTTCCATCTACTGCTTTGAAGACCTTCGCCGAGGAGTGACGATGCGATTCACCATGACGAAGAAGAGGAAGAAGGAAGCGACGACCCTATTTTACCATGTGCAACGAGCACGGGAGACGTTAGGGAACTACATCGATTGGTTCAAGCAGGAAGTATTGGACATCCATGAGGTGGATGACTTCACCCTATAGCTTGCCCTAACGTTGGGTCTAAGAGAAGGTCTCTTCAAGCTGGAGATTAGTCGGGATCCCCCCATGTCCTACGAAGAGCTCATCGAGAGGGATAATAAGATTGTGCAGGGGGAGGCCTCTAATTGCGGCTTCCTGGCCAAGCTTACCAAGCTGACCAGGGAGGAGGAAGAAGAGGAGAAGGTCCCCGTGCCTAGGAGATGGGAGGAGCCCAGAAGATACGAAAGGAAGAAGCCAGAGGAGAGGAGAAGATAGAAGCCTAGGAGGGCTGAGCCGAGGAGGCAAGAGGAGAGGAGGCCCATCGTGGCTCCGGAGCGTCGGGAGGAAGAAAGGCATTTTCAAGTCCCCATTAATAGGCCTCCATGGAGGCTAGCAGGTCGGCCGCAGCATCAAGGTTAGGGAAGGGGGCATTCCCCGGAGAGGATGAATTTCAACCAACAAGAAAGGCGTCAAGAGAGAGGAAGGGAGGAATCGATGGTTGTTGCCCATCGTGGCAACAGGCCAGCCTGGAGAGTTCATAGGATGAGGCAGCAGGTGGAGGAGATCCCCCTCTATTGCGAGCTGCAACAGGTAGTAGTCCATGGGACGATGGCTTGTCCAGATTTTTGCGATGCACAGAGAAGGCTAGCTGCTGGATAAGTGGGAGGAGACCCTCAGAGGCCAGAAGCCCCTATCGAGCCATTGGTAGCCAAAGCCGTCGCTCGAAGGAGGAATGAAGATAAAGTCGACAAAGGAGGTTGAGGAGAAGTCGTTCGGGGGATCAAAGGATGAGGAGCAGCTGTAAGAGTGATCCACAGGGAAGCATGGTTGGGAGCTTTTCCGCAAGGGGAGTCTCCATCAGATCTACCGATAGAGCGTCGCCTCAACCTCGCAAGCACTGCCCCCATTGGAGGAGATCACTTTCTCAGAGGAGGACATGTTGGGGAATGAGAATCCCATTCATGATTCCCTCGTGATCCAGGCAGCAGCGGAGGACTTCACTGTCGACCGAATTCTGGTTGATAATGGGAGCTCTGTGAACATTATCTTCATGAAAATGTTCGACGGGCTTAGAGTCGAGGCAGGAAGACTGATGGCCCCGGATGGTCCCCTCTTTGGCTTCTCAGGAGAGAGGAAAGAGTTTGAAGGAGTGGATCTCCTAGTAACCCTCGGTGGCACCTTGCTCAAATGTTCGTTCATCATCGTCGACGCCCCGAGGTGTTACAAAGTGATCTTTGGGAGGCCGCTCATCAACATCTTTAAGGCCGTCCTGTCCTCCTACCATCAGTGCAAGGGAGATGTTCAGGTGAGGATCAGGAGCGATCCAAAAGCCGCCCGTGAGTGCTACCTTAGTGCAGTTAGCACCATTAGCTGGATGGCTGACGCGGAGGAATTGGAGAAAGCACTGAAGTTACCAGCCAGGATGGATGCAGCCGAGGAGGTGGAAGAGATTGAGGTACTCTCTGAAGCAGGAGTGCTTGGATTGCTGAAGATCAGAGGATCGCTAAGGACTGGAGAAAAGATCGAGGTGGTGGCTTGTCTGCAAGAGAATGTTGACATCTTCGCCTAGAGAGCTGCCAAGATGCCAGGGATTGACATGGAGGATGCCTGCCATCGCCTCAATCTAGACCCCACGATCAAGTATGTCCGCCAAAAGAAGAGGTCAATTTGTCATTATGCTGGCCGAGCCTATCAGGGAAGAGGTGAAGAAGCTGCTCGAAGTAGGCTTTGTATCAGAGATCCAGTTCCCAGGCTGGGTCTCGAATGTTGTAATGGTGAAGAAGGTTGGGGGGCAGCTGGAGTATGTGTGTAGATTTTTTGTTGCTGAATAAAAGCTAACGAAAAGATTGTTATACCTTGCCTCGAAATGACACGCTGGTTGATTCAGCAGTCGGTTTTTCTATAAGGAGCTTTCTCGATGCATTTTCAGGATACCACCAGATCCTGATGCATCCCCCCGTCTACCGCAATGTCTCCTTCATCACTGATGATGGCTGCTACAGCTACAAGATGATGCCCTTTGGGCTGAAAAATGCGGGGGCTACCTATCAGCAGATGATGGATCATGTGTTCAAAGAGCATAAGGGGAGGACCTAGAAGTGTACATGGACAACCTCCTAATGAAGAGCAGGAGTGCCCGGGAGCATGTGACCGATCTGGTAGAGACCTTCGCGATTCTCAGAAAGTTTAAAATGAGGCTCAACCCTGTGAAGTGCGTGTTCGGGGCAGGAAGGGGGAAGTTCTTGGGTCATCTTCTCACCCCGGAGGGAGTGAAGCCCAACCCTGACAAGGTTAAGGCAATCCTAGAGATGACCTCGCCAATGACCGTGAAGGAAATGCAAAGGTTGACTAGAAGGCTAGCTGGTCTTAGCCGCTTCCTGTCAAAAGCCGGGGAGAAGTGCTCTCCATTCTTCAAGATGCACAAAAAGAATGAAGGCTTTGAGTGGTCTGGGAATGCGAGAAGGCATTCAAAAGGATGAAGAAGCAGTTGACCCAGAAACCTCTCCTTCAAAGCCTGAGAGAGGGCGAAGACCTGCTCATCTACCTGGGAGTAGGGGCGGAAGCAGTGAGTTCTGTGCTAGTTCGAGAAGAAGGGAAGAAGCAGCTTCCCATCTATTACATTAGCCAAGTACTGAAGAAGGTGGATTTGAGGTACCCCATCATGGAGAAGCTTGCCTTCTCCTTGATGGTGTTGGCACGGAAGCTCCGACCTTATTTTTAAGCTCACTCCATCTGGGTCATGACGGATCACATGTAATGCCCCTGATTTTGTTTAATTATTTTTGCGTAGCCGCTATGACGTAATTTTGGCGTAAGGGCATTACGTCAGCTCATCAGGTTTAGTTTTGGGTCTTAGCTTAGTTAAAGTATGTAATTTAGATCGAGCGTGCAAAACTTCGCGACGTTTCGAGTTAAAGGGATTATTTTGTGTAGTTATTGAGATCTTAGCTTCGGGAAGCTTTATCCCGAGGTTGGCTCATCGGAATTGAATTCTGACTTAGCAGTTGGATTCGTAGCGCCATTTTTCAGTAGGGGTGCGAATTTCGTAGAAATCCGAGGTGATCTAGTCACCCTCGCAGTTTTAAGTGAAAGGGAGTATTATTTAATTAATTAAATATAAAATTAGGTTTTTATTATAAAACCTAAAATTCTCTCCCTATTCTTCTTCTTCTTCATCCTTCGTCGATCCGAACCAGTCGCCGAGCAAGAGGACGAGAGTAGAGCACCGTGGAGCTTCCGGTCGACGATTCTTAGGGTTGTAGTAGTCGGAATCACGTTTGGAGAGTAGATTCGGAAAGCCCTCGGCGAGTTCTTTGTTCTAGTGGTAAGCTTTTCCTGTTTCGTGGAATTTTTGGAGTCAAGGTAGTGACCTAACTCCTCCTTTTGATCCATAAAGTTTCAGGATTTCGTGCTTGAGTGATTCCTGGGCCGATCCATAGCTTTTGGAGCGGAGATCTTTGAGTTTTCGCAAGGTTAAGGCAAGTGGTTATCCCCTCCTTCTCGTTGTTTTCTTAAAGCACTATTTTCTGTGGTTATGTGTTCTTGTTGTGTCTTGGCGTGTGATTTATGGTCGTGTCATTTTGATCTCGAACCCCCCCCCCCCTGGATTCTTTTTTTCCTCCTGCCTTGGATTTCTCGAGAAATCATGGGTTCCTGCCTTGGATTTCTTGAGAAGTCATCGTTTCCTGCCTTGGATTTCTCGAGAAATCATAGGTTCCTGCCTTGGATTTCTCGAGAAGTCATCATTTCCTGACTTGGATTTCTCGAGAAATCATTGTATCCTGCCTTGGATTTCTCGAGAAGTCATCGTTTCCTGCCTTGGATTTCTCGAGAAATCATTGCTTCCTGCTTTTGGATTTCTCGAGAAATCAAGGTTCCTGCCTTGGATTTCTCGAGAAGTCAAGATCTCTGCTTTGGGATTTCTCAAGGAATTTCATCTCCTGCCCTTGTAGCTTCTCGAGAATTCTATTCTATGCCATTTGATCTCTCGAGAACCATTTGTTCTTAGTCTTTGATTTCTCGAGAACTATAGGTTCTTAGCTTCTGATTCCTCAAGAAATGCCCCTTTATCTCATGTGCTTAAGTTGTGCCTCCGATTACTTCTCCTCCTTCTTTGAAATCTCGTACCCGTTGTGGTTAAGATAACTTATGGGTTCTCTTATGAATAGTGTTGGGAAATGTTTACTTTGTTGTGACCCCACCTCTTAGGGTATCTGGTGATAATTCTTTTCGGGCAACATCCCGTATTTTTAATTGAAATTTAATTAATAAGAACCATTGTCTTTAGCCTTACCCGGTAGTCGTGTTTGGGGGACAGTGGGGAATTGTTATGCCTTGCACGGTGGCCATTTTAGGGTTGGTTAGCAGGTTCATCCTGAGGCCACGTGGGCCGTGTTTGGGTGGTAGGGGATAGAGAAACCCCCACCCGTTTTTGGGCTTTGGGTGGCGGAGTATAGTAACCGCACTCGTTTAATTTGAGCTGATCAGTCTCTTTAAATAAATTTTGCAAGATAATTGAACTATGCTTGTTCCTCTATTTGGTATTTGGTGTACTTGGTGCATTGTTTTGTTTTGTGCTTGGAGCTTCCATTTCTGTAAGTGTTGAGCTCGGGTTGGTACCCATTATGCCTTGTTTACCTTGTTTTTCCTTGTTTTCTGCCACTTGTAATTCCCCTGCTAAGGCGTTCTTTGTTTTATTGAATGCCTCAGGTTCTGAGCCGTAGCGGATAGCAGTGTAGCACGGAGTCTTCGGGAGTTTTAGTTGCTGTTTTACCCGCTGCTGCGAGGTAGTTGCTGTTAGTTTACTTCTTGTGTTCAGACATGCTAGTTTGGAACCAATGGGTTAGTGTCAGGTTGTTGATGCCCATTGTGCCCTTTTGATACTTTATAGCTTACTTGCCAGTTAAATGCCACTACTTTTAGATCTTGTGTATCTTGCTCTCTTGGAATGATTTATGTCTAGGTGCATTATAGTTATAAAATGGCTTTTCCTTCATCCTCATTGCATTCTTTTTAACTGAAATCCTTATCTTTAAAGTCGCCTAAAGGTATTTTCCATACTTATACTACGCCTAGATACGTGCATATCATTCACTTTATGTCTTGTCATCACGTGCATTTAGGTCCTTAAGTGAACTAAATCAAGTATTTTCCGCTGCAATTAAATATATTTTCTCGATGGACTAGTTGATCCACGAACTGAGAGACACAGTTCTTACCCCAAAACCTAATAAATGATTTCAAATGATGACCTATCATGTAAACATGTTTTGATTAAATAAGTACTAAGTTTCCGCATGAGCGTCTGCAGTTGTCTCCAGCATGACGTGGCATCATGATGCGTATTTTCTCTTACTCTGATATTCCTAAATTTGGAGAAAATGCGGGTTGTGACAGTTGGTATCAGAGCAAGGTTGTTCGACAAGTCGGTCGAGCAACAAATTCTGATATAGTATCATTGTTTGGTTTCATTGCATACACACACTGATGTGTCATCAGTACGTCTTGGCTGAAGCATGAACACTACACGCATAGCATGATAAGAAGTATACGGGGCATATTATGTAGTATGGGATGCATAATATGTGCTTGTATCTGGATCCACCATAGGTGGCAACATGTGACGGTCATGTAGTATGGGATGCATAACCATCATCACATGGATGCCCATTAGCACGTTTTTCCTTTTTCGTTACATGCAATATTATGTAGTATGGGATGCATAATATTTCATGTGTACGCCACTCATAACATGTATTAAGGCCTTTATTTGAATGCATAGCACAACATACATTACATAGCATTGCATAAGCACACGTGCAAAGCTAAAGACTTATATGATGACACACGTACACCCATGATTTCAAAACGAACACTAGAAAATTCATGCATTCATGACCCTTGCACATGAGTCAAGAGGGATGATGTAGTATCATCCCCAAATTTAGCATAACATCATGAAAATCCAAGAGCAGGGTGGTAATAATGGCAAGTATCTGTGCATGTATGTTCTGAACCAGGCAGAGTAGCTTTAGTGTAAGGTTAAGTTTTGATTATAGGTTTATGCGTTTAAGCAGAAATGGTGCGTAAGCGAGTCTCGACTAGATCGATTCCTCAAACGGAGGGCGAGTCATCCGAAGCGCAGAGTGAAGCTTTGATCGAGAGTCTGCGCCAGAGCAATGAGGCTCTGACAAGGCAAATGGTTGCGATGCAGTCGCAAGTTGAGGCGTTGTTGTCTGCAGGTGCAAGGAAGCAAGCCGCGGTGCAGGCCCCCAAAGTAGAGCAGACCTTACCTACCCCTCCTACTCCCCTGGTACCCCCAGTAGCGATACCGCCGGAAATGAACTTCATTTCGCACTTTCAAAGGTTGGGTCCTCCATCGTATGACGGTCGAGCCGACTTCGTGGCCTTGGACGATTGGCTTATAGCCATTGAGGAGATGTTCTCGTATTTAGGGATCACCGCAGACCAAAGGGTGATGATTGCCGTGTACCAGCTAAAGGGCCTCGCAAAAAGCTAGTGGTTGAGAGAGAAGGATGACCTTACTGGAGGATGTATGTGGGAAACCTTCAAAGGGATGCTGATAAGGAAGTTCCTGCCATCGGTGGAACAAGACTGGTTAATGAATGATTTCCTGCATCTGAAGCAGAGGAAGCTCTCGGTGAGTGAGTATGAAATAGAGTTTTGCAAGTTGAGCAGGTTTGCTCTGGCCTTGGTAGCCTCGGAAGAAGGTAGGGTGAAGAGATTTCTGGGTGGTCTCCGCAGCGACATCCAGCAGCTGGCTAGCGCGTACAGGTCGGAGAAGTACGCCGAGGTAGTATAGGCAGCGCTGAAGGTTGAGGCAATTTATAATGCCAAGAATTGAGGATAAATAATGAAGAAGGGAAAGAGAAAGGCCGGAGAAGAAGGGAATTCTGGTGCAACTGGCTCAGTCTTAAGGAAAGGAGGTGGTGAGGTCTGCAGTTTCTATGGCCTCTCTGGCCATCCGTTTGAAAAGTGTTTCAAGAGGAAAGGAGTTAAAAGCAGCAACGAGTGCTGGCAATTCAGGGTGCTCCGAAGGGAGAGGTGCTCTGCCCGTTGTGCAAGCAGAAGGGGCATGATGTGGCCCAATGTTGGACCAAGGAGAAAGTCTGCTTCTAGTGCGGACAGAATTGGCACATGAAGTTTCAATGCCCGCGAGTTCAACCCCCGTTGCAGCCAGTTCTGCTTCGAGCCTTGCCTCCTCCGCAGCATCAGAATAAAGGAAGAGGAAAGCTGGACATGTTAACCCAGGAGCAAGCGCAGTCTTCGACCCAAGTGATCGCAAGTTAGACCTTAAGAAAATTGTTAAGTCATGAATCCTTTTAGTTTTGTTGTATTAGACTAGTTTCTTTTTTCGCGCTTATAGGAAGATTTAAGGTAAAGAATCATTGGGTGCGTGTTCTTTTCGATTCGGGTGTGATGAGTCCCAAATATATACACATTTATGGACTCATCTGGGCCGATTTTCTAGTCTATGCACTACACTTTAGGCATGTTTTCGCTCATATTTGTTGTTCCATGCTACGTGCACCTCTAGGCCCGTTTTGGTGTTATTTCTTGTTTATCTTCATTATTAGTTTTCATGCATGGTTAAGTGTCACTTTCAGTGGTTTGATTAGTGTTGTATGCTGGAGCAGGAGTCTTGCAGGTGTTCCCGGTACAAATCTGTACAGGAACACTACGCACGATCACTAGTTCTATTGCGCACGACCACTGGTCGTGCGCCACTGATCGTGCGCATCTACCCCCTGAAATCTGAGTTCTGTCTTCCTTATCGCACGACCACCTACGATAGCGAGCACGAACACTGGTCGTGCGCCACTGGTCATGCGTACATTGTATTTTATAATTTTCTTACCTTGCAGACTCCGTCCAGTTAGGCGCACGATCACAGGATGCTAGTGCGCACGACCACTGGTCGTGCGCCAATGACCGTGCGCACTATTTATTCCAGCGCCTATAAATTGACCTGCTCGCGAATTAGGTCGAGAGCTCCGCATTTCCGCCGTCCAGTCCGTCGTTTTCGCCCCTTCCGCAGGTTCTCCGCCCCCTAGGCCTCCTCCATCATCCTTGAGCTCCAAGGAGAGGTTTCTAGCCCAAAGATCGCCAACATCGAGCAAGGAGATCGTGTATCGGAGGAGATTGGATCGTGACACGAAGAAGACGAGCCATTGGGAGGAAGTGACAGCCCTCCTCTACCTCGGACGCAGTTGAAGACCGAGCTTGGATGCGGATTGACAACCCAGCGATTCCAACCGTGAATCTTCGGCAAGGCTTCGGATGTGGTCGACTCCTTTACTACCTTTTTCCTTCCTTATGTTGTTGATTGTATAAACTAGTTCCCTCTATATTTTGATGATGTGTGCTATGAACAATATTGCTTAATGTTTATTTCATTTATTTGGAATCATTTAGTTCATATATGCTTATTGAGGTGCGCCCCCATCTAATTTCCATTCCACCATCGTGTTCGGTGTCGCCCTAGCAATTGCTAGTGGCGTGCTTGTCGAAGAGGTGCTTATGACCCTCACTCCGTTAGCCTACTCGTCCATCCGCCTACCGAAGCGTGGCATCGCGGCCCGTGTAATCCACTCGCCCTTCGAAGCAGCGCGCTCAAGGCCTGCATAGTTCGATTCTGTCTGCCTACTCGTCCATTCGCCCTTGCGACGCAGCGCGCTCAAGTCCTTCCTAGTCTCCATTCTGCCAAGCGAAGCATTGCATAACAGCATTGCATAGGAGTAGTCATAGCATTTTCTCTTTATTTTCCACAATCCAAAATCCCCGTTTCCGCATCCATCCGCTCGAAAGGACTTCAATCTCAAGTCCTTCCTCGATAATAAACTCCACCTTACTGTGTTCCTTTGAGATTCGATACTCGGGGATTACTCCTTGTTTAATATTACTTGAACGATCGGTACACTGCCGTTTCGTGTCGCAGTCGAGCTACCGCCTATAGCGGTGTGCTAAGATTTGCGCCATCAAGTTTTTGGCGTCGTTGCCGGGGAACACAGTCGTGTGAGTTTTCTGGAGAGGGAGAACCTGAGAGAGAAGCCCTTCCAATTGTAAATTGCATTTCTTTGTTTTATTTCTTTTTATTCCATTTTCCTGTTTTAATTAGGTTGCTTTAGTAATTTTTGTTTGGTGTAGTATTTTGCACAATAGCATTTTTATTTTAAATCGTATTATCTTCACACTATGTGGGCACATCTTAATTTCCGTTGTCGTTGGTGTGGAGCTACCTCCCACTTTAGTGATGAATGCCCTACGGAGAATAGTAGGCATAATTCTTATAGCCCAGCATATGGAGCACCGACTTCGTCTGATACTCCATATGGTGCGCGTAAGTCTTATGGCTACTCTGTTGAGCCTTTACCGTCATACTTCTTTTCGGCTTCAGCCCCCGCTGTGCCAAAGAAGACCACAAGGCAGTGCCGGTTTTGTCGGAGCACTGATCATGTCTTGAAGGACTGTGCCGAGTATCTTCGCCAATTGGATGAGGATGACGAGCCGGATATCCGGATCATCCCAACTCCTAACTCTGGCGGCACACCTTCAACATTCGGTTATGTGTCTTTGTCACCTTCACATCTTGAAGGGAATGGCATGGATACGGTCACCGGATGTGCGGCTGATCTATGCACCAACATTGCTGAGCCTATTCTCCATGTGCATCCACCACCCCTAGTGGATTCGATTCTTTGTGAGGAATCAGTGCTTGACATTTATCCAAGCACTATTCCTCCCCCTGTTGTGCATACTACTTTTGTCTCTGACGACGTTGTTGAGGATGTGTCGCGGGATGAGGCTGGCGATTTATGTGTTATGCCTGCTCCTATGGAGGAGGACAACCTTCTAAGTGAAGAGGAGCTTTCCTCAACACCGATGGAGGAAGTCCAAATCTTGGGCATGGCCACTATCGATCCCGCTGAACCTTGCGGCATTGATGACAATGCCAACATTATTTTACTTCCCCAACCTGATGGGAGTGAGACCGGGATCACTCCCCCGATTGATGTTTATTTATGTTCTTCGTCTTCTTTATTTCTTGATCCCCTTCCTTCATCTGAGTCTGTGCAGCTTGAATCTTCATAGGTACTTCAGGAGGACTTGGAGCTTTTTGCTCAAGTCAATGATGAGAGCATCCTCTCATGTGAGGAGGTTTATTCCCCCTCCGTAGAGGAAGCTCCACTCATTTCCTTCGCCTCCTGCTGCCTCCCTGTGGACGATACCTTGCTGGGCAAGGATAGTTTTGGTGAGATGAGTGAGGACCAGGCCTCCTCCTCTTCTTACTTTCTTTTCCCTCTACCTGTGATGGGCAGGTTTTATTTATATTTGGGTAGAGGCGTGACTGTTCTTTCTCCGTATAGGTACCCGCTACCGACATGGATATTGGGCCAGTTACCTGTCCACTTCTCCTTCCATACTCCCATTAGCTAGATATTATAAAGTTTTGAATAAGTCGTGCTGGGATGACAATAACCCGAGTAGTTATCTTAATTTTTCCTGCATTTTCATTTCTTTTCTAATTTTATTTAGTTAATTGCACTTTATTTCAGTTTTCTATTTTCTTTTGTTTTTGCGGAGCCGACCCCTGCAGGTATCCTTCTTCTGGATGGCGGATGTTGTAGCTTCATTTTAGCTTACACGCCAATCTTCTGGTATGCTCATTTCTGAGCATTGGGTACTCTCTTCCCCTAGCTCTTTTCTGAATTTCATAGATATATATTGTGTGTATTATCTAGTTTAAGTCTAGGGGAGAGTAGTTCTGTGTGCCCACGCACGTGCACTATTGCATTTGCATACTAGGAGTATTTTAATTTCAATTATTTAGTTATGTACAATTGCATTGCATACCACTACACCCACTCGAGCGTGCACTTAGCTGTTGGCACGTCTTGAGCCGAACTCATCTCTTTTCGTGTGATTTGGAAAATCACTGTGCTGGCTTAGGATTATGAGGCGGAGTAAAATGTTGACTCCGGCAGTGCTCCTAGTCGAGTGCTCATGTCTCGTTTAGAAAATCGTGTAGATTCAATTTCTTTTTATGCTTTTAGTTTATATTTTTTTCTATTAGCGTAAATATTGTTTACTCTACTCAATTGGTGAATCCGGTGTGAATCAAACGGTAGCATAGGAATGTGTGTAGATGCTCGTTAGCCTCGTATTGCCTGAGTCGGGAGAAAGGATTATCTTTCTCGGTGGCTAGAACTTGCCCCAAGCGATTCTTGAAGCATGGGTATACGGTTAGTCAATTGCGTGAATGTGATATAGGCCATCATTTTGGCCCTGTTGAGCCTTTGTGCCCACTCCTATCGCTTTATCCTCGTTAGCCCAGTTGTGCCTACCCTTTCTTTGATTCAGCCCCACTGTTGTCTCACCAAAGCCTAAATGCCAATCCTAGTCGCACACCCAAATCTGAGCTTTAGCTGTTTATTATTTTCTTGAGTTGGGTTGTTGATTTGGTGATATGTTTGTGAAGATGTGGATGTGTTTTATTGTTCAGTTGCTGAAAATGATAAGAAAAGAAAAGAAGAAAATGAGAGAAAGAAAAGAAGTGAAAAGAAAAGAAAAAAAAAAGATATGAGCTTTAATGAAAAGTCTGTGTAAAAATATATGTTTGGGAGTAGGCGGTGCACACATCCATGTTGTTAAGTCCAAGTCTGGGGGTGTGATGTACCCGTGTGTTTGTGTGGTGAACGAGATTACTTTCTGCATAAGCTTATTTGGGTTTAGTGCTTGAGCCGTCGTTTTTATCTTTGTTTATCCTCACCTAAACCCAAGCCTCATCTAAAACCTAAAGTCCTATTGATTCACGCATTTGAGTCATACCAGTGACGTGGAGAGAGTGCGAACGGGCAAGCTTATGGTCACCGACATTGATGGATTTCAATGGAGTTGTCCCGAGCCCCGACCTTTGGCAATGCTCGCCTCAGTGTTCAGTTTACTTTCTTCCTATATGTGACCTTATGATTCACCGTGATTCAATTTTTGAGTAAATGTAATATAAAAATACGCTCCTAGGAAATTATAAACTAATATGCATAATTAGGAATTTTGTCTACTGTATTTCTACGTGCATGAGCATGCGACTTCGCATGATACCCCGCTTTACAATTTCTATGCCAGCTGTGTATTTTTCTCAGCCGCTTGAGGGATTTGTTTGCTCGGGACGCGCAAACAGGTAAGTCTGGGGGTGTGATGAGTGATGCGTGTCGGCAAGTGCACCGGTCGCGCAAGTAATAAAAATGGGGAAAATCCCCGAGTGTCGGTCTCTTGAGGAACACAGTAAGGTGGAGTTTATTATCGAGGAAGGACTTGAGATCAAAGTCCGGCGGTAGGTGGAATGCGAACGAAAGGGGCTTTGAGGTTTGCAAACAAAAGTAAATACTACGCCTACTCCTATGCAATGCCGCTATGCAATGCTTCGGTCGGCGGGATGGAAACTAGGCAGGCCTTGAGCGCGCTGTGTCGAAAGGGCGGATGGACGTGAAGGCTAACGGGAACGAGCTATGCAGGCCTTGAGCGCGCTGCTTCGTTAGGCGAGTGGAATACGGGCCGCGATGCCACGCTTCGGAGGCCGGATGGGCGAGTAGGCTTACGGATTGAGGGTCGCAAGCACCTCTTCGACAAGCACACCACTAGCAATTGCTAGTGTGGCACCGGACATGGTGGTGGAGCGGAAAATCGATGGGGGCGCACCTCATTAACACAAATGAACAAATTGATTTCATAAACATGAAATAAACAATACTAAACATGATTCATAGTGTTCATCATCAAGATAAAGAGAATACAACAAATATAACCACACAAGTAGAAGAAAAAGGCAAGAAATACGACCGAATCCGGAGTCTCGTTGTAGATTCACGGTAGGAAGCACCGGGTTGTCAATCCGCATCCTAGCTCGGTCCCAACTGCATCCGGGGTAGAGGAGGGCTGTCACACCTCCCAATGGACCCGTCTTCTCCAGCGATTTACCATCCGGTCACGTCTAGTGCGAAAAACTTCTTCCTTGGCGATCAAAATGAGTGTAGAATCTCTTCTTTCAAGCCCTTGGATGATGGAGGAGGCCTAGGGGGTGAAAAACCTCTGGAGATGGCGAAAACGGCGGACTGAAAGGAGTCCAAATGCGTGATCCCGACCTAATTCGCGATCAGGTCATTATATAGGCACTGAATTAAACAGCGCGCACGGTCATTGGCGCACGACCAGTGGTCGTGCGCACTAGAATCCTGTGATCGTGCGCCTGTCTGGGTAGAACCTGCAAGAAACGGAATTTAAAGAAGATAATGTTCGCACGACCAGTCGTGCACGACCGGTGGTCGTGCGCACTGGAGTTGATGGTCGTGCGCACTACAGCAAACAGAACTCGGAAATTAAATGATAAGTGCGCACGAGCAGTGGCGCACGACCGGTGGTCGTGCGCACTGTCGTTGGTGGTCGTGCGCACTGCACCAAACAGAACTCGCGAAAAAGGGTTAAGTGCACACGATCAGTGGAGCACGACCAGTGGTCGTGCGCAATAGAACCGGCGATCGTGCGCAGTGTTCCTGTGCAGAATTGCACCGGGAACACTTGCACGACTCCTATTCCCGCACAACCACATATCTAGCCACTGAAAGTGGCACTTAACAGCACATGAACACTACTAATGACAATAAGCACGAAAATCACACCAAAGTGGGCCTAGATGTGCACCTAGCGTGGATTATCAAATATAAACTATAACAAGGCTAAAGTGCGGAGAATTGACTAAATAACGGCCCGGATGAGTCCATAAATGTGTATATGATCAGGACTCATCACACCCCCAGACTTAACTGTTTGCGCGTCCCGAGCAAACGAATCCGGCGGAGCGTGAAAACGATAATTAACATAGAGAATTACACAAAGGAGTACGGCGCGAAGTAACAACGCATGCGAGTAGAGATTCTAGTAGAAGGAGAGTTTAACTATGCTAACTAATTTACATAAGTATTAAAGCGTAATTAAAGATTTAGTTATACTCAGTTGGTGAATTATGAAGAATTTGACGATCATGCCCGGTATGAAAGTGACGAGACACTGAGGCGGGTGTTGCAAAAGATCGGGGCTTAGGAATAACTCCGCTGAAATCCATCAACGTCGTGAACCATACGCTTGCCCGGTCACACTCTCTCCACGGCGCTAGCAAACTTGCAAATCAAATCAGTAGGGCTTATAGGATTAAAACGGGGCTTAGGTTACGGTATGATATTCAAAGTTAAACACGGCGGCTACGCAACCCAAGTGAGCTAACGGAACGCTGCACCACGCAAGACCAACAACTATGCTCGTGTAACACACCCCCAGACTTATCATGAAAACCAGGTGTGCACACGGCCTACTTCACAAATACCAACAGATTTTCTGTTTTTAGCTCGGGAGGATTTTTTTCAAAATACTCTTTTTTTTTTCTTTTACATATTTTACTTCTTTTATGTAACCTCCGGTTGGTTCAAAAATCAGCAGATGGAAGTTATTTTCCCATCATAACACAATGATTCCACACTCCACACAAGTTTAGAATTATGAGCGCAGTTAAAAACAATTTGGTTGCGGGCGTGGGATAGGCTTCAGGCTTTGGTGGATGAAGAGGAGCTGAACAAAGGATTGGTAGGCACAAAATAGGCTTGCAAAGGTGAATGAAATGGACATGGAATAACAAAGCTCAAACTAGCCAAAGGGCGGCCTACATCATGCTTGACTCAACGAGTCGCTCTCACCCATGCTTCGAGAGTCGCTTGGGGCAAGTTCTTATCCCACGAGAAAGGTAAACCTTCCTCCCGACTCGAGCAACACACGACTAGCAATCGCACACACGCAACACCGGGTTATCGTCAATTTCATGCAAATTCACCACTTGAGTATATTAAATCTAAATTTACGCAGAAATACTAAACATAATTTAGATGCATAAAGAAAATCTAGTTCTACTCACATTCTACCATAGCATGCGAAGTGACTAGAACACTACATGAGTCAACATCGCACTCCAAATAGTAATTCCTACGTTAACAACCTATTTCATATTCCAACCAAGATAGTTTACAACGGAACAACAACAAAAAGATAAGCGCGCACTCAAGTGGGTGAAATGGTGTGTGAAAAATGAAAAACAATGATAATGCTAGGATAAATAAGAATCAACCTTCTAGTATGCGGTGCAACTCATGCACAGTGGGTAACAACAACCGCTCCCCCAGACTTAAGCTAAACGATATATCTAGAAATTTGAAGCTAAAAGAGGGGAGGAAGCGTTACCCCATGCTCAGAAATGAGCATACCAGACGATTGGCGTTTATGATCACGAATAGTCCGCAGCATCCGCACCATCGAACACAAAACCTGCAAGCACAAACTCAAAGCAACAAAAGCAAATACAAAAGCTGAACTAAAAGAAGTTAGAAAAAAGGAAATACGAAACAGGAAATCTGGGTTGTCTCCCAGGAGCGCTTTCATTTAACGTCCTTAAGCTGGACCAAATACCTGTATTAGCATTGTTTATAAAGAGTGCAGGAATTAAAAGAGAAATATTCAGAAGCAGTTCACCACATCAACTAAACACAAATCAGCTAAAAGCGCTCTTATGGTGCGCTTCTCCTGTAGCACGTAGGCGGGAGGTGAAGGCTTTAGGGCCAGCACTGGTATTACCCAATGCTCCCCTAACCTCCGCCATCTTGCCACGAAGAGCGGCAGCACGAGCGTCGCGCAGAAGTTTTTCCTTTTTAAGTTTGGTGACAGTCGGAGACTGCCACCGTTGAAAGTTTTCAGAAGTTTCCGCCTTAGTGGCGGGTGGCGTCACCTCCGGTATCGCGGTGACCACCGGATCGGCCTAGGAGATGGAGCGCTTAGATAGTTTATTACAAGATTCACCACAAGAAGATAAATAATCAGCATCCCTAACTAGATCCAAGTCAACGTTTCCCGAACTGCAGTCTTCCTCCTTCTCGGAGTCGAACTCCTTCCGGAAGTCAACCTCTTCTTCCTCATCTGATTGGAGCTCCTCCTTTCCTCCTTCACTCATTTCTTGATCATGTATCTTTCCTGCACATCTTCGAAATTCATCAGAAATAACGAGAGGGGGAGGAGTGGATGTATCAGCTGTAGCTTCGAGGCGAGTGGGCTGCAGCGCCTTGTTAGGTAGGAGAACACACCCCGTAGCGAAGTCAAGGGTGGCGCCGCTCTCTTTCAAGAACGGCACGCCCAAGATAGGAATGGATTGATTTTCCTGGGGGCCCAACACCTGAAAGTCCGCGACCACAGTCGTCCCCTCAACTATTACTTCCACATTTCTCACTTCCCCCTCAGATTGGATAATAGTGCCGTTAGCGAGAATAAGCGATTTCCTTTCCTCCGTGTTCATCTCAAGTTGTAATTTCGCAACATCTTGTAGTGCAATGACGTTGTGAGAGGAACCGGAATCGCATAAAGCTTTTGTTTCAACCTTATTGATGGCACAAGAAATTACCAGCTCACTCGGTTCAACCTCTACCACATCCCCAAGACTCTTCCCTTGATCAATTGGGTTCTTCTCCGTGTTGCTGGGAAGGGTCCCCTGCGATCGCTCGGTTAGCACTTGGGCCAATTGGCCCAACTGCGTTTCCAGGTTTCGCATGGATGCAGTTTGACTTACCATATTCGAATTAGCTACTTGCATGAATTTCTCCATCATCTCTTCTAGATTACTCTTTTAATGAGTAGGGGGTGCTTGATTATAGTCCGGGTGTGGTGGCCTCGGTTGGCTCCCGGAGGCGTAAGCATCGTTTTGATGCTGTCCCGGTGCCCATCGTTGGCCAGGTGTGTTTGGATTCCACGAGAAGTTCGGGTGACTTCTCGCTCCCGGATTATAAGCATTATTGAAAGGCGCCCCCCTAGGCTGATTTTCTACATAATTAACAGATTCGTTCAAGTTCAAGTGTGCGAAGTCACCTGCCACGTTGTTCCCCGAACACTCATACGCGTGGTGGCCTCCGCCTCCACATCCCTCGCAGGTAATGACAGCAGCAGTCACGGATGGAGAGGGGAGAGAGTCGACCATGAAAAGACCTCGGCCGCTTCTTGGAGCATTTCTCCCTGCAGTCCAGAATGTACTGTGGGAGGCAGTGTCGCGCAGAATTCGAAGGGCTTCTTCAGGAGTGTGGTTCATCAAGGTACCACCCGCCGCAGCATCGATCATTGCCCGATAGTTGGGCTCGATCGCGAAGTAGAACAATTCAACCACATTCCATGGTTGGAGCTCGTGGCCAGGGCAACGGCGAAGGAGATCGTTGAGGCGCTCCCAAGCTTCAGCAAGGGTCTCTTGGTCAAGTTGGCGAAATGTGGCGATCTCCCGCCGCAAGCTTACAATCTTATCCACAGGATGGAATTTAGCAAGGAACTTGGTTGCGAGGGCATCCCAAGTTGCAGCAGTCCCGGGCGGAATGGAGTGAAGCCACACCTTTGCTTTGTCGCGGAGTGAAAAGGGAAACAGTCTGAGCTTGACTGTGTCGTCAGCAATCCCTGCGTAGCGGAAGGTTCCGCAAATATCAGAAAATTCTGCCAGATGCAGATGCGGGTCTTCGCTGACCAGCCCGGAAAATTGAGCGTTGTTCCGGATAATGTTCAAGATTGCTGGCTTAATCTCGAACTGATTATTCATAATGTTTGGCCCGAACCCCGGATACACACTCCCAGCAGTTGGAGTGGTGTAGTCCCTCATCGTGCGGGGTCGAGGCCTAGCTGCCTCCTGCTCAATCCCAGGCTGATGTTCCCCCACGCCGGGCATTCTCGGATCAACATCATTTGGGTCTACCTGATCACCCATGGCCGCTTGTACAGCCGCAGCGCGCCTTCGCGCGCGAGCAGTTCGTTCGATTTCTGGATCAAAAGGTGCGAGTTCACCTGCGACCTGCCTCTGCATGAACTGTCAAAAACAAAAAGAAAAACAAAGAAAATAAAAAACAACTGCTCGTATAACGAAAGTCACAACACAAGATGAAACACGCCTGCATTCCCCGGCAACGGCGCCAAAAACTTGATGCGTGTCGGCAAGTGCACCGGTCGCGCAAGTAATAAAAATGGGGAAAATCCCCGAGTGTCGGTCTCTTGAGGAACACAGTAAGGTGGAGTTTATTATCGAGGAAGGACTTGAGATCAAAGTCCGGCGGTAGGTGGAATGCGAACGAAAGGGGCTTTGAGGTTTGCAAACAAAAGTAAATACTACGCCTACTCCTATGCAATGCCGCTATGCAATGCTTCGGTCGGCGGGATGGAAACTAGGCAGGCCTTGAGCGCGCTGCGTCGAAAGGGCGGATGGACGTGAAGGCTAACGGGAACGAGCTATGCAGGCCTTGAGCGCGCTGCTTCGTTAGGCGAGTGGAATACGGGCCGCGATGCCACGCTTCGGAGGCCGGATGGGCGAGTAGGCTTACGGATTGAGGGTCGCAAGCACCTCTTCGACAAGCACACCACTAGCAATTGCTAGTGTGGCACCGGACATGGTGGTGGAGCGGAAAATCGATGGGGGCGCACCTCATTAACACAAATGAACAAATTGATTTCATAAACATGAAATAAACAATACTAAACATGATTCATAGTGTTCATCATCAAGATAAAGAGAATACAACAAATATAACCACACAAGTAGAAGGAAAAGGCAAGAAATACGACCGAATCCGGAGTCTCGTTGTAGATTCACGGTAGGAAGCACCGGGTTGTCAATCCGCGTCCTAGCTCGGTCCCAACTGCGTCCGGGGTAGAGGAGGGCTGTCACACCTCCCAATGGACCCGTCTTCTCCAGCGATTTACCATCCGGTCACGTCTAGTGCGAAGAACTTCTTCCTTAGCGATCAAAATGAGTGTAGAATCTCTTCTTTCAAGCCCTTGGATGATGGAGGAGGCCTAGGGGGTGAAAAACCTCTGGAGATGGCGAAAACGGCGGACTGAACGGAGTCCAAATGCGTGATCCCGACCTAATTAGCGATCAGGTCATTATATAGGCGCTGAATTAAACAGCGCGCACGGTCATTGGCGCACGACCAGTGGTCGTGCACACTAGAATCCTGTGATCGTGCGCCTGTCTGGGTAGAACCTGCAAGAAACAAAATTTAAAGAAGATAATGTTCGCACGACCAGTCGCACACGACCGGTGGTCGTGCGCACTGGAGTTGATGTTCGTGTGCACTACAGCAAACAGAACTCGGAAATTAAATGATAAGTGCGCACGAGCAGTGGCGCACGACCGGTGGTCGTGCGCACTGTCGTTGGTGGTCGTGCGCACTGCACCAAAAAGAACTCGCGAAAAAGGGTTAAGTGCACACGATCAGTGGCACACGACCAGTGGTCGTGCGCAATAGAACCGGCGATCGTGCGCAGTGTTCCTGTGCAGAATTGCACCGGGAACACTTGCACGACTCCTATTCCCGCACAACCACAGATCTAGTCACTGAAAGTGGCACTTAACAGCACATGAACACTACTAATGACAATAAGCACGAAAATCACACCAAAGTGGGCCTACATGTGCACCTAGCGTGGATTATCAAATATAAACTATAACAAGGCTAAAGTGCGGAGAATTGACTAAATAACGGCCCGGATGAGTCCATAAATGTGTATATGATCAGGACTCATCAATGAGTCCCAAATATATACACATTTATGGACTCATCTAGGCCGATTTTCTAGTCTATGCACTACACTTTAGGCATGTTTTTGCTCATATTTGTTGTTCCATGCTACGTGCACCTCTAGGCCCGTTTTGGTGTTATTTCTTGTTTATCTTCATTATTAGTTTTCATGCATGGTTAAGTGTCACTTTTAGTGGTTTGATTAGTGTTGTATGCTGGAGCAGGAGTCGTGCAGGTGTTCCCGGTACAAATCTGTACAGGAACACTGCGCACGATCACTGGTTCTATTGCGCACGACCACTGATCGTGCGCACCTACCCCCTGAAATCTGAGTTCTGTCTTCCTAATCGCACGACCACCTACGCTAGCGCGCACGACCACTGGTCGTGCGCCACTAGTCGTGCGTACATTGTATTTCATAATTTTCTTACCTTGCAGGCTCCATCCAGTTAGGCGCACGATCACAGGATGCTAGTGCGCACGACCACTGGTCGTGCGCCAATGACCGTGCGCACTGTTTATTCCAGCGCCTATAAATTGACCTGCTCGCGAATTAGGTCGAGAGCTCCGCATTTCCGCAGTCCAGTCCGCCATTTTCGCCCCTTCCGCAGGTTCTCCGCCCCCCTAGGCCTCCTCCATCATCCTTGAGCTCCAAGGAGAGGTTTCTAGCCCAAAGATCGCCAACATCGAGCAAGGAGATCGTGTATCGGAGGAGATTGGATCGTGACACGAAGAAGACGAGCTATTGGGAGGAAGTGACAGCCCTCCTCTACCTCGGACGCAGTTGAAGACCGAGCTTGGACGCGGATTGACAACCCAGCGATTCCAACCGTGAATCTTCGGCAAGGCTTCGGATGTGGTCGACTCCTTTACTCTCTTTTTCCTACCTTATGTTGTTGATTGTATAAACTAGTTCCCTCTATATTTTGATGATGTGTGCTATGAACAATATTGCTTAATGTTTATTTCATTTATTTGGAATCATTTAGTTCATATGTGCTTATTGAGGTGCACCCCCATCTAATTTCCATTCCACCATCGTGTTCGGTGTCGCCCTAGCAATTGCTAGTGGCGTGCTTGTCGAAGAGGTGCTTACGACCCTCACTCCGTTAGCCTACTCGTCCATCCGCCTACCAAAGCGTGGCATCGCGACCCGTGTAATCCACTCGCCCTTCGAAGCAGCGCGCTCAAGGCCTGCATAGTTCGATTCCGTCTGCCTACTCGTCCATCCGCCCTTGCGACGCAGCGCGCTCAAGGCCTGCCTAGTCTCCATTCCGCCAAGCGAAGCATTGCATAGCGGCATTGCATAGGAGTAGTCATAGCATTTTCTCTTTATTTGCCACAATCAAAAATCTCCGTTTCCGCATCCATCCTCTCGAAAGGACTTCAATCTCAAGTCCTTCCTCGATAATAAACTCCACCTTACTGTGTTCCTTTGAGATTCGATACTCGGGGATTACTCCTCGTTTTATATTACTTGAACTATCGGTACACTGCCGTTTCGTGTCGCAGTCGAGCTACCGCCTATATCGGTGTGCTAAGATTTGCGCCATCAGGGTGCTACCCATTCATTCGTGGCAAGGACTTTCGTCGAGCGTCCCCGTTTGACCCCTGAGCTGGGCAATGATTTGTTCCTCGTTAAGTTCCCTTCTGGTGATTTGGTATCCTCGAACTAGTGCATCTGAAGTTGCCCTGTTCTCTTAGGAGATTTCTTGGCTGTTGCTGATCTCAAGGTGTTGGACATAGAAGAATCCGACGTGATTTTGGGTATGGATTGGTTGTCCAGTTATGATGTTGTCATCCGATGCAAGGAAAAGCGTCTGGACTTTATGATGGACAATGGTTATCCCATGAACATTTTTGGATCTCCAAGCCAGAGTTCCCCGATAATTTCTGCGGTATGTGTTCAGAAACTGTTAAATTCTGGTTGCTTAGCTTACCTTATTTCGGTGTTAGAAACTGTTAGTGGTTCGCAGTGTATCGAGGGTATTCCGGTGGTGTGAGAGTTTCCTGATGTCTTCCCTGTTAATCTCCCCGGTCTTCCACCTGATAGAGATGTGGAGTTCATTATTGATCTTGAGCCTGGTACTCGTCCTATCGCTAAGGCACCGTACCGCATGGCCTAGCGTGAGCTAGAAGAGTTGCTGACTCAGTTAGATGAGCTATTGTAGTGTGGATTCATTAGACCAAGTTCTTCGCCCTGGGGTGCTCCAGTGTTGTTTGTGAAAAAGAAGGATGATTATATGAGGTTGTGCATAGACTATAGGGAGTTAAACAAGGTGACCATCAAGAACAGATATTCGTTGCTGAGGATAGATGATCTATTTGATCAGTTGCGTGGTAGTTCGGTGTTTTTAAAGATTGACCTTCAATCAAGCTACCATCAGTTGAGGATCCGTGAGTCGGACGTCCCTCAAACTGCCTTTCGTTCCCATTATGGTCATTTTGAGTTTCTAGTTATGTCTTTTGGTTTGACGAATGCACCCTCTGCTGTTTATGGACTAGAGTATGCTCCTGTGTTGGCCTTGCCGATCGAAGGACCAGAGTATGCTGTTTATGTGGACGCATCTCACATTGGACTAGAGTGTGTCTTGATGCAAGAAGGAAAGCTGATTGCTTATGGTTCTAGACAATTGAAAGTTTATGAAAAGAATTACACTACGCATGACTTAGAATTTGCTGTAGTGGTTTATGCTTTAAAGCTTTGGAGACATCTGTTATATGGAGTGTCATGCAAGATTTTCACGGATCACAAGAATCTGAAGTATGTCTTTACCCAGAAAGAGCTGAATTTGCGCCAGCGTAGGTGGTTGGAGTATGTTGAGGATTATGAAGTTGATATCCTGTATCATCTGGGTAAGGCTAATGTGGTGGTCGATGCCCTGAGCAGAAAGATCACGCAAATCTTCAATCTTTCCATGCAGTCCTTAGTAGAGGAGTTTATGCATATGGATATCTCAGTCAGTAGTAGTACCGCACCATCGAGTCTTGAAGTTGAAGAGCCTTCTTGGATTACCCTTACAAGACTGCATCAGAAGGAAGATCCTGACTTACAGCATCTTCGGAGTAGGAATGAGAAAGGGGAACTGTCAGACTTTTCAATCGATGATAAAGATACCCTGATGTATCGAGGTAGATATTGCATTCCCGCATCGGAAGATATTCGAGCAAAGATCTATAGTGAAGCGCATGACTCAAGTGTTTCCTATCATACTGGTTCCACGAAAAAATACAAAGACCCAAAGCAGATCGTTTGGTGGTCAGGTATGAAGAATGATATAGCTAGATATGTTTCTGAATGTTTTACCTGCCAGCGCGTTAAGGACGATCATAAAAGGCCTGAAGGTAAACTGAACCCTTTGGATATTCCAAGCTCGAAGTGGGAGAGTATTTCAATGGACTTCATTACTGGTTTACCGAGATCTCCCGGAGGACACAATTCAGTGTGGGTCATAGTCGACCGTTTGACAAAGTGTGCTCACTTTGTGCCTTTTAAGATCGGCTACTCTATGGAGAAAATAGCAGAACTTTACTTGAAAGAAGTCATCAGATTGCATGGTGTGCATGTGAGCATTGTGTCGGATCGGGATTCCAGATATATGTCTCACTTCTGTATGAGTTTGCAGGGAGCTTTGGGTACTGGCCTTAGATACTCTACCGCTTACCACCCTCAGACCAATGGTCGGATGGAGAGAGTGAATCAAATTTTGGAAGATATGATCAGATGCTATATTTTGGATCATGGAGGAGCTTGGGATAAGCGTCTTGGGTTGATAGAATTTGCCTACAATAACAGTTATCAGGAAAGCTTGCAAATGGCCCCCTTTGAGGCTCTATATGGGAGGCATTGTCGAACTCCCTTGTTTTGGGCCGAGGTTGGTGAGAGTCCGTTGTTAAGCCCAGAGGCTTTGGAATCGATGAGCGTTGTCGTGACTCATATCTGCGAGAAGATTCGTATTGCTCAGGAGCGGTATGAGAAGTATGCCAATCGGAGAAGGGTGGATCTAGAGTTTGTCGTCGGAGACTTAGTGTTATTGAAAGTTTATCTGATGCCGGGCATTAAGAGATTTGGAAGGAACCACAAGTTGGATCCCTGGTATGTGGGACCTTTCTAGATGGTTGAACGCATCGGAGCGTCACCTTATAGATTGGATTTGCCTGCTTCCTCCCTAATGTTCACAATGTGCTTCATGTGAGCCAGCTGAGGAAGTGTTTGCGTAGTGGTTGGCTTGTTCTTGATTCAGTGCCCGTATTGCAGCCCAATCTTTCGTATGTTGAAGAGCCTGTCCGAATCTTGGAGACTCAGGAGCGTGTGTTGCGGAGAAAGACGATCCCGATGGTTAAGGTTCTTTGGAAGAATCGGGGTGTCGAAAGTGCAACATGGGAGCTGGAGTCTGCTATGAGAGAGACTCATCCTAAGCCTCTTCTCTTAGATTTCGGGTTAATCTTCTGTCAGGTAACCTTTGGATTTGATTCTGTATCTTTCTTGATCTTTGGATTTCAAGTTTCATGATGAAACTTCTTTTTAGGGGGAGTGACTGTAATTCCCCTAATTTTTGTTAATTAATTTTGTGTAGCCATTGTGATGTAATTTTGGCGTAAGGGCGTTATGTCAGCTAGTCAGGTTTAGTTTTGGGTCTTAGCTTAGTTAAAGTATGTAATTTAGATCGAGCGTGCAAAACTTCGCGACGTTTCAAGTTAAAGGGATTATTTTGTGTAGTTATTGAGATCTTAGCTTCAGCAAGCTTTATCCCGAGGTTGGTTCGTCGAAATTGAATTCTGACTTCATCGTTGGATTCGTAGCGCCATTTTTCAGTTGGGGTGCGAATTTCGTAGAAATCCGAGGTGATCTAGTCACCCTCGCAGTTTTAAGTGAAAGGGAGTATTATTTAATTTATTAAATATAAAATTAGGTTTTTATTATAAAACCTAAAATTCTCTCCCTATTCTTCTTCTTCTTCCTTTGTCGATCCGAGCTAGCCGGCGAGCGAGAGAGGGAGAGCGAAGCGTCGTGGAGCTTCCGACCGACGATTCCTAGGGCTGTAGTAGTTGGAATCGGGTTTGGAGAGTAGATTTGGAAAGCTCTCGGCGAGATCTTCGTTCTAATGGTAAGCTTTTCCCGTTTTGTGGAATTTTTGGAGTCAAGGTAGTGACCTAACTCCTCCTTTTGATCCGTAAAATTTTAGGATATCATGCTTGACTGATTCCTGGGCCGATCCATAGCTTTTGGAGCGGAAATCTTTGAGTTTTTGCAAGGTTAAGGCAAGTGGCTATCCCCTCCTTCTCGTTGTTTTCTAAAAGCACTGTTTTCTGTAGTTATGTGTTCTTGCTGTGTCTTGGCGTGTGATTTATGGTCGTGTCATTTTGACCTCGACCCCCCCCCCCCCCCCCCCCCCCTTGGATTCTTTTTTTCCTCCTGCCTTGGATTTCTCGAGAAATCATGGGTTCCTGCCTTGGATTTCTCGAGAAGTCATCGCTTCCTACCTTGGATTTCTCGAGAAATCATGGGTTCCAGCCTTGGATTTCTCAAGAAGTCGTCGTTTCCTGCCTTGGATTTCTTGAGAAATCATTGTATCTGTTGAAACCGATTTCTCGGTCTCTTGTGGAGCTCGGTCCCTCAATGAGTTGAGGGGCAGCTAGCCCTTACCGGTCCCTCGGAAGAGGTGGGCAGATAACTCGGACAAAGAACAAAGACCCTAGTCTTAGCGAGGAGGTCCCTCCACTAACCCGGAAGATCGTTGAGCGCTTCCCCTCCCAAGCCAAAGCTAAGACTCGGGCACCTTGGAGAGCTAGAGAGCCCAAACCAAAGCGACCTAAGGAGAGAAGAAGGCTCAAAGATTTTGAACCGGTCTCCTCCAAGGTGCCCTTTAAGGTCTATTTATAGATTTTAGTTTTGTGGTCTGTCAATAGCTAAATCCCGCTGTCCATTCTTACTATACGCACACCGGATTGGTCTGCTAGCAACCAAACCCCGCTGTTCAGAGGAGCTAGCCGCAGACCACCGGGAATTTCTCTACAAGCCCTTGTTGGGCGAACCGGCTCACCCTTGCACCTTCCCTGCGAGCGGAGCTCGCGAACTCCTGGGTTAGCCGTGCCTTCTTTGGGCGGGCTCGCCGGCACTACCTCGGCGAACCCCAAAATTGCTATCCGCACATACTCTAGGCGGGCGAGCCTGTCTTACCTTGGCAAGCCCCAGAATTGCTATCCGCACATACTCTAGGCGGGCTCGCCTGTCTTACCTCGGCTTGCCCCAAGGCGGGCTCGCTTGTCTTACCTCGGCGAGCCCCAGGGCGGGCTCGCCTGTCTTACCTCGGCGAGCCCTAGAATTGCTATCCGCACATACTCTAGGCGGGCTCGCCTGTCTTACCTTGGCGAGCCCCAGAATTGCTATCCGCACATACTCTAGGCGGGCTCGCCTGTCCTGGCTCGTCCGCTTCTAGAGTCTCCCGCCTTTCCTTGGCTCGCCTCACCGGGGTTCGCCCATCTTGGCTAGTTTTCTTGGGTGTGAGCCGTCTGACTCTTCCTGGCGAACATCGGGGTTGTACAGTATCCTGCCTTGGATTTCTCGAGAAGTCATCATTTCCTACCTTGGATTTCTCGAGAAATCATTGTATCCTGCCTTGGATTTCTCGAGAAGTCATCGTTTCCTGCCTTGGATTTCTCGAGAAATCATTGCTTCCTGCTTTTGGATTTCTCGAGAAATCAAGGTTCCTGCCTTGGATTTCTCGAGAAATCAAGGTCTCTGCTTTGGGATTTCTCGAGGAATTTCATCTCCTGCCCTTGGGGCTTCTCGAGAATTCTATTCTCTGCCATTTGATCTCTCGAGAACCATTTGTTCTTAGTCTTTGATTTCTCGAGAACTATAGGTTCTTAGCTTTTGATTCCTCAAGAAATGCCCCTTTATCTCATGTGCTTAAGTTGTGCCTCCGATTACTTCTCCTCCTTCTTTGAAATCTCGTACCCGTTGTGGTTAAGATAACTTATGGGTTCTCTTATGAATAGTGTTGGGAAATATTTACTTTCTTGTGACCCTACCTCTTAGGGTATCTGGTGATTATTCTTTTCGGGCAACATCCCGTATTTTTAATTGAAATTTAATTAATAAGAACCATTGTCTTTAGCCTTACCCGGTAGTCATGTTTGGGGGACAGTGGGGAATTGTTATGCCTTGCACGGTGGCCATTTTAGGGGTGGCTAGCAGGTTCATCCTGATGCCCCGTGGGCCGTGTTTGGGTGGTAGGGGATAGAGAAACCCCCACCCGTTTTTGGGCTTTGGGTGGCGGAGTATAGTAACCACCCTCGTTTAATTTGAGCTGATCAGTCTCTTTAAATAAATTTCGCAAGATAATTGAACTATGCTTGTTCCTCTATTTGGTATTTGGTGCACTTGGTGCATTGTTTTGTTCTATGCTTGGAGCTTCCATTTCTGTAAGTGTTGGGCTTGGGTTGGTACCCATTATGCCTTGTTTACCTTATTTTTCCTTGTTTTCTGCCACTTATAATTCCCCTGCTAAGGCGTTCTTTGTTTTATTGAATGCCTCAGGTTCTGAGCCGTAGCGGATAGTAGTGTAGCACGGAGTCTTCGGGAGTTTTAGTTGCTGTTTTACTCGCTGCTGCGAGGTAGTTGCTGTTAGTTTACTTCTTGTGTTAAGACATGCTAGTTTGGAGCCAATGGGTTAGTGTCAGGTTGTTGATGCCCATTGTGCCCTTTTGATACTTTATAGCTTACTTGCCAGTTAAATGCCACTACTTTTAGATCTTGTGTATCTTGCTCTCTTGGAATGATTTATGTCTAGGTGCATTATAGTTATAAAATGGCTTTTCCTTCATCCTCATTGCATTCTTTTTAACTGAAATCCTTATCTTTAAAGTCGCCTAAAGGTATTTTCCATACTAATACTACGCCTAGATACGTGCATATCATTCACTTTATGTCTTGTCATCACGTGCATTTAGGTCCTTAAGTGAACTAAATCAAGTATTTTCCGCTGCAATTACATATATTTTCTCGATGGACTAGTTGATCCACGAACTGAGAGACACAGTTCTTACCCCAAACCCTAATAAATGATTTCAAATGATGACCTATCATGTAAACATGTTTTGATTAAATAAGTACTAAGTTTCCGCATGAGCGTCTGCAGTTGTCTCCTGCATGACGTGGCATCATGATGCGTATTTTCTCTTACTCCGATATTCCTAAATTCGGAGAAAATGCGGGTTGTGACAGTTGGTATCAGAGCTAGGTTGTTCGACAAGTCGGTCGAGCAACAAATTCTGATATAGTATCGTTGTTTGGTTTCATTGCATACACACACCGATGTGTCATCAGTACGTCTTGGCTGAAGCATGAACACTACACTCATAGCATGATAAGATGTATACGGGGCATATTATGTAGTATGGGATGCATAATATGTGCTTGTATATAGATCCACCATAGGTGGCAACATGTGACGGTCATGTAGTATGGGATGCATAACCATCATCACATGGATGCCCATTAGCACGTTTTTTCCTTTTTCGTTACATGCAATATTATGTAGTATGGGATGCATAATATTTCATGTGTACGCCGCTCATAACATGTATTAAGGCCTTTATTTGAATGCATAGCACAACATACATTACATAGCATTGCATAAGCACACGTGCAAAGCTAAAGACTTATATGATGACACACGTACACCCATGATTTCAAAACGAACACTAGAAAATTCATGCATTCATGACCCTTGCACATGAGTCAAGAGGGATGATGTAGTATCATCCCCAAATTTAGCATAGCATCATGAAAATCCCAGAGCAGGGTGGTAATAATGGCAAGTATCTGTGCATGTAGGTTCTGAACCAGGCAGAGTAGCTTTAGTGTAAGGTTAAGTTTTGATTATAGGTTTATGCGTTTAAGAAGAAATGGTGCGTAAGCGAGTCGCGACTAGATCGATTCCTCAAAAGGAGGGCGAGTCGTCCGAAGCGCAGAGTGAAGCTTTGATCGAGAGTCTGCGCCAGAGCAATGAGGCTCTAACATGGCAAATGGTTGCGATGCAGTCGCAAGTTGAGGCGTTGTTGTCTGCAGGTGCAAGGAAGCAAGCCGCGGTGCAGGCCCCCAAAGTAGAGCAGACCTTACCTACCCCTCCTACTCCCCTGGTACCCCCAGTAGCGATACCGCCGGAAATGAACTTCATTTCGCACTTTCAAAGGTTGGGTCCTCCATCGTATGACGGTCGAGCCGACTTCGTGGCCTTGGACGATTGGCTTATAGCCATTGAGGAGATGTTCTCGTATTCAGGGATCACCGCAGACCAAAGGGTGATGATTGTCGTGTACCAGCTAAAGGGCCTCGCAAAGAGCTGGTGGTTGAGAGAGAAGGAAGACCTTACTGGAGGATGTTTGTGGGAAACCTTCAAAGGGATGCTGATAAGGAAGTTCCTGCCGTCGGTGGAACAAGACTGGTTAATGAATGATTTCCTGCATCTGAAACAGAGAAAGCTCTCGGTGAGTGAGTATGAAATAGAGTTTTGCAAGTTGAGCAGGTTTGCTCTGGCCTTGGTAGCCTCGGAAAAAGGTAGGGTGAAGAGATTTCTGGGTGGTCTCCGCAGCGACATCCAGCAGCTGGCTAGCGCGTACAGGTCGGAGAAGTACGCCGAGGTAGTAGAGGCAGCGCTGAAGGTTGAGGCAATTGATAATGCCAAGAATTGAGGATCAATAATGAAGAAGGGAAAGAGAAAGGCCGGAGAAGAAGGGAATTCTGGTGCATCTGGCTCAGTCTTAAGGAAAGGAGGTGGTGAGGTCTGCAGTTTCTATGGCCGCTCTGGCCATCCGTTTGAAAAGTGTTTCAAGAGGAAAGGAGTTAAAAGCAGCAGCGAGTGCTGGCAATTCAGGGTGCTCCGAAAGGAGAGGTGCTCTGCCCATTGTGCAAGTAGAAGGGGCATGATGTGGCCCAGTGTTGGACCAAGGAGAAAGTCTGCTTCTAGTGCGGACAGAATTGGCACATGAAGTTTCAATGCCAGTGAGTTCAACCCCCGTTGCAGCCAGTTCTGCTTCGAGCCTTACCGCCTCCGCAGCATCAGAATAAAGGAAGAGGAAAGCTGAACATGTTAACCCAGGAGCAAGCGCAGTCTTCGACCCAAGTGATCGCAGGTTAGACCTTAAGCCAGTTGTTAAGTCATGAATCCTTTTAGTTTTGTTGTATTAGACTAGTTTCTTTTTTCGCGCTTATAGGGAGATTTAAGGTAAAGAATCATTGGGTGCGTGTTCTTTTCGATTCGGGTGCTACCCATTCATTCGTGGCAAGGACTTTCGTCGAGCGTCCCCATTTGACCCCTGAGTTGGGCAATGATTCGTTCCTCGTTAAGTTCCCTTCTGGTGATTTGGTATCCTCGAACTAGTGCGTCCGAAGTTGCCCCGTTCTCTTAGGAGATTTCTTGGCTATTGCTGATCTCAAGGTGTTGGACATAGAAGACTTCGACGTGATTTTGGATATGGATTGGTTGTCCAGTTATGATGTTGTCATCCGATGCAAGGAAAAGCATATAGACTTTATGATGGACAATGGTTATCCCATGAGCATTTTTGGATCTCCATGCCAGAGTTCCCCGATAATTTCTGCGGTATGTGTTCAGAAACTGTTAAATTCTGGTTGCTTAGCTTACCTTATTTTGGTGTTAGAAACTGTTAGTGGTTCGTCGTGTATCGAGGGTATTCCGGTGGTGCGAGAGTTTCCTGATGTCTTCCCTGTTAGTCTCCCGGGTCTTCCACCTGATAGAGATGTGGAGTTCGTTATTGATCTTGAGCCTGGTACTCGTCCTATCGATAAGGCACCGTACTGCATGGCCCAGCGTGAGTTAGAAGAGTTGCTGACTCAGTTAGATGAGCTATTGCAGTGTGGATTCATTAGACCAAGTTCTTCGCCCTGGGGTGCTCCAGTGTTGTTTGTGAAAAAGAAGGATGATTATATGAGGTTGTGCATAGACTATAGGGAGTTAAACAAGGTGACCATCAAGAACAGATATTCATTGCCGAGGATAGATAATCTATTTGATCAGTTGAGTGGTAGTTCGGTGTTTTCAAAGATTGACCATCGATCAGGCTACCATCAGTTGAGGATCCGTGAGTCGGACGTCCCTCGAACTGCATTTCGTTCCCATTATGGTCATTTTGAGTTTCTAGTTATGTCTTTTGGTTTGACGAATGCACCCTATGCTGTTTATGGACTAGAGTATGCTCCTGTGTTGGCCTTGCTGATCGAAGGACTAGAGTATGATGTTTATGTGGACGCATCCCACATTGGACTAGAGTGTGTCTTGATGCAAGAAGGAAAGGTGATTGCTTATGGGTCTAGACAATTGAAAGTTTATGAAAAGAATTACACTACGCATGACTTAGAATTTGCTGCAGTGATTTATGCATTAAAGCTTTGGAGACATCTATTATATGGAGTGTCATGCAAGATTTTCACGGATCACAAGAGTCTGAAGTATGTCTTTACCCAGAAAGAGCTGAATTTGCGCCAGCGTAGGTGGTTGGAGTATGTTGAGGATTATGAAGTTGATATCCTGTATCATCCGGGTAAGGCTAATGTGGTGGCCGATGCCCTGAGCAGAAAGATCACGCAAATCTTCAATCTTTCTGTGCAGTCCTTAGTATAGGAGTTTATGCTGATGGATATCTCAGTCGGTAGTAGTACCGCACCATCGAGTCTTGAAGCTGAAGAGCCTTCTTGGATTACCCTTACAAGACTGCATCAGAAGGAAGATCCTGACTTGCAGCATCTTTGGAGTAGGACTAAGAAAGGGGAACTGTCAGACTTTTCAATCGATGATAAAGATACCCTGATGTATCGAGGTAGATATTGCATTCCCGCATCGGAAGATATTCGAGCAAAGATCTGTAGTGAAGCGCATGACTCAAGTGTTTCCTATCATACTGGTTCCACGAAAATGTACAAAGACCTAAAGCAGATCGTTTGGTGGTCAGGTATGAAGAATGATATAGCCAGATATGTTTCTGAATGTTTTACCTGCCAGCGCGTTAAGGAAGATCATAAGAGGCCTGAAGGTAAACTGAACCCTTTGGATATTCCAAGCTCAAAGTGGGAGAGTATTTCAATGGACTTCATTACTGGTTTACCGAGATCTCCCGGAGGACACAATTCAGTGTGGGTCAAAGTCGACCATTTGACAAAGTGTGCTCACTTTGTGCCTTTTAAGATCGGCTACTCTATGGAGAAAATAGCAGAACTTTACTTGAAAGAAGTCATCAGATTGCATGGTGTGCATGTGAGCATTGTGTAGGATCGGGATTCCAGATATATGTCTCACTTCTGGAGGAGTTTGCAGGGAGCTTTGGGTACTGGCCTTAGATACTCTACCGCTTACCACCCTCAGACCAATGGTCGGATGGAGAGAGTGAATCAAATTTTGGAAGATATGATCAGATGCTATATTTTGAATCATGGAGGAGCTTGGGATAAGCGTCTTGGGTTGATGGAATTTGCCTTTAATAAAAGTTATCAGGAAAGCTTGCAAATGGCCCCCTTTGAGGCTCTATATGGGAGGCATTGTCGAACTCCCTTATTTTGGGCCGAGGTTGGTGAGAGTCCGTTGTTAAGCCCAGAGGCTTTGGAAGAGATGAGCGTTGCCGTGACTCATATCCGCGAGAAGCTTCGTATTGCTCAGGAGAGGTATGAGAAGTATGCCAATCGGAGAAGAGTGGATCTAGAGTTTGCCGTCGGAGACTTAGTGTTATTGAAAGTTTCTCCGATGCCGGGCATTAAGAGATTTGGAAGGAACCACAAGTTGGATCCCTGGTATGTGGGACCTTTCTAGATTGTTGAACGCATCGGAGCGTCAGCTTATAGATTGGATTTGCCTGCTTCCTCCCTAATGTTCACAATGTGCTTCATGTGAGCCAGCTGAGGAAGTGTTTGCGTAGTGGTTGGCTTGTTCTTGATTCAGTGCCCGTATTGCAGCCCAATCTTTCGTATGTTGAAGAGCCTGTCCGAATATTTGAGACTCAGGAGCGTGTGTTGCGGAGAAAGACGATCCCGATGGTTAAGGTTCTTTGGAAGAATCAGGGTGTCGAAAGCGCAACATGGGAGCTGGAGTCTGCCATGAGAGAGACTCATCCTAGCCTCTTCTATTATATTTCGGGTTAATCTTCTGTCAGGTAACCTTTGGATTTGATTCTGTATCTTTCTTGATCTTTGGATTTCAAGTTTCAGGATGAAACTTCTTTTTAGGGGGAGTGACTGTAATTCCCCTAATTTTCGTTAATAAATTTTGCGTAGCCGCTGTGATGTAATTTTGGCATAAGGGCGTTACGTCAGCTCATCAGGTTTAGTTTTGGGTCTTAGGTTAGTTAAAGTATGTAATTTTGATCGAGCGTGCAAAACTTCGCGACGTTTCGAGTTAAAGGGATTATTTTGTGTAGTTATTGAGATCTTAGCTTCAGCAAACTTTATCCCGAGGTTGGTCGTCGAAATTGAATTCTGACTTCGTCGTTGGATTCGTAGCGCCATTTTTCAGTTGGGGTGCGAATTTCGTAGAAATCCGAGGTGATCTAGTCACCCTCGCAGTTTTAAGTGAAAGGGAGTATTATTTAATTAATTAAATATAAAATTAGGTTTTTATAATAAAACCTAAAATTCTCTCCCTATTCTTCTTCTTCTTCCTTCGTCGATCCGAGATAGCCGGCAAGCGAGAGAGCGAGAGCGAAGCGTCGTGGAAAGCTCTCGGCGAGATCTTCGTTCTAATGGTAAGCTTTTCCCGTTTTGTGGAATTTTTGGAGTCAAGGTAGTGACCTAACTCCTTTTGATCCGTAAAATTTAGGATATCATGCTTGAGTGATTCCTGGGCCGATCCATAGCTTTTAGAGCGGAGATCTTCGAGTTTTTGCAAGGTTAAGGCAAGTGGCTATCCCCTCCTTCTCGTTGTTTTCTTAAAGCACTGTTTTCTGTATTTATGTGTTCTTGCTGTGTCTTGGCGTGTGATTTATGGTCGTTGCATTTTGATCTCGACCCCCCCCCACCCCCCCCCCCCCCCCCCCCTTGGATTCTTTTTTTCCTCCTGCCTTGGATTTCTCGAGAAATCATGTGTTCCTGCCTTGGATTTCTCGAGAAGTCATCGCTTCCTGCCTTGGATTTCTCGAGAAATCATGTGTTCCTGCCTTAGATTTCTCAAGAAGTCGTCGTTTCCCGCCTTGGATTTCTTGAGAAATCATTGTATCTGTTGAAACCGATTTCTCAGTCTCTTGTGGAGCTCGGGGCCCTCAACGAGTTGAGGGGCAGCTAGCCCTTACCGGTCCCTCGGAATAGGTGGGCAGATAACTCGGACAAAGAACAAAGACCCTAGTCTTAGCGAGGAGGTCCCTCCACTAACCCGGAAGATCGTTGAGCTCTTCCCCTCCCAAGCCAAAGCTAAGACTCGGGCACCTTGGAGAGATAGAGAGCCCAAACCAAAGCGACCTAAGGATAGAAGAAGGCTCAAAGATTTTGAACCGGTCTCCTCCAAGGTGCCCTTTAAGGTCTATTTATAGATTTTAGTTTTGTGGTCTGTCAATAGCTAAATCCCGCTGTCCATTCTTACTATACGCACACCGGATTGGTCTGCTAACAGCCAAACCCCGTTGTTCAGAGGAGCTAGCCACAGACCACCGGGAATTTCTCTACAAGACCTTGTTGGGCGAACCGGCTCACCCTTGCACCTTCCCTGCGAGCGGAGCTCGCGAACTCCTGGGTTAGCCATGCCTTCTTTGGGCGGGCTCGCCGGCACTACCTCGGCGAACCCCAGAATTGCTATCCGCACATACTCTAGGCGGGCTAGCCTGTCTTACCTTGGCGAGCCCCAGAATTGCTATCCGCACATACTCTAGGCGGGCTCGCCTGTCTTACCTCGGCGAGCCCCAGGGCGGGCTCGCCTGTCTTACCTCGGCGAGCCCCAGAATTGCTATCCGCACATACTCTAGGCGGGCTCGCCTGTCTAACTTGGCGAGCCCCAAAATTTCTATCCGCACATACTCTAGGCGGGCTCGCCTGTCCCGGCTCGTCCGCTTGTAGAGTCTCCCGCCTTTCCTTGGCTCGCCTCACCGGGGTTCGCCCATCTTGGCTCGCTTTCTTAGGTGTGAGCCGTCTGACTCTTCCTGGCGAACATCGGGGTTGTACACAATCCCCGCTCTTCGCGAGGTTGTCCTAAGCTCGCGAAGAAACTTCTAACCCCTGGTGTTCGCCGATTCTGCTGACGTGGCGGGAATCTTTTGGTGGGTCCCATGCCCAAAACTATAAATACCGTCCACCTTGGCTAGTGATCAAGCCTTTCCTTCTCCCTCTTCCTCGCTGAAAACACTCTTCCTTCAGAATGTCTTCCAAGCAGAGCGCGCGGGATCGACTGAAGGCTTCTAGGGAGATGGCGAAGGCCCAGGCCGCCGAGCGCAACGCCTGGATGTTCAACCCTGCCACCTCCCCTTCTCCCCAGGCCAAGAAAGCCAAGATGGTTAGGAGGTCGCAGGGGGAGGACGTGTCGTCACCTCCTGCCTCGCCCCCGCTGCCGAATACCGGGCTCGCGCAACAGGTATTCTTCGTCTAAATTCTTTATATCGACTCCCTACTTAAACCTTTTCTTCTCACAGAATCCTCCACCTGAGGAACGCATGGCGGGTCTTACGCTGACCTCTTCTCGTGCCCCGTCCCCAGCGAGGCTGGGATCGCTAGTTTCTGGGGTTGGGACCTCAACCCAACAGGCGCCTCTCTCATAACCCCATAAGAGATAAGTACCTTCTTCCTTTATTCCCGCTCATGTCTCTTTGCGATATCCATGCTCTTATGGCTTATGCAGACACCCCACCGCCGAGCCCTGAGAAGAGGGGCTCCACACCGGCGCGCTCGCCGATTCTGCCTAAGGCTAACGCGGAGACCCCGGGCTTCGGCATTGTTGGCAGGCGAAGCCCAGGCGGCTCGCTTCTCGACGGCGCCCAGGTCGCGGAGAGGGTGGTGTATCCCCCTGGTCTGGGGAAACCCAACGTTCGAGGGTTTCGCGAAAACTTCAAGGGTCGGTCGGAGTCCTCTCGCAAACAACGTCGCAAGCCCTCCTTCTCCCAAGGTTAGTACATCTGTGCGGGCTCACTTTCTCGCTCGTCCCCTGATCCTACTAACTGTTCCTTTGCAGAAATTTCAGAAGCCACGCCTGAGTCAGAGCACGGGTGGGTGGAGATGTCACCGCCGCCCTCGCCGAGCCAGATCGATGACTTCTTGGGCGACCCGGGCGACCCCGCGCGGATGAAGAGATGGGTGTCTGAGGTGCTTAAGAAGCATGGTATGATGCTGCGCGAGTTGGAGGAGCGGTATGACGCAGACCGGGCTTCCTACAACGAGAGATTCGCTGCCATGGAGGACGTGAATGCGCGATTCCTCGCCGAGGCGGGGCCGGTGACTCGCGCAGACGCTACCTCACCCGGTGTGCACATCTCGCGGGGTGAGGACCAAGCACACCTGATCCTGCACGAGCTCAAAGTACTTCGCGAATACCACAATCCGAGAGTGCCGCCGCGCGCGGGGAAGCGAGGCCGGGGTCGCTGGAAATGGCTTCCTTACCCCTGAGCCTGCCGTGGATTTATTCCTGCTGTCCCCTTGTTTTCATTTCTCTCATGATGTTTATGCTGAACGATACCTATGGTGTGGTAATATTTGCGAGTCCATCGTGACTCGCCTTTTATCATTTTTTATCTCGCCCTTTATTTATCTGTGATGCGCCTGTGACTTATTCTGCATGTTCGCCGTGTTTGATATGATTGTCCTCGTGGAGCGCTCACGAACTTCTGGGCGACGTCGCGCCCAAGCCTCCTTCCCTCATGGGCCGTCTTCAGGCGGGGCTCAATTACCGCGCAGTGGCGAGCCCGGGCTCGCAAGGCTGTAGTCTTGTCGAGTAAAAATCTACTTTATTTTCGCTATCCGCACTCCCTACGCTTCGAATCCTGTGCCCATCCTATTTTCCTATAAATAGTTCGGATTCACTTTTCCATCCACTGCATTTATTTCCCAAATCCTCTCGCCTCTACGCTCATTTCTGTTCTCGCAAGCTCGTGCTCGCGTTCGCTACTTGCAGGTTTCTTCTTCCCGGCTCGCTGCGAACAAATCCTTCAATGGGAGCAGATGGCGAGAGCGAGGGGCGAGCCAGATGCGCCCCAGCATTCCAAGCTCACGACTTCTTCTGTGCGAACCTCGCTGTGGAGGAATACAAATATGCCATGGATCGCTATCTCCCGGAGGGTTATTCGGCTCGCTGTCCAAGCGAGAAGGCTACACTGAACGATACTGAGGCCGACGAGCTCGCGATCCCCACCGCTCACTTTGAGAATGGGTTGCGACTCCCCTTATGGCCTTAAATTCGTCAGGTACTTCGCTTAGCCCTCTCGCCGCTCCCTGTTCTCTCTCGCAACTTTTTCATTTTCTTTGTTCCTTGCAGGTGCTGCGGTACTATGGGGTGCTGCCGAGCCAGCTGACCCCGAATGCGATCGCGGACGTGGTGGCGTTCGCTAGCTATATGCGGGAGGAGAGGATCGATTTCAGCCTCCTCGCCTTCCACAAAGTGTTCTCTTTCCGCTCCTTCTAGGACGGGACCAATTATTTTGCGAGCCAGCATGTCACCGTCTGCGATACGGTGAACAAGAGTCACTACTGGACTCAGAAGTTCATCTTGGTGAAGGGACCCTTCGACAACCTCCATTTCACTCCTCTTCAACGGGACGACGCCACCTATCGCCCTCCGAGCTCGCTGAGCGGCGCCGACGCAAATCTCTTCCACTACCTTTCCGGGAAAAACTTCGAGGTCACCCACCTGAGGCGCAACGTCGACTCGCTACCCGCGGTTCCTCAAGGGGAAGGTATGGCTTGCTTTCGCCCTACATTTTTCCTTCTTCGCTTTGTCTAACGCTCTTATTCTACAGGCGAGCGTGACGACCCCGTCAATCCTCCACACGCGCAAGGCACCACACTTACGGCGGACACGCTTGCGACCGCGGCGGCAGAGGCTTGCCACGATCTCCCTACCACTGGGTCCGGCAAGAAGCGACCTCCGTCTGCAAGCCAGCCCGGCTCGCAATCCTCTTCCAAGAAGTCGAAGGGGAAGACCCTTGTTGTTAAAGACAAGTGCCCGGTCGTTGATCTGAGCGAGAACGACGGCTCGCCCCCTTCCCCTGCGAAACAGCCGGACCCCTTGGCGAGCCGGGGAGCTGGGAGCTCTTCCGCAACCCCCCAACCCAAGGGTCACAAGAACTTCGGCCTAGGCGAGAAGGTTTCTGATTCCCTCGGCAAGCCCCTGCTCGCTTGGGATCCTGATGCCAACAGGATTTCCTGCTCCACCCTTCAACCCTCCTGGGTGGAGCTTGGTAAGGCCGGGGAGGAGGCGTTCTCTATCGCCTTCGGCTTATACAGCCGCGAGGACGCCGCCGCCCATAAAGAGATGGGGCCAAGGCAACTGGTCTACGAAGACATGCGAGCTCAGTTTCGCTCGACGGAGGTCGCACATAATGGCGGGGCGTCGTTACCTGCAGGCGGACAGGGATATCCGCGCACATAGGGAGGAGCTTAAGAAAGCTCGCGATGAGATCAAAGGCCTTAAGGAGAGAGAGGCGGCGTCGGAAAGCCTTCTTGTCGGGATGCACGGCAAGATGGTAAGCGACCCTGGGCCCCCTCTCTTTGCTGTTCGCGACCCCCGGTCTTCACCTAACTTATTTGGTATTAACTTTCAGGATGCCGACACAGCAACCAAACTTCTCGCTCGCAACGGCGAGCTAGAGCTGGAGAATACCATGTTGAAGGCTCGGGTGGACGAGCTGATTCGCAGCGTGCTACCCCCTTCTCCTGGGCGAGCCGGGTCTCAACAGAGGGTTCCCGAGAGCGAAGACCAGAGGCGGCGAGATGCACAAGAGGTCGCCAACCTCGTCTTCACGACTCTCAAGAACGCGGGTCTCCTAGCCGAAGACGCGATGGAGTTCACAGCCGAAGACGTCTGCCCGGATCTCTTTGACTTGGCGCCATGGTTGGGGGCTCGCAAGGATGGCGAGGGCCCCCCAGAATCCTTAGCCTCCCTTCTTTTCTCTTTCCTTCGAATGTATATTATTCTTTTTGAGCTGGCGAGATCGCCGCCGAACATAGAAGAATCTTGGGGAATGAAAGTTATGATTTTTTGTTAGTATTTGTGAGCATGCTCGCGTTTATTTTTCTCTTGCGTTAGATCTTTTTCTTTTGAACTCCTATCTCATGACTAGTTGTTACGCGGTAGTGCTCCCGGGGGGCTCGCGAATGCACGTGTCTGGGCTCGCCTCGCCGAGTAACTCCTTCTATGAATTTTGCGAGCCCGTACTGTCGCCGCCCACGGATAATGCCTGGCGAACCCGACCTTGACAACCTCAGACATTTGGCATCCTGCGAACCAAGCTCCCTGGCTTTAGCACCTCATCCAGCTACCTTAGGCCTTACCAGCCTCAACCCTTTCAATTTTGCGAACCAACATATCCAACCTTGCCAGCCTCTCCAGAGATCAACCTGAACCCCCCGTCTAGGTGAGAGCCCGGGAGCGGAATCGATCGGGGGCATTCCAGCACCAAAATATCCAACCTTGCCAGCCTCTCCATAGATCAACCTGAACCCCCCGTCTAGGTGAGAGCCCAGGAGCGGAATCGATCTAGGGCATTCCAGCACCAACATATCCAACCTTGCCAGCCTCTCCAGAGATCAACCTGAACCCCCCGTCTAGGTGAGAGCCCGGGAGCGGAATCGATCTGGGGCATTCCAGCACCAACATATCCAACCTTGCTAGCCTCTCCAGAGATCAACCTGAACCCCCCGTCTAGGTGAGAGCCCGGGAGCGGAATCGATCTGGGGCATTCCAGCACCAACATGTCCAACCTTGCCAGCCTCTCCAGAGATCAACCTGAACCCCCCGTCTAGGTGAGAGCCCGGGAGCGGAATCGATCTGGGGCATTCCAGCACCAACATATCCAACCTTTCCAGCCTCTCCAGAGATCAACCTGAACCCCCCGTCTAGGTGAGAGCCCAGGAACGGAATCGATCTGGGGCATTCCTGCACCAACATATCCAACCTTGCCAGCCTCTCTAGAGATCAACCTGAACCCCCCGTCTAGGTGAGAGCCCAGGAGCGGAATCGATCTAGGGCATTCCAGCACCAACATGTCCAACCTTGCCAGCCTCTCCAGAGATCAACCTGAACCCCCCGTCTAGGTGAGAGCCCGGGAGCGGAATCGATCTGGGGCATTCCAGCACCAACATATCCAACCTTGCCAGCCGCTCCAGAGAACAACCTGAACCCCTCGTCTAGGTGAGAGCCCGGGAGCGTAATCGATCTGGGGCATTCCAGCACCAACATGTCCAACCTTGCCAGCCTCTCCAGAGATCAACCTGAACCCCCCGTCTAGGTGAGAGCCCGGGAGCGGAATCGATCTGGGGCATTCCAGCACCAACATGTCCAACCTTCGTCACCCCGGCATGGCAGTAGTTATAAGCATCACAAAAAGGAGTAAGACATTCAGTAAACAATATAATAAAGCTTTCAAGGGTAAAATCGTTTCAAATCGTCCCCACTCCTGGCTCGGTCGAGGGGCACCCCTTCCACATCCTGGAGGTGATACCCCCCGACTTGAGCACCTCGCTTACAATATATGGACCCTCCCAGTTGGGGTTAAGCTTACCCACCGCGGCCCCTCTGCCGGCTGCATCGACCTTCTTCAGGACTAGGTCTCCTTTCTGAAAGTGCTTTATCCGGATATGTTTGTCAAAATATCGAGCCATCCGCTGCTTGACCTCTTCCTACCTGATGGTGGCCAAGTCCCGGAGTTCTTCCACCGGGTCCAAAGACAGACTATGCTCTGCATTGTTATCTTCTAGCCACTCTTCATCCCCTTCGCTCGCAGCGATCACCCGGGGGGTCTTTACCTCAAACTTGTTGGAGTTACCATTATGATCTAGAAGTGGTCAAACATGTAGTCTCACTGCCAACGCGATATGAGCCTGCAGGGTCGCACATAAGAGCATGTGGAGAAGATGGAAGATTGACTGCGTTGGTAAAGGTTACCAATCACCATATAGAATGGGGGAGGTCCAGCAAATGTTGCTGTCTAAATTCATCGGGTTTACACGGATAGAATTCGTCGGAATTCGTCGGATTCGTCGAATTGTTCCGTGGAATCCCGACGAATTGTTACAGAGATCCTTAACTTGGCAAATGTTGCCGTCTGATATGATTCATCGGAATTCGTCGGATTCGTCGGATTGTTCCGTGGAATCCCGATGAATTATTACAGAGATCCTTAACTCGGCAAATGTTGCCGTCTGATGTGATTCGTCGGAATTCGTCGAATTGTCCCGGGAAAACTCGACGAATGTTGTTCCGTGGAATCCCGACGAATTGTAACAGAAACCCCAATTCTGCTGTGTGGTCTGCGGATAGCGATTCTTCTAGAAGCCTGTTTATACTTTGGGTATAAATAGATCTTCTTTTAGGGTTCTTTAGACTCACGAAGGAATTCAATCGACGGAAGAGTTCCGCCCTAGCCGACGGAAGGTGTTCCGCCCGAACCCTAGATGGAAGGAGTTCCGCCGCCCCGTTCGCCTCCACCGACCTCCTCTCCGACGATTATCGCCGGTGCTGTTCTTCCTGAAGCGGATCTAGCAATCTGTGGAAGTGCAAGGTGCAGTTGTTCTTCCTTCCTAGTTGCGTGCGACGTGACTTGGCGTTCTCCCGGCTCGTGTGGACTGCTGTAGAGACGTAGACATTATTCTACGGGAGGACTCGCACAGCCGACGACAGGACTCAACTCGTGGAGCATCTAGGTTGGATTTGATCCAATCCCGTAAAGGTAATTTCATACCTAGCATTTTTATTAACTTCTTGATTCAATGTTCATGGACCGATCCAAATTCTTTTGGGTTATTCTGTTTATTTCTGCTGCGCCTACATGTGATGTATGGTTCTAGAAAAACCCAACAGTGGCATCAGAGCTAGGTTCTGGTCATGAATGTTGTTTCAGAAGTTTGGTTATTCCAGTACGTGCAAATCTAGGTATTTAGAAGCGTTATAAATGTCAAGATTTCTTCCTGGAACATCAAAAGTTGATGATTTTTCCAAGGGAAATCGGTGGTGATTTTGAAAGATTGAACCCCGCCAGGAACGTTTGGGATTTCGTGGTAATTTCTAATTGTTAGAAATTGTTGTCTCCTTAGCAGTAACCGTCCCTCAAGTGGTTAATGAACCCTTGTATTGTTTTGGATTTTGAATCCAACAATGAGAGACGAGCTTGTCTACTGCTTTAAGTCGAGTTGTCTTTGCCTTTGTCCAATGCATGTAAATTTGAAGATTTGGAAGAGTTCTAAATGTCCAGATTTAGCCCTTTCGTCTATCAAAGGTTGATAGTCTTATGTTGTGCACATAAGGGATGCATGTGGATTTTAGAAAATTGTTTTTCTGTTGATGTGCACATTGATCAAATGTTGATCATGGTTAAGTGTTAACTTGCTATTAAAATCCCTTCATCAAATATTAAGTGTCCGGATGCCTTCTGATGGATGACACTCTTCCTGCCTCGATCGATGAAGTGTGGGCTTGCCAAAGCAAGGTGCATTAATCTATCTTGGTAAGGGTGCGAGCGGATAATTGTGATATCCCACTGTCGACATCGGGTCTAACTTAACTAGGTGACCTCAAAAGTTGAGTGCCTAGAGGCATAGGGTTGGCATGCACCATATGATGGATGCGAATAAGGAGTTATTCACCATCCATACAAGAGTTGCATGAGGATGCAATTGGCAAGCGTTGCCTACCTAAATAACCGCATTATGAGAGGAACGCCAAAGCGGACTCGTGGTGTTGGTGAAATACGGATCTTGTCGACTAAGAGAGTAGCTCGCATGGACTCTCCGAATTGATAGTGAGGGCTATCAATTTGAATAAAATAGTGGGAGTATTTAATTGAAGTCCAAATTAAAATAAATTGTATTTTGAAATTAAGGTACTGATTAAATTCTGCATGAATTCTTGTAGAATTCCATGGCAAGTGGTTCACATTACACCATATGAGATATGGACTGGGAAGCGTCCTAGTATGTCATTCATTAAAATTTGGGGCTGTGAGGCATACGTACGACGTCAAATGCCTGACAAGCTGGAACCCAAATCAGATAAGTGTTATCTGGTGGCATATCCTAAGGAAACGAAAGGATATTACTTTTACCTACCGTCTGAGGGCAAAGTGTTTGTCGCAAGGACGGGTGTTGATATAGATTTTTGCGGTTTTGAAATTTTAGTGAAGGGTTGAGATTTTCTCCAAAACTATATCCGATAAAGGCAAGTGTACCTTATCGTCTATAGTATAGGATATTAAGAAATACCAAGGTCGTATTCCACGGGGCGCGTCGATTACTTCTACTTTGAGGAAAGTCACTATTATCTTATCTAATGATATTTTGGGGTTTTGGTTCTTAGCTAAAAAAGAGAAATTGCAAGCTAAATTAAGGGTTTAGATGATGATAAAAGAGGCTAGTACTCAATCAAAAGTCACCTTGGAGTGAGAAAAGACAAGTAAAAAGAAATTAAATCTAATTCCGTTTAAATTGAACTACTTGACCGTGGAGGTTCCCGAAGCTCGAACATGCCTCTCTCGAGGTTAATGCCCAACTAAGATTAGGAAAAATCAACCGGACTCTCGTCCTATAATCGATTACCTAAAACTTGCTTTACGAGGTGAACCCCACTATTGGATTTGACTCCAATCCGGGAGATTTACGTCATCCTCTCTCGAGGGGTGCGTGCAACTCTCTTTACCCTTGAGTGATCGATTCATACTTTGAGCCTCTCGGCTAACTAAATATGAAAACTTAAGCGAAAACCATATATCGAAAGTATGGCCTCACTAATTAAAAATCAAGGATAATTCAAGTGTTTATAAAAACGGAAAAAGAAAACTTTAGAAGATCATAACTTGTCTAACTCATCCTCGGATCATTTTGATCGAGTACTAATGAGGATTAGTTAATCATGGTGGAGGGGGAAGAGGAAAAAAAATAAAAATGCATATTAAGAAACTTTAGCTAAGGAGGAGACAAAATAAAGAGAACAAACTATTTTTTATTTAAATGAAAAACTATTACAAGACTTAAGAAAGGAAATTGCAAGCTAGGAAAAACAAGATTACAAGCTTAAACTAGACTATTGCACTAAAGGAAAGCTAATACATTGCATTAGAAAAGGAAGAGAGCATGAAAATAAAGAGACATGAACATGAACATGAAAAAGGAAAACTACTCAAGATTGGCTCCAGCAGCACCTTCCCCACTCCAAAATTCTGAACCCTGGACTCAAGGAGAGCCTCTGAATTTATAGGCAAAATTTTCAAGTTACACGCCCTCGGTCACGGGCGTGTCCAAGGGCGTGTAATCACTGTAACATTGGATCCGGCAGCGGCGTGGGCTTGGCGTGACGGCGGGAGAAAATCGGACATGTCACGGGCGTGACATATGGGTCACGGGCGTGACTTAGGACGGCTTCATTTAATGCGGCATGGGCTAGGCAGACCGCGCGGCGGCGTGCTTGGATCACGCGGGAAGGTCACGGGCGTGACTTTGGTTCACGGGCGTGACTTTGGGTCACGGGCGTGACTTTGGGTCACGGGCGTGACTTTGGTTGACTTCTCAACGGTAACTTCTCGTCTCGACGGCAGCTCCACGCGGCAGATTCTAATATTACACGCCCATGGTCACGGGCGTGACTTTGGGTCACGGGCGTGACCTGGGGCGTGACTGGGTGTGGACTAGCTCAACAGCACGGCATCGACCTGGACTGGTCTACAAGTTACACGCCCTTGGTCACGGGCGTGACCGAGGGCGTGTAATGCAATATTTTCCCAATTTGTCCAAAAATCTGCAAATATTAAAATTAGGCTAAGTTAGAATCAAAATTAAAAAAAAGAACTACTTATAACCTAAATTTGACATAAAATAGAGAATTCATATTAAATATTTACAAGATTTTCTATTAAAAAGTTATAAAAATACTACTTATCAAATACCCCCATACTTGAGGTTTTGCTATTCCAGAGCAAAAGTGTGAGACATTATTTATAAGACATCTTTAAAAAAAAATTTTAATTTAAAACTAAAATTTCATTTAACCAAAAGTTAAGTTAAGAGTAAATTCAAGGGGGAGTTAAGTCCTAAATTATGATGATGATTTGAAAAGAGGGAAAAATGTTTAGGCAATAACTTCTCAAGAAAATTAAGTAGTTTGACAAGATTGTAGAAATTATAAAACTAAATTAAATTAAAATTATAAGAACTCTATCTTAAAAGAATCTTAAGGAAAAGTAAATTACTAAATATTGCTCTCTCCATAATTTTCAACTAAAACTAGAACAATGATAATTGGCTAAGGGTGATTTCATAGAATTTGGCATAAGAAGAGAAATTTTTGAATGGAGGAAATGGAATTTATCATGAAATTTCCCTTTTTTTCTTTTCTCTTTTTTTTTTTTTTCTCTTCTAATAAAAACCCAAAATGTATATGGTTTAGGAGTAATGAATTTTATCCTCTTACTCCATGCCATATAATCTTTTCAAATATTTTGGGTGCATATGTTTTAGGGAATAATGAATTTTATCCTCTTATTCCCATGACATATGATCTTTTAATACACATTTTTTTTTTATGCCATCAAAGGGGGTAGGGTAGGGGAAAAATAAATCTAGCTAGTTTTAAATCATATTGAGAGCAAATTCTAGTAAAATTAAAATTCCTAAGATCTAAGAAGTTAGAAGAAAGTATAATTGAAATCTAAAGAGGTTTAGGAAATTTACTACAAAATGAAGCCATTTAAAAATAAAAAGAGAAGTCATGCTAACAAAATTCTCTAATCAATTTAAAATCATAAGATGATTCTTAAATCAAGATTACCTCAAATTTAAAATTAACAAACTATGATAAGCAAAATTTTAGCCAATTAAAAACTTAAACATGCTTATAAACATTCTCAACTAGATTTCTAAGAAATCACAAAAACAACAAGGAGGGAAATAAGAATTTTTTGAATTTTTGATATTATCTTTTTTTTTGAATTTTTCTCATTAAAAACTATTTACAAAGAAAGGAAACTAGATTTAAAACTTAACAAAATTTTTTTGCAAGTCTTGGACTTCCCAAGGGCTACCCGGTGAAGGGTTCGCAAGGTACTAGGAGGTGTGATGGGATAAAATCCCAAACGTCCCTTTCCAAGATTTAAATTTTTCTGTTTTCTATTTTTTTTTTGAGTTTTGGGTTTTACAAGTGCTAAAATAGAAGAAAAACATAAGAAAATATATATATATATATTTTTTTTTTTTGAAAATTTTCTAATTTAACAACTATTTACAAGAATTTACAAAGGGCTATTTACACCCCCATACTTAAAGTTAAACATTGTCCCCAATGTTTAAAAATAAGTATGAAGTAGGAAAAGATAAAAAAAATGCAAAAACGAAAGAAGAGAAGGAAAAAGGGCTTCCCTGATTTTTTTGAAGCTTTTGTGGGGAAGCCGCGATTACCTGCAAAAGTTGTTAAAGCAGAAAAGAAGAGACAAGAGAAAATAACAAAAGATAACTTTGGGGTGCCTCCCAAAAGCGCTTTGTTTAAGGTCGCGTAGCTTGACCCACTTGCCGATTATGTTATATGATGAAGAAAAATCGCATCACTCTTGTCATTAGGTACGTCTCCCGGAAGATACAATTTAAGGCGGTGCCCGTTAACTTTGAAGGAGCCTTTTTCCGGGTGGGAAATTAGGATTGTCCCATAGGACCAAACCTCTTTAACAATAAAGGGTCCGGACCATCGGGATTTTAATTTTCCCGGAAAAAGGCGAAGGCGAGAATTATAAAGGAGGACGAGATCGCCCGGCGAAAAAGTTTTCGGAAATTTTATATGTTTATCGTGATAAAACTTTGTTCGCTCCTTATATAATTTATTGCTCTCATACGCATTCGCTCGCCATTCATCTAACTCGTTTATTTGAAACTTCCTTTGTTCACCCGCTAAAGTGGAATCGAGATTTAAAAATTTAAGCGCCCAAAATGCGCGGTGTTCTAATTCGACCGGAAGGTGGCAAGCCTTGCCATAGACCATTCGATATGGTGTACAACCGATAGCGGTCTTGTACGCCGTACGATAGGCCCAAAGCGCGTCATCGAGCTTTATTGCCCAATCCTTCCGATTAATAGAAACCGTTTTCTCTAAAATTCGCTTTAATTCTCGATTAACCACTTCGACTTGGCCGCTCGTTTGTGGGTGATATGCAGTGGATAGTTTGTGCGTGACACCATATTTTGCTAAAGTTTTTGTGAATTGAGTATTGCAAAAATGGGTGCCCCGATCACTCACAATAGCGCGCGGAGTGCCAAATCGAGAAAATAATTTTTTTAAAAAGTTAACGACGACTCGCGCATCGTTGGTGGGGAGAGCTTGCGCTTCCGCCCACCTTGACACGTAGTCGACCGCCACTAGAATATACTTATTTGAAAATGAAGGAGGGAGAGGACCAACGAAATCAATGCCCCAAAGATCGAAAATCTCGCATTCTAAGAAAATATTTTGGGGCATCTCATCCCGGCGAGAGATGTTGCCCGACCGCTGGCAGCTGTCGCAAGTACTCACAAGGGTGTGAGCATCTTTGAAGAGCGTGGGCCAATAAAAGCCTACCTCCAGCGCCTTCCTCGCGGTTCGGTTCGAATGATAATGACCACCGGATGGTCCCTCGTGACAATGTCGTAAAATTTTAAGACCCTCCTTACTCGAGACGCATCGTCTCACCACTTGGTCTGCGCATACACGGAATAAAAAGGGGTCCTCCCAAAAGTAATTCTTTAAATCAGAAAAGAATTTCTTCTTTTTCTGACTCGAGAATTCTTTTGGCAAGACCCGGGCTACTAAATAGTTAGCCAGATCTGCAAACCAGGGGGTAGACGACGTATTAATATCTTCGAGAGCGAGGAGGCGCTCTTCGGGAAATTTATCATCGATGTCAGATTCTATCAAAACTTCCGAGGCGGGGTTTTCTAAACGGGAGAGATGATCGGCCGCCAAGTTTTCGGCTCCTCTTTTGTCCCGGATCTCTAAGTCAAACTCCTGCAAGAGGAGGATCCATCGCAAAAGACGAGGCTTGGCGTCCGATTTGCTTAAAAGATACCTAAGTGCGGAGTGATCCGTGAAGACAATAACTTTTGAGAGGGTGATATATGACCTAAACTTATCGAAGGCAAAAACGATCGCTAGAAGCTCCTTTTCGGTTGTGGTGTAATTCGCTTGTGCCGACGTGAGTGTTTTGCTCGCATAATAAATAGGGTGGAAATACTTACTCACCCGTTGGCCTAAAACGGCACCAACCGCAATGTCACTCGCGTCGCACATGATTTCAAAAGGAAGCGACCAATCCGGCGCGACTAGAATCGGGGAGTTTATAAGTTTCTCTTTGATGAGTTTAAAAGCCAAATGGCATTCATCGCTAAAAATAAACGAGGATTCTTTTTCAAGAAGGTGGGTTAACGGCTTTGTGATTTTTGAAAAATTCTGTATAAAGCGCCGATAAAACCCCGCGTGGCCTAGGAAACTACGAATAGCTTTTACGTTTGTTGGAGGGGGAAGTTTTTCAATCACTTCGATCTTGGCCTTATCGACCTCGATCCCCATGCCCGAAATTTTATGACCAAGGACTAGCCCTTCCTTGACCATAAAATGGCATTTCTCCCAATTAAGTGCTAAATTCGTTTCCTCGCATCGCTGCAACACGCGCTCAAGATTTTTTAAACAATTTTTAAATGAATTTCCGAACACGGAAAAGTCGTCCATAAACACTTCCATCACCTCCTCTACTAACTCATCAAATATTGCCAGCATACATCTTTGGAATGTAGCTGGCGCATTACAAAGACCAAATGGCATCCTTCGATAAGCGAAGGTGCCGAAGGGACAAGTGAAAGTGGTTTTCTCTTGGTCCTCGGGCGAAATCGGTATTTGAAAATATCCCGACAAACCATCGAGAAAACAGTAGTAGGAGTGACCTGAAAGGCGCTCTAAAATTTGATCGATGAATGGTAGGGGGAAGTGATCCTTACGGGTGGCATCATTTAGTTTTCGGTAATCGATGCACATCCGCCAACCCGTAACAGTACGGGTTGGGATCAACTCGTTATTCTCATTAGCTACTACCGTAATGCCACCTTTCTTTGGTACGACTTGTACTGGGCTAACCCAAGTACTATCCGATATCGGGTAGATAATTCCCGCGTCCAATAGTTTGATCACTTCGGCCTTAACGACTTCTTTCATGTTAGGGTTTAGCCGTCGTTGAGGCTGGACCGAATTTCGGGAATTATCTTCGAGGAAGATTTTATGAGTGCAGAAGGAAGGGTTTATACCCTTTATATCCGAAATTTGCCACGCAATTGCGTGGCGGTGCTTTCTTAAGACAATAGCCAACTCGGAAATTTCTGAGTTGCTAAGTTCGGATGAAACGATGACGGGTAGCTTCGACTCTTTTTCTAAAAATAAATACTTAAGGTGAGGGGGAAGTTGCTTTAGTTCCAAAACGGGTGGCTCTTCATAAGATGTTTTGATTTTTAATTTTTCTAAAAATAGTGGTTCGGGTGGTGTGAAACGAGTGACTTCTTCTTCTTCCAGACAAAAGAGCTCGGCGAACTCGGACTCGTGACTCGAGGTGGAGACTAACTCGGGAGGGGAATCGAATTCCCAACACTCTTCCAGGTAAAAACATGAATCGTCGTTTTCTAATGTGTTCCGCATCGAGGAATTTATTCCGAAAGAAACTTCATCATCTCCAACCCGAAGGAGGAGCTTTCCGTTACTTACGTCAATAATGGCGCGGGAGGTGGCAAGGAAGGGGCGGCCGAGTATGAGGGGTACTTCGGCATCCTCTTCGATGTCAAGAATGACAAAGTCCACCGGGAAGATGAACTTGTCGACCTTGATGAGCACGTCCTCCACTATTCCTACCGGATATTTTAAAGAGCGATCCGCTAATTGAATACTCATTCGAGTGGGGCTTGGATTTCCTAGACCTAGTTTCTTAAATAATGAAAAAGGCATGAGATTGATACTTGCTCCCAGATCCGCTAAAGCGTGTTTTACTAACGAATTGCCAAACAAACACGGGATGGAAAACCGTCCCGGGTCATTCACTTTTGTAGGCAATTTGTTGAGTACAACCGCGGAGCATTCTGCGTTCAAAGAAATGTGCGAAATATCTTCTAATTTTTTCTTATTGGAGAGCAACTCCTTAAGATATTTCGCATATTTAGGCATTTGAGAGATAGCCTCGCAGAAGGGTACATTAATGTGGATTTGCTTTAAAATATCTAAAAACTTTTTATAATTCTTTTCGGCGCTCTCGCTTTTAAACTTAGATGGATACGGAACATTAGAAGTAGAAGCGCGCGGAGCTAACGTAGTAGGTAAAATTGAAGATAAAATAGGAGGAAGAGGAGGAGAGGAAGTTACCATGGGTTCGTCCTGCTTAGAAGCCACCTCCTTCCCGCTTCGGAGTGTAATCGCGTTTGCGCTCTCCCTTGGGTTGGGCTCCGTGTTTCCCGGAAGGGCTCCTTGCGGTCGCTCGGAGATTATCTTTGCTAGCTGGCCCACTTGGTTCTCTAAATTTTTGATCGATCCGGTGAGGTTCCGGATGATCGCTTCAGTTGTAGCAACATATTTTGCAAAAACCTCTTCAAGCGGAGAGGGTTTTTGCTGTTGCGGTGGAAAACCGGGTGGATTAAAATTTTGAGGGGGAGTTAAATTGAGAAGTTGATTTGGAGGTTGATTTAAATTTAAGGGACGCTGAGCATTTCCTTGATTGCTCCATGAGAAGTTCGGATGATTCCTATAACCCGCATTGTAGGTGTTATTATACGGAGCGGTGTTCGGGTTATAGGAAGGCCGAGGTGGATTTCCCATGTAATCAACTTGCTCTTCAAGTAAAATATTATTAGCCCAAGGAGGAGTGGCGGAGGAAGCAGACATCTCCGCCACTTGCTTTGTTAAGCGCTCAACTTGTAAAGCCAAATTTGCGTTAGCGTCTATTTCAAAAATTCCGGCCGGCTTATTAGGCCGCGCTCGGGGCATGTTCCATTGATACGCATTTGTGGCCATCTCTTCGAAAAGCTCTTGAGCGGCGATCGGGGTTTTGTTATTTAATGTCCCCCCGGCGGCCGCATCAATCATTTGCCTCGTTTGGAGATTTAAGCCATTATAAAATATTTGCACTTGTTGCCAAGTGGCAAGTGCGTGGTGAGGGCATCGACGCAAAAGCTCCTTGAAGCGCTCCCATGTATCATAGAGAGTCTCCGAGTCGATTTGCATGAACGATGCAATATCCGTGCGTAATTTAGCGGTCTTTGAAGGCGGGAAATATTTATTAAGAAATTTTTCCGCCATTTCGGCCCATGTAGTGATGGATCCCCTTGGTAGGGAGCCTAGCCACTGCTTGGCCTTAGACCGCAGAGAGAAAGGAAAAAGACGTAATCGAATGGCATCATCGGTGACGCCATTGATCTTAAAAGTGTCGCAAATTTCAAGAAAGTAAGAGATATGTGAATTTGGATCCTCGTCCGGTTGACCATCAAAGGTCACCGATTGTTGCACCATTTGTATGATGCTGGACTTGATCTCAAAATTATTGTTCGCCACCGCGGGGCGAACAATACTCGATTGTGTGCCTTCCAAATTTGGCCGCGCATAATAGGACATGGTCCGTTGCGCGTCCTCATTAGGGTTTGGCTCGTTAAGATTAGGAGGATTAAGATTATGATCCATATTTGCTGCGTTAGTGTCCCCGATTGACTCTTCAGATTCTACTTGATTTCCTTGATCACGAGAACGGCGGTGCCTCAAAAGGGTTCGCTCGATTTCCGGATCAAAAGGAAGAATCGAAGTGCTACCACGGGTCATACACTAAAAAGAGAAGGAAAGAAGAAGAAAAAGAGAGAATATTTTTTGTTCTTTTTAGGCGGATTAAGTTAGTCTTGGACTTCCCAAGATCTACCCGGTGAAGGGTTTGCAAGGTACTAGAGGCTGTGATGGGAATTCAAGCCCAAAGCGTCCTTTCCAAGAATTTTAATTTCACCCTTAAGATTTTCAAAAATAGAAAAACTAAAATAAAAACAACATGATAAAATTAATAGCTATCCTTGTTTCAAAATATCTACGCAAAATTCCCCGGCAACGGCGCCAAAAACTTGATATAGATTTTTGCGGTTTTGAAATTTTAGTGAAGGGTTGAGATTTTCTCCAAAACTATATCCGATAAAGGCAAGTGTACCTTATCGTCTATAGTATAGGATATTAAGAAATACCAAGGTCGTATTCCACGGGGCGCGTCGATTACTTCTACTTTGAGGAAAGTCACTATTATCTTATCTAATGATATTTTGGGGTTTTGGTTCTTAGCTAAAAAAGAGAAATTGCAAGCTAAATTAAGGGTTTAGATGATGATAAAAGAGGCTAGTACTCAATCAAAAGTCACCTTGGAGTGAGAAAAGACAAGTAAAAAGAAATTAAATCTAATTCCGTTTAAATTGAACTACTTGACCGTGGAGGTTCCCGAAGCTCGAACATGCCTCTCTCGAGGTTAATGCCCAACTAAGATTAGGAAAAATCAACCGGACTCTCGTCCTATAATCGATTACCTAAAACTTGCTTTACGAGGTGAACCCCACTATTGGATTTGACTCCAATCCGGGAGATTTACGTCATCCTCTCTCGAGGGGTGCGTGCAACTCTCTTTACCCTTGAGTGATCGATTCATACTTTGAGCCTCTCGGCTAACTAAATATGAAAACTTAAGCGAAAACCATATATCGAAAGTATGGCCTCACTAATTAAAAATCAAGGATAATTCAAGTGTTTATAAAAACGGAAAAAGAAAACTTTAGAAGATCATAACTTGTCTAACTCATCCTCGGATCATTTTGATCGAGTACTAATGAGGATTAGTTAATCATGGTGGAGGGGGAAGAGGAAAAAAAATAAAAATGCATATTAAGAAACTTTAGCTAAGGAGGAGACAAAATAAAGAGAACAAACTATTTTTTATTTAAATGAAAAACTATTACAAGACTTAAGAAAGGAAATTGCAAGCTAGGAAAAACAAGATTACAAGCTTAAACTAGACTATTGCACTAAAGGAAAGCTAATACATTGCATTAGAAAAGGAAGAGAGCATGAAAATAAAGAGACATGAACATGAACATGAAAAAGGAAAACTACTCAAGATTGGCTCCAGCAGCACCTTCCCCACTCCAAAATTCTGAACCCTGGACTCAAGGAGAGCCTCTGAATTTATAGGCAAAATTTTCAAGTTACACGCCCTCGGTCACGGGCGTGTCCAAGGGCGTGTAATCACTGTAACATTGGATCCGGCAGCGGCGTGGGCTTGGCGTGACGGCGGGAGAAAATCGGACATGTCACGGGCGTGACATATGGGTCACGGGCGTGACTTAGGACGGCTTCATTTAATGCGGCATGGGCTAGGCAGACCGCGCGGCGGCGTGCTTGGATCACGCGGGAAGGTCACGGGCGTGACTTTGGTTCACGGGCGTGACTTTGGGTCACGGGCGTGACTTTGGTTGACTTCTCAACGGCAACTTCTCGTCTCGACGGCAGCTCCACGCGGCAGATTCTAATATTACACGCCCATGGTCACGGGCGTGACTTTGGGTCACGGGCGTGACCTGGGGCGTGACTGGGTGTGGACTAGCTCAACAGCACGGCATCGACCTGGACTGGTCTACAAGTTACACGCCCTTGGTCACGGGCGTGACCGAGGGCGTGTAATGCAATATTTTCCCAATTTGTCCAAAAATCTGCAAATATTAAAATTAGGCTAAGTTAGAATCAAAATTAAAAAAAAGAACTACTTATAACCTAAATTTGACATAAAATAGAGAATTCATATTAAATATTTACAAGATTTTCTATTAAAAAGTTATAAAAATACTACTTATCAGGTGTCTTCTTGGAGAAAGAGTTCTTATCAAGAAAGACGCAAAAGGTAGAACTTGAAGAATTTCAAGAACCACAAGTAGTGAATGAACCAGAATTGGATTCTGAGCCAGGACTACAAGATGTTGTAGCTAGAGAACCTGCTCAAGAGACACAAGTCCTACGTAGATCTGGTAGACCAAGATTTGAGCCTGAGAGATATGGATTTCTCGTGTCTCAAATAGGTAATGTGTTGCTTATGGATCATGATGATGAACCAGCGACCTACCAAGAGGCTATGAATGGACCGGACTCCGACAAATGGCTTAAGGCTATGAAATCCGAAATGGACTCCATGTATACAAACCAAGTTTGGAACTTGGTGGAACCACCTGAAGGGGTACGACCCATAGGGTGCAAGTGGGTCTTCAAGAAGAAGACCGACATGGATGGGAATGTACAGACATTCAAAGGGCGACTGGTGGCTAAGGGTTTCAAGCAAATTCATGGTGTTGACTATGATGAGACCTTTTCCCCTATTGCCGTGGTAAAGTCCATTAGGATATTGCTTGTTATTGCTGCGTATTATGACTACGAGATCTAGCAGATGGATGTCAAAACGACTTTCCTAAATGGAAACCTCCTTGAGGAAGTGTACATGACACAACCCGAGGGTTTTGTATCCCCAAATGAAGCCACTAAAATATGCAAGCTGAACAGGTCCATCTATGGATTGAAACAGGCCTCTAGAAGTTGGAATCTTCATTTTGATGAGAAGATCAAAGAGTTTGGTTTTGTCAAGAATGAGGATGAACCGTGTGTTTACAAGCGAATCAGTGGGAGCATTGTAGATGACATACTGTTGATCGGGAATGACATACCTATCCTGAAAGTTGTTAAGAACAACCTAAGGAACTGCTTTTCTATGAAGGACTTGGGTGAAGCGACTTACATACTCGGTATTAAAATCTATAGAGATAGATCGAAGAAGTTGCTGGGTTTGACCCAGAGTATGTACATTGAGAAGGTGTTGAAGCGGTTCAACATGCTTGAGTCCAAGAAAGGATTTTTGCCCATGTCTCATAGTGTAAATCTCTCTAAGGACCAGTGTCCAAAATCTTGTGAAGATAAGGACCGCATGAAGTTGATTCCATATGCTTTGGCAATTGGGTCAATCATGTATGCAATGTTATGTACTCGACCCGATGTCTCTTTTGCTTTGAGCATGACTAGCAGGTATCAGTCTGATCCTGGTGAATGTCACTAGATAGCCGTAAAGAATATCCTGAAGAACTTGAGAAGGACTAAGGATGTATTCTTGGTGTATGGTGGAAAGGAAGAGCTCGTTGTAAGTGGTTACACGGATGCCAGCTTCCAAACTGATAGGGATGATTCGAAGTCTCAGTCAGGGTTTGTGTTTTGCCTGAATGGAGGAGTTGTGAGCTGGAAGAGTTCCAAGCAAGAGACAGTTGCTGATTCTACAACTGAGGCCGAGTATATCGTTGCGGCAAATGCAGCGAAGGAGGCTGTATGGATTAGGAAATTCATCGGCGAGCTAGATGTAGTTCCTAGCATTGTTGGTCCCGTAGTTCTCTAATGTGATAACAATGGTGCAATTGCACAATCTAAGGAACCTAGATCCCATCAGCGCTCCAAGCACATACTTCGGCGGTTCCATCTTATTCGTGAGATTATCGAACGAGGAGATGTGAACATTTGCAGAGTGCCGACTGAGGAGAATATTGCAGATCCACTGACAAAGCCTCTCGCGCAGAGAAAGCATGATGGTCATACTAAATCAATGGGTATACGATACCTGAGTGATCAACTCTAGTGGGAGTCTTGTGGGTTGCATGTAAAATATATATTCTGTTGGCTGTTTAATATTTATTCATATGATGAATTGTGTACCAATTATTTCCTTTTACAATTAATGGCAAGTTCTTTTATTACGATATACTGTTTCTATATGATAGAATAAAATTCGTGATAAATACCCTTAGAATATTCGCTTCCATAGGACATTAAGTACGTGACTTGAATGTGAGAGCCTATGATTTCGAAGCTTCATTCTTAAAAGGTCCCTGGTCGAGGTATCATCGTAGAAGCTAAGGGTGATGATGATACATTAAGACTAGCATGTGTGTTGACTGATGACCAGTTCTCACAGGTCATGATATTGTGATATCAAGTCATCACGTGGGTACTTATTAGTGAACAAGTTGTACTGGACAGACCCAACCTGAGACTACTTTGTGGATTGTTACTTAAATGTGTCACAAGTAGGTCTCATTTGACAATGGTGTTGTGGTCCTTTGACCTGAAGTCACAGCATTCATCGAGTGAGGAAGAGCGTGCTTTGATGTCATCTAAAGTCTTCCTTGAAGAAGGTTGATGATAAGGGTGGTCGTTGGGTACGTTACAAATCATTTGGGTGTTTGGGTGTGAGTAGATATGGGATTTGTCCTCCTATATAACAGGAGTTGCATCCATGGGCCCTTGATGGAATTGGACTGAGAAATGCATGGCCATGCTTGGTTGAGTCAATATGTGATATTGAGCTTACCATTCTCTGGAAGTCCATTCTAGATCAAGAAATTTGGATTGAGCTATTAAGAGGGTGACATGGTCCATGCCTCTAGTTCTTTCTGGATGTAAGGGACAAAGACAACGCTGGAACATTGGTCATAAAGGCTTATGAGTTATGAACTCTTATTGCTTGGGGAGCAATGATGCATTGCTAGATGCCGCTCATTGTTTGTGAGGTTTTTGTTTGATACTTTCAAGATCAAGTGGGAGACTGTTGGAGTTACCATTATGATCTAGAAGTGGTCAAACATGTAGTCTCACTGCCAACACGATATGAGCCTGCAGGGTCGCACATAAGAGCATGTGGAGAAGATGGAAGATTGACTGTGTTGGTAAAGGTTACCAATCACCATATAGAATGGGGGAGGTCCAGCAAATGTTGATGTCTGAATTCATCGGGTTTACACGGATAGAATTCGTCGGAATTCGTCGGATTCGTCGGATTGTTCCGTGGAATCCTGACGAATTGTTACAGAGATCCTTAACTCGGCAAATGTTGTCGTCTGATATTATTCGTCGGAATTCGTCGGATTGTTCCGTGGAATCCCGATGAATTGTTACAAAGATCCTTAACTCGGCAAATGTTGCCGTCTGATGTGATTCATCGGAATTCGTCGAATTGTCCCGTGAAAACTTGATGAATGCTGTTCCGTGGAATCCCGACGAATTGTAACATAAACCCCAATTCTGCTGTGTGGTCTGCGGATAGCGATTCTTCAAGAAGCCTGTTTATACTTTGGGTATAAATAGATCTTCTTTTAGGGTTCTTTAGACTCACGAAGGAATCCAATCGACGGAAGAGTTCCACCCTAGCCGACGGAAGGTGTTCCGCCCGAACCCTAGACGGAAGGAGTTCCGCCGCCCCATTTGCCTCCGCCGACCTCCTCTCCGGCGATTGTCGCCGGTGTTGTTCTTCTTGAAGCGGATCTAGCAATCCGTGGAAGTGCAAGGTGCAGTTGTTCTTCCTTCCGAGTTGCGTGCGACGTGACTTGGCGTTCTCCCGGCTCGTGTGGACTGCTGTAGAGACGTAGACATTATTCTACATGAGGACTCGCACAGCCGACGACAGGACTCAACTCGTGGAGCATCTAGGTTGGATTTGATCCAATCCCGCAAAGGTAATTTCATACCTAGCATTTTTATTAACTTCTTGATTCAATGTTCATGTCCCGATCCAAATTCTTTTGGGTTATTCTGTTTATTTCCGCTGCGCCTACATGTGATATATGGTTCTAGAAAAACCCAACAAAACTCTATGGGGAGAACGGCCTCGGACCCGTGAGAGAGATTGAACGGAGTCTCCCCGGTGGCGGTATTCGGAGTAGTCCTCATGGCCCAGAGTACGGAGGGTAGTTGTTCCACCCAGTTCCCCCGAAGGTTCTCCACTTTCTTTTTTAAAAGTTAACGATTATTTTGTTCGCCGCCTCCACCTGCCCATTGCTCCTCGGGTGGTGGACCGATGCGAACCTGAGGTCAATGCCGAGCTGAGTGCAGAAGCCAACAAACTCTTCACTAGCAAACTGCGGCCCATTGTCCGTCACTATAGCTAGAGAGAGCCCGTGCCTGCAAATTATCTCCCCCCATACAAAATTCCTTACAACCTGAGAGGTTACCTTAGCGAGTGCTTTCACTTCTACCCACTTGGAGAAGTAGTCGATCATGACCAGCAGTAACTTCCTCTGGCCGCTAGCTTGGGGGAAGGGATCGACCAGGTCCAACCCCCATATGGCGAAGGGACAGGGAGCCGTGATGATCCGGAGCCTTTGAGCTGGGAGGAGTTGGAGCGGAGCATAGAGCTGGCACTTTGGACACTTCCTCGCGAACTCCGCCGCGTCCTTGCTGAGAGTGGGCCAGAAGTAGCCTTGCCTCAACACTCTCCCCTCCAGGGTCCGGCTCCCGGAGTGACTGCCGCACTCCCCGGAGTGGATTTCTTCCAGGACTCTCGGAACCTCCTCCTCGAAAACACAACGGGCCAGGAGTCCCGAGCGAGTCTTCTGATAAATAGAAAATATACGCATTTTTCTATATAGTTTTTAGTATAGTTTTAATTAAATTTGTAAATAATATATGTAAATTAATGAATAAAATGTTTGTTTTTGCTATTTTTGTTTTTAACTTAGTTTTATTTTCATTTTATAAAATTTCTGTAATTTTGTTAAGTCACGCCCTCGGACACGCCCGTGTCCAAGGGCGTGTTCAATAATTTCTGATAATTTTCATTTCTGTCTTTTTTCCAGCTCAAACATCAAGTCACGCCCTTGGTCACGCCCGTGACCGAGGTCGTGTACTTGGTCACGCCCGTGTTGGATGTTCAGCCAGATTCGAGCCCAAATGTCAATGTCACGCCCAATGTCACGGCCGTGATCGGGTCACGCCCGTGACCGAGGCCGTGACTCAACAAAGCTTCCAGAAAACCAAAGGACACGCCAGGTGTCACGCCCAGTTCAAGCTCAAGCCTGCCGACATCGAACACGCCCGTGTTCCTTAGAACACGCCCGTGTACTTCCAAAGTCGCCGATCAAACCTTCTAGATGACAGCCTGGATCCAGCTGTTCTGGCTATTCGCACCCCAAGCCGTGTCACGCCCTAAGACACGCCCGTGTCCGAGGGCGTGTAATTCCAAAATTTTGCCTATAAATAGAGGCCGACCCACTCATCAATTCCCCCTCTTGGAACCTCTTGGAACCTCTTGGCTCCTAATGGATTGCCCTTTTGGGTGATCTTCCACAATATTTTGTCCACTTTTTGTATTTTTTTATTTTCCTTTTTATGTAATTAATTAGGTGTTTATTTTATTTTCTTTTTGTAATATAAATGTTGTAATTAAATGTTTTTAATTTTGTAATTTTATTTCCTGTAAACCCCGTTATTATGGCAATAAATAAATTTAGTTTTTTCGTGCATTCGTAGCGTTATTTCAAATTCTGCAATTTCATATTTCTGCACCGTATTTCAATTCATAACTTAGCTTTATTTCTGCACCGTATTTCAATTCATAACTTAGCTTTATTTCCGCATTTCAATTTTCGCAATTTTTCTTTAGCTAGATTTATTCGTCGCCATAAAATCGGTTTTCTCGCTTATATTCGAATTTATGCGTCGTCATAATTTTTCATTCTTTTCTTCCTTGACACGGTAGTTTAGAATGGGATATTCGAGCTGCGTTTAAAATCGCTTCAAAGCGAGCGCTTCTCTCTCGTAATGCTTTCTTCGTTTTCGTATTTTCACTTTATGTTTTTATTATTCGTGTTTTTATTGTTTTATGTTTTAATCATTTTCGTTTCCGTCATTTTTTTCGTTGTCATCACCTTTTTTTTAATTCGTGTTTTTGTTTTCGTTATTTCGTTTAATAGCTTAGTTTTATTTCATTATTGCAATGCATTTATTTCCCGCCTATCCATTTGGATAGGACTCGCACTGCATTTATTTCCCGTCTACCCGTTTGGGTAGAACTTGCTCACGCATTTATTTCCCCTCTACCCGTTCGGGTAGAGATTGCATTCCTTAAATTTCTGTCCTTTAATTTCAGTCATTTAAATTCCCGTAGAGTGCGTGAGTTTTTCATTTAGTGCGTCTTTTTTGTCTTTTCTATCGCTTTTCTTGGTTTTTGCTAAACGCACACCAAGCCCGCGATTGTTATGTTATCATTTTTCGTTTTCAAATTAATGCACTTATTATTGTATTATCGCTTTTCTTGGTTTTTGCTAGACGCACACCAAGCCCGCGATTGTTATCATTGTTTTTAATTAATGCATAAACTTTCATCTATTTTTATATCGGATAAAACAATACGCGTAGCTCGAAGTAACAATACTCGACGGGACCCAGGACCAATACGACTATGTTATGATATTTTCATCATATATATACTACACGCGATAGGTGCGCTTGCCTCTAGCAATTTCGTAAAATTATTTTCTTATCAAGTTTTTGGAAAATAATTTTCCTATCAAGTTTTTGGCGCCGTTGCCGGGGAGATTCATCGATATTGCGAAAAAAGTTTACGTTATTGATTTTATCATAAAAAAAAAAAAAAAAAAAAAACCAAAAAAATTAGAAAACCCCAAAAACTAAAAAATATATGCTTTTATATTTTTATCATCTTCAAAAACTCAAAAAAATTAAAAAACACTAAAAATTTCAAAAATATATGCTTTTGTATTTTAATCATCTTTAAAAAATCCAAAAAAATAAAAAACCCAAAAACTCAAAAAAATTAAAAAACACTAAAAATTTCAAAAATATATGCTTTTGTATTTTAATCATCTTTAAAAAATCCAAAAAAATAAAAAACCCAAAAACTCAAAAATATTTGTTCTTTATTTTCTTTAAAACCTTCAAAAAAATAAAAAAACCCCAAAAAAAAAAATGATTTCTATTTTATTTTCATTAAAGCTTATTTATGCTTATTTAAACAAAATCAAATAATATTTTAATTAAAATAACAAAATAATGGAAAACTTTGAAACATAAATCTTAAAGAATTATTGGAATTTTTGAGATAGAATAATAGGTAGTTTTCTCGAAGTAGGAGTACTCGGCAGACCCGCGAGGGGATTTTTGTCGATATTTTGAAAAGGGGAAACCCTATTACTTTTATCCTTGGATTTCAATTCTTCTTCTTTGATTTTTATTTTAAAAATTCTCTTTATTTTTTATTTTTATAAATTATAAAGGTTTTTATAAATATGCATATTTGAAAAATGATGAAAATATATTTAGGAAACTCCAAAAAAATAATAATATGTGGTTTTACTTTATTTATATATTTCATGCTTTTTGTAAATATAGAAAAACCCAAAATCATATATGATTTTTCTTTCTTTTTTTTTCTCTTTTTTTGTACTTATTTTTGTATGTATATAAATGTACATATAAGAAAAAAAAATATATGATGAAAAATTCTTAAAGAAAATCCAAAAAAAAATTTACTTAATGTATTTTCATTTTCTTTTTCTTTTTGTTCTTTTCCTTTTTTATCCCTTATTTTTACTTAATATGTATATATGTAATAAAATTAAAAATCTAAAAAATTTATTATGATAAAAACTTATCTTAGAAAAATTCAACAAATTAATATAATTTTGTATCTTTCTTTTCTTTTTGTAAATATCTTTTTCCTTTCTTTCTTATTTTTATTTTTAGGTTTTATATATTTTTATCTTATTCAAAATCCAAAAAAATAATGAAAATATTAAAATCCAAAAAAATATATATATAGTTTTACTTTATTTTTGTAACTTAGAAAAATAAGAAAAAGAAATAAAAAACTTATATTTATATATATACGTATATGATTTTATCATTCTTACTTCCCCCCCCCCCCCCCCCTTTTGAAAATAACATTTTATTATTTTGTTTTAACATTTTTTGCAGGTATTATTCCGGTAATCCGTCTCCAAAATAGGGGCGTGCTTTTTCCCCCTGCTTTTTCCCCCCTTGTATTTTCTTATTTCTCTTTATTATGCTTTTGCACATATATAAAATTGTTCCTCATACTTAATTTCAACATTGGGGACAATGTTGATCTTTAAGTATGGGGGTGTTTAGCTCTTTTTGTAATTATTTTTGCCCCTCCCATATTAGAAAAAAAAAAAAAAATTTATATGAAAAATTTGTTGCAACATAACAAATTATGTTGCAACATCTTTGTCCCCCTTTCATAAAATTAAAAAAACCAAAAAAAAAAAATTATTAACTTAGAAAACACAAATTTTGTTTTTTAATATGTTTCTATGTTTGTCTTTTAATTATATATAAATAAACTTTCTTTTTATATATAAATCAAAATCCATAAAAGTTGATGAAAAAAAAAAAAAAACAAGTTATAAAAAATTTTTGTTATAACAAAATCCTCACAAATTTTGTCATAACCCAAAAATTTTTATATAAATTTTTAGTTTTATTTTTATTTCTCTTTCTTTTTCTCTCTTTTTCCTTTTTTATTAATGTAAATATTTTTGTATTTACATATTTATTTTGTTATAAAATAAATCAAAATCCAAAAAGAATGAAATGTTTTATTAAAAAAATTGTTATGACGAAATTAAAACTTTTGTCATAACACAAAAAATATATATTTTCTTCTCCTTTTTCTCTCTTTCTTTCTTCTTTTCTTTGTTTTGTATTAATGTACATGTTTTTAATAAAATTAAAAATCAAAAAAATTTGATGAAAAAAAATATATTACAAAAAAACCAAAAAAGTATTTTGTATGTTTTTTTTTACTCTTCTTAATTTTTCTTCTTTCTTTTTGTTACTTTATTTTTATTAAGTGTTAATATATGTAATTTGTTATAAAAAATCAAAAAAATAAAAATAAAAAATCCCAAAAAAAATAATATATATATCTTAAAAACTCCAAAAAAAAAATGATGAAAAAACTTATCAAAAAATCCAACACAAAAAAAAGAATAAAACCCCCCACTTAGCTTTTTGTTACTTCTAAGGCTAGGTTAGGTTTATCTTTAAGCGTTTTCACTATTTTTGATTTACTAAAACCATTTTATTTGCATCATAGTTTGTAAATTTAAATCGAGGAATTTTGGTAGTAAAGAATATCTTGTGATTTTAATTCAATTTGAGAACAAAATTTTTAGCACTACCTCGAGTTAACCCTAAATAGATTCGCTTTTGTATTATATTGGCAAACCTTTTTTAGATTCAATTATTCTAACTCGAAACTTGTGAAACTTTAGGAATATTCTAATCTACTAAATTTTGCTCTCAAATCCTTTTTTATTATTCTAGTTTTTCTTTTGAAACCCTCACCCCTTTAGCTTGGCATAAAAAAGTAAAAGAAGAAGTTTTTAAAAGAAATCCTGTGTCAATGGGAATAAAAAGATTCCGTAAACACAGGCACCCAATATTGTTAAAAGAAATCCCGTGTCAATGGGAATAAAAAATAAAATTCTGTAAACACGGGCATTGGGTTAAGTTTAAAAGATTTCAATTATCCCCCGTAAACCAACGCTGGGAACCAAAGTAAAACCACCAAAAAGGTGGGGTGAGAGGATTAAATCCATCACCCCTAATCCAAGCACTCTTCTCTTTGCCAAAGCTTTCCTTTTTCCCCTACCCCTTAGCCACTAAAATTGTAAGCTAGATTTTAATTTAAAAAGTTTGCGAGAGCATAATTAGTAGGTTTTATTTATTCTTAAAAAAAAATTTCTTAAAAAAGTTAAAGTTTTATATAATTCTATTCTAATTAAAAGGTGCCAAAAACTGCAATATTCGACGCTATTTAACTAACTTTAGAAGTTTCGCTAAAACTTTTTCGCTCTTTTTAAATTATCTTCACAATTTAGGACTTACCTCTTTAAATCTCCTAAATTTATTTCGATCTCACTTTTGATTAAATAAAATTTTTAGTAAATTAGAAATTTTATTAACGTCTTATAGGTATCCCTTACTTTTGCTCTGGAATAGCAAAAGCTTAAGTATGGGGGTGTTTGATAAATAGAAAATATACGCATTTTTCTATATAGTTTTTAGTATAGTTTTAATTAAATTTGTAAATAATATATGTAAATTAATGAATAAAATGTTTGTTTTTGCTATTTTTGTTTTTAACTTAGTTTTATTTTCATTTTATAAAATTTCTGTAATTTTGTTAAGTCACGCCCTCGGACACGCCCGTGTCCAAGGGCGTGTTCAATAATTTCTGATAATTTTCATTTCTGTCTTTTTTCCAGCTCAAACATCAAGTCACGCCCTTGGTCACGCCCGTGACCGAGGTCGTGTACTTGGTCACGCCCGTGTTGGATGTTCAGCCAGATTCGAGCCCAAATGTCAATGTCACGCCCAATGTCACGGCCGTGATCGGGTCACGCCCGTGACCGAGGCCGTGACTCAACAAAGCTTCCAGAAAACCAAAGGACACGCCAGGTGTCACGCCCAGTTCAAGCTCAAGCCTGCCGACATCGAACACGCCCGTGTTCCTTAGAACACGCCCGTGTACTTCCAAAGTCGCCGATCAAACCTTCTAGATGACAGCCTGGATCCAGCTGTTCTGGCTATTCGCACCCCAAGCCGTGTCACGCCCTAAGACACGCCCGTGTCCGAGGGCGTGTAATTCCAAAATTTTGCCTATAAATAGAGGCCGACCCCCTCATCAATTCCCCCTCTTGGAACCTCTTGGAACCTCTTGGCTCCTAATGGATTGCCCTTTTGGGTGATCTTCCACAATATTTTGTCCACTTTTTGTATTTTTTTATTTTCCTTTTTATGTAATTAATTAGGTGTTTATTTTATTTTCTTTTTGTAATATAAATGTTGTAATTAAATGTTTTTAATTTTGTAATTTTATTTCCTGTAAACCCCGTTATTATGGCAATAAATAAATTTAGTTTTTTCGTGCATTCGTAGCGTAATTTCAAATTCTGCAATTTCATATTTCTGCACCGTATTTCAATTCATAACTTAGCTTTATTTCTGCACCGTATTTCAATTCATAACTTAGCTTTATTTCCGCATTTCAATTTTCGCAATTTTTCTTTAGCTAGATTTATTCGTCGCCATAAAATCGGTTTTCTCGCTTATATTCGAATTTATGCGTCGTCATAATTTTTCATTCTTTTCTTCCTTGACACGGTAGTTTAGAATGGGATATTCGGGCTGCGTTTAAAATCGCTTCAAAGCGAGCGCTTCTCTCTCGTAATGCTTTCTTCGTTTTCGTATTTTCACTTTATGTTTTTATTATTCGTGTTTTTATTGTTTTATGTTTTAATCATTTTCGTTTCCGTCATTTTTTTCGTTGTCATCACCTTTTTTTTAATTCGTGTTTTTGTTTTCGTTATTTCGTTTAATAGCTTAGTTTTATTTCATTATTGCAATGCATTTATTTCCCGCCTATCCATTTGGATAGGACTCGCACTGCATTTATTTCCCGCCTATCCATTTGGATAGGACTCGCACTGCATTTATTTCCCGTCTACCCGTTTGGGTAGAACTTGCTCACGCATTTATTTCCCCTCTACCCGTTCGGGTAGAGATTGCATTCCTTAAATTTCTGTCCTTTAATTTCAGTCATTTAAATTCCCGTAGAGTGCGTGAGTTTTTCATTTAGTGCGTCTTTTTTGTCTTTTCTATCGCTTTTCTTGGTTTTTGCTAAACGCACACCAAGCCCGCGATTGTTATCATTTTTGTTATTATCGTTATGTTATCATTTTTGTTTTTGTTTTTAATTATCACTTTCATCACTTATTTTTAATCCGATAAAACAATAGCAGTTTTCTCGAAGTAACAATACTCGACGGGACCCAGGACCAATACGACTATGTTATGATATTTTCATCATATATATACTACACGCGATAGGTGCGCTTGCCTCTAGCAATTTCGTAAAATTATTTTCTTATCAAGTTTTTGGAAAATAATTTTCCTATCATCTTCCTATATAGCCCTCCTCCATGCAAGGAGTAATAGGCGGACTTATACCTGAAGTGCCTCTTGTCCAAGTCCTCTCTAGGGAACTTCCTGGAGGATAGGAAGGTGATGAATGGATCCATCCACGAGGCTCGTTGATCCACCTCCATCAACTCTCCTTCCTCGATGGAGGTGATGAGTCCTGATCATATACACTTTTATGGACTCATCTGGGCCATTTATTTAGTCATTTCACCGCACTTTAGCCCTCTTATAGTTCATATTGATCAGCCTATGCTAGGTGCACTTCTAGGCCCATTTTGGTGTGTTTTCATGTTTATCTTCATTAGTAGTTTTCATGCACTGTTAGGTGCCACTTTCAGTAGCTGGATTCGTGGTTGTACGCTAGAACAGGAGTCGTGCAGGTGCTTCCGGTGCAATTCTGCACAGGAACACTGCGCACGATCACTGGTTCTATTGCGCACGACCACTGGTCGTGCGCTACTGATCGTGTGCACTTAACCCTTTTTTCTGAGTTCTGTTTGGTGCAGTGCGCACGACCATCTACGATAGTGCGCACGACCACCGGTCCTGCGCCACTGTTCGTGCGCACTTATCATCAATTTCATGAATTCTGTTTCAATCAGTGCGCACGACCACCTACGATAGTGCGCACGACCACCGGTCGTGCGCCACTGGTCGTGCGAACATGTTGTTTCATAATTTCTGTCTTTGCAGGTTCCGTCCAGGCAGAGCGCACGATCACCGAATTCTAGTGCGCACGACCACTGGTCGTGCGCCACTGACCGTGCGCACTGTTTACTCCAGCGCCTATAAAACGACCTGCTCGCGATTTTAGGTCGGATCCCCCGCACTTTTCCGCCGTTTTCCGCCCGGTTCCGCCCAGATTCGCCCCTCCACCATCGCCCACCATATGGAGGTGCTCCGGGCTTGCTCTTCACGCCAATCTTGAGCCGGAGTTTCCTCTCGGCCTCCTCCTTCATCCAAGAGCTTCAAAGAGAGATCTAGCCGCCATCTCCATCGAGCAAGAGGAAGTTTGCAACCTCTACCGGATCGTGACACGAAGAAGACGGGTCTATTGGAGAGTCGTGACAGCTCTCTCTACCCCGGACGTAGTTGCGGACCGAGCTTGGACGCGGATTGACAACCCGGCGATTCCAACCGTGAATCTCCAACGAGCCTTCGGATTCGGTCGATTTCTTGCCTTATTCTTCTTTTTTTGATGTATATGTATCTAGATCTAATCATGATGATGAAGTGGCACTTGAATTAGTTATATTTACATATATATTTCATGTCTATGTGATTGTGTAATTTATCTATTTGAGTTGCTTGAGGTGCGCCACCATCCATTTTCCACTCCACCACCGTGTCCGGTGCCGCACTAGCAATTGCTAGTGGCGTGCTTGTCGAAGAGGTGCTTGCGACCCTCACTCCGCTACCCTACTCGTCCACCCGCCTGCCGAAGCGTGGCATAGCGGCCCGTGTATTCCATCCCGCCTAACGAAGCAGCGCGCTCAAGGCCTGCATAGTTCGATCCGTTTGCCTACTCGTCCATCCGCCCTTGCGACGCAGCGCGCTCAAGGCCTGCCTAGTCTCCATCCCGCCAAGCGAAGCATTGCATAGCGGCATTGCATAGGAGTAGTTGATAGCTTTTATTTTATTTTCCAAAAGCCAACCCAACTCCCCCGCATTCCATCCGATTTAAGGACTTCAATCTCAAGTCCTTCCTCGAAACCTAACTCCACCTTACTGTGTTCCTTGAGAGATTCGATACTCGGGGATTACTCCTCGTTTTATATTACTTGAACGATCGGTACACTGCCGTTTCGTGTCGCAGTCGAGCTACCGCCTATAGCGGTGTGTGAGATTTTCGCCATCAAGTTTTTGGCGCCGTTGCCGGGGAACACAGTCGTGTGAGTTTTCTTGAGAGGGAGAGCCGAGAGATAGTAGTTCTTCCAGTGTGTATAGCCGCTTTATTATTTTTGTTTGCCTTTTAATTATCTTTTGTTTGTTTTTATTTCTTCATCCCCTATTTTAAAGTTTTAGGCAAGTTTTATTCAAGGAGTTTTTCTAGTTGTGTAGATTTCCTTGCAGAGAATTTCAGTTTCTTTTTATCTGCTTTGAATTTTGAAAATGTCGTCATGGGGTATTCCGCCTAGCTTTAATGATAAGATGGTTTATTATTTAGACCAAATGAATGAGTTGAATGCTAGGCAGTGTAGGAACGTTGTTTGCTTGTTGTGTCGAGAAGAGGGTCATGAATTGAAAGACTGTCCTAGTCTTTTCAAGCCTGACCGCCGCTCCTCCACCCAGGACAACATTGTCCCTATCGCTCATTCTTTACCCATGGAGGCAATTGTGCCCTCTACCCCTGAGCTTGTCTCGTGCACGGACTCCTCACCCCCTGTTTATGGCTTCACTCCCAGTGATGATGATCACTCATCTGTTAGCCAACAAGGAGAGGAATGGGAGCTCCTAGATGCACCTGAGTATGATGAGGAAAGTATTCTTTCCATCGGGGAGGCTTTAGCAGATCTTTTTGCGGAGGAACCGAATATTTTTGTCCCTCCAGTTTCTTTGCAAGATTTTTCTACACATATTCTTCATGATCCTATCAAAGTAAAGGAGCTGGGTGATGCTTCTGACTCGGAGGGTGCTCCAAAGTGGGATGAGGATGTCATTTTCCCTGAGGGGGAGAATGAATACTTTGAACACGATGATGCACCTCGGTGGGATGAGGAGGATACTCTCTCTGATGAGGAGGTTTGCACTTCTTCATGGGACGAGGAGGTCCAAATCACCACTGAGGCTCCTGAGTTCTCAAGTTCCCCTTGCTATGATATTTACGATGATGATAGTGATCTATCCTTGGATCCTGCTGGGAGTGAGACCGGGATCACTCCCCCGATTGATGTTTATTTATGTTCTTCGTCTTCTTTATTTCTTGATCCCCTTTCTTCATCCGAGCCTGTGCAGGTTGAGTCTTCACAGGTATCCCAGGAGGACTTGGAGCTTTTTGCTCAAGTCAATGATGAGAGCATCCTCTCATGTGAGGAGGATTATTCCCCCTCCGTAGAGGAAGCTCCACTCATTGCCTTCGCTTCCTGCTGCCTCCCTGTTGACGACTCCTTGCTAGGCAAGGATATTTTTGGTGAGTTGAGCGAGGATATCTCCTGCTCCTCTTCTTACTTCCTTTTCCCTCTACCTGTGATGGGCAGGTTTTATCTTTATTCGGGTAGAGGCGTGACTGTTCTGTCGCCGTATCGGTACCCGTTACCGACACGCATATTAGAACAATTACCTGTCCATTTCCTTTTCCATAGGCCCATTAGCTAGAACTCTTAAAGTTTGAATAAGTCGTGCTGGGAGGACAATAACCCCAGTAGTTATCTTTATTTTCTTGCATTCTTATTTCTTCTAATCATGTTTAGTTAGTAGTACTTTCTTTTTCAGTTTTCTTTTGTCTTTTGTTTTTGCGGAGCTTACCCCTGCAGGTATTTCTTCTGGATGGCCGATGCTGCATCTTAGTCTTGGTTTAAACGCCAATCTTCTGGTATGCTCACTTGCTGAGCATTGGGTACCCTCTTTCCCTAGCCTATGCTGATTTTCATGTCATATATTATGCGGATTGTTTAGTTTAAGTCTAGGGGAGAGTAGTTTTGTTTACCCGCTCACGTGCACTATTGCACTGCATGCTAGAAGATTTCATTTAAATTGTTGTTCATTTTCATTGCACACCACATCACCCACTTGAGCGCGTACTCATCTGTTTGCCTGCTCTGTTGTGAATTTAATTCTTCTGCTTATTTGGGAAAGTCTAGGTGATGGCTTAGGACTATGTAGCAGAGTAAAATGTTGACTCCCGTAGTGCTCCTAGTCGAGTGCTCGGTTGCATAGGAATTTGTGTAGGTTAGATCTCTTTTTATACTATGGTTTTATATTTTTCTCTATTAGTGTAAATGTTGTTTACTCTACTCAAATGGTGAATCCGGTGTGAATCAAACGGTAGCATAGGGATGTGTGTAAACGATCGCTAGATTCGTATTGCTTGAGTCGGGAGAAAGGAGAATCTTTCTCGGTGGCTAGAACTTGCCCCAAGCGATTCTTGAAGCATGGGTATACGGTCAGTCAATCGCGTGAATGTGATATAGGCCATCATTTTGGCCCGGTTGAGCCTTTGTGCCTATCCATACTGCTATATCTTCGCTAGCCCAGTTGTGCCTACCCGTTCTTTGATTCAGCCCCACTTTTATTTCACCAAAGCCCAAAAGCCAATCCTAGTCGCACACCCAAATCTGAGCTTTAGCTGTTTATTATTTTCACGAGTTGGGTTGTTGATGTGGTAATATGTTTGTGAAGTTGTGGATGTGTCCTTTTGTTTATTTGCTGAAAATGATAAGAAAAGAAAAAAAATGAGAAAAAGAAAAGAAGTTAAAAAGAAAGGAAAGAGAAGGAGTGTTTAATTGAAAATCTTTATGTTTAGATTTATGTTTGGGAGTAGGCGGTGCACGCACCCATGCTGTTAAGTCCAAGTCTGGGGGTGTTGTGTACCCGCGTGTTTGTGTGGTGAATGAGGATAGTTTACTGCATTAGCTCATTTGGGTTTAGTTTTTGAACCATCGTCTTTATCATTGTATACCTCACCTAAACCCAAGCCCCATTTAAAACCTAAAGTCCTATTGATTCACGCATTTGAGTCAAACCAGTGCCGTGGAGAGAATATGACCGGGCAAGCCTATGGTCACCGACACCGATGGATTTCGGTGGAGTTTGTCCGGCATCCCAATCTTGAGCAATGCTCATCTCAGCGTTTAGTTTACTTTCTCCGTATGCATGACCGAATGATTCACCGTTGTTCACCATTTTGAGTAGTTGTAATATGCTTTTACTCTTTTAGAAATATATAAACTGTTTTTATAATCAGAAATCTTTTCTACTATTTTCTTTAGGCACGTGAGCATGCGACTTCGCATAGTACTCTATATTGTAGTTTTAAGCCATCTACTTTTCTTTCCCCGTTCGCTTGGAATTTGTTTGCTCGGGACGCGCAAACAGGTAAGTCTGGGGGTGTGATGAGTCCTGATCATATACGCTTTTATGGACTCATCTGGGCCATTTATTTAGTCATTTCACCGCACTTTAGCCCTGTTATAGTTCATATTGATCAGTCTATGCTAGGTGCACTTCTAGGCCCATTTTGGTGTGTTTTCATGTTTATCTTCATTAGTAGTTTTCATGCACTGTTAGGTGCCACTTTCAGTAGCTGGATTCATGGTTGTACGCTAGAACAGGAGTCGTGCAGGTGCTTCCGGTGCAATTCTGCACAGGAACACTGCGCACGATCACTGGTTCTATTGCGCACGACCATTGGTCGTGCGCTACTGATCGTGTGCTCTTAACCCTTTTTTCTGAGTTCTGTTTGGTGCAGTGCGCACGACCATCTACGATAGTGCGCACGACCACCGGTCGTGCGCCACTGTTCGTGCGCACTTATCATCAATTTCATGAGTTCTGTTTCAATCAGTGCGCACGACCACCTACGATAGTGCGCACGACCACCTACGATAGTGCGCACGACCACCTACGATAGTGCGCACGACCACCGGTCGTGCGCCACTGGTCGTGCGAACATGTTATTTCATAATTTCTGTCTTTGTAGGTTCCGTCCAGGCAGAGCGCACGATCACCGAATTCTAGTGCGCACGACCACTGGTCGTGCGCCACTGACCGTGCGCACTGTTTACTCCAGCGCCTATAAAACGACCTGCTCGCAATTTTAGGTCGGATCCCCCGCACTTTTCCGCCGTTTTCCGCCCGGTTCCGCCCAGATTCGCCCCTCCACCGTCGCCCACCATATGGTGGTGCTCCGGGCTTGCTCTTCACGCCAATCTTGAGCCGGAGTTTCCTCTCGGCCTCCTCCTTCATCCAAGAGCTTCAAAGAGAGATCTAGCCGCCATCTCCATCGAGCAAGAGGAAGTTTGCAACCTCTACCGGATCGTGACACGAAGAAGACGGGTCCATTGGAGAGTCGTGACAGCTCTCTCTACCCCGGACGTAGTTGCAGACCGAGCTTGGACGCGGATTGACAACCCGGCGATTCCAACCGTGAATCTCCAATGAGCCTTCGGATTCGGTCGATTTCTTGCCTTATTCTTCTCTTTTTGATGTATATGTATCTAGATCTAATCATGATGATGAAGTGGCACTTGAATTAGTTATATTTACATATATATTTCATGTCTATGTGATTGTGTAATTTATCTATTTGAGTTGCTTGAGGTGCGCCGCCATCCATTTTCCACTCCACCACCGTGTCTGGTGCCGCACTAGCAATTGCTAGTGGCGTGCTTGTCGAAGAGGTGCTTGCGACCCTCACTCCGCTACCCTACTCGTCCACCCGCCTACCGAAGCGTGGCATAGCGGCCCGTGTATTCCATCCCGCCTAACGAAGCAGCGCGCTCAAGGCCTGCATAGTTCGATCTGTTTGCCTACTCGTCCATCCGCCCTTGCGACGCAGCGCGCTCAAGGCCTGCCTAGTCTCCATCCCACCAAGCGAAGCATTGCATAGCGGCATTGCATAGGAGTAGTTGATAGCTTTTATTTTATTTTCCAAAAGCCAACCCAACTCCCCCGCATTCCATCCGATTTAAGGACTTCAATCTCAAGTCCTTCCTCGAAACCTAACTCCACCTTGCTGTGTTCCTTGAGAGATTCGATACTCGGGGATTACTCCTCATTTTATATTACTTGAACGATCGGTACACTGTCGTTTCGTGTCGCAGTCGAGCTACCGCCTATAGCGGTGTGTGAGATTTTCGCCATCAGGAGGGTCGGAAGAGTTCCGAAGCTGTCCCTTCCGCTCGGGGGCCGAACTTGGCTAAGAGGTCCGCCTGGGTGCTTTCCTCCCTCGGCACGTGCTTGATGGAGAAGGTGTGGAACTGCCCGATGACCCCCTTGACCTTCTCCAGATATAGCAGGAGGGTCGGGTCCTTCGCTTCAAACTCTCCCTTGATTTGGCATGCTACCACCATGGAGTCCGTTGAGACCTCCACGTCCTGCACTCCTAGTTCTCGGGCCAGCCGAAGGCCCGCTATCACTGCCTTGTACTCAGCCTGGTTGTTGGTAATTGGGAAATGGATGTTTAAGGCTTGCTCAATCCGGGTCCCCTAGGGACTCACCAGGACTATCCCCCCTCCATAGGAGTACTTTCCCGATGCTCCGTCCACCAACATCTTCCATGCCTCTGGGGGAGGTGACTCGTGCTCCCCCACCTCGGCCGCATAGTCGGTCATGAAGTCTGCCACCGCCTGAGCCCTGATGGACGTCCTGGGCACGAATGTGACATTGAATTCACTTAACTCCACGGACCACTTTGCCATCCTTCCCGAGTGCTCCACCCCTTCCATGATTTTACGGAGTGGGTGGTCCGTCACTACCTTGATTGAATGGGCTTGGAAGTAAGGCCGGAGCCTCCGGGCCGACACCACCAATGCGAAGGCTAACTTTTCCAGAGTCGGGTACCGGAGCTCCGCCTTCCTCAGCACTCGGCTGACGTAGTAGATAGGGAACTGTTTCTTCCCCTCCTCCCGAATCAACATGGAAATTACTGCTTTGGACCCTACCCCCAGGTATAGGGATAGGTCTTCTCCTGTCCTCGGCCCCTGGAGCAGAGGGGTCTGGGTGAGTTGTTCTTTCAGAGCCTGGAAGGCCTCCTCGCACTCCGGGGTCCATTCAAACTTCTTGTTGCCCCGTATCACCTTGAAGAAAGGCGCACACTTTTCTTCCGCCTTGGAGAGGAACCTGCTGAGCCCAGCCAACTTCCCTGTAAAGCTCTGAACCTCCTTCGGATTCCTCGGCGACCCCAACTCCATCACCGCCTTAACCTTGTCCGGGTTAGGCTCCACTCCCGCGGGGGTTAGTAAGTGGCCTAGGAACTTTCCTCGGCTTGCCCCGAAGACACACTTCAAGGGATTGAGTTTCATCTTGTATTGCCGCAGGGTCCTGAACATCTCCTCAAGGTCTCGGAGGTGAGACACAAGGTCTCGGCTCTTTACCATGAGGTCATCAACATAAACCTCCAAGTTTCTTCCCTTTTGCTCGCGGAAGACTCTGTCCATCATACTTTGGTATGTGGCACCTGCATTCTTGAGCCCGAACGTCATCATCTTATAATAGTAGCATCCAGCCCCCGTGATGAAGGAGACATCTTTGATGTCCGGGGGGTGCATGCGGATTTGATGGTAACCTGAAAAAGCATCTAAGAAAGACATCACAGGAAAATCGACGGCTGAGTCAACCAGCGCGTCGATTCTAGGCAGGGGGTAACAATCCTTAGGACATGATTTATTAAGTAAAGAAAAGTCGATACACATCCTCCATTTACCTCCTCCCTTCTTCACCATAACGACGTTGGAGACCCAGCCTGGATACTGGATCTTCGATACAAAGCCTGCCTTTAGGAGCTTGCCCAACTCCTCGCGGATGGGCCCTTCTAGCTTGTCGGCGATGGCCCTCCTCTTCTGGCGGATGGGGCGGGTACCGGGGTCGAGGTTGAGGCGATGGCAAGCCACATCCGCGTCGATCCCGGGCATTTCCGCGGCGCTCCAAGCGAAGACGTCTACGTTCTTCTGCACGCAAGCCAGAATCTCCGCTTGATTTTCCGGGTTGAGTCCTCCGCTGACCCGGACCTTCTCCACCACCCCTAGCTGGGTGGTGACCTCGAGCTCCACAACCCCGTCCACAGCCTCCAGCCGGGACTGCTCTCCCCAAGCCCTCTCCTACTCAGCACAAGCGAGAGCCTGGGTTCCTTCCTCTACCTCCTCCTCTACCACCATCAGCTCCTCCGCCCCTCCCTCATGGGCCTTCTCCTCTTCTTCCTCTCTCTCCGCCCGGGGTCCCTCAGCTACCCCTTCCTGGGCATGGACTTCCTCTCCCTCCATCTTCTCCTCGGCTACCTCCTTACCTCCGACTTCGGCCGCCTCCTCCATAACCTTATCCCATTCCTCAGCTTCTCCCATCCAGGAGATGGTGTTGACAGCCGTCACGTAGCACTGTCTCGCCACCTTGGGATCCCCCTTGATCCGCACCTGAACCCCTTCGTCGTTGAACTTAAGGCATTGATGAAAAGTGGAGGGGACACAGCAGAACGCGCTGATGAGTGGCCGTCCGAAGATGGCGCTGTAGCTGCTTGGAGCGTCCACTATGACAAAATGACAGTTCCTGGACTGCCCCCCCAGGGTCACATGAAGTCCTATTCCCCCTTCTACTTCTTTCCTCTCCCCCGAGAACCCAAACAGAGGGCCATCCGAGGCCAACACCCTTCTGGCCTCCACCTCTATCCCGTCAAACGCCTTCTTGAAGATGACGTTGACCGAACTTCCGTTATCCATTAGGATTCGGGAGACGGTGAAGTTCTCGATCGCCGTCTGAATGACCAGCGCGTTGCAGAATGGGTCTTCATAGCCCGGCATGTCCTTCTGGGTGAAAATTATTTTCTCAGCCGGGGGCAGAGCGGTGGATGTTGAAGCCACGCTCCGGCGGTAGATGGTATGGAGGCTAGCCTTGCGGGTCGCCTCCACCCCTACCCCACATGGATCACCTCGATCCCTCCTCTACTCCCCACATCGGCTCCATCCTCACACCATTCCTCATCCTCCTCTCGAGGCTCGACCTCCACGATCCTCACTGGCTGCTGCTGCCGTGGCGCGGGCACTCGCCCCTCTTTACCTCCAGGAACTCCGGGCAGATGTCCGTTGAGTGACCTTCCTCATCATGGAAGATACAATACGGCAACGTCACCTCCCCCGCCTCGGCCTCCGACACACTATTCCTTATCCTCCTAGCGGCTGCTGTTTCCACCTCGCCTCTCCTTCCTCTTCCTCTTCCTCGGCCAATTGCCATGGCCTGTTGAGGTGGGGGAGGCATCTGCATCGGACCCTGCCTCCACCCTAACTGGTGGGGTCTCCCTTGACCTCCGAAATGGTTACCCCTTCCTGGTCCGTAACCCCTTCCCTGCCCTATCATTCCTCCGCCGTGCGACCTCCATCCCCCCTCCGGGGCCGGGGCTCTTCCCTTCTCCTGACCTCCTGCTGCCTCACCTCCGGCTCACTGAGCTTTGCTAGCCTCTTGGTGAGCTCCGGGTTGGCTTCTTCACTCGCGACTTCCTCCGCCACCCTCTCCATCAGCTCTTCATAGGATACGGGGGCCTTCCTCTTCAACGCCATCTTGAAGAAACTCTCTTTCAACCAGACCGTGAAGGCGAGTTGGAGTGCAAACCAAGGCATCTCCTGAGTAAGCTGCACTTCCTCCTGGAACCGATCCGCATACTAAGCCAACGACTCCCTGGGCTCCTGCTTCACTTTGAAGAGGGAATCAACGTCCTTCTTTCTCTTTTTTGAGGTTGAGAACCTCAGCAAAAAACTTCAGCGCAAGTCCTCGAATGCGTAGATTGATCCTGCAGGGAGCTGATGGAACCAGTCCCTGGCCTTCTCCTTGAGGGTGACGGCAAAGAACCGACACTTGAAGGCATCTGACATCGGCCTGATGGAGACCGAGTCTTCGAAACACTGCAGGTGCTGGACAGGGTCATCCCTACCGTTGTATTATACCCGGTCCTACTCCCCGAACCCCCCCGGGACGGGTGCAGAAAGCACCAGCTCGCAAAAGGGGCTTCCCCCTCCTACCACCCTTTCTGGCTCCACTCGCCACCCAAGCTCCCTCGCCAGACTTGAGCTCGTCGGGACTGCACTCGCGAGGGCGGCACTCGCCTGAACCACCCCAACCTTCGCCGCATACTCCTGGCGCGCTCTCGCCTGCGCCGCGCTCGCTGGGACAGAGCTTGTCGGCACTGAGCTCGCCGGCCCGGAGCTCGCTGGCATCGGGCTCGCCAGACTGGCGAACAACACTCGCCCCTCCCTGTCCTGCCATGACCCAACGGCAACTTCATTTCCAGCCCTCTCCCCATGTTATTCTCGCCGACCGTCGTTGGGGGAGGGGTCGCCTGAGGTGCTGGGGTCGCAAACTCGCTTCGCCGAGCTGTGACCGTAAACCCCAAGGTGTCGAGCACCTCCCTTCTGAAATCTGCAAGCATCATGTCCATCGCCACCTGAGGTGTCTCGCCGAACTCCTCGCCTTGCTCTTCATCTCCAGCCATAACCCTTCTCTGGAACTTTCTTGAACCAGCCATGCTCCACGCTCACCGCACCAAAATGTTGAAACCGATTTCTCGGTCTCTTGTGGAGCTCGGGGCCCTCAACGAGTTGAGGGGCAGCTAGCCCTTACCGGTCCCACGGAAGAGGTGGGCAGATAACTCAGACAAAGAACAAAGACCCTAGTCTTAGCGAGGAGGTCCCTCCACTAACCCGGAAGATCATTGAGCGCTTCCCCTCCCAAGCCAAAGCTAAGACTCGGGCACCTTGGAGAGCTAGAGAGCCCAAACCAAAGCGACCTAAGGAGAGAAGAAGGCTCAAAGATTTTGAACCGGTCCCCTCCAAGGTGCCCTTTAAGGTCTATTTATAGATTTTAGTTTTGTGGTCTGTCAATAGCTAAATCCCGTTGTCCATTCTTACTATCCGCACACCAGATTGGTCTGCTAACATCCAAACCCCGTTGTTCAGAGGAGCTAGCCGCAGACCACCGGGAATTTCTCTACAAGCCCTTGTTGGGCGAACCGGCTCACCCTTGCACCTTCCCTGCGAGCGGAGCTCGCGAACTCCTGGGTTAGCTGTGCCTTCTTTGGGCGGGCTCGCCGGCACTACCTCGGCGAACCCCAAAATTGCTATCCGCGCATACTCTAGGCTGGCTAGCCTGTCTTACCTTGGAAAGCCCCAGAATTGCTATCCGCACATACTCTAGGGGGGCTCACCTATCTTACCTCGGCGAGCCCCAGGGCAGGCTCGCCTGTCTTACCTCGGAGAGCCCCAGAATTGCTATCCGCACATACTCTAGGCGGGCTCGCCTGTCTTACCTTGGCGAGCCCAGAATTGCTATCCGCACATACTCTAGGCGGGCTCGCCTGTCCCGGCTCGTCCGCTTGTAGAGTCTCCCACCTTTCTTTGGCTCGCCTCACCGGGGTTTGCCCATCTTAGCTCGCTTTCTTGGGTGTGAGCCGTCTGACTCTTCCTGGCGAACATCGGGGTTGTACAGTATCCTGCCTTGGATTTCTCGAGAAGTCATCGTTTCCTGCCTTGGATTTCTCGAGAAATCATTGTATCCTGCCTTGGATTTCTCGAGAAGTCATCATTTCCTGCCTTGGATTTCTCGAGAAATCATTGCTTCCTGCTTTTTGATTTCTCAAGAAATCAAGGTTCCTGCCTTGGATTTCTCGAGAAATCAAGGTCTCTGCTTTGGGATTTCTCGAGGAATTTCATCTCCTGCCCTTGGGGTTTCTCGAGAATTCTATTATCTGCCATTTGATCTCTTGAGAACCATTTGTTCTTAGTCTTTGATTTCTCGAGAACTATAGGTTCTTAGCTTTTGATTCCTCAAGAAATGCCCCTTTGTCTCTTGTGCCTAAGTTGTGCCTCCGATTACTTCTCCTCCTTCTTTGAAATCTCGTACCCATTGTGGTTAAGATAACTTATGGGTTCTCTTATGAATAGTGTTAAGAAATGTTTACTTTGTTGTGACCCTACATCTTAGGGTATCCTGGTGATTAATCTTTTCGGGCAACGTCCCATATTTTTAATTGAAATTTAATTAATAAGAACCATTATCTTTAGCCTTACCCGGTAGTCGTGTTTGGGGGACAGTGGGGAATTGTTAAGCCTTGCACGGTGGCCCTTTTAGGGGTGGTCAGCAGGTTCGTCCTGAGGCCCCGTGGGCCTTGTTGGGTGGTAGGGGATAGAGAAACCCCCAACTATTTCTGGGCTTTGGGTGGCGGAGTATAGTAACCGCCCCCGTTTAATTTGAGCTGATCAGTCTCTTAAAATACATTTTGCAAGATAATTGAACTATGTGAAAGTGCTCTGATATCAGTTGAAAGTAATCTCTGATATCAAAGGAAAGGGAGGTTAGATCTTAAAGTCACTCTAGAGGGGGGTGAATAGAGTATTAATAAATTTTCTCTTATTTTTATAGCGGAATTAAAATAGTGATATATATATATATATATGTACTGAGTGAGTGATGAGTCCCATTTATATACACATTTATGGACTCATCTGGGACGATTATCTAGTCTATGCACACCACTTTTGGCATAATTTCATTCATATTTGTTATTCCTCCCTAGGTGCACTATTAGGCCCGTTTTGGTGTGCATTTGCGCTCCTTGTTATTGGGGGTAAGCACATGGTGCTCCCCTTCCATTTCTTTATGTTTATCTAGTGCTGGAGGTGTATTCCCAGCTATTTCTATCTTGTATGCAGGTGATCGGATTATCTTGTATCCTGTTTTCTCCCAGAATTCATGACTGTGTGAAACGCACGGTCGTGCGTTTTCCTTGACGCACAGACAAATTGCAGTCGTGCGATATCTTCTGGGCAGAGAACGAGCGATCTGAATTTGCTCGTGCGTTTTAACGCACGGGCAGATTTGCCCGTGCGTGTGTAAAACGCACGGTTGGCCTGTGTTCTCTTGGTTTTTGTCATTTCTGAATTTACCCGTGTGTTTTGACGCATAGACGAATTTGCCCGTGCGTGAGTAAATTGCACGGGCGGCACAGCGTCTCCCTCAAGTCTGGTTTTATCATTTAATAATGCACGGTTCACGCACGGTCGTGCGTTCGACCGTACGTGACCATTTTTCTGCCTGTTTAGTATAAAATGCAGGTTACATCGCAGGAAGATGAGAGATCGGGGAAGGGAGCGGGAAATTAGGTCCTTCCCGTCGCTCTTGTGGTCTGAGGGCTTCTCCTTCACCTCCACCACCAAAGAGGCCATTTTCCGGTGTTTTCCACAACCATCCTTCCATTCGGGAGTGGTAGCAAGCATCCTCCGCCAAGTGCTCAAGCATTCCTTGTCATGGGAAGCCATATAAGAGATGTAGGTTGTTGGAGCGGTGACAGCCTCCATCGAATCAGCACACCATCTGAGGGCTGAGCCCGGAGAGAGCCCGACAACCTCTCATTCCGGTCGAGAACCCAAGACGCGGTGATTTCTTCCTATTGGTCTTCTCTAACTTTATGTTTGTGCTTTTCCTTATGTTGTTGTAATGAAGTATCATTTAGCTTTATGTTATAAATCCTTTGTGATGTTCTTGTGCAATGATGTGGTAGTGCGAGAATAGCACTTTCTTTGCTGTGATTTTCTGAGATTCGTTGTGTGTGAAGCCTTAGCAATTGTTAGTGGTGATGCTTGGAGAAGAGGTGTGTGCAACACTCACCCATCATAGTTACTTTCTGTCCACGCGCCTCCCGAAGCACGGCATCGCTGCCGTTGCATCCACCTCGCCCTACGAAGCGGAGTTTTGACCCGCATCTCTCTTTTCTGCACTAGCTTAGGAAACCCAAAATCAATGCCCTTCTTTTTCCTTTGTCCGCTCGTATAACAACCGATTCACCACACGTTTCGTTCACTAGAACCTGCATTCCTTGAGAGACGATATTCGGGGAAGCTATTCCCAATTTTATTACTTGACAGTGACCGGTGCACTTGCCGAACACGCATCATGTTTTTGTCCCCGTTGCCGGGGAATGCAGGCGTGATGAGATTTTGTTTGTGAATCGATTGTTTTCGCTTGAGTCTTTATTCTTTTTAATTTACTCTTTTTCATGTTATTTTCTTCTTCTATATCATGTGATAACATTTGAATATCCGATGTCGTTGGTGTGGGGACACATCCCACGCTAGTGATAGGTGTCCCAAAGAATATGGTGTTGTTCAGAAACCATAAGGGTCCCATAAATCTTTTGGCTCCTCTACTGCACCTCCGATGTCGCACTATTACGTGGCTACGACACCTTGGGTGCCAGCAAAGCCGGTAAGGCAGTGTTTATTTTGCAAAAGTAGAGAGCACGCCTTGAAGGACTGTGCAGATTATCTTCGCCAATTGGCGGATGACGATGAGTCGGATATCCGGATCATCCCATCCTCGAATTCGGCGAACACAGCTCCTTCCTCTGGTTACGTGTCCCTTCCACCTTCACTGCTTGAAGTTTCTGGAATCGACACGTGCATCAGTGCCCCTCATGACTCTGTTTCTGATGCGACTCCCCATACCTCTTCGGTTCACGCACTACTTTGCATGGATTTGTGCCCTTGTGTGGAGAGTGAGCACGAGCTCTTAAGAAGCACGTCTTCTCCCACTACACACGAAACTACATCTATTTCTGATGTTATCATTGAGATCAATTTGCAGGATGGTGCAGACCTGCGCAGTGTCATGCCCACTCTCATGGAGGAGGACAGTCTCGATTGTGCTGAAGCAACCATTTCGGTCCAGTGCGAGGACGTCCAAGTTATAGAGGAGGCCATTGTGTGCTCTGCCGAGTCTAGTGAGATCTTCGACGATGTCATCAGTTTGACAATGCAGCACCCTATGGGGGATGAAGCCGGGATTATCCCCTCAGATGAGATTTCTCTTAGTTCTTCATCTATTTTATTTCCTGACCCTGCTCTTGTATCTTCTCCTCTGTAGGACCATATTGTGGAGCCTGTTCCGTTGGTGTATGAGCCTGTAACAAGGCCTAGCATTGAAAGGAATCAAGTGCAGGTGGAGCTAGATATGGTGAGCTTCACAACATATATTGTGCCCTTGCCTGACATCCATATCAGGCATTATTTTCTCACTGGTATTTGGGCAACTGTTTTATCTTCATCCTGGTACATACTGTCGAATCATGAGCGTAAACAATTACCTGACCATTTTCGCTTTCATTCACCTATTAGTTAACCTGCATTTTAAGTGCTTGAATAAGTCCCATTGGGGGGACATGTAGCCCAACAGTTATCTAGGTATAGGAGTAGCTAATTTAGATTTTATCATCTTTAGTTTTAACTTCTTTTTGCTTTCGGCAGTTGTTCTCTCTTGTTTGTGTGAGTTTTTCGTGCACCGCGTGCCCTGTGGAGTTTATAGTTAGGCAATCGCTGTCGTCGTGCTCCTCTCTTTTTTTTTCCCGTCCATGTTGAAGTGTGCAAAATTTTTCTGATTCCGCCGACTCGCAAAAATTCGAGAAATTTTGCCTAGAATTACAAACGCATGACCAGGGTGTCCGTGCGCATTGGAATCGCACGACCGTGCGATTTTCGCAGATTATTATTCGGCTCTGCACGAGCGTCTACATCACGAACTAGGCGGATGCACACTCCTCCTCCTCCGGCGCAGTCTTCTCCGCCATCTTCCCCGTGATTGTTCTGATGCAGCTTCCTGGGTGCTTAGTTATTTTGTAGTGTTATTACCTTTATCCTATCTTAGATGTACTCTTGGTGGATCTAGTCCCAGATATTATTCTGCTAGGGCATCGTCCCTAGGGTGTGGTTTTGGACAGCTTCATTTCTCTGTTATTTATGTTTGTCTTTGTTGTTTTGATTATCTCTGCCGCATATCCCTTTTTCATGATGAATGTCAATGCTGGTTGTATTATTTTTTGTTTTTGCGGGTTTGGAGATGACAGCGCAGGTTGGAGCTCTCGCGTGGTGGATAATGGAAAGGATATTTTATTAAAAGAAAAGGGGAACTTCCGCACTTCTGGCATGCTCATTTATGAGCATAGGTCCACTCTACCCCTTTCCTACTTATTTCTGAATTGGTCATTATAGTTGGTGTTGATCAAGTCTGGGGGAGAGACCGAGATATGCATATGCACACACTTTGCATTGCAACAATACATTCTTGTTTTCGTGTGCATTTATCGTGTAAGTGCTTAATATGTATGTTTGGAAGCTTGTTTGTTGATTTAGTATTGTGTGGCAGAACAAGTTGTGACCCGTGCGGTGTTGCTAGTAGAGCGCTAACGTGGTTTAAAAATTCTTGTAGAGTAGATTTTATTACAAAATTATAGTTTTATTTACTTCTGTAGTGTAACTATAAAATACTCTACTCGAACGGTGAATTTGATGATGCTAGCGGTAGCCCTAGGTCGAGTGTAGAAGAGCTGTTAGCCTCGTGTTGTTTGAGTGGGAAGGAGATGAGACCCCGCTCGGTGGTTAAGAACTTTCCCCTAGCTATTTTCAAAACGAGTGCGTTGAATGATCTTGTTGGGAGCATGACGTAGGCCATCTTTTGATCCGATTGAGCTTTGATTTCCCCACCTAATATCATCCCTTGCTAGCCTCGTTGAGCCTTACCTTTCCTATTTGTTAAGCTCCACCAAACTTTCACCAAGGCCACATATCCTAACCTAAAGCGCACTAGAGTCAAGCTTTGAAATTTATACATGTTGTTGATAATTGTGCGATGAGGAGTAATAAAAATTTGGAGGTGTGATGTGGTGTGTGCGCGAATAAAAATGAAAAGAAAAAAAAAATTTGATTGATCCTAACCAATGTTATTATGGATCTTTTTTAAAAAAAAAGAGAGAGTTAATGAACTCTAAAAAGAATAGAACCATAAGTATGGTAATCTCGCGCACACCATAGTGCTTAATTGAAGTATGGGGGAGTGTGCTTCAAGGTGAAGTTGTTAGGTTGAAATTTGTTTATTTACTGGAGGTTGGGTGCGTTTAGCCTACGTTCTTCTACTTCATTACCATACCTCAACCCAAGCCCAAATCTAGCCTAAAAGCCCTACTGATTCTTGATAAGATCGTCTCATGCAATGGAGAAGGTGTGAAAGGGCAAGCATATGACCATCGACCTTGATGGATTTCTTGGAGAGCTCTTTCTTGAGATCCAATTTGAACAATGCTCACCTCAGCAGTTCACGCTATTTTCCCTAGGGCGCGACAGTTCGATTCACCAATAATTCACCTCAGAGTAGTAGTATTTTGTATTTTACACTTGTAGAAGTTCTTAAAATATAGTCTTTGTTTTAAAATCTTTTCTACTTTATTTTTACGATCGTTATTTCTTTACTTCCCATCGTGCTTTGCCTGTGCAGTTGCTTCTTTAACGTGCACTTTTCTACCATAGGATTAAGTGTTTGCCCGAGACGTGCAAACGGGTAAGTCTGGGGGTGTGATGAGTCCCATTTATATACACATTTATGGACTCATGTGGGCCGATTATCTAGTCTATGCACACCACTTTAGGCATAATTTCATTCATATTTGTTATTCCTCGCTAGGTGCACTATTAGGCCTGTTTCGGTCTGCATTTGCGCTCCTTGTTATTGGGGGTAAGCACATGGTGCTCCCCTTCCATTTCTTTATGTTTATCTGGTGCTGGAGGTGTATTCCCAGCTATTTCTATCTTGTATGCAGGTGACCGGATTATCTTGTATCCAGTTTTCTCCCAGAATTCATGACTGTGTGAAACACACGGTCGTGCGTATTCCTTGACGCACGGACAAATTACAGTCGTGCAATATCTTCTGGGCAAAGAACGAGCGATCTGAATTTGCTCGTGCGTTTTGACGCACGGGCAGATTTGCCTGTGCGTGTGTAAAACGCACGGTTGGCCTAAGTTCTCTTGGTTTTTGTCATTTCTGAATTTACCCGTGCATTTTGACGCACGGATGGATTTGCCCGTGCGTGAGTAAATCACATGGGCAGCGCAGCGTCTCCCTCAAGTCTGGTTTTATCATTTAATAACGCACGGTTCACGCATGGTCGTGCGTTCGACCGTGCGTGACCATTTTCTGCCTGTTTAGTATAAAATGTAGGTTACATCACAGGCAGACGGGAGATCGGGGAAGGGAGCGGGAAATTAGGTCCTTCCCGCCGTTCTTGAGGTCTGAGGGCTTCTCCTTCACCTCCACCACCAAAGAGGCCATTTTCCGGCGTTTTCCACCACCATCCTTCCATTCGGGAGTAGTAGCAAGCATCCTCCGCCAAGTGCTCAAGCATTCCTTGTCGTGGGAATCCATAGAAGAGATGTAGGTTGTTGGAGCGGTGACAGCCTCCATCGAATCAGCACACCATCTGAGGGCCGAGCCCGGAGAGAGCCCGACAACCTCTCATTCCGGCCGAGAACCCAAGACGCGGTGATTTCTTCCTATTGGTCTTCTCTAACTTTATGTTTGTGCTTTTTCTTGTGTTGTTGTAATGAACTATCATTTAGCTTTATGTTATAAATCCTTTGTGATGTTCTATTGCAATGATGCGGTAGTGCGAGAATAGCACTTTCTTTGCTGTGATTTTCTGAGATTCGTTGTGTGTGAAGCCCTAACAATTGCTAGTGGTGATGCTTGGAGAAAAGGTGTGTGCAACCCTCACCCGTCATAGTTACTTTCTGTCCATGCACCTCCCGAAGCACGGCATCGCGGCCGTTGCATCCACCTCGCCCTGCGAAGCGGAGTTTTGACCCGCATCTCTCTTTTCTGCACTAGCTCAGGAAACTCAAAATCAATGCCCTTGTTTTTCCTTTGTCCACTCGTATAACAACCGATTCACCACACGTTTCGTTCACCAGAACCTGCATTCCTTGAGAGACGATATTCGGGGAAGCTATTCCCAATTTTATTACTTGACAGCGACCGGTGCACTTGCCGAACACGCATTAGTGAGTTATAAAAACAAATAAGAACACATAGCATAATACAGAAAATCACACAAACACTGAGGTCACAAGGATTTTATAGTAGTTCCCCAATAAACCTGGGTACGTCTACTCTTCTACCACCCTTGGTAGGATTCTACTAGGTTTTTGATCAAGTGCCCTATCACCAATGGGTTTTTGATCAGGTGCCCAAACACCACTGAGCTTTTGATCAGGTGCTCAACCCAAAGTACAAGTTTTTGTTCAGGTGCCCTGCCACCAAGGGGTTAACTTTTGAAGGGAGTTATAACCCTGTACAGAATGGGATAAAGAGGGTTAAGATGTTCTTCTCTATCAATAATCTTAGAGAAGACTAGAGGAATGTGTTGTTGTAAAGCTCCCCCTGTATGATAGAAAATAGTTGACAGTTGAGGATCGAGCTTTCTCTTGAATGTAGATCTTCCTTGATAGCTGATGAATCTGAGAGACAAAGGTTTCTCAGATTATTTGTTGCTCTTGAAGATTTAAAACTTTGCAGCAGAAATCTTAGATAATGATGTTGATGTTCTCAGAGATTGAGAGAGCTGCTGCTTGGGGAAGATGAAGATCTGAAAGCTTTTCTTTCTTTCTGTATTTCTTTTCCCGACCTCTTCTTCCTCTCTTGCTGTACTGCTGTAATACTATAATACTTCTTCTTTTTCTTTTTCCTTAAAGAAATCTCTGACAGATTTGAAATTCAAATCTTTTAATTTAAGGAATAAAATATTCTGAAGAGATATTCTTGGAATTGCAGATCTGATACACTTTATTTCTTTTCCTTTTCCATGAAAGTGTCCTTTTCCAAAATATGTCAACGGCTACTTTCTCGAAATAATAAAAGGAAATATAATATCCTTGAATTATCTGAAGGAATAGATCCGTTGTTAATTAGTTAATCTGAGATCAGAGAATAGAATAAAAATGATCTGTCTGAAATTCTGAATTGAGGAGAAATTTCGTCGACCAGAGAATTGAGTTCGTCGAACAGAGTGTTGAGTTCATCGATCTGAACATTTGTTGCTGATTCGTCGAACGCAGACTGGAATTCATCGAGCTCAAGTTGGAGTTCGTTGAACTGAAAGATAAACTGCTAAATCTGCTGGAAGAATTGAATTAGTCGAGCTGAGATGATATTTCATCGACCACTGAGACTTGGCAAATTCATCGACCACTGAGACTGGGCAAATTCGTCGACCGCTGAGACTAAGCCAATTCATCGACCTCTGAGACTGAGCCAATTCGTCGCCCGCTGAGACTGAGCAAATTCGTCGACCGCTGAGACTGAGCCAATTTGTCGGTCGCTGAGACTGAGCCAATTCGTCGACCGCTGAGACTGAGCAAATTCGTCGACTGCTGAGACTAAGCAAATTCGTCGAGCGCTGAGACCGGGCAAATTCGTCGACCGCTGAGACAGCCTCAATTCGTCGAACACTGAGATAGCATCAATTCATCGAACACTGAGATAGCCTCAATTCGTCGAACGCTGAGATAGCCTCAATTCGTCGACTTGGAGCAAGACATTCGTCGAACGCAGATTGCAATTCGTCGAACGCAGATAGCATTTTGTCGAACGCAGAACCTTAGCTTTTCCTTAAGTTCTAGCTAACTTAACAGCCTAAAACCTTGACCCTTAGACTATACAATGGGGGTCAACTTAGTCCTAGTCAACAGATAGTGATCCTAACCCAAATCAGTAATAGGGTTGTTCCAACACTATGCTTGTTCCTCTATTTGGTATTTTGTGCACTTGGTGCATTGTTTAGTTCTGTGCTTGGAGCTTCCTTTTTCTGTAAGTGTTGGGCTCGGGTTGGTACCCCTTATGCCTTGTTTACCTTATTTTTCCTTGTTTTCTGCCACTTGTAATTCCCTTGTTGAGGCATTCTTTGTTTTATTGAATGCCTCAGGTTCTGAGCCGTAGCAACTAGTAGTGTAGCCGGGAGTCTTCGGGAGTTTTAGTTGTTGTTTTACCCCGCTGTTGCGAGGTAGTTATTGTTAGTTTCCTTCTTGTGTTCAGACATGCTGGTTTGGAGCCAATGGGTTAATGTCAGGTTGTTGACGCCCATTGTGCCCTTTTGATACTTTGTAGCTTACTTGACAGTTAAATGCCACTACTTTTAGATCTTGTGTATCTTGCTCTCTGGGAATGATTTATGTCTAGGTGCATTATAGTTATAAAATGGTTTTTCCTTCATCCTCATTGCATTCTTTTTAACTGAAATCCTTATCTTTAAAGTCGCCTAAAGGTATTTTCTATATTATACTACGACTAGATACGTGCATATCATTCACTTTATGTCCTGTCATCACGTGCATTTAGGACCTTAAGTGAACTAAATCAAGTATTTTCCACTGCAATTACATATATTTTCTCGGTGGACTAGTTGATCCATGAACTGAGAGACACAATTCTTACTCCAAACCCTAATAAATGATTTCAAATGATGACCTATCATGTAAACATGTTTTGATTAAATAAGTACTAAGTTCCTGCCTGAGCGCCTGCAGTTGTCTCCTGCATGACGCATATTTTCTCTTACTCTGATAATCCTAAATTCTGAGAAAATGCGGGTTGTGACATCACCCTCTTTAAAGTATCCTAGAAGGGGTGGAGAATTCAGGAAGGCTGGCGAAATGGTCGGTAGAACTCAGTGAGTTCGACATTTCTTTCTCGCCCCGGGTAGCAATCAAAGCACAGGCAGTGGCGGACTTCTTAGCCGACTTCTCGGTAGAAGCAGAACCTGGAGAGGAAGTTTCTAATCTAGCCTTGGAAGATGTTCGTGGACGGAGCTTCGGTCAGAAGCTCTATGGGAGTAGGCATCATACTTGTCAGCCCGCAGGGAACCAGGATCGAGCAAGCCGTTGAGATCCTCTTCCCCATCACGAACAATCAAGCGGAGTATGAGGCCATATTGGCAGGCTTATGTCTAGCAAAGGAGTTGGGCATCCAAGATATCCAAGCTTTCACTAATTCGATGGTAGTCGCATCGCAGATTCGGGGAGAGTTCGAAGTACACGATGCCATCTTGCAGAAGTACCTGGTCAAGGTGAAGGGATTGATTGGAGGCTTCCAATCATTCTTCATCGAGCATGTACCGAGAGAGGAGAACTCGATAGCGGACCGTTTGGCCAAGTATGGTCTGAAGGCTGGAGGAACTATCACGGAGTGGTTTCAATCATCCATCGAAAAGGGGGAGATGATGGAGATTGAGCAGTGCCCTTCCTGGATGGATCCGTTCTTCGCATTTCTGAATTCTGGGCAACTCCCGGCAGGTGATGGAGACCAAAGTAAGTTCAGGTACAAGGCGGCGTACTATCTAGTGCATAATGAAGAGCTGTATTGTAAGGCCATCTCGAACCCCCTAGACAAGTGCGTCTCAGAAGTTGAAGTACCTCGAGTGTTGGAAGAGATCCACTCGGGAGAGTGCGGAAGCCATTCAGGGACTCGCACTTTGGAGCAAAGGGTTTTGAGGCATGGTTATTTCTGGTCTACTATCCGGAAGGATGTAGAGGTCTTCTCGAAGAAGTGCCAGAAGTGTCAGCTATTCACCCCTCTCCAGTTGCAGCCAGCCCAGCAACTTCATTCGATCACCGCCCCATGGTCGTTCGCTATTTGGGGGATGGATTTGATATGCCCCTTTCCTCCAGCCAGTGGCCAGAGGAAGTTCGTTCTCATCATGAGTGATTACTTCTCCAAGTGGATCAAGGTAATAGCTCTGGCCAAGACCACCTCTCAGGTCGTGAAGAACTTCATCTGGGGAGACATCGTCTGCAGATTCGGGATCCCTCTCGCCATAGTCACTGACAATGGTCCCCAATTTGCCATCTTGGAGATGGAAGATTTTTGCAGGCAAGCTCGGAACCGATCTTGGATTTGCCTCAGTGCACCATCCTAGGAGCAATGGGCAAGTGGAGGCCGCCAAAAACCTGACCATCAACCTCCAGAAGAAAAAAGTCGAGAACCTAATAGGAAATCGGGTGGAGCAGCTCCCTTCGGTCTTGTGGGCTCTGAGAACCACTCCTAGCTCTGCCACGGGAGAGACTCCCTTCAAACTCTCCCATGGGTCTGAAGCCCTTATCCCCATAGAGTTTGAAGTCAGAAGCCCCGGAGTGGTTGCTGCTGAAGACGGAGATGAAGAGTTGCGACTAGAGAATGAGTAAGCTCAGAGAATTTCTCTCGACTACATTGAACAACTCGAGACCTGACCTCAGCTAGGCAGGGAAAGATTAAGCACCGAATGGCAAGATACTTCGACAAGCACGTCCGCCTCAAGCATTTCTAAGCAGGTGATCTCGTCCTGAAGAAAGTAGATGCGACGGGAAGATCAGCAGTCGTGGGAAAACTCAACCCAAATTAGGAGGGGCCTTTCATCATCCACGAACCGCTTTCGACAGGACGATATCGCTTGCAGAATCATGAAGAGGATCTACTTGGGAATACCTGCAGCGTCGATGACCTGAAGAGGTTCTATCCCTGAGAGGGAAGGTGTATTCTCCCCCCTCCTTGTACTTTTTTCCCCATGAATAAAATTCCTTGCCCCCTGGAACATTGGCCATGAGAGTTCTTTTTCTTCCCGCAAGTAATTTTGAAGTAGGCAAAAACTAATCTCCATGACTAGTTGGGGAACAGGCCTCCGACTCCACTCTCGTAAAAACCCAAGTCGGGTAATGGGACAGCGCCTTGGAGTGTGAGCTCTCCTAAGAACAAGCCTCTGCATTGACGGTCGAGATCAGCTTCCCCTTGCATGTTGGCCGAGACCCCCCGATTGCACTTCTCATCCGACTGGAGAGGTTATCAGAGTAGAATCCAGACCACCCCCCCCCCCCCCCCCCCCCCAACTCAGCGAAGCGATGATCAGTTTTACTATCAGTTAGAACCATGAAAATAAAGGTGTCATTTGTTTTAAAGAGCGTCTCAAAGTGAGTAGAATAGGATCTCCATGGTCGGTTGGGGAACAGGCCTCCGACTCCACTCTCGTACAAACCCAAGTCGAGTAATGGGACATCGCCTCAGAGAGCGAGCTCTCCTAAGACCAAGCCCCTCCCCCCCATTGCACTTCTCATCCGACTGGAGAGGTTATCAGAGGAGAGTCTAGACATCCCCCCCCCCCACCCCCAACTCGGCGAATCAATGATTAGTTTTACTACCAGAGCAGCTTGGAGGAGAGAAAAAGCTCGCAGCAAAGAGAAGCTATTTACCATTTGTTTCTGATCATATGAGTTGGTGCGGTTAACCCTCTCTGATTGTTGAGTGGCAACATGAAGAATCTTTTCGCAACCTGGCAACTAATTGGGGGATTGGCCTCTGACTCAGCTCTTATAAAAAACCAAAGTCAAGTGATGGGACAACGCCTCGGGAGTGAGCTCTCCTAAGACCAAGCATATGCATTGACGGTCGAAATCAGCCCCCCCCCCCCCCCCTTGCATGTTGGCCGAGACCCCCCGATTGCACTTCTCATCCGATTGGAGAGGTTATCAGAGGTGAGTCTGGATGCCCACCCCCCACTCAATGAAGAGATGACCAGTTTAACTAATCAGTATTCAGCAATATAGTAGGATGGAGGCCTCGGGATGGTGTGTCCCCTCGGATCTCCCCGACTTTCATTCCCTGCTGAGCAGCATTCAGCAATACAGTAGGATGGAGGCCTCAGGATGGTGTGTCCCCTCGGACCTCCCCGACTGTCATTCCCTACTGAGCAGCATTCAGCAATATAGTAGGATGGAGGCCTCAGGATGATGTGTCCCCTTGGACCTCCCCGACTGTCATTCCCTACTGGTCGACATTTAGCACCTGATGAGTCTGGTTTATACAGTGATTTCCGGCCTCATCTGGGTTTGTTTTAGTGTCATTGCACTTCAATTGCTGTTCATACATGCTTATATTGATATCACGATGTATCTGCGCCTTTTGTGCAATCCTTCCCCCTTTGTGGCATGTTTTTCTTATATATTACTGTATGCCTGTGTTATGGATCCGGTGGTGTGCACGGATCGGGGTCATATGTATTTTTCCTGCAGGTCCTGGGATCGCGTGAACGTTCGGGATGGTGCGGGGCAATTTTTGGCCTAAAACGCCTCTGATCGTGCGCATTCCTTCGCGCACGATCAGGCACACGACCAGTGGTCGTGCGTTAATTCCCTTCTCAGACAGAGCGTCGGCGCACGATCAGAGGATTCCTTCGCGCACGACCACTGGTCGTGCGCCCCTGACCGTGCGTTATTTGCCATCATTTTCTTTGCTATAGGTTGACTGTGCATGATTCCAGACATTCCTTCGTGCACGACCAGTGGTCGTGCGCCACAAACCGTGCGCAGTGTTTATTCTGCTCCGTATTTAAACCGCTGCTCCACGAAATTAGGGATTCAGCACTGTTTTGGGGCGCGATTTCTCCGCGCCAGTCCGCCGTTTCACCTCTCCAAGTTCCTCCCATCCATTCCCCCCTTTGGGAAGGCTTCATCCATTGATCCTAAGGTCCATCTAGGATCCCGGAAGCATTCTCCGCCATCTACAACCAGCATTCCATGAGGAGGACATCTCCATTGGGCGAAGCAGAAGTGACCCAGCTCTGAGAAGAAGACGGGCAACGGTTGGAGGTAGTGACAGCCTCTAAGCCCCGGAAGCAACCAAGGACTGAGATCGGAGGAGGCGTGATGACCCCCCATTCTGACCAAGATCCACGGCGAGGCTTCTCATCTCGTGGTTCCTTCTACCCCTTCTCCTTTTTTGATATGTACTCTTCATTGTTGTAATGAACTAAGTGAACCTCTATTTGTCTATGAATGGGAGTTTGTTTATGATCTTGTTCTTTACTTGATGCTGTGTTGTGATGCGCTCCGCCCCCGCTCCACTTACACACACACGTTCTAGCACTCCCTCTAGCAAAAGCTGGAAGCGATAGCGAAGATGTGCCTTCGACCCTCAACTCTAACATTTGCACTCACCTCATCCATTTGCTCACCGGCCATCCGCTAAGCGAAGCACGGCGTCGCGGCCTGCACTAAATCCATCCACCAAGCGACGCGGTGATTGCGACCCGCATAGTTTGTTTAGTTTTCTCATTACTGTTCTATTAAACCAATCAAAATCCCCCTGTTTTTGTTTAATTTAGAAACCCTCATAATTAATCTCCTAACAAGCAAATTGTACTACCCAACTTGCGGTCCTTTGAGAACGATATTCGGGGAGCTACTCCCTACTTTTATTGCATGACAACGACCGGTGCACTGCCGTCGTACCGCATTTCGTGCCCGCTAATTAGCGGTGTGGAAATAGCGCGTCAAGTTTTTGGCGCCGTTGCCAGGGACTGCAAGCGTGTATGATTTGTCTTTCTTGGGAAATTAGTTTAAGGGTATTTTTGTTTTTGATATTTCTTTTTTTTGTGTAGTGTGCGCATGCATAGACAACATCTTGGTGAATTTGCAGCATTTTATCCTAAAAAACAGCGTACCCTACCGGCGCGTCTCCGTGCTGCCGCCACCATGGATGTCAATGGGAACCAGATCAATCCCGGGATGGGAGATGCACCAGGCGTTGGTCAGGAGGCCGACGAGAATGAAGTGGTTAGGCCGAGGCCGAGGACCATGAGAGATTACACCACGCCCACTGTGGGGAGTGTGTACCCCGGATTTGGCCCGGCTATTGCTAACAACAATTTTGAGATAAAGCCGGCCATTCTGAATATGATCCGCAATAGTGCCCAATTCTCCGGGTTAACCAGTGAAGACCCCCATCTTCACCTAGCTGAATTTGCATAGATTTGCGGTACATTTCGGTACGCAGGAATTGCTGATGAGACGGTGAAACTCAGGTTGTTTCCATTCTCCCTCCGCGACAAGGCGAAGGCTTGGCTCCACACAATACCACCCGGCGCAGTTACCACCTGGGACGCTCTGCAGACAAAGTTTTTGGCAAAATTCCACCCGGTGGACAAGGTTGTAAACTTGCGGAGAGAAATCGCAGCCTTCCGACAACACGATCAGGAGACCCTTGCAGAAGCATGGGATAGGTTCACGGACCTCCTCCGGAAGTGCCCTCAGCATGAGCTATAACCTTGGAGCTTAGTGGAAAATTTCTATTTTGCAATCGAGCCCAATTATAGAGCCATGATTGATGCTGCTGCAGGCGGGACCCTGATGAACCATACTACTGAGGACGCACTGAGGATTCTCCAGGACACTGCCACTCATAGTTCGTTCTGGACTGCTGGAAGAAATGCTCCAAGGAATGCTCGTGGACTCTTTTAGGTGAGCACGTCGGTCGCATCTGCCGAGGTGGCATCGGCGCCTTATGACAACGTCGTGCTACTTAAGAGGCCTGCCCTCCCTCCTGCCCCAGTAATGGCCATTTCGTGTCAAGGATGTGGAAACCCCGGGCATCATGCATATGAGTTCCCCTCAGGTGAGCAACCTGCTGAATTAACTTTTGATGAAAGTGTAAATTATATGAATGATCAAAATTGGGGAGTACCATTTAACAACGCTTATAACCCAGCCGTGAGGAGTCACGCGAACTTCTCATGGAAACAAAATGTTCCTAGCCAATGATGGCAAGGAGGCTTGCATCAATTTGATGCGCAAGCCTCCGGTAGCCAACCGAGGCCACCACAACCGGGGTTTGCTCAAAATGCACCACCGCAGAGGAAGAGCGCAATGGAAGAATGATGGAAAAGTTTGTTGATCAGGCTCAAACAAATATGGCCAATCAAACTGCTTCAATGCGAAACTTGGAGACACAGCTAGGCCAATTGGCCCAGGTGCTCTCCGAGCGTACGCAAGGTGCTCTTCTAAGCAATACTGAAAAGAACCCGCGGGAGCAAGGTAAAGGCATTGCTGATGCGGATGGTGGTCAAGTGAGACCTTGCGTTGTTGAATGTACTATCAATAATATTGAGGTTTCCGCGCTTTGCAACTCTGGGGCATCTCGCAACATTCTTGCTCTGCAAGATGTTAAGAGATTGCACCTAACAATGAACTCTGAGGATCGGAAGTTGCTGGTGTTGGCTAATGGAGTGACTGTCGAAACTGAGGGTGAGATTCGTGAGGTCGTAGTAAATCTTAATGGGACGGCTGTAGTCACCGACTTTCAGATTCTAGGCCCCATGGAAAATGATTCCATGCCAATCCTGGGGGTTCCTTTTCTAAAGGAGAGTGGCGCAACCCTCCACATCGCCACGGGTTGCGTCACCCTACCTTCCAATGCGACAAACCTGTCAGGATCATCTTATCTTCCTAACCTCTCGGTGACTAAAAGTAAGTGCAGGTCCAATGAAGAAAAATCAGACTTTGACGTGAAGGATCCTAGAGAGGAGGAAAGTATCACTCTGATGGAAGAAAAAGCAAAGCAGCTCACAAATAAAGAGTTGGAGATAGAGAGGAAAAGCAGTAAGACCAAGGAGTGGGAAGACATGGGAGAAGGCGGAGCGATGAGCCTTACAAACAATGTTTTTATTCAAACAAGAAATGTAAACAATCTAAATAGGTTCATTGGGCCGATCTACCCCCTTCTGAGGGTGCAGAAATGAATCCCCCGGCTGATCCCAATCCGACAAACACTATCACCCCTCCTGCACTTGGTGCTCGGTGGCGCTCTCCTTCAGTGGAAAAACTGAAGCGGGAAAGAATCCTACACGCAGCGCGCTTTGCAGCCCTCCAGTGCGAGAAGGAGGAGGTTAGGGGCAAGGGAGAGACATCTTCCTTGGGCCCTAAAGCTTTCACCTCCTGCCCATCTCGCGTGACTGGGGAGAACCACCACAAATCAGCATATAGCTGATGCGTGTCGGGATCTCTGGGCTGTGCTGTGTGCCATCTGTTATGTTTCTGTGCTTCTCTGTTTCAATTTATTTACTGCATCGTACTGTCTCTTTAGTTTTTTTTATAAGACTATTGCTATCAAACTCTAATACAGGTATTTTGTCCACCTTCAAGGACGTTAAACAAAAGGGCTCTTGGGAGACAACCCATTGGGGACCATTTGGTTCCGTTCTTTCTTGTTATCTTCTTTGCTATATTTTTGTTGTGCTTGGGATCTCTTTAATCGCAGGTCCGCATCTATTGGAGCACGACCGAATCACCGCATTCTGAACAAAACGCCATATCTTCTGGTATGCTCATTTCTGAGCATGGGGTAATCTCTCATCCTAGCCCTCTTAAGCTTATGCCGCTATCAAACATGCTTTTTGCTTAGTGTAAGTCTGGGGGAGTGAGAGTTATCGTTACCATGTGCACATGCACAGTGCACAAGATACTAGGATTTACAATCTGTGTTATATTGTAGCATTGTTCATCTCATGGCACACCACGACACCCACGTGAGCGCACTTAACTGTAGGCGCACGACGAGTCTAACTCGTCTCGGTTATGTGAATGGGAAATCACGGTGCTGGGTTAGGATTGCGAGACGAAGTACTTTGTTGACTCGTGTAGTGCTCTAGTCATTTATTCATGTCTCGCATAGAAATTGGTGTAGATTAAACTTTTCTTTATGCTTTTAGTTTTACATTTTATTCTGTCAGCGTAATTCTAGTTTATTCTACTCAAAAGCTGTGAATCTGGTGCGAATCAATCGGTAGTGTAGGGATGTGTGTATAGGGGTGCTAGGCTCGTATTGCTCGAGTCGAGAGGAAGAATCATCTTTCTCGGTGACTAAGAACTTGCCCCAAGCGACTCTCGAAGCATGGGTATGAGTTAGTTCAGTGCGTGAGCGTGACGTAGGCCATCATGTTGGCCAGTTTGAGCTTTGTATTCCGGTCCTAACATCTTATCCTTGCTAGCCCCTTGTGCCTACCCGATCCCGTTGATTCAGCTCCACCTTCAATTCACCAAAGCCAAAATGACTATCCTAATCGCACACCAAATTCTGAGCTCAAGCAATTTGTGCAATTAATAAATTGGGTGTTGATGCGGTGTATATTTGTGATTGTGGTGGAAATGCGTTACTGAAGATATAGCTGTTTTGTATCTAATTATGCAAAGTTATGAAATTTGAAAAAATGAGAAAAGAAAAGAAAGTAAAAAAAAAGAGAAAAAAATGTATAAAGAGATATATTTCGGAATAAGTGTACACATTTTTATTATTGCTGGGATAGTGTTTCTTTTGCAAGCTCATTTGGGTCATGTGTGCTCAGCCCCCGCATTCATCATTGTTTACGGCACCGTAGCCTAAACCTAAATCATAACCTAAAGTCCTATTGATTTGCGCATCGAATCGTACGAATGTCGTGGAGAGAGTGCGAACGGGTGAGCTTATGGTCATCGACACTGATGGATTTCAGTGGAGGTTGTTCCGAACTCCGGTGTTGAGTAATGTTCGCCTCAGCAGCCTTTCTACTTTCTTCCTACGCATGACCGAGTGATTCCCTATGATTCAACTTTTGAGTAGAAATAATATATAGTTACTTTGTTAGAATTATGTAAACTATTTTGCATAACTAAAAATTCTTTTTACTAGATTTCTATGCACATGTGTATGAGACTTCGCATATTACTCCGTCCTTGCAATTTCTAACTTAGCTATGTCTTTTCTCGCTCCGCCGGATTTGTTTGCTCGGGTCGCGCAAACAGGTAAGTCTGGGGGTGTGATGAGTCTGGTTTATACAGTGATTTCCGGCCTCATCTGGGTTTGTTTTAGTGTCATTGCACTTCATTTGTTGTTCATATATGCTTATATTGATATCACGGCGTATCTGCGCCTTTTGTACAATCCTTCCCCTTTGTGGCATGTTTTTCTTATATATTACTGTATGCCTGTGTTATGGATCCGGTGGTGGGCACGGATCGGGGTCATATGTATTTTTCATGCAGGTCCTGGGATCGCGTGAACGTTCGGGATGGTGCGGGGCAATTTTTGGCCTAAAAAGCCTCTGATCGTGTGCATTCCTTCGTGCACGATCAGGCGCACGACCAGTGGTCGTGCGTTAATTCCCTTCCCAGACAGAACGTCGGCGCACGATCAGAGGACTCCTTCGCGCACGACCACTGGTCGTGCGCCCCTGACCGTGCGTTATTTGCCATCTTTTTCTTTGCTACAGGTTGACTGCGCATGATCACAGGCATTCCTTCGCGCACGACCAGTGGTCGTGCGCCACTGACCGTGCGCAGTGTTTATTCTGCTCCGTATTTAAACCGCTGCTCCGCGAAATTAGGGATTCAGCACTGTTTTGGGGCGCGATTTATCCGCGTCAGTCCGCCGTTTCACCTCTCCAAGTTCCTCCCATCCATTCCCCCCTTTGGGAAGGCTTCATCCATTGATCCTAAGGTCCATCTAGGATCCCAGAAGCATTCTCCGCCATCTACAGCCGGCATTCCATGAGGAGGACATCTCTATTGGGCGAAGCAGAAGTGACCCAGCTCTGAGAAGAAGACGGGCAACGGTTGGAGGTAGTGACAGCCTCTATGCCCCGGAAGCAACCAAGGACTGAGCTCGGAGGAGGCGTGATGACCCCCCATTCCGACCAAGATCCACGGCGAGGCTTCTCATCTCGTGGTTCCTTCTACCCCTTCTCCTTTTTTGATATGTACTCTTCATTGTTGTAATGAACTAAGTGAACCTCTATTTGTCTATGAATGGGAGTTTGTTTATGATCTTGTTCTTTACTTGATGCTGTGTTGTGATGCGCTCTGCCCCTGCTCCACTTACACACACATTCTAGCACTCGCTCTAGCAAAAGCTGGAAGCGATAGCGAAGATGTGCCTTCGACCCTCAACTCTCACATTTGCACTCACCTCATCCATTTGCTCACCGACCATCGGCTAAGCGAAGCACGGCGTCGCGGCCTGCACTAAATCCATCCACCAAGCGACGTGGTGATTGCGACCCGCATAGTTTGTTTAGTTTTCTCATTACTGTTCTATAAAACCAATCAAAATCCCCCTGTTTTTGTTTAATTTAGAAACCCTCATAATTAATCTCCTAACAAGAAAATCGTACTACCCAACTTGCGGTCCTTTGAGAACGATATTCGGGGAGCTACTCCCTACTTTTATTGCTTGACAACAACCGGTGCACTGCCGTCGTACCGCATTTCGTGCCCGCTAATTAGCGGTGTGGAAATAGCATGTCAAGTTTTTGGCGCCGTTGCCGGGGACTGCAAGCGTGTATGATTTGTCTTTCTTGGGAAATTAGTTTAAGGGTATTTTTTTTTTTATATTTCTTTTTTTTGTGTAGTGTGCGCATGCATAGACAACATCCAGGTGAATTTGCAGCATTTGATCCTGAAATAGAGCGTACCCTACGGGCGCGTCTCCGTGCAGGCGCCACCATGGATGTCAATGGGAACCAGATCAGAGATGGGAGATTCACCAGGCGTTGGTCAGGAGGCCGACGAGAATGAAGTGGTTAGGCCGAGGCCGAGGACCATGAGAGATTACACCACGCCCATTGTGGGGAGTGTGTACCCCGGATTTGGCCCGGCTATTACTAACAACAATTTTGAGATAATGCCGGCCATTCTGAATATGATCCGCAATAATGCCCAATTCTCCGGGTTAACCAGTGAAGACCCCCATCTTCACCTAACTGAATTTGCAGAGATTTGCGGTACATTTCGGTACGCAGGAATTGCTGATGAGACGGTGAAACTCAGGTTGTTTCCATTCTCCCTCCGCGACATGGCGAAGGCTTGGCTCCACACAATACCACCCGGCGCAGCTACCACCTGGGACGCTCTGCAGACAAAGTTTTTGGCAAAATTCCACCCGGTGGACAAGGTTGTAAACTTGCGGAGAGAAATCGCAACCTTCCGACAACACGATCAGGAGACCCTTGCGGAAGCATGGGATAGGTTCACGGACCTCCTCCGGAAGTGCCCTCAGCATGAGCTATAACCTTGGAGCTTAGTGGAAAATTTCTATTTTGCAATCGAGCCCAATTATAGAGCCATGATTGATGCTGCTGCAGGCGGGACCCTGATGAACCATACTACTGAGGACGCACTGAGGATTCTCCAGGACACTGCCACTCATAGTTCGTTCTGGACTGCTGGAAGAAACGCTCCAAGGAATGCTCGTGGACTCTTTTAGGTGAGCACGTCGGTCGCATCTGCCGAGGTGGCATCGGCGCCTTATGACAACGTCGTGCTACTTAAGAGGCCTGCCCTCCCTCCTGCCCCAGTAATGGCCATTTCATGTCAAGGATGTGGAAACCCCGGGCATCATGCATATGAGTGCCCCTCAGGTGAGCAACCTGCTGAATTAACTTTTGATGAAAGTGTAAATTATATGAATGATCAAAATTGGGGAGTACCATTTAACAACGCTTATAACCCGGCCGTGAGGAGTCACACGAACTTCTCATGGAAACAAAACGTTCCTAGCCAACGATGGCAAGGAGGCTTGCATCAATTTGATGCGCAAGCCTCCGGTAGCCAACCGAGGCCACCACAACTGGGATTTGCTCAAAATGCACCACCGCAGAGGAAGAGCGCATTGGAAGAAATGATGGAAAAGTTTGTTTATCTGGCTCAAACAAATATGGCCAATCAAACTGCTTCAATGCGAAAATTGGAGACACAGCTAGGCCAATTGGCCCAGGTGCTCTCCGAGCGTACGCAAAGTGCTCTTCCAAGCAATACTGAAAAGAACCCACGGGAGCAAGGTAAAAGCATTGCAGACGCGGATGGTGGTAAAGTGAGCCCTTGCGTTGTTGAATGTACTATCAATAATATTGAGGTTTCCGCGCTTTGCAACTCTGGGGCATCTCGCAACATTCTTGCTCTGCAAGATGTTGACAGATTACACCTAACAATGAACTCTGAGGATCAGAAGTCGCTGGTGTTGGCTAATGGAGTGACTGTCGAAACTGAGGGTGAGATTCGTGAGGTCGTAGTAAATCTTAATGGGACGGTTGTAGTCACCGACTTTCAGATTCTAGGCCCCATGGAAAATGATTCCATGCCAATCCTGGGGGTTCCTCTTCTAAAGGAGAGTGGCGCAACCCTCCACATCGCCACGGGTTGCGTCACCCTACCTTCCAATGCGACAAACCTGTCAGGATCATCTTATCTTCCTAACCTCTCGGTGAGTAAAAGTAAGTGCAGGTCCAATGAAGAAAAATCAGACTTTGACGTGAAGGATCCTAGAGAGGAGGAAAGTATCACTCTGATGGAAGAAAAAGCAAAGCAGCTCACAAATAAAGAGTTGGAGATAGAGAGGAAAAGCAGTAAGACCAAGGAGTGGGAAGACATGGGAGAAGGCGGAGCGATGAGCCTTAAAAACAATGTTTTTATTCAAAACAAGAAATGTAAACAATCTAAACAGGTTCATTGGGCCGATCTACCCCCTTCTGAGGGTGCAGAAATGAAGCCCCCGGCTGATCCTAATCTGACAAACACTATCACCCCTCCCGCACTTGGTGCTCGGTGGCGCTCTCCTTCAGTGGAAAAACTGAAGCGGGAAAGAATCCTGCACGCAGCGTGCTTTGTAGCCCTCCGGCGCGAGAAGGAGGAGGTTAGGGGCAAGGGAGAGACATCTTCCTTGGGCCCTAAAGCTTTCACCTCTTGCCCATCTCGCGTGACTTGGGAGAACCACCACAAATCAGCATATAGCTGATGCGTGCCGGGATCTCTGGGTTGTGTTGTGTGCCATCTGTTATGTTTCTGTGCTTCTCTGTTTCAAGTTATTTGCTGCGTCGTACTGTCTCTTTAGTTTTTTTTATAAGACTATTGCTATCAAACTCTAATACAGGTATTTGGTCCACCTTCAAGGACGTTAAACAAAAGGGCTCTTGGGAGACAACCCATTGGGGACCATTTGGTTCCGTTCTTTCTTGTTATCTTCTTTGCTATATTTTTGTTGTGCTTGGGATCTCTTTAATCGCAGGTCCGCATCTATTGGAGCACGGCGGAATCACCGCATTCTGAACAAAACGCCATATCTTCTGGTATGCTCATTTCTGAGCATGGGGTAATCTCTCATCCTAGCCCTCTTAAGCTTATGTCGCTATCAAACATGCTTTTTGCTTAGTGTAAGTCTGGGGAGTGAGAGTTATCGTTACCACGTGCACATGCACAGTGCACAGCATACTAGGATTTACAATCTGTGTTATATTGTAGCATTGTTCATCTCATGGCACACCACGACACCCACGTGAGCGCACTTAACTGTAGGCGCGCGACGAGTCTAACTCGTCTCGGTTGTGTGAATGGGAAATCACGGTGTTGGGTTAGGATTGCGAGACGAAGTACTTTGTTGACTCGTGTAGTGCTCTAGTCATTTATTCATGTCTCGCATAGAAATTGGTGTAGATTAAACTTTTCTTTATGCTTTTAGTTTTACATTTTATTCTGTCAGCGTAATTCTAGTTTATTCTACTCAAAAGCGGTGAATCCGGTGCGAATCAATCGGTAGTGTAGGGATGTGTGTAGAGGGGTGCTAAGCTCGTATTGCTCGAGTCGAGAGGAAGAATCATCTTTCTCGGTGACTAAGAACTTGCCCCAAGCGACTCTCGAAGAATGGGTATGAGTTAGTTCAGTGCGTGAGCGTGACGTAGGCCATCATGTTGGCCAGTTTGAGCTTTGTATTCCGGTCCTAACATCTTATCCTTGCTAGCCCCTTGTGCCTACCGATCCCGTTGATTCAGCTCCACCTTCAATTCACCAAAGCCAAAATGACTATCCTAATCGCACACCAAATTTTGAGCTCAAGCAATTTGTGCATTTAATAAATTGGGTGTTGATGCGGTGTATATTTGTGATTGTGGTGGAAATGCGTTACTGAAGATATAGCTGTTTTGTATCTAATTGTGCAAAGTTATGAAATTTGAAAAAATGAGTAAAGAAAAGAAAGTAAAAAAAAGAGAAAAAAAATTGTATAAAGAGATATATTTGGGAATAAGTGGTGTACACATTTTTATTATTGCTGGGATAGTGTTTCTTTTGCAAGCTCATTTGGGTCATGTGTGCTCAGCCCCCGCATTCATCATTGTTTACCGCACCGTAGCCTAAGCCTAAATCATAACCTAAAGTCCTATTGATTTGCGCATCGAATCGTACAAATGTCGTGGAGAGAGTGCGAACGGGTGAGCTTATGGTCATCGACACTGATGGATTTCAGTGGAGGTTGTTCCGAACTCCGGTGTTGAGTAATGTTCGCCTCAGCAGCCTTTCTACTTTCTTCCTACGCATGACCGAGTGATTCCCTATGATTCAACTTTTGAGCAGAAATAATATATAGTTACGTTGTTAGAATTATGTAAACTATTTTGCATAACTAAAAATTCTTTTTACTAGATTTCTATGCACATGTGTATGAGACTTCGCATATTACTCCGTCCTTGCAATTTCTAACTCAGCTATGTCTTTTCTCGCTCCGTCGGATTTGTTTGCTCGGTTCGCGCAAACAGGTAAGTCTGGGGGTGTGATGAGTCTGGTTTATACAGTGATTTCCGTCCTCATCTGGGTTTGTTTTAGTGTCATTGCACTTCAAATGCTGTTCATATATGCTTATATTGATATCACGGCGTATCTGCGCCTTTTGTGCAATCCTTCCCCCTTTGTGGCATGTTTTTCTTATATATTACTGTATGCCTGTGTTATGGATCCGGTGGTGTGCACGGATCGGGGTCATATGTATTTTTCCTGCAGGTCCTGGGATCGCGTGAACGTTCGGGATGGTGCGGGACAATTTTTGGCCTAAAAAGCCTCTGATCGTGCGCATTCCTTCGCGCACGATCAGCCGCACGACCAGTGGTCGTGCGTTAATTCCCTTCCCAGACAGAACGTCGGCGCACAATCAGAGGATTCCTTCGCGCACGACCACTGGTCGTGCGCCCCTGACCGTGCGTTATTTGCCATCTTTTTCTTTGCTACAGGTTGACTACGCACGATCACAGGCATTCCTTCGCGCACGACCAGTGGTCGTGCGCCACTGACCGTGCGCAGTGTTTATTCTGCTCCGTATTTAAACCACTGCTCCGCAAAATTAGGGATTCAGCACTGTTTTGGGGCGCAATTTCTCCGCGCCAGTCCGCCGTTTCACCTCTCCAAGTTCCTCCCATCCATTCCCCCCTTTGGGAAGGCTTCATCCATTGATCCTAAGGTCCATCTAGGATCCCGGAAGCATTCTCCGCCATCTACAACCAGCATTCCATGAGGAGGACATCTCCATTGGGCGAAGCAGAAGTGACCCATCTCTGAGAAGAAGACGGGCAACGGTTGGAGGTAGTGACAGCCTCTAAGCCCCGGAAGCAACCATGGACTGAGCTCGGAGGAGGCGTGACGACCCCCCATTCCGACGAAGATCCACGGCAAGGCTTCTCATCTCGTGGTTCCTTCTACCCCTTCTCCTTTTTTGATATGTGCTCTTCATTGTTGTAATGAACTAAGTGAACCTCTATTTGTCTATGAATGGGAGTTTGTTTATGATCTTGTTCTTTACTTGATGCTGTGTTGTGATGCGCTCCGCCCCCGCTCCACTTACACACACACGTTCTAGCACTTGCTCTAGCAAAAGCTGGAAGCGATAGCGAAGAGGTGCCTTTGACCCTCAACTCTCACATTTGCACTCACCTCATCCATTTGCTCACCGGCCATCCGCTAAGCGTAGCACGGCGTCGCGGCCTGCACTAAATCCATCCACCAAGTGACGTGGTGATTGCGACCCGCATAGTTTGTTTAATTTTCTCATTACTGTTCTATAAAACCAATCAAAATCCCCCTGTTTTTGTTTAATTTAGAAACCCTCATAATTAATCTCCTAACAAGCAAATCGTACTACCCAACTTGCGGTCCTTTGAGAACGATATTCGGGGAGCTACTCCCTACTTTTATTGCTTGACAATGACCGGTGCACTGCCGTCGTACCGCATTTTGTGCCCGCTAATTAGCGGTGTGGAAATAGCGCGTCAGCACCCAAGTAAGATGGAGGCCTCGGGATGGTGTGTCCCCTTGGACCTCCCCGACTGCCACTCCTTACTTATTTTCTCATGTTCTCATTATTATTGAAATTTCTATGATCCTTGAAAGCTTCTCAGTAGGCATAGTGGAACCCTCGAAGATATGCATTCCACAAAGCCCCCCCCCCCCCCCCCCCCCCAGAGCACTCCAACTCAACTGTCGTCGAATTTTTGGGGTCGGTGAGTATTCATACATGCGAGTATCTGCAAATGCGAGCTTGCATGTACGTGTATGTTGCAAGTGAGTAAGGTATGATCGTCGATCGCCTCAAGCTCCTCTCAATGATCGCAAAAATCTATGGCGGCGACCACTCAATCTCACTTCGAGCCCATGAGCCTAGCGAGCACTCATTGCGTTCGAGCCTAAGAGCCAACCGAAGTCCACAAAACATGCTAACAAAAGAAGAATAGGCGAGCAAAAAATCGTCCTTTCTTTTATATATAAATGTGCGAGCAATTACATCTTCAAAAATCTATACAAGCATGACGGGTCGAGCAAAAAGGGTCCTTGCCAGTCACGCATCATCCTCGCCTCCATCTTTAGCCTCGTCCTCTCCATCAATGTCGGCATCTTCCTCATCGTCGTCCTCCTCGAAATCTTCATCCTCGGCATCACTGGAAGACGGAGAAGGGACTCGCCTAGGAGGGCAGACTCTTCGGTGAGCAGCGTCGGGATGATGTCCATCACGGTCAAGTACATTGCCTCCGGCTTCAAATGGCCTTCAACTTTTAGCTAACTTAAGAAAACCTTCCCAGTTGCTCGCGCAATCTCCCAGTTGGATGTATGACATCTCGTTGTCGTAGATCTGAATCTTCTTGCCGACCCTGTAGGGGGCCGCCTCCGACGGTTGTTGCCCGACAGGGGCAGTTTCCAGCTCGGCGATGTGGACTTAGGAAGCCTTCAAAGCCAGTCGAGTGTCTTCCAGCTCCTTCTCCAGCTGGGACACCTTCTTCGTTGTTTCCATCTCGGCAGCCTACAAACATGAGAAGAAAAGGATAGTGGGATAGTCGGCACAATATGTGAGTATACCAGAAGCGAGCAAAGCGATGCGCGAGTACCTCATATTCTTTGCACTTGGCAGCCTATAGCCCCAAGGAGATGAGCTTCTTGCTCTGCACCTTGATCACCTACTCACACTCGAGCAGGCGCCTCACCGTTGTATGGTACAGCTCGACGGATCACAGCAGAGAGCACGAGCTCTGGTGGGCCAGATACTCGGTGGATGCCTCCTGCATGACCTCGGCATCTACGCGACCATAAAATAAGAACATAACATTGAATGCCTCGCCTCTATCCTCCCAATCCTCTGACCATGCGGGGAGGTTGGTGCTCAATGTAACCTCATGGGCCCCCTCCGCCCAAGCCACTAGCGGGCGACCATAGGCGTCCTCCCCACAGAAGCCTTCGTTGAAGTTCGGATGGCTGTGGGGCTCGCCAGACTCCGAAGGGTCCGCCTCCGCCTCAGGGTCCTTCCTCGCGACCTCCTTCTTCTTCCTCGCCATCTCCTTAACCAGGCCTTTGGCCATTCATTTCTTCGAGGTCCCGGCCTCCACGCCGGTGACCACCAGATCATCGCCACCCTGTGATAAGCCAATTGGGGAGGATCTCCCAACCTCGGCAGTCGAGGTCCCCGTGCCCCCTTGAGAAGGAGATGCCACCTTCGTTATGGGGAGAAGCTCACGCGGCAAAGTTCGAGTTGCTGCAAAAGATAGATGTCGAAGCGATTAAGTCGCCAGCCGAAGGCGAAGAGGCGAGAATAACTGATACTCACGCGAGAAAACTACCTTCACCCGAGAAGACCTCTGCGAGTACATCTACTCTCCTCCCCCAGAAGACCACGCCAAAACGGCGATTCCAGAAAGAGTCGAGAAGCTTCTCCCGAGACCCCTCCAAGAAGGGAACAGCAAAGGCGCTCTCCCGAGGCTGGATGTACGAGCTTGGGATGGCCCCAAAGTCTCCACCGACGACGACCAGCCGCTCGCCCTAGTAGTGGTTCTTGTTCGCTGTGCCGACTAGCGTGCAGACATGGCTGCAAAGGAAAATGATGCCCTCGTCGGTCGCCGTGAAGGAGAATACCCTCCTGAAGACCGAGAGATCAAAGGCGATCATCTCTTCTCACAAGAAGTAGAGAAACCCAATGATCATCGCCATTCCATTAGGGTTAATATGGGCGGGGACTATCCCAAAGTAGCGCAGAATCTGCCATTGTTCTGTCCACAATGGTAGTCGCATGCCGACTTCGAAGTGGGGAATGGGAAAGACCATCTCGGTGGTCGAGAAGGTGTTTAGTCTCTCACTTAGGCTAGGAAGCCGAGCGACATACCCCGGGGATAGATACCTCGGAGAAATCATCCAAGTCCTTCTGCCGAGTAATAGGTTTCTTGAAGGACATCGCCGCAAAGTTCTTCACGTGATTAGAATGCCGGATAGTTGCCTCGTTAAACATCCTGAAGGAAAAAAAAAGGAGCGAGTATCGAAGGGCGAGAAAATAAGTAATCAGGCGATACTCGCTGGTGAGAAGGGATGATTGGCAAAAGCGTAATTAATACTCACCCCCCCCCCCCTATTTATAGGGATCGAGAAGACCAGGCATATCGGCTACGCTGCCGCGAGCAAGAAGAAGGGGTGGGGAGCATCGAGGGAAGTCGCCATACCCGTTGTTCCTGACAAACTAGTCGACATACACTTCACAATGACCTGCATCAGAACACAAGTAGCTCGCCAAATATACGCGACATTCAACCACTACTCGCAGAAACGAAGAGGGAAAAAATTCAGGCATCATCACAAAAAGACAAGCAAGGAATGAAGGGAGAGATTGGAATACTCGTCAAATGAATGTCACATGAATAAGAACATTCAGATTACAACTACTCGCCAAAATTGAGATAACTCTACTACAAGACAAAAAAAAGTGCGGCTACAGGGTCTCCTAGAGGTTCACCTAGGGATCGGCGGGGTCGCGGTTGTCGCCCAACCCATCCCATGCCACGCGCGCGCTTGAAGTGCTCCATCACCATCGACATCGCATCCTCGCCCTGGCGCAACTAGTCCTCAATCTTCGCCAGCCGCCCAACTGAGCCCATACTCGCACGCATCCTAGCCAGCTCGTCATTGTGCAGCTGTTGACGATGCTCAATCCTAGCAACCCCGGCACTCCAAGTCGCTGACTGACTGAAGGCGAGATTCTGCACCAGCCAGCTGAGTATTAAATGCTTCCAGCCTTGATATCCACACCTCCAGCTCGGCCAGGCGACGATGAGGCTAGCTGGCCGCTAAGCGTTCGAGCTTCTCCTCCAGCTCCAGGATAGCGCGAGTAGCCCTCTCCTGGTACTCGTGAGAAGGGAGCCCAACGACGTCAATCAAGGCCCCCACCGAAGTATGGGCGCGAGCTGCAAAAATAAAGGATCGACAGAGCTTTAGCAAATGAGTAAGAACCAAAGATCGTGGCAACCACGAACAAGCAAACGACCAAATTACCAGGCCGATTGGCTTCGTTCCTGGTATCGCGACGAGGAATGTGAGATCAACGGCAAGGAGAGCTCCTTCCTTAATACAGGGGCAGGCTATGGTGGCCAGCATTTCACTGGCTAGAGTGAGATCCACCGGTGTGCTCCCTGCTGGGAGGCACATTCGCCTGGCCGCGACCATCCCTTGGTCTCCCTCCCCCTCTCAGGGCGAAGAACCCAGAAGAGCCCCCAACCCGGCCTCGACGCGAGGCCACCACCGGATGGGTTGAGGGAGCGGTAGAAGATGGAGGGCGATGATCGCCCTAAACATCGAAAGGAGGCGGCAATGGAGGTAGCGGCGGAAGCCCACCCGCGGGCAGCTGTGAGATGCTCGTTGGTTTTGGTCGCAATAAATGCGGTGGCGGTGGAGGCGCGCTACTCGCCAAGGGAACCCCTTGCTCGCTCATGGGCCTCTTCTCCAAGGAAGAGCTGTGAAGAATCCGCACTGGGTGACCACGGCGAGATCCTCCCCCAGCTTCGAGCGCGACCTTTGGCGATGATCGTAGAGGGGTGCGTCCAGATTCTCCACCGGCACTCCAGTAGATGGAAGGTCTGCAAATAGAAGAAAGAGGCGTCAGAACATCGCCAGCAACACCAGGATGGCGACATCCCTAGGCAGCAAGTGTGAAACTCCTACCTCGCGGAGGAGCGAAATCAGGTTGAGTCTGGGACTGGGACCCAGTGGCACCCGCCTTAGGAGCGACCTCGGGCGCAGGATGCTCGGAGGAAGGCTGCCCTCCCACAACAGAGAGGCCCGGGTCATCGTGCAGCTGTCGGCCACTCGATAGAACCTCCTGCTGATCAACAGGAGGATCGATGACCCCCCCCCCCCCCCCCCCCCCCGCGGGAGCTTTCTTCTTCTTCGTGAGCTTCTTCCTCTTTTTAGAATCGAGGAATTCCTCAAGCTCGACATCAAAGGGAGCAGGTGCCCGAGGTGGCGTCAGCAAGCCCAGCAGGTCGGCCATATCAGCGGTAGCTTCCTCAATAGCACTGCGCGACATCTTAAGCGAGATCAAGAAAGTAATCCCAATCAGAGACCCCCCCCCCTCTATATATATAGAGTCCAGGCGTCGGCCAGCGAGATGCCGACTGTAACATTCCAATTCGCGCTAGGCCCTCATGAGTGTTTTGTTGTTGAAACCAATACATGGTCTCTTGTGGAGCTCGGGCCCTCAAAGATGAGGGGAAACTAACACTTACTGATTCCTCAGCAGGGATAGACCGGAGACTTGGAACTCGACACAGACCTTTGGTCACAGCGAGGAGGTCCCACCACACACCCGGAAGATCTTTGAGCGCTTCCCCTCCCAAGCCAAAGCTGAGACTGGGCACCTTGGATAGCCTGAGAGCTAAACCAAGATGACCTAAGGAGAAAGAAGCCCAGAATACTCTGATCTGAATCCTCTCCAAAGGTGCCCTTCAAGGTCTATTTATAGTTTTCTCGGTCCGGTCAGCTAATAGCGGGATTGTGACTTACTCTTTTACTATACGCAGCCCAAAATGGTCTGCCAATAGCAAAACTCCACTGTTTGGAGGGGCTAATTGCAGACCACCAGGGGCTCCCAGGTAAAAACACCTCTAGACCCCTACTGGGCGAGCCACCCACAAGGGCCCCTCTCACGAACTGAGAGGCCCGGCTCACTCGCCCTCCTGCGAGCAGCCGACGAGAGCCCAGCTCACCCACTTCTTGCGAGCAACCGGCGAGAGCCAGGCTCGCCTACTGCCTGCGAACCTCCTCTAGGATTCTGGCTTGCCCCTCATCTTACTCCTCTAGCCTGCCGATTCCTTAGTATCCGCTCACCTCCTAGCCAATACCGGGGTTGTACACAATCCCCGCTCTTCGCGAGGCTAGCCTAGGCTCGCGAAGAAACGTCCAACCCCTGGTGTTCGTCGGCCCCTTGATAATGTGGTGAGAATCTTTTGGTGGGCCCCACGCCCACTGCTACAAATACCATTCCTCCCGGACGGTGCATGAACTTTTTCTTCCCTCTCACTCCTTTGCCTGCTCGCCACTGTTCCCTATGAGATGTCCAAGAAGGATGAGATACTTGCTCGCCTCAAGGCCTCGTAGGTGGTCCAAAAGACCAAAGCTATCAAGCTCGCCCCCTTGATCTCTCCACAACCTGCTCCACCTCCACCTCAGGTGAAGAGGGCTAAGACCGTCCGACGGCCGCCCGGGGAGGATGGGTCATCATCCCTGTCTCCCTCTCCCCTCTACGAGCTCGCCTCGCAGGTTCGGCTAAAAAAGGACTCGATATTCCAAATAGTATGTGCTTAACTCTGTTTCCTTACTCGCAGGACCCTCCCGCAGAGGCAAATCTTATCAGGTCATCTCTAATGGGGTCTCGCCCGCCATCCCCTGGGAGGACTGATCCCCCTGATGTGAGGACCACTGACCTGCGAGCCTCACCCTCGCGTCCCGGTAAGTCATTTATCTTGCCATCTCTCGCTCTTCTTTGACCGCTGACCCGCCTCATTCCTTTTGCAGAGTCTCCTCTCGCGACCCCGGAGAGGCGATTCCTCGCTCCGGTGGGCTCGCCGTCCCCACCTAAAATGAATATCATCACCCATGGATTCGGTACTCTGGGCCAACGGAGCCCGGGCGGCTCACTACTTGCCGAGCCCCAGGTCGCAGACAAGACGGCGCACTGCCCTAGCCTGGGAAAGTCCATTACCCTGGCCTTTACTGAGGCCTTCAAAGGCCAGCCAAGCTCCTCTTGCCCGCGACCCTGTACCATTCTCATCTCGCCAGGTTAAGCAATCTCTGTCGATTTCTTCTTTCGCTGCCTCTTATGCTGATTTTATTTCATTCACAGGCATTCCCCCGACCCCGCCTACCGAGTTAGAGCACGGGGAGGTGGAGATGTCGCCACTGCCCTCGCCGAGCCAGGTCGCAGATTTCTTGAGGGACCCCGACAACACGAAACAGATGAAAAGGCAAGTTGCCGAGATATTTCAGAAGCACACACTAATGTTGCGAGAGCTATACGATCAGGACCGGATGAACAGGGCCGCTTATGAGTAGAGGTTCACCGCTATGGAGGATGCAAACGCGCGCATCCTCGTTGAGATATAGCAGGTCGCTCGCAGCGAGGCCACCTCCCCTGGGGTGCACCTCGCGCGAATTGATGATTACACACAGCTGATGCAGCGCGAGGTCCAGTCGGCCCGCGAGTACCACTACCCAAGGGTTCCTTCGCGCTTGGATTTGCGAGGTCGCGGTCGCTGGAAGTGGATTAACTATTGAACAACTGTCTTTTTTCTTTCTTTGTTGCTTGCTCTTGGTACCCTACACCTTTTGGGGGCTTTGAACATTTCAGGAATTTGTAATAAGGATAATTTTTGCTTGCTCGCAAGCTTTTTATTTAGCTTTCAATTGCTTATGTTGCTATGCTCGCATGCTATTGACTTTATGTTTGTATTTCTGTCTCGCTTTGCGCCTTGCGGGTTGTCAACTCGCCTTTGCGAGTTTTACTTCTTTCTCTGCAGCTCGGCTCGTCCGTGGAGAGTCAAAAGACGTCGCTAGGACGCCAACCAACTTGGAGCGGATAAGGCCCCCGGAAGCTGGAAAATCACCGCGCGGTTCCGCTATTCGCACCCCCCGGCGCTTTGAATCCTTCCCGCCCTTTTCATTTCTATAAATAGCCGATGGCTTTTACTTTCTAACTGTTAAAAATTTTGAGGTACGGAGTTGAAGTAAAAATGCGGAACACTTCACAAACTTTCCACAAGTGTAGCAACAAAATGACAATGGGAGGACCGAATAATGCTTTGGTATTAACTATCTCTTTACAATTCGAGGTATACATGGCGAGACATGATTCATAAGAATCACAGAGGAGAGAACCACAAAACACAAAAAATTACAAGCTGCCGACGACCTGACAAACTGAGATCTCCAGACCGCACGAACAGACAAGCCGTGCGCTAACCCCTGAGATCGCGCGAACAAAGCAGACCGCACCTATCAGCCCGCAACCACAGACCGCTCGACCTGCTGCTTTATTCAACTGCTGAAAGATAACCTGTTCGCACTTCAGACCGCCAGACCAAGAGGTCACCAGATCACTGAAGCTACCTGCGAACACTTGATGAAGAAACTACTTCCTGGTACAGACCGCAACTAAAGACTGCCTGATCACTTAAGACCGCCTGATCAACTGAGTTCGCTGCACAGTCCAAGAACACCTAAACACAGTTCGCCCAGACAGACCACTGTCAGACTGGTTTATTCAAAGCTGGAAGAAGGGAGAATGTTGACGGTAACTACTAGTTGCTAACCTGCGAACAAACAAACCGGTCAGACAAAACTCAGACTGCGCGGCCTCAAAAAGAGACTGGCACAATCAAGCCAACTTTGGTTCTTACAGTTCTTCCTCAAAATGACGGGCCCTGCACCCTTATTTTTAGGCAAGAGGACGGATGTCGTCACCGCCGAAAGAGGGATACAATAACCGCCCATCAACCTGCATGCGGTCTTGCAAAGCGGACCGCCCGAGCTCAGCAAAGCCGATAACTCCCTTATTAAACCAAAACGGTTATATACAAACCGCCTGGTAACCGCGGTCTCCCTAAACAGACCGCCCTATCTTTATTGCAAAAGCAAAGCATTTCTTCAGTAACCCAGACCGACTAGAACAAGTCGTCAGACCGCCCGGTCATTGCAAGAAGGCAGACCTACTTGAACATCTGGCTGACTTGAACAAGTCGCCGGAACACTTTGCAATCTCCCAGATCAGACCTCCTAGAATAGATCGCCTGAGATGAACCGACCAGAACACCAGCGAATACTGTGCGGTCTCTGCGGTCTCCAATTTGCACACCACCCAGCACCTTTCCACTTCCACTTCAAAAATTTAACACTCCCCCTTGAAGTGGGAAATGGAAGTCAGCCCAAGCAAACTCCGCAACCGACCAAATGGTCCCTTCGACGGCGGCTTAGTAAATATGTCGGCAATATTATCCTTGCTCTGCACATGCTCCACAATCAAAGGTCCCTCCAACACCTTCTCACGAACGAAATGGTGATGAATCTCTATGTGCTTTGTACGCGCATGGTTAACTAGATTATTCACCAGTTTGAGAGCAATCTCATTGTCACCACGTAGTAGAGTAGGACCTCGCACCTCCCTATGAATGTCCTCCATAAGCCTTCTAAGCCAGATGGCTTCCTGAGCTGCCAAAGCCGAAGCTTTTTACTCCGCTTCTGTTGTAGAGACGGACACAGAATCGTATTTCTTACTGCACCATGATATATCTATAGAGCCTATCATAAATAAATATCCAGACATCGATCTCCGATCATCCGAATCTCCTCCATAATCAGTATCCATGTACCTGTGCAAGCAAAAGCCCGAATCTCTCCCGTAGAAGAGACCCTAATCCGAGGTGGATTTGACATACTTCAAGATACTCCTAGCCGCCACAAGATGAGGCTTCCAAGGCTCTGCCATAAACCGACTCACCCTGCCAACTGCATAAGCAATATCAAGCCTCGTGATCGTCAAGTATATCAGACTTCCAACCAAAGCCCGAAACACCAAAGGATCGGTATGAACCTTCCCATCATCTCATCGAAGATGAACTCCAACCTCCAGTGGAATAGAGATGCTCTTCCCTCCTTCCATGTTGAACCTCTTCACGATTCGATCCGCATAGCCTTTTGGGAAACAAGCATACCGCTCTCTTTCCTATCCACTTCGATCCCAAGGAAATGGTGGAGCTCACCCAAATCCTTCATCTCAAATCTGATAGCTAGCTCAGCACGAATCCTAGCTACCTCCACTTTAGAATTTCCCGTGATGATCATATTGTCAACATACAGCAGCACCAAGACCTGAAGCTCCCCCGTCTTTTTTATGAATAGGCTTGAATCTGAATCAGAAGCAAAGTAACCGCAGAACTGGAGGTATTCTGCGATCTTCTCGTACCACGCGTGAGGCGCTTGCTTCAAGCCGTAAAGAGCCTTCTTAAGCTTGCAAACATATCTTGGGTGCTCTTCGGATACATAACCAGGTGGCTGATCAATGAAGATATCCTTGTCAATCTCGCCGTATAAGAAAGCATTCTTCACGTCGAGTTGCAAAATCTTCCACCCTTGGCAAGTTGCCAATGCGATCACCACCCGGACTGAAGTCATCTTGGCAATGGGGCTGATCGTCTCTTCATAATCCTCCATGTACTTCTGAGAGAGACCTTGAGCTACAAGGCGAGCCTTGTACCGCTCAATACTTCCATCAGCCTTCTTCTTCAGTTTGAAAACCCACTTGCAAGTTTTATAAGTGATTTATATACTCATCTTTTAGTATAAGTTTAGTGTATTTTTAATATGAAATTATATAGTTTCTATGTTTTTCTCATTTAATTAATAATCTTTTCAATTATATATTCTAACTTAGGCTTATCTTATATTTTCAGGTTTTCTGGACATTTTGGACGAAATTTACAAGTACACGCCCAAGGTCACGGGCGTGACCAAGGGGCGTGACAGCCTAGAGGTGTTCCAGACCTATTTCCGTCACCTCGGGAGCATTCTGTGAAGATTCGACAGTTACATGCCCCAGGTCAAGGGCGTGACCAATGGTCACGGACATGACTCAGCCTCTGCTCCCAGAACACACCTGCCACGTCATTTAAAGTTACATACCCCAGGTCACGGGCGTGACCATAGGGCGTGATAATAGTTCACGGGCGTGACTCACCCCGCGCTCCTTCCCGCCGAAGTTTTCCCGCCAGCAGCAGATTTAAAGATTACACGCCCCCAGGTCACGGGCGTGACCTAGGGGCATGACACACACGTAACGCCAGCAATTACTCCTGAAGTCGCCCTCTCCATTGTTTCTTCGATCACGCCCCTTACACGCCCCTTGGTCACGGGCGTGACCAAGGGCGTGTAATCTCAAATTTGCAGCTATATAAAGCCAACTCCAGCAGATGTTTTGGGAGGAATTTTGGAGATGAATTTTTAGGACTTAGACTCTTCATTTCTTGTATTATTTTACTGTTTCAAGTATTTTCTTACATTTCTCTTTAATCTTGTACTTGTAGTTTTCGATTCAGTAGTTGTAATTTTCAATTCATAGTTTGTAATTTCCTTTGCCTCAATTAATAAAATAGTTTTGTTTTCTCATTCTATTCTTCCTTCTTCATGTATTCTTTTATTTTCTTTAATTCCTTAATCTCCATGAGTATCTAAACTTCTATTAGCACTCGGTCGAGATGATCCAAGGAATAAATATAATTCATGAAGTAATTTAGGATGTCTTTTCTCTTCTTGGAAATACTTATGGTTTATCCTTGATTTTAATGAAATGAGATTATATTTTCGATATATAATTCTCGTTCTTGTTTTCGTTCTTTAGTTAGCCAAACCAGCTTGTAAGATGAATCGATCCTTCAAGGATAAAGAGAGTTGCATGCAACCCTCGAGAGAGGATGACATAAATCCCCGGATTGTAGTCAAATCCAATAGTGGGGTTCACCGCGTAAAGCAAGTTTAGAGGTTTCAATTATAGAACGAGAGTTCAGTTGATCAACCTAATCTTAGTTGGGTGCAGTCCTCAACCAAGGCGTGCTCATATTTCGGGAACCTCCATGATCAAAGCAATTTTCCTAAGAGATTTAGATTTACCTATTTCTTCTATTTTATTCCGCGGTGATCCAAGGATCGAGTGCTAGCCCTTTTACTCATTGTTTTAATCTTATTTTAATTTTCCTTTTGCAAAACCAAATCAAAGTACTTTTTGATAGAACAATAGAGTTCTTCTTGAGAAAGAGTAATCAACACGCCCAGATTTTTATACGACCTTGGTTTTTAACGAACCGATACTACATTCGACACGGTACACTTGTCGTTGTCGTTTGCAAGCATAGTTCTGCTCATCATGTTTTTGGCACCGTTGCTGGGGATCTTAGTTGATATTTCGAAAGAGAATATCTATTGATTTTATCATTCTCTTTCTTCTCCCCCTTCTCTTAAAAATTAAAAAAATCTTAAAATAAGCGTAATCTAAATTCTCGGAAAGGACGCTTTGGGCTTGAATTCCCATCACAGCCTCTAGTACCTTGCGAGCCCTTCATCGGGTTGACCTTGGGAAGTCCGGGACTAACTTAACCTGCTTTTTGAAAAAAATTATTATATAAATATTTTTTTATATATATTATAATTATTCTCTAAAATTCCATTCATTTAAGTGAAGGTTGTTCTCTTTTTATTTTATTAAATGAAGTTATCCGAATTGGCCGTAAAAGTTGCTGAGCTTCAAAATCAAGTTAATCTTTTGAAAGCCGCACGAAAATGCCAAATTAGTTGTTATTATTGTGGTGCCCCTCATCAAAGTGAGGAATGTTATTTATATTCATATTCTCAAAATAATTAATATTAAAATAATTTTCCTTAATATTATACAAATAATCTTTATTATAGTTACGATCATAATATTTCCTCTTTTAATAAAAATAATTTTTCAAACTTTGATGAAAATATTTTTTCTAATTTTCATGAGAATAATTTTTCGGCGTTTGATAATTGTTCTTTTAGCCCCGAAGTCGATTATTCTTGGTGACAAGCTCACCCGGATAGTTCTCGGAGCGGTGAAGAAAAATCTTTAGATCCGAATTTTTATTCTTCTTCTTATGCGCCGCAATTTTCTTTCTCTTATTTTGGGGAATTTCCACCGATTCAATTTAATACTTCCCCCCAAAATTTAGAGGATAATAATTACGATTATAATTTTTCATCTTTTCAAGAAAATAATTTTTCAAACTTTGATGAAAACATTTTTTCTAAATTTCATGAGAATAATTTTTCGACGTTTAATAATTGTTCTTCTAGCCCCGAAGTTGATTATTCTTGGTGTCAAGCTCACTCGGATAGTTCTCGGAGCGATGAAGATAAATCTTTAGATCCAAATTTTTGTTCTTCTTCTCTTGCGCCGCAATTTTGTTCTCTAATTTTGGGGAAATTCCGCTGATTCAAATAGATACTTCCCCCCAAAACATAGATAAAAAGATGACTTCTTCTAGTGCTTTTTCTCCATCCTTTGATAATTTAGTTATGGAGGAACAAGTGCTTTCATGTAATCCCATAACTTCTTTTACCAAAGATGAAGAAAAATTCTCTTACCAAGAATTTCTTAATGTTTTGGGCACCCCGGATGAAATAGAAGAAGAACAAGATTCTTCCCCTACTCCACTCGGATCTTCTTTTCTTTCTCATGAATTTTCAAAAAATTCTTCTATTTTAGTTCAACCAAAAATTCAAGAAAATTTTGTGTCCGAAAATTTTATTCCGCTTGGTAATGCACTAGATTTTTCAAAAGAAATATTTATATTAGAAAAGGAACAATCGGAGCTTAATCTTTTATTTTCGCAAGCATCTCCTCCTTGCGAAAAAATTATCTGACACGTTTAATTGTGATTCTCTATATACTAATAATTTTTAGGTTGAAGATGAGTCGTTGCTACCCCAATTAATTGATGATCCATATGCCGCTCATCTTTATATTTCCAAAACACCTCAGGTATGTATAGGTGATTTGGATTTGTAAATTCAAGTCCAACGACAAATGGAGAATCACATGTTAAGCGGAGGAGAAGTCGGCCGACTGACGTCGGCACATTCACCTAAGCGTGAATTAGGGGAGTTGCATGTCCACTTCTCTTTTCCATTTCTGTTTTCCTAACACTAACCGTCTAGCTTAAAGACGGGAAAAAGAAAGCGCTCTTGGGAGGCACCACTTGCTTATCTTTAATTTTATTAATTTTTCTTTTAAAGTTTATTTTTCAAGTGCTCTTCATACATAGTTTTAAACATTGGTGACAATATTTAATTTTAAGTATGGGGGTGTAGCTTAGCATTCATTGTTTTTCCTTTTGAAAAAATAAATAAATAATAATATAACAAAAATCTTATTTCTTGGAAAGGACGCTTTGGGCTTGAGTTCCCATCATAGCCTCTATTACCTTGCGAGCCCTTCACCGGGTAGCCCTCGGGAAGTCCAAGAATAATATTTATGAAAATAATAATAATAAATATGCCTAGCCTTGTTGTTTTTAGTTTTCTAGAAATTTAGTTTGAGGTTTGATTATAAGTATTCTTACATTTTTAATTTAGCTAATTTTTTTTGTTTTATCAGAATTTGTTAAATTTAAATTTGATGTAATTTAGTTTTAAGAAACACTTTATGTTTTTAATTCAATTAGAGAATTTACTTAGCACTACTTCTTCGTTTAGTTTTAAATAACTTCACTTTGTGGTAAATTGACTAAACATCTCTAGATTTCTATTATATTCTCTTTTAACTTTAAGATCTTAGGAAATTTCATTCCACTAAAAAAATTGCTCTCAAAATAGTTTAATTTATAAACTAGAAGTATTTCTTCCCCCTCACCCTTTGTTGGAAAATTAAAAAAAATGTAGAAAAAGATCATATGTCATGGAAATAAGAGGATAAAATTCATTATTTTCTAAACATATGCACCCAAAATCATTTAAAAGATTATATGTCATGATGTAAGGGGATAAAATTCATTACATCTAAAACATATACATTTTGGGTTTTTGATTGAAGAGAATTTACAAAAAAAATTTATATGGCATGGAAAATAAGAGGATAAAATTCATTATTTTCCTAAACATGTACATTTTCGTATTCAAATAAGGTGAGAGGATAAAATTCATCACCTTTATTTTAGTATCTCTTCATTTTGCCATTTCTTTTAAACCCATTCCCTAGCCAATTTTATTGTTTCTAGTCCTAAACTAAATTATTAAGAGAGCAATATTTTGGTAGGTGTCTTTTCCTTAAGTTTCTTTTATGTTAAAGTGTTTATAATTTCAATCTATTCTTGTTTGAAAATTTCTATAATTTTGTTTGCTAAATAGTTATCTTGAGAAGTACTTAGCTAAATATTTTTCTCTTTTTAAATTATCACCATAACTTATGACTTATTTCTTAAATTCCTAGAATTTACTATTAACTTACTCTTGGTTTAATGAAATTTTGGTTAATTAAAAATAATATCGATTTCTTATAATTCTTTTCTCATTCTTTTGCTCTGGAATAGCAAAAGCTCAAGTATGGGGTATTTGATGAGTGATTTATATACTCATCTTTTAGTATAAGTTTAGTGTATTTTTAATATGAAATTATATAGTTTCTATGTTTTTCTCATTTAATTAATAATCTTTTCAATTATATAGTCTAACTTAGGCTTATCTTATATTTTCAGGTTTTTTAGACATTTTGAACGAAATTTACATGTACACGCCCAAGGTCACGGGCGTGACCAAGGGGCGTGACAGCCTAGAGGTGTTCCAGACCTGTTTCCGCCACCCCGGGAGCATTCTGTGAAGATTCAACAGTTACATGCCCCAGGTCACGGGCATGACCTGGGGGCGTGACCAATGGTCACGGCCATGACCCGCCCTCTTCTCCCAGAATATGCCTGCCACGTCATTTAAAGTTACACGCCACAGGTCACGGGCGTGACCATGGGGCGTGACATCAGTTCACGGGTGTGACTCGCCCCGCGCTCTTTCCCGTCGAAGTTTTCCCGCTAGCAGCAGATTTAAAGATTACACGCCCCCAGATCACGGGCATGACCTAGGGGCGTGACACGCACGTAACGCCAGCAATTACTCCAGAAGGCGCCCTCTCTGTTGCTGCTTTGATTATGCCCCTTACACGCCCCTTGGTCACGGGCGTGACCAAGGGCGTGTAACCTCAAATTTGTAGATAAAGCCAGCTCCAGCAGATGTTTTGGGAGGAATTTTGGAGACGAATTTTTAGGACTTAGACTCTTCATTTCTTGTATTATTTTACTGTTTTAAGTAGTTTCTTACATTTCTCTTTAATCTTGTACTTGTAGTTTTCGATTCAGTAGTTCTAATTTTTAATTCAAAGTTTGTAATTTCCTTTTCCTCAATTAATAAAATAATTTTGTTTTCTCATTCTATTCTTCCTTCTTCATGTATTCTCTTATTTTCTTTAATTCCTTAATCTCCATGAGTAACTACACTTCTATTAGCACTCGGTCAAGATGATCCAAGGAATAATTATAATTCATGAAGTAATTTAGGATGTCTTTTCTCTTCTTGGAAATACTTACGGTTTATCCTTGATTTTAATGAAATGAGATTATATTTTTGATATATAATTCTTGTTCTTGTTTTCGTTCTTTAGTTAGCCGAACTAGCTCGTAAGACGAATCGATCCTTCAAGGATAAAGAGAGTTGCATGCAACCATCGAGAGAGGATGACATAAATCTCCTGGATTGAAGTCAAATCCAATAGTGGGGTTCACCGCGTAAAGCAAGTTTAGGGGTTTCAATTATAAAACGAGAGTTCGGTTGATCAACCTAATCTTAGTTGGGTGCAGTCCTCGACCAAGGCGCGCTCATATTTCGGGAACCTCCACGGTCAAAGCAATTTTCCTAAGAGGTTTAGATTTACCTATTTCTTCTATTTTATTCTGCGGTGATCCAAGGATCGAGTGCTAGCCCTTTTACTCATCGTTTTAATCTTATTTTAATTTTCCTTTTGCAAAACCAAATCAAAGTACTTTTTGATAGAACAATAGAGATCTTCTTGAGTAAGAGTAATCAACACGCCCAGATTTTTATACGAACTTGGTTTTTAACGAACCTATACTACATTCGATACGGTGCACTTGTCGTTGTCATTTGCAAGCATAGTTCTGCTCATCAAAGTCACCGGGGTAATACCCTCAACCTTAGGCACCAAGTCCCAAGTCTCATTTTTCCTGAGGGCAGCCATCTCTTCATCCATGGCTCCTTCCCACTCCTTGACTCCAACGGCATTTTCATAACAAGATGGCTCTCTCTCATCCAAGGGACCTGCGAAGAAACATGAGACAAAGCTCACCAAGTTTCTGCCCGTATACCGATCTGGTGCAATAATGGTCCTCTTGGACCTCCTCAGATCTTGACTCTGAACCACCTCTTCAACTGCAGTTTCTGAACTAGCTCTCCTTTCAGGTAAACATGGAGCATCGCTCCCCCTGCTTCCAGAACCTGAAGCACCTGACCCAGAGCTAGAGATACCTGGAGAACCTTGAGAAATAGGCAACTCCACCGGAACTTCTCTTGCAGCTTCCTCTGGTCCACCATCTACCCTGCTTCCTTGTAACTCTATAGAAGAGATACCTTGGTATGATGTCATCTCGTTAAATACCACATCCCTAGAGACCACATATCTCTGTGTCTCGGGATCCATGCATCTCCACCCTTTCTTCCGGTCATCATAACCGACGAAGACTAGTTTCCTTGCCTTTGCATCTAGCTTCGTTCGAAGGGCATCCGGAACATGCACGTAGCAGGTAGAACCAAACACTCGAAAGAGTTCCATGCATGGATTCTCCATAAACATCCACTCATGAGGGGTCTTCATATTGATGGGACTGAGAGGGATCCGGTTGATGACATAGGCTGCACAAGACATTCCCTCTGCCCAGAAGGACTTTGGGATACTCTTGGGATGAAGCCAACATTTGCAGGTCTCCGATAGATGACGGATCTTCTGCTCGACAAATCCGTTCTATTATGGAGTGTGAGCACAAGAAACCTCCCTTTGGATGGCATGCTTCCTGCAGAAGTTAAAGAACGCCTTGGAGGTGAACTCCCATCCATTGTCTGTTCTGAACCTCTTGACCCGCAGGTTGAGCCGACCTTCCACCAGGTCCATGAACTCCACAAACCTCTCGAACGCCTTCGACATCTCCTTTAGAAAATATACCAAAGTATATCTGGTGAAATCATCAACCAAAATCAGCATATACCTGCTACCTCCAAGACTGGCAGTGTTGGTTGGTCCAAACAGATCGCCATGTATACACTCCAATGGTGCTTTGCATCTGCTTTGCAATTTCTCAAATGGAAGACGTTGAGCCTTACCAAACTGACAACCTGCACAAACATGACCATCCCCGAAAGATGACAAACTAGGCAAACCTTTCACAAGGCCTCTTCCTGCCATAGCCTTCAACTTATCCATCCCAACATGCCCAAGTCTTTCATGCCAGATAGCAGCGCTGTCGTTAGCCCTCATCTTATCAACATAAGAACTTGTTGAAGGAACAAATAAGTCCTTTACCCGTCTCCCTACATGAGTGACCTCAGCTTTCACGGCTGAAGCATTTCGGAGAAATTTCACTTATGTTGGACCAAATAGAACGTGATCGCCAGCATCCATAACATTGGTCACTGAGAAGAGGTTCTTCTTCATCCCCGGAACATGATAGACACTCTTCAATGTAAGAGTACCTCTATCATTGTTCAAAGAAACCACACCCTCCTTCTCTACTGCATGAATAGTATCATCAGCTAAAATGATAGCATCATTACATGTATATGCTCGCAATGAGGAGAACTTTGACTCATCCCCGGTGAGGTGATGACCACACCCAGAGTCCACTATACAATCATCCTAATAGTTGATGGAAGTCATTGCCTGAATACAAGTGCCCATCATGAATGCACCTCCACCACCCCAACTACCTTCAAAATTGGAACCAGCCTCCTCCTTCCCTGCAGCATGCCCTGGCTGAAGATTAACTTGGCAGTCTCTCTTGAAGTGACCAAGCTTGTTTCACCTGAAGCATCTAGGTCCTTCCTTCTTCTTCCCTTCACGCTTAGGAGCATAGCTCCTCTCCTGCTTATATGAAGTAGACGGACCATCATCTCTAGATGTCTTCTTCTTCTTGTCCCATCTCTTCTTCTTTCCAGAGAAGAGAACCTCACCTTCTCCCCAAGAGACTGACATCCCTGCCATTTGCTTAGCCAAAGTCTCTTGTGAAGCAAGTAAGTTCTCCAACTCCAGTAATGATGGCTGATTTGCCCAGCCTTGAACAAAAGTAACAATGGCCACATACTCCCTCCGCAAGCCGCGAATTATGTGCCTCTTCAGCTTGGCTTCTGAGATAGGCTCATGTGGGTCCAATGTTGATATCTCTGTTCAAAGGTTCTTCATCATCAAGAAGAACATTGAGATAGACAATTCTCCCTGAGTTGCTTTCGCCAACTCATTCTCCAAGAACTGAAGCCTTGCTACATTCTTCTTATTGAGCAAGCCATCCAAGGCTGTCCAAGTTTCTGTAGCTGATCTACATTCGATGATGTGATCAAACAACTCTGGAATGATAGCTTGCTTGAGAGTGAACTCAGCCTTCGCATTTGTTCTCTTCCAATCCTTCACGAGCTCAGCATTCCCTTCAGCAGGAATAAAAGCTTGTCTTGCTTCTCCTCCTACTACCTCCCACAAATCCTCTCCATAAAGATAGCTCTGCATGCAAGACTTCCACTTCTTAAAGTTAGTCTGCGTAAGGATCTCAATACCAAGACCTCTAGCATATCCTCCTTCCATTGTTATCCCACTGATTGCTAACCACCTTGAGGAACCCGAGATAAGTAACAACAATTACTGCTCAGCAACCTGCCTCTGATACCATGTTAAAAAATTTGAGGTCCAGGGTTGAAGTAAAAATGCGGAACACTTCATAAACTTTCCACAAGTGTAGTAACACGATGACAATTGGAAGACCGAACAGTGCTTTGGCATTAACTATCTCTTTACAATTCGAGGTATACATGGTGAGACATGATTCATAAGAATCACGGAGGAGAGAATCACAAAACACAAAAAACTACAAGCTGTCGATGACCTGACAAACTGAGATCGCCAGACCGCATGAACAGACAAACCGTGCGGTAACCCCTGGGACCGCGCGAACAGAGCAGACCTCACCTGTCAGCCCCCAACCACAGACCGCTCGACCTGCTGCTTTATTCAACTGCTGAAAGATAACATGTTCGCACTTCAGACTGCCAGACCAAGAGGTCGCCCGATCACTGAAGCTACCTGCAAACACTTGACAAAGAAACTGCTTCCTGCTGCAGACCGCAACTCTAGACCGCTTGACCACTTAAGACCGCTTGATCAACTGAGTTCACTGCACAGTCAAAGAACACCTAAACACAGTCCGTCCAGGCAGACCACTGCCGGACTGGTTTATTCAAAGATGGAAGAAGGGAGAAAGCTGATGGTAACCGCTAGCCGCTAACTTGCGAACAAACAAACCGGTCAGACAAAACACAAACCGCGCAACCTCAGAAAGGGACTGGCATAATCAAGCCAACTTTGGTTCTTACAGTTCTTCGTTACAAATGACGGGCCCTGGACCCCAATTTATAGGCAAGAGGACGGATGTCGTCACCCCCGAAAGAGGGATATAATAACCGCCCATCAACCCGCATGTGGCCTCTCAAAGCAGACCGCCCGAGCTCAGCAAAGCCGATAACTCCCTTATTAAACCAAAACGGTTATATACAAACCGCCCGGTAACCGCGGTCTCCCAAAACAGACCGCCCGGTCTTTATTGCAAAAGCAAAACACTTCTTCAGTAACCCAGACCGACTAGAACAAGTCGTCAGACCGCGCGGTCACTGCAAGAAGGCAGACCTACTTGAACATCTGGCCGACTTGAACAAGTCACCAGAACAACCCGCGCAAGCCACCCGGATACTTTGCGGTCTCCTAGATTAGACCTCCCAGAATAGATCGGATGAGACGAGCCGACCAGAACACCAGCGCAGACCGCGCGGTCTCTGTAGTCTACAATCTGCAGACCACCTAGCACCTTTCCACTTCCACTTCAAACATTTAACACTAACCACCACATTAACTGTTCTCCAGCCTTTCTTCTCTCTGTGAAAATTTCTCGTTTCGATAATTAGCGGAAAAAATGGGAACTACGTCACAGGAACACTCTCAACCTTTCTGAGCACAATAAACCAGAACAAAGAAGGAACACAAGGAATAGTATTCAAAACTCTTCTTTACAACTTGAGGTATACATGGCGAGACATTCTTCACCAATACAATCAAAAGAGAGTAACAACAAGACAAACAAAAACCGCCCAAGCCGCCCGACTAGCAAGTTGTCCGACTAACTAAGGCTGTCCGCGCGAACTGCCAAGTCGCCAAACCGCAACTCAACACGCGGACTACCCGTTATTCTAATGCTGAAAACTGTCCGCCCGAGCAAGGCCGCCTGACCGCAGTCACTTAGCCGTTCCTAACCGTTAACACTGCTGCTGACTAGCTGAACAGAAAACAAACCGGCAAGGCAAGCCGCCTAACCGCACGGTCTGACTTTGTTGAAAGCAGAGATGCAAGCCGAAGAGAGAAGCCGCAAACCACGACCACCTGCTGCTACCCGCCGCTGACTGCCACCGGCTTAACCGCTGCGGTCTCCTCTGACCAAGTCAGAACCACACACAAGCCACGCAAACTGCGAAGACAACAGAGTCAATCTCAACCCGAGCGACTAAAAAAGTCTAACTGCACGAAAGACTTGCGAGCTCTCGCTTACTGTTCACTGTAAAAGATCTGAGGGAGAGGTCCTTTTATAGGTGCGAGGTGGAGTGTGGTAACCGCCCATAGAGATAGGATAACCGCCTCAACTAGGCAGTGGGTAGAAACTAAACTGTGCGGCTTAAAGACAAATCGCACAGGTCTAGCAGAGCACCAGGACTTGAAACAGACCAAGTCCAAGAATAAGCCGGACTGGCAGACCGCCAGCCCGATGTGGGTAGGCAACCCGCGCGGTCTCAAGAACAGAATGCCCGACCTTCTGTGAGTAGGCAACCCACGCGGTCTCAAGAACAGACCGCCCGACCTCCACTTCACTTCAATATTTTCAACACTCCCCCTTGAAGTGAGAAGTGGAAGTCAACCCGAGTAAACCTCGTAACCGAGTGAATGGTCCCTTCGCTAGCGGCTTGGTGAAGATGTCAGCGACATTGTCCTCGCTCTGCACGAGCTCAACCATCAGAGATCCCTCCAGCACCTTTTCCCGAATAAAATGATGCTCTATCTCAATGTGCTTGGTCCTCGCGTGACAACTGGATTATTAACCTGTTTGATGGCACTCTCATTGTCATCGCATAGCAGAGTAGGACATTGCACCTCCTCATGGATGTCTTCTACCAACCTCCTCAGCCAGATGGCTTCCTAAGCTGCCAAAGCCGAAGCTTTGTATTCCGCTTCAGTGGTAGAAACAGATACCGAATCCTGCTTCTTGCTGCACCATGATATAGTTGTAAGGCCCGCCAAAAAGACGTATCCAGACGTTGACTTCCGATCATCCGAATCTCCCCCATAATCAGCATCCACGTAACCATGCAGTTTAAAGCACGTATCTCTCCTATAACAGAGACCCAAATCAGAGGTCGACTTCATGTACTTCAGGATACTCCTGGCCGCCACCTGATGAGGCTTCCGAGGTTCCGCCATATATCGACTCACCCTGCCAACTGCATATGCAATATCCGGCCTGCTAATCGTCAAATATATCAGACTCCCAACAAGAGCCTGGAACACCAATGGATCGGAAAGAATTCATCCCTCATCCCGCCGAATCTTTAAACCAACCTCAAGAGGAGTCAAACTACTATTCCCTTCCTTCATGCCGAATCTCTTAACGATTCCCTCCGCATAGCCTTTCTGGGAAATGAGTATTCCATTCTTCTGCCTCTCAACATCGAGTCCAAGGAAGTGGTGGAGCTCACCTAAATCCTTCATCTCAAATCTGATAGCAAGCTCATCCCTTAGCCTTGCTACCTCCTCCTCTGAGTTCCCGGTGACAATCTTGTCATCCACATACAATAGTACGAGGACCTGGAGCTCTCCCTTCTGCTTGATAAACAAGCTAGAATCTGAGTCTGAAGCAAAGTATCCGTAGAAATGGAGATATTCTGTGATATTCCCATACCACGCCCTAGGCGCTTGCTTCAACCCATAGAGGGCCTTCTTCAACTTGCAAACATGTCCCGGATGAACTTCTGATACATACCCAGGTGGCTGAACCATGAAGATGTCCCTGTCAATCTCACCGTACAAGAAAGCATTCTTTACATCAAGTTGCCAAATCTTCCATCCTTGGCAAGCTGCCAACGCAATCACCACCCGCACCGAAGTCATCTTGGCCACTGGACTGAATGTCTCCTCATAAACCTCCCCATACTGTTGTGAGAACCCTCAAGCAACAAGGTGAGCCTTGTACCGCTCGATACTACCATCTGCCTTCTTCTTCAATTTGAACACCCACTTGCAAGTTACAGGAGTTATGCCATCAACCTTGGGAACAAGATCCCAGGTTTCGTTTTTCCTGAGGGCAGCCATCTCCTCATCCATGGAATCTTCCCACTCCTTGACTCCAGTGGCTTCCTCAAATCTTAAAGGCTCTCGCTCGTCTAGAGGGCTAGCAAAGAAACAAGAGACAAAGCTTACCATGTTTCCTCCTGTATAGCGAGTTGGTGGAATTATAGTCCTCTTTGACCTTCTCAAGGTCGGAACTGGACTAACCACTTCTGCTACTTCTTCAGAGTCAACTTTTTTCTCAGATATACTTGGAGCATTGCTCCCCCTGCTTCCAGAACCTGAAGCATCTTCCCCAGAGCTTGACACAACTGGAGCCCCTAGTGAAACATGCAACTCCTCCTAAAGAACTTATGCAGCTTCCTTTTGCCTTCCAACCTTGCTATCTGATAGTTCTATACCAGAACTCCCCTGGTATGACATCAGCTCATCAAACACCACATCGCGAGATACTACAAATCTCCGCGTCTGGGGATCCATGCACTTCCAGCCCTTCTTTCGGTCATCATACACAACAAACACTAGTTTCCTCGCCTTCGCGTCTAGTTTTGTTCTAAGGGCATCAGGAACGTGCACATAGCAAGTTGAACCAAACACCCGTAAGTGTCCCACACCGGGCTTCTCCATAAACATCAGCTCATGTGGAGTCTTCATGTTGATCAGACTAAGAGGCATCTGATTGATGACAGAAGCAGCACAAGACAGAGGGCCCGGAAGGACTTTGGAATATTCTTGGCATGAAGCCATCACTTCACGGTCTCCGTAAAATGACGAATTTTCCGCTCAGCAACTCCATTCTGTTGTGGAGTATGCACACAAGAGAGCTCTCTCTGGATGTCGTGCTTCCTGCAAAAACTAAAGAACTCTCCTGGGGTAAACTCACCTCCATTGTCAGTTCTCAGTTTTTTAATCCGCAATCCAAGATGACCCTCCACAAGCTCCTTGAACTCCACAAACTTCCCAAACGCTTCTGACTTCTCCATCATAAAATACACCCAGGTATATGTACAACCCCGATATTCGCCAGGCAAGGAGACGCGGTTTAAGAAGAGAGGCCTTATTGACAAAAATCTTCCCTCTGGGAGGGCTCGCTGAAGGGCGAGCGAGAAGGGTCGGCGAGGCAAGTGCTTGCGGGCCGTTCGAGGAAGATTCCCGAGGTGGACAAAAGGAGTAGTGCTTTCGACGAACTCTCCGGTGTTCGTCAAGCACCCCTGGCTTCGTCGAGCACACCCCTGTTTGGCGAAATCATCGTAAGTCGATGAAGTGTTCTCTGCTCATTAAAGCCAAAGGGATGGTCTCGCAAGAGGAGTCGCAAGATCCAGACCTCGGCAGAGATCTTCAAAAGACTGGGCCCAGCGAGGGCTGGCAAACCAGTACCTCGCAGGCCGCTGGCGGAAGAGACCTATGTTCAGTAAAGAGATGTTCAACAAAATGTATCAGTACGCAGAAAAGTCGAGAGGCGATCTCGCAGGATGGCTCGCGAGATCGGTCCCCAGCGTCCTGCGAGCTCAACTCTGCGTTCGACAAAGGGCGTGTCGAGCCCGACAGAGCCAAGAGGCGGTCTCACAAGAAGGCTCGCGAGACCGGACCTCGGCGGATACCGCCAGAATGGGCCAGCGAGGTCCTCGCAAGGCGATCGCCTAGGAAAGGCATCACGAGCAGGACCCGCGAGAAGGCCCGCGAGAGCTTCGGCAGCAATGTTCTCGCAGTTCTTTGCCCATTAAGTTGGGAAGGCAAAATTCCCCTCTTACCCTTGGTGGTCTGTCTTTAGCCTCTCCAAACAGCGGAGTTTGGCTGTTAGCAGACCCATTAGGGGTGCGGATAGTAAAATCAAAAGGCGGGATCCTGCAATTTGCAGGCCAGGCTAGAAAATCTATAAATAGGACCTTAAGGGCACCTTTGGAGAGGACTTCACTTCAGCTTCTCTCTCCTCAGGCTTTCTTTGGTTAGCATTCCTAGAGCTTTCCAAGGTGCCCGAGTCCCAGCTTTGGCTTGGGAGGCACTACAACAAACTGCACCTGTTGTGAGGACTGGAATGTAACTGAAACACAGTTTGTTACTAATAGTTATATTTAGTAACAAATTTTTTTTGTTGTTACAAAAAAGTATTTTTTTGTAACGAATATTTTAAATTTTGTTACAATAATAATTAATTCGTTACTATAACTGTAAGTATTTGTAACAACACTAATGTTACGTTACAAATAGAAAACTTTTCTCACAATAAGTATCAATTGTAACTACATCATGAAACTTTTTTGTGACAAAGATATTGTCCTTACTAATAGTAATATTTTATTATTAAAGTTTTGTTACAAAAAATATATCATATTTTATTTTCTATTTTTGTACAATTTTTTTATCAAAGTTTTGAATTAATTTTTTTTTTTTGAAAAAAATAAAAAAAAATATTGTATGCGCGCGACAGTACCCCACCTCGATAGTGCTCTAACGCGACGACAGTACTCCTACAACTCGCAAACATCCGTGCGTGGCTGTCGCAGATATTTGGTACCATTGCGACATGTATTTTTGCGCGTACGGGAGGTTTTATAAATCTTTAACTTTTTATAAAAGTTTTTCTGCCTCTCTCTCATTCAGTTCTCTCTCTCTCACATGAATGAATGAAATATACGGATAAAAATTTCCCTCCATAAAATTTTGAATAAAACAAAACTAAAAATTAAAATATATTAAATGTAAAAATGAATGCAAATTAATATGACATTAATTTTTTAATATAATTTTGGAATTAAAATAAAATCACGCATGAAACCGCGTGCATGCAAATGCACTCTAGCGCGCACGCAAATGCACTCTCGCGCGCACGCAAATGCACTCTCGCGCGCACGCAAATGCACTCTCGCGCGCACGCAAATGCACTCTCGCGTGCACCCAAATGCACTCGCACGCACCCAAAAGCACTCTTGTGCGTGTAGTTTTCCTTTTTTGCTTGAGAGCTAGCGCGTATTGCATGTGTCGGGGCTCAAACACAGACACATGCACACACACAGACACGGACAACCAAAAACACAAACATCCATTTGCGAGCTGTAGCAATGTCTTTCACGTACGGCCGCCGCCATTGTCTCCCCTCTCTTCGACGGCCGCCGCCGCCGTCACCTCTCTCTTCCACGGCCGCCACCATCGTCGTTCTCTTTCTCGGCCGTCGTCGCGCGCCGTTCTCTTCCTCTAGTTTATTAAGTTTTGTTTATTTTCTTCCCTCTCAGACTCACATTAACGAAATATATGGAGAGAAATTTCTCTCCATAAAATTTTGCACAAAACAAATCAAAAAATTTAAAACATATTAATATAATTTTTGAATAAAAATAACGATCGCGCACTGGCCCCGCATGTACGCATATTTTTTTATTGTGCGCAGGAGTGAAATAATTGTACCCTTCGAGCGCCCATTTTTCGCTCGAGCACGTGCTTTTCACTCGGATGCGCATTTTATTTCCCGAGCACACGTTTTTTTTTTTCAGTCGCGCGCATTACACTAGCTCTATCTTTTTTGCTCGGGAGCATAAATAAATTTGTCAGCGCACACGTTTTTTGCTCGGGAGCTAGCATTTTAATGAAAATATATGTCATATATATATTGATTGATGGATGACACGTGCTTTAATGAAAATAAAAGTGTAATGACATTCATAAATACATGTCAAATCAATTCATAAATACAATGCGTTGTTCAATAAAATTTACTTTTTACATAAGATTTATGTTTTTTGTAAAATTACAATTACCCCCGTTCAATTTTGTCCGCTCTCAGGAGCTCGATCAACTAGCAGTGCACATGAGGCACATGTTTCCCGCTCGACAATACCTCCGCCTCGACATTACCCGACAGTGCACATGAGCTTTAAATAAAATTTATGTATTTTTATGTATTTTTTAAAAGTAAGAATTACCCCGCTCAATTTCATCCGCTCTCAGGCGCTCGACCAACTGAATAAAAAATAATTAAATATTAATTTAATTTTCTCACCGGACACAAACACACACACACACACACAAACACGTACAAACACAGACACGCAAACACAAACACAGACACATACATAGATACAGACTGACATAGACACGGACATAGTCAAACACAAACACGCATAGACACGCAAGCAAAGACACAAACACACACAAACACACAGACGCAGATACAGACTGGGGTGTAACACACATAGATACGCAAACACAGACACACACAAGCACAGACAAACATGCATTGACAGACAAACACTCACACACAACCCAAATACACAGACACAGACAAGCACGTGTACATACAGACATAGATACATAGACACAAACACATGGACACAGACACAGACTTATATAGATGCATGGACACATACACAGACACATGGACCGACACACATACGTACGTACACAGACACAGACACATACAGACACAAACGCATGGACATAAACACAGACACATGGACCGATACATATACATACACAGACATTCAAAGACACAGACACAGACACAAACAGTCACAGTCACAGACACACACACACACACACACACACACACACACAATAACACCACGACAAACACACACACACAAACACCAAAGACAGACACACACAGACATTTGTGTACACACACACACAAACACACACTAACAAAGACACACACAGACACAGACACATGCAGATACACGTAAACACATAGACACACATACATATAGATACAGACACACACATGCACAAGCAAATATAGATTACGCACAGACACAGACACACAAACACACACATACATTCAGACACACAGACACTCACAGACACAGACACATTCAGACACACAGACATATGCACAAACACACATAGACACACAGACACAGACGCACACAGGTACGGTCACACATAGCTAGAGATCACACAGACACATAGACACACACACACACACACGCACACACACACACACACACACACACACACAGGTACAGACACAGACAGACATAGACACACAGACACAAACACACAGACACCGACACACAGACAGACACTGACACACCGACACACACAAACACACATGCACAGACACACAAAGAAACACAGACATAGACATATATAAGTACACATAGACGCAGACACACACAGATATAGACACACATAGAAATATAGGCACAGACACAGGCACACACATGCATAGACACACATAGACACAAACACAGACACACACAGACATAGACACAAACACAGACACAGACCAACACAAACACAGATACACACATACACATAGACATATATACACAGACACACAAACACAAACCCACATAAACACAAAACCCACATAGACTCATATATATGTTTTGAATAAAAGTATTTGTGCTCCTATGCGTGCATTGCCCGCTAGAATGCGGGAGAGGATGCGCGAATGCGGGCGCAACATGATCATTTCTTAATTTCTGCTCTTATAACCCTCGAAGACAAAAGTTGAATGGTGTAACATTTATTCTGCCAGAAACACCCTCTCATAACCCTTCTTTTCATTCAAAACATATCATTTTTTAGTCATTTCTTAATTTCCGCTCACTTTCCAATTTTCCCACCAAAAATTTTCAGATCCCGCCTAATTTCCCAAACCCCTCCTAATTTCTTCACGCCAGTAGACGTCGCAAGCGCAAGCGAGCCCTAATCCGTGAATCGCAATGCTCTGGATTTCTCCGACGCGATGACGGTGAGCAGCATTACGGTAGTTGTGAAAAACGCCGCCGCAGATTTCCCCCTAAAATTTTGGGAAAATTTCGTTTCCCGCTTCACCCGCCTAGCCATTTTAGGGAAATTTTGTTAGCTCTTCATCTTCTCTTGCTTCGTCGTTAGAGGGAATCAAATTTCTCTCCCCGTCGTCTGGTAAGCTCGATCTTTCTTCCCTCATTTTTTCTTCCTTCATTGACACTCTTATCCTTCTAGCCCTGATGTCAACATCCAAGATCAGCCACGATGGCGAATCAAGCTTTTGTTCCTGTCGACGGGTAAGTCTGATATTTCTTCTGTGATTTCTTCTTCCACCTCTAATGGCCATCTCCTACTAATCCTGATGTTCACAACATCCAAGATCAGCCCAAATATTTTTTCTACTTGTTCCAATAATTTTGTTTAAATTAAATAAATGCTCTCTTGCAGAAAATCATTTGCTGAGCGTGATCTTCGATCTCTCGGGGTTGCTTCAAAGGTTTTTCCCATAGGTCCCTTCAATATTTTGATATTCTTTTCTGGTTTCGAGTCTATTTCCCTTGATATTTTCCAGGATGTTCCTGAGATAAATAATCTTGAATGTGCATCTGCGGATTAGCGAATCGGCGGATCGGTGGATCGGCGAATCAGGGAACTGTTGCATATTTTGATATCCTTTATGTTTAGCTCCACGTGATGAGAAAATGATGTAAGACATTTACCAAGTTCCCTGAAAGCTCACTACTGAAGACATTTTTTTTTCTACTTTCTATGTTGGAAACATTTTTTTTCATGAAGAAATATTTTTTCTACTTTCAATTCTGCAAATTTTTTAATTTAGTCTTTGTTGATCGTCTACAATGCAACAAAGAAAGAAATTAGCACAGACCACTCTTTTTATAAGATTTTTCGAGCATATCGTTGCTTTGAATGTAGATTGAAAATTAGTTTTTATTGGTTCAATTCACATGAACTCTGCTAATTTATTCACTATTTAAACATTTACTCAATTTAAACAAACAGTATTAACAATTGGATTGAATCAAATATTGTATTTTGTTTTTATTAAAATGGATTAGAGTCTCGTTGGATCTCATAGATCAGTTAGTGAAGAATGGTTTTTATATTTTTTTTTAAAACGCCGCGACCTTTGGCGGCGTTTTTGTAAAAGCGCCGCTAATGACTCTGAGTTTTCGCGGCGGTCTCTACCGCGGCGCTTTTGCGGCGTTTTTTCAAGCGTCGCGAAAGCTTCCGCGGCGCTTGAAAAGCGTCGCGAAAGCTTCCGCGGCGCTTGAAAAGCGCCGCGAAAGATATAAAAAAACGTCGCGGTAGACCTGTTTTGTTGTAGTGAGGCAGGGGTCTAGAGGACAATATAAGCAGAGATAAGATGATGATTGAGGTTCCAACTATAATTCTGCAGTTCACCTCTTTCGATGATGCCTCTCCTCCTAAACTTAAATACCTTGAGCTATTGATTTAAGGGTCATCTCTTGGTTCTTAGAACTTGAATTGTGGATCTCTTCATTAGCCCTTAGTAAGTTTGAACTCTATAGACATTAAAAGAGGCATGGAGGGTGTGATTTTTATTTGTAATATTTGTTACCTGCTCTAAACTAGAGGACCTACGTTTCATATTTTCCGGTGTTGCTGATAGGTGGAAATATATCCGTGGAATGCTTCCTCAAACAATGTCATGTTTTCCTCTAAGACTTAATATAATATATTATTCTTCCCAAAACAAAAAAAACCTTAGGTTCCCCACCACCTTCAAGAGTTCAAGGTAGTATGATAAATTCCCTCAAATAATTCCATAAAATCTAGCAAGGTAAATTCGTGTTTTAGCTAGGCCACAATTTATATCTACTTTATGTCATTGCAGGTTCAACTTAGTAATGGTTAAGGAAATATTATTGTTCATCATTCATGAGTACCTAACATCTGATGTGTTTGTTTTTATAGGGTGTGTGTATGGATTGTGTATGTATGAATGTGAGTGTGTACTTCATCTCTTTCATCTTTAGCCCTTTTTCCTCTGATTTAGCTTCACAATAACTCGGCTAAGGTGTTCCCTTCATGTAGTGCAATGGAAATTACATGGCAATGGTAGATATTCACCTTTGATTTTTCCAAGCATTGCTCCAAGTGAAGGTAATTTATGATTTCAGATCTCATCTATATGCCAATGTAGGCTCAATTTTTGCTACAAAATTCTCAAAAAATTTCATTGCTCAACTCATAGTACAATTTTCTATGATTTACTACATTTGTCCATAGACTAAATTTCCTTAATGCTCAGATCTCATCTATAGACTAGATTTGTCAAACAAATTTATCTTCAGACATAGGTTTAATTTATGATTACTTTCATCTCTATAAATAGGAATTATTGATGTTACCTTAATTGAGATTGCACATGCTCCAATTACTCGGTTATTGTTGTGTTTATTTATGTTATTCATATTTTTTCAGTGTGCATGTAGTTTTCAAATCAATTAGAGCATGTATATATTTACTACGACAAATACCAATTTATCATATCCATGTTAAATTACTACTCAATGATAACAGAAATAGTTGGACAGAAGATCTCACTACTTCATTTGACCTGAAGTGGGGTGGGTTTGGAGGGAGGAATTTTGATTTAATATTTCCAACTATGAATCCATAAATAATTCTCATTTGTTGATGATTTTGATTATATTTAACGCCTAGGCTGATTGGCGGCAAAGAGAAGCATTAGAAATAATGGCAGCTGGAACAATTTCCAAGCTTCAAATATTCCTGCAGGCCAATAAATAATATAGCAAGCTTTATTAAGTTTAAATATCTACAAGGTATGAGATCAAATAACAACTATTTATTTCTGCTGATTATTATTCTCATTAATTCAAAAATAGTTCAGTACAATTAATCTTCTATATTTTTACACTCCCAAACTGTGGTCTGATGTGTTTTGTATTGTTTCCGTCTCTGGTGAATACGTTTGTAGGTAAACCTAGCTTTTCTGCTTCTGTCGATACCGAAGGGGCAAACAGAAGTGCTGGAAGGTGGTACAGGCAGATCCAGTCATCTAGTGGTAGTGGGGATTTGATTGCTGTTGGCCCCGATGGGAGAGGAGGAATGATTAAAGTGCTGAAATCTCATGAACAAATCTTTGTGGGTTCCAGGTTTCAGGTCGAATTAGTCATTTTGTTTTTCAGGATTCTTAACTTGTCTATTATTATTAGAAGATATTTAATTTGGAATACTACATCTTCACCAAAACCTCCAGGGCGGTTCGAAGATGCTAAAACATGTTGCCAAGCCAGGGAATCAGTTTAATATAGAGCATTTCTTTGAGAAGGCGAACACCACCCACTGAGAAGGTCAAGCCTCAATCAAATATAAGTATTTCTTTTGCTGTCTGGAGGCATGTAAGTACAACTCCCTTTCTCAACTTCTTCAATGGCTATTTGTGCTTGGCTCTGCACTGACTTTTAAATCGATGTACAATTAGTAATCGCAGAATATTACTGCAATCTTTTATTATGGTGTTAGAGTATCTTGAATAATCCATGGTCATATAAGATAGTGATCAACCAAATATAACTATAATAATATGTTCTGCCATTTGAGGTCATTTTTAGTAACTCATTATTTTTCTATGCTTATGGTTATCTTTTTGTTTACATTTACCTATTAAAGAAATCATTAGCAATCAAATTGAGTAGGCAGTGCAAGTACAAATATCAAAATAAATTGCTCTCTTTTATTTGTAAGGTGATCTTAATTGCTCTCTTTTATTTGTAGGGTGCTCAAGCATTGACCGGCAAATGACGAAAGTTTCATTAGTCAGAAAGTGATGGACGATTCATTTTTCGAAAAATGACGGAAGATTTATTAGAAATATGTTGATCTTGTAATGTAATATTGTATTATTTTAGAAGAGATGATAATAACTTGTACTCTATGTAATACTTTTTGGTGTGAATAAATACATGTTGATCTTGTTACGAATTATTAAATATATGTGTGTTTTCAAGATTATTATTTGTAATAAATCTTCAGGTACACAAAAAATAGAAATGAAATATTTTTGATATTTAAATGAATTGGTTGTAGTAAGAAGAATGGAAAACAAATGTAACGATTTTTTTGTTACTATTGTTTAATCTATTGTAACGAAATAATGTTTATTATACTTTATTGTAACGAAGTTAGTTTATTATTAGTGAGGAAAAAATAAAACATTTGTAACGAAATAGTTTTAATCGTAACTGTTTTTTTGTGAGGAAAAAAAAACATTCGTAACGAAATAATATTTATTGTGACCAATTTATTGTGAGGAAGAATCTCTTTTTGGTGAGAAAATATTGTTTGTTACAATTAATTTATTTGTAATGACATGCATACATTCGTTACAAGAACCTTTAGCGTCGAGCTTTAGAGGAGGACCGTTACTTAAAGTTTTTTTCGTTACCAAAGAGTTTTTGTAACGATTTTTGGCACTTATTGTAACGATTTAGGTCCTTACTATAAGTGCAGTTTGTTGTAGTGAGGGGAAGCGCTCAACGATCTTCCGGGTTAGTGGAGGGACCTCCTCACTGCGACTAAGGTCTTAGTCTTTTTTCTAGTCTTCGGTTTATCTTCTCCGAGGGATCAGTAAGGGATAGCCGCCCCTCATTTCGGTGAGGGACCCGAGCTCCACAAGAGACCGAGAAATCGGATGGCGGAGGGAAAGTTTCTTTAAGATGGCTGAGGGAAAGTTTCTTTAAGATGGATTTGAAGAGGAAAGCCCCCGTCTCCTACGAAGAGTTGATGGAGTGGGCGGCGGAAGAAATTGAGAGTGAGGAGGCCAACCCGGAGCTTACCAAGAGGCTAGCAAAGCTCAGTGAGCCGGAGGTCAGTCAGCAGGAAGTAAGGAGAAGGGAAGAGCCCAGGGCCCCGGAGGGGGAGTGGAGGCAATGTGCCGAAGGAATGCAAGGTCAGGGAAGAGGTTACGGCCCAGGAAGGGGTAACTTCTATGGGGGTCAAGGAAGACCCCATCAACTGGGATGGAGACAGGGTCCGAGGCCATTGCCTCCCCCACCTCAGCAAGCCATGGCGATCCTATGGGGAAGAGGAGGAAGAGGAAGGAGAGAAGAGGCGAGAGAAGAAGCGGGAGCAAGAAGGAGGAGGAATAGGATGGCGGAAGGTGAAATAGGGGAGGTGACGTTGTCGTATTGTGACTTCCATGATGAGGAAGATCACGCGACGGCCACCTGCCCAGAGTTCCTAGAAACTAAAAGGGGCCGAGTGCCCGCGCCGAGGCAACATCAGCAGGTGAGAATTGAGGAGGTCGATACTCGAGGGGAGGTGGAAGAAAGGTGTGAAGACAGAGTTGATGTGGGAAGTAGAGGAGGGATCAGGGTGATCCATGCGGGGTAGGGGTGGAGGCAACCCGCAAGGATAGCCTCCATACCATCTATCGGCAGAACGTGGCCTCAACATCCACTGCTCCACCCCCAGCGGAAAGAATTACTTTCTCCCAGAAGGACATGCCAAGCTATGAAGACCCGTTCTGCGATGCGCTGGTCATCCAGACCACCATCGAGAACTTCACCATCTCGCGGATTCTAGTCGATAATGGGAGCTTGGTCAACGTCGTCTTCAAGAAGGCGTTTGACGAGATGAAGGTGGAGGCCAAGAGGGTGTTGGCCTCGGATGGCCCCCTATTCGGCTTTTCGGGAGAAAGGAAGGAGGTAGAGGGTGGAGTGGGGCTCCATGTGACCCTCGGAGGGCAGTCCCGGAACTGCCGCTTCGTTATAGTGGATGCCCCAAGCAGCTACAGCGCCATCTTCGGACGGCCTCTCATCAGCGCGTTCAGATGCATCCCTTCCACCTTCCACCAGTGTCTCAAGTTCAACGCGGGTGGAGTCCAGGTCTGGATCCGAGGAGACCCCAAGATGGTGAGACAGTGCTATGTGACGGCTGTCAACACCATCACCTGGACGGGAGAAGTGGAGGAGTTTGATAAAGTGATGGAGGAGGCGGCAGAAGCCAGAGGAGAGAATGGAGTCTAGGAGAGGATGGAGGAAGAGGAAGTTCGTGCCCAGGAAGTGGTCGTTGAAGGACCCAGGGCGGAGAGAGGAGGAGAAGAGGAGAAAGAAGAGGGTACCCATGAAGGAGGAGTGGAGGAGTAGATGATGGTAGGGGAGGAAGAGACGGAGGAAGGAGCCCAAGCGCTCGCTTGCAGCGGAGAGAAGGAAAGTGCTTGGGGAGAGCAATCCAGGCTTGAGGCCGTGGATGAGGTCATGGAACTTGAGGTCACCACTTGGCTTGGGGTGGTGGAGAAGGTCCGAGTCAGCGGGGAGCTCAGTTCGGAGGAGCGGGCTGAGATCCTGGCCTACATACAGAAGAATGTGGAAGTCTTCGCTTGGAGCGCCGCGGAGATGCCCGGGATCGATGCAGATGTGGCTTGCCACCGTCTCAACCTCGACCCCGGCACTCGCCCCATCCGCCAAAAGAAAAGGGCCACGGCGGACAAGCTGGAGGGACCAATCCGCGAGGAGGTGAAAAAGCTCATACAAGCAGGTTTTGTGTCGGAGATCCAGTATCCAGGCTGGGTCTCCAATGTAGTCATGGTGAAAAGGGGGGGAGGTAAGTGGCGCATGTGTATCGACTTTTCACTTCTTAATAAATCATGCCCGAAAGATTGCTACCCCCTGCCTAGAATCGACGCGCTGGTTGACTCAGCCGTTGGTTTCTCCGTAATGTCTTTCTTAGATGCTTTTTCAGGTTATCATCAAATCCGCATGCACCCCCCGGACATCAAAGATGTCTCCTTCATCACGGGGGACGGATGCTACTGTTATAAGATGATGCCCTTTGGGCTCAAGAATGCAGGTGCCACTTATCAAAGGATGATGGATCGGGTCTTTCGCGAACAAAGGGGTAGAAACTTGGAGGTCTATGTTGATGATCTCATGGTAAAGAGTCGGGACCTTGGGTCTCACCTCCGAGACCTTGAGGAGACGTTTGGGACCCTACAGAAGTATAATATGAAACTCAACCCCTTGAAGTGTGTCTTCGGTGCTAGCCGAGGGAAGTTCCTAGGCCACTTACTCACCCAGGCAGGAGTGGAACCTAACCCAGACAAGGTCAAGGCGATAATGGAGTTGGGGTCGCCGAGAAGCCCGAAGGAGGTTCAAAGCCTCACGGGGAAGCTGTCCGGACTTAGCAGGTTCCTCTCCAAGGCGGGAGAGAAGTGTGCTCCCTTCTTCAAGGTGCTGAGGGCAATAGAAAATTTGAATGGACCCCTGAGTGTGAGGAAGGTTTTCGGGCCTTGAAAGGGCAACTCACCCAAACCCCCCTACTTTAAGGGCCGAGACCGGGAGAAGACCTATCCCTATACCTGGGAGTGGGACTTGAAGCGGTAAGTTTAGTATTGATCCGAGAGGAAGGGAGAAAGTAGTTCCCTATCTACTATGTCAGCCGAGTGCTGAAAAAGGCGGAGCTCCGGTACCCAATCTTGGAGAAGTTGGCTTTTGCATTGGTGGTGGCGGCTCGGACTCTGGCCCTACTTCCAGGCACATTCAATCAAAGTGATAACAGATCACCCACTTTGCAAGGTCATGCAAGGGGTGGAACACTCGGGAAGATTGTCAAAGTGGTCTGTGGAGCTGAGTGAGTTTAACATTATGTTCGTCCCTAGGGCATCAATCAAGGCCCAAGCAGTGGCGGACTTCATGGCCGACTACACGACCGAGGTGGGGGAACATGAACTGCCTCACCCAGTGGCATGGAGGATGTTAGTGGATGATGCCTCAGGAAAGCACTCCTATGGGGGGGGAATCATCTTGGTGAGCCCCCAAGGGACCACGATCGAGCAAGCTTTGAACATCCACTTCCCGATTACCAACAACCAAGCGGAGTACGAGGCGGTGATAGCGGGCCTGCGGTTGGCTCGGGAATTGGGGGTGCAAGATGTGGAGGTCTCGACGGACTCCAAGGTGGTAGCATGCCAAGTCAGGGGGGAGTTTGATGCGAAGGATTCGACTCTCCTGCGGTACTTAAAAAAGGTCAGGGGGGTCATCGGGCATTTCCGCACTCTCCATCAAGCACATGCCAAGGGAGGAGAGCACCCTCGCAAACCTCCTAGCCAAATTCGGTCCCCGAGCAGGAGGAACGGTCTCGGAACTCTTCTGACCCACCATAGAGGAAGGAGATTTGATGGAGGTGGATCAGCTGGTCTCGTGGATGGATCCTTTCGTCACTTTCCTATCATCAGGGAAATTCCCTGAAGGAGACATAGACAGATGACGCTTCAGGTATAAGTCAGCTTATTACTCTTTACATGCAGGAGGGTTGTACAGGAAGACTCTCTCGGGACTCCTGGCCCGTTGTGTTTCAGAGCAGGAGGTTCTGAGAGTCCTAGAAGAAATTCACTCCGGAGAGTGTGGGAGTCACTCCGGGAGCCGAACTCTGGAAGGGAGGGTGTTGAGATGAGGCTACTTCTGGCCCACCCTCAGCAAGGATGCGACATAGTTCCCAAGGAGGTGTTCAAAGTGCCAGCTCTATGCTCCGCTTCAACTCCTCCCAGCTCAGAGGCTCTGAACCATCACTGCTCCCTGGCCCTTCTCCATATGGGCGTTGGACCTAGTTGGCCCTTTCCCTCAAGCTAGCGGCCAAAGAAGGTTCTTACTGGTCATGATCGACTATTTCTCCAAATGGGTAGAAGTGAAGGCGCTCGACAAGGTAACATCTCAGGTTGTGAGGAATTTTGTATGGGGAGAAATAATCTGCAGGCACGGCCTCCCCCTGGCTATAGTGACGGACAATGGGCCGCAATTTGCTAGCGAAGAATTTGTTAGCTTCTGCACCCAGCTTGGCATCGACCTCAAGTTCGCATCGGTTCACCACCCAAGGAGCAACGGCTAGGTGGAAGTGGCAAACAAAGTAATCGTCAACCTACTGAAGAAGAAGGTGGAGAATCTCTGAGGGAATTGGGTAGAGCAACTACCATCCGTTCTCAGGGCCCTGAGGACTACCCCTAACACCGCCACCGGGGAGACCCCGTTCAAACTTTCTCACGGGTCCGAAGCAGTCCTTATTGGATCTTACCGCGCCCTTAGAGGGGGGGTGAATAAGGGAATAAAATTCTTTCTATAATTTTCAAGATAATTACTAAATTGTTTTATAATGAAGGAAATTGAAATAAACAATTTAGATTTAGAATTGAAAACTTAGAACACAATATAATAGAGATTACACCAAATGATAGAAATCAAGTAAACACAAAAGAGACATGATTATATTATATGAAAAGTGTTTACATAAATTTGATTTCTATATCGCTAGAAATCGGAGGCGTACAAATGTAAATTTCTTTTTGTTTACCAATCCTTCTCCCAAGGATCGGAAGGCTATCACTTGTCTCTCCCTAGACCAAGCCCAAGCCTATCCTCTAGATCTTCCCAAGATCTAGACGTAGCACACAAGGCCACGATTTCCCACCAAGCCACGCAAGGACTTGGACACTCCACACAAGGAAGCGATTTTCCCCTAAGCCACGCAAGGACTTAGACGCTCCGCACAAGGAAGCGATTTTCCCTACCAATACAAAGTAAAATGTATATAAATGAAAATACAAGATAAAATAAGAACTCCCTAGAAATTCAGATCTCTGAAAGGAAGGTTGAAGCCTCGAGATGATCCTTGATGTAGATGCGCGTCCAATCTCGTCTTCAATTTCAAACCTTCTCAGCATAAATGGGAGTTCATGAGGTTCTGGAGCTCTCTGGATGGAATGCACTCAGGAAGGGAATTAGAATCTTTAGGGCTTCGAATGCACGAACAAAAGGAGCCAATTTATAGAATTTCGCTGTTGCCTGGGCGACATCAGCTGTCGGAAATTTCTGACAGCGCAAAACTGCCGGTCGTGGTGCTGTCGTGGGCAGTTGTTGTAACCTCCGAGCTGTCGCCTGGGCGACATCGATGTCGGATTTCTGACAGCTCAAAACTTCCTTTCGTCGTGCTGCCATGGGGGAAGTAGTTGTAACTTATCTGCTGTCTCCTGGGCGACATCCGCTGTCGCCTGGGCGACATCAGCTGTCGCTTGGGCGATATCCGCTGTCGCCTGGGCGACAGCTCCTCTTCATTTTTGCCGTCCGAAACTACTCCATACTGTAGATTGAGTCGTTCTCATCTCCGAAATGGGGTGGCACGTTCTGTAACTCTTCCTGGATTGAAAGTTATGGCCATTTTAAGATCAACACACAAAACTCATCCAACCTGAGACTTGTCGTTCTCGGATCATGCCCATGAATGAGGACTTGTCTCCTCATTGAACTTGTACAACCTGGCCACTATAAACACACAAAATACTAGATCAAATACAACACGGTATTTGTTATTCTCAAACCAAGAGATGCGGAAAGCAAGCTCCAACAATCTCCCCCTTTTGATAATAACAAATACCCATATGAGAAATTAGTGAGTTTATAGATAAGTGCAATAAAAGATATGCATGAATAAAAGGTTTACTGCATAATAGATTTTACTCCCCCTAAATATATATGTCACTAGATTTCTTATTTTATTCTCCCCCTTTTGGTATTACCAAAAGTGGGTTGTCATGATCGAGCAATATCACTCCCTCTACATAGACGCTTTCCATGAAAAATTTTTAATATACTCCCCCTAAATTGTATTCTTCCCCTAAATGTATGCTCCCCCTAAATGTTATAATTAATTGCAATGGTGCATTCTGAAAAATTGAGATTAGTAAGAGATTTCTTGAATTTATATTTCTCCCCTTTTTTAATATTATCAAAAGTTATTTTGAAATAAAGAATGAATAATTATGAAGAAATGATAAATATGAGAGTATATAAGAGTAATAGATTTTATGTCGAGAAGAAAAAATAGGATGCAATCAAAAGTTTGTTAAATACTACTTGTTGAGAAAAATATAAGCATGATGTAACATAAAGTAGTAAGCAACATAACTAACATGATAAAGTAAGCATTCTATTTTAAGATACCACTTGCTTAAAGGAAAACACAGTGTTAAAAATAATAAGCACTCTTAAACATAAACATCATTTTAGAAGATAAAACCATATAAAGGATAATGAGTTTTAAATTTGAAAAGTTGATGTTTGAGTTAAAGATTGAAGAGAAGTTATTCCATTAAGAAAAAAAATTGCAAGCATGATTTCATAATATCAAGAAAAGATACACAAACTACAATGTAATAAAATTTTCATTTCAAGTAAACATAAACATTGTAGCGGTCATGCTTTGTTATCTAGTGCATTTACTTAAGTTTGTAGAGATTGGAGTAGATGAGCATTAGGATCCAATTCTCATGAGTAGAAGTTTTATGAAAGATAATGATGTGTACAAAGGAATCAATCAAAAAACTCATGACATATATAATGAAATAACACAACATTAAAATACACAAATAATATTACTTCCACACTATTTCAATGCACATGAATAAATAGTACAACTACCAAGGTGCTCTGCACACACAATGCTTATTAAGACTTATCAGGGTGCAAAGTAGTGCTTGGGGGATCACTTTTATACTTTTTAGCTTTATTTTAAAAAAAAAAATTTTGTGATCCGGTGTACTAAAGATAAGTGGTGTATAAATTGTTTGCTACAAGACACTTTACAATTCTTAGCCAAGGTACTCAACCTCACAATGCTCATTAAGACTTATCAGGAGGGTGAGTAGTGCTTGGTGGAGTTTTCCTTGTCATTTATTATTTGCTTTTTAGTTTAGTGACTAAGGACTCCGAATTCACTTGTTTTGCAAACATAGCATTTTAAACCACATTTCTCTAAAGAATAAGTGCATGAAAGACAAAGAATTGTAATAACCAATTCAATGTTGTGTAGGTAATCTATTTAGGCATTTTAATTATTTATGTTATTACACTACACAATCATGTAAAAATAAGATTGTAAACACATGTAGGTTAACAAAAATAAGTGAGTGAATGAATCATTATCAAACATAATACATTACTCATACTTAGAGGCATGCTAAAACATTTCTACACATGTTTATCTACAATCAATTTCATTGCACATAACACAATAATTTTCAAGGCATGACAAATACAAAACAATGTTTTTAAGAATCTTGAAAGTTAAATTAAACATTGTATTTAATCTTTAATTGATATAATTAATCATCCATCCTTGAAAATGGCAATGAATAGCAATCAGTTTTTTTTTATATAAATTTTTGAATTTTTTTTATATATGCACAAAACAATAAACACACATAAAGAAAAACATATTTTTGTTCTTTGAAATTGTTTTGTAATTTTGTATTTGTTTTTTTTATATATATTCTCTGGAACTCATAGAAGTCTTTAATAGCCCTTTCAGTAAATGATATTCTATGCCAGAGAAATAAACAAAAATAATGTATGAGAAAATACACATATATATATTTTTTCTTAAAAGAAATAAAATTTTGTTTTAAAAGGAATAAAAAGATAAACTTTTTACAAACACACAAAATATTAAAATAATACCAAAAATAATTCAAAACAAAAAAAAAATATTTTGGAGCAAAGGAGCTAACGCCAGGCATTAACTTCTTAACGCCAAAACAGAACTGCATTTCTTGATGTTTTGAAAAATATTTTTCTCAATTCATTTGTATTATAAAGAGACCTTCCTTCAGTTGAAATTTCAGAGTATATTGATTAGATTTGAAGGCTCTTTTAGCATGTATTTGGTGATTTTTCAAATACTTGTGTTTGGTAAAATCATTAAAGCTCGAACTATTAAAATATGCAAACACATGATGCAATGTTAGAATAAATAAAAAAAAAATATGCATGATTTATGTATAAAGAGTGAGATAATGTTCATGCAATGAATATAATATAAGTATATCTAAGATCAAGATACCTTAACTACATGACTACACTCTAGCCCCGTACTAAGTGACGGATGGGCATAAGGAGCTGCACACATGCCGTAGGTTGTGGTGTTAATCCCATATGCATACAAAAGACGACGCTCAACCTAGCACTCTTTCCCCCCAGTGCCTCTCAAGGCCCCACTGGAACCCTCCCTGGTTAAGGACAAGACATGACTTAGAGGTTAGGTCTCTAATGCACACAATCCTACGCCCTCGCAATTGTGAGACACATGTCATAGGTTTATTGATTATGGACATACTAAGCGTGTAAGCCTTACATATATTAACTGTGTTATAATTTCATGATTAGTTTTGGATTTACAATTTTATCGAAGATTGTTGATTTTAAATCCATTTAGAAAAGTTTTATTCATGCAAATAACTACAAAGGAAAATAAGATTTTCATATTTTAATGATATAATTTACTTTAGCATTGCAAGATATAACTAGCATGAGCATTGATTTCTATCTATGGTACGTGATAATGCTAGTGTGATGAATTAGGACAACATGGTGCAAAGCTAAGTAAAGATGGACAAATATAAGATTGAGTTGCATGTATTCAAACATAGAGTTTTGAATTTTCATAGACCTAGAAAGAAGTGACAATTCTATTTGATTTCATCTTGTTGATATCAAGTTAATTCATAGGTCTAAAGATAATGAGATTCATGCAAACAATAAAGATGCACATCACACACACAAAACAAGATATGAAACTATAATACCAATGCAATCATATATTTCATAATTCCTAAGGTTGATAGAATTAGTTGATTTAAGATAGGTCTTGATGGATCATGAATTATGATATATGATTATAGTGAATTTTAGCATAGGATATTAATAGATCATGGTGGTGATTGTGAAATCATATTTATCATTTTTGAAAATTTTCTTTTGATTTTAATTTTTAGAAATTAGACTAAGCAAATACAAGGTATTTGACAATAATGATAGTAAAAATAATTTTTCAGAGAAATCAGAATTTTTTTTTAGGAAAATATGTTACCGCCAGCGTTAGTGATAACGCCTGGTGTTAGCAACAAAGTTACTATATTTGATTTAAAACACATTGTTTTTTATATTATTTGATTCTGATTTTTCTCGATTATGATTTTCAATATAGGGGCTATTATATGCAGCAACGAAAAATAGACAAATACACAATTAGTTGCGCATTTAATATTTTAGCCTAAGACCCCTAAAAATCCATTTAAATCCAATTTTGAAAGTAATTTCATTAGTCTTGATAATATCATTTAGAAAATTTAGCATTCAATTTATAATGATAATAAAAGACATTTATAGGCAAAGGATTTAAAAAGGATAAAACAAAAAGAAAAGATAGATCACTTAAAAATTATGACTTTATGTTTAATTTAATTCAATTTTGATTTGATAAACATTAGGCTTAAAATGTAAAAGTCATATTTCATAATATATCTAAGTGACCTTAGCGTGTTGGCTCAAAAATAAGAAAACAAACAAAAGAAAAAACAATTAAGCATATCATGAAGTAGAGAATTGATATTTCATTTTTAATTGTTTCTACTTCATGCAAATGATAGGATACTAATGAATAAGAAATTTAGGTATCCAAAGGGGACCATGAGGGATGGTTCCTTTAGAAAACCCAAATACGACATGATGATTTTTTAGGAGACAAGGATAAATGAGCCCTTTCTATTAAAGTTGATGTGTCCTTTTTCTTTAAGGGTCTCCATTCATACCTTGGTTGTTTATCTTTAAAATTCATATTATGATTATGTGACATCTTTATATGATTGTATTTGTTTGAAAAATAATTCATTTGAGAGTTATGCTTATTCAAATTATTTTTCAAAATAGATTGATGTTGATAATCATAATGAATTTTATTATATGGATTCTTTGAAAATTTATAAGAGTGATTGTCTTTCTTTAGAATTGAATGTTGAAAGAGTGAGTTACAAAATGTTTTAAATGATTGGTCCTTATTTAGATGATTTTCATTTCCACTCTTTCTTATAGACCTACTCTTATAATATGAAGTTAAGCTTTTAGACTTTTGAAAATTTGATAAACTAGAAAAAAGAGATTTTTCATTATATGAAAATTTTTGAATAAACATTTTTAATGATTCTAGTTTATCCTTTAAATTATCATTTTCTTTTATCAAATTTTCATTATGTTCTTTTGAAATTAAAAGTCCTTTTTCTAAAACCTTGAGTTCTTCTTTAAAAGAATTATAATCAAAACAAGGTTTAGCATTTTCACTTAAAGAGCATGAACAAGAATTTGAAACATCAATATAAGATTCTACTTTAGTGTTTGCTTTTAAAGTTTTATTTTCTAAACGTAATTTGGAATTAGCATGTTTCAACTTTGAAATTTTACGTTTAGCAAATTTAAGCACACGAAATGTAGAAATAGAATTAGTTACTAAAAGAGAAGATTTAGATTTTCACCTTGCTATAGTTTCCGTCTTCTCTTTTGCTTGATGTTTTGCCATCAACTGAGTCCAATATTGTGACGTTGTCTTCTTCATCTTCCTCTTCCAAACAAGAGTGTCCATCATCCTTTCCGCTTGATGAGTATTATATGGATCCATCCTTTGTGTAGCTTTCTTGAATATTTGCATAGGCTTGCATATTCTCCGGTTCTTGTGAATGTTCCGTACCTGTAGAAGGAGAATCATAAGTTCTTTCAAGAAAACTCCAAATTTCATATGTGGTAGGTAAAGTATAAATAAGTTTGAAAATATTTTGGTCTAACGCACAAAATATACTATTCATAGATTTTGCATTTAAAATAATTTCGTTTCTAGTTAGTACGCTAGATGGCTTTTTAATAGTAATATTCCAAACTTTTTCATCTAAGGCCTTAAGAAAATTTTTCATTAATATTTTTCACCCTTTAAAATTTTTGCCCATAAATAAAGGTGGTGATAATATTTTTTCATTTATATAAAAATTTTCCCCACTAATAGAAGCGAGATCATGATCAAGAGACGCCATTATTCCTGGTTGTTAAGCCGATTTGGAATAACCTCCCTCTGATACCAATTGTTGGATCTTACGGCGCCCTTAGAGGGGGGGGGGTGAATAAGGGAACAAAATTCTTTCTATAATTTTCAAGATAATTACTAAATTGTTTTATAATGAAGGAGATTGAAATAAACAATTTAGATTTAGAATTGAAAACTTAGAACACAATATAATAGAGATTACGCCAAATGATAGAAATCAAGTAAACACAAAAGAGACATGATTATATTATATGAAAAAGTGTTTACATAAATTTGATTTCTATATCGCTAGAAATCAGAGGCGTACAAATGTAAATTTCTTTTTGTTTACCAATCCTTCTCCCAAGAATCGGAAGGCTATCACTTGTCTCTCCCTAGACCAAGCCCAAGCCTATCCTCTAGATCTTCCCAAGATCTAGACGTAGCACACAAGGCCACGATTTCCCACCAAGACACGCAAGGACTTGGATGCTCCACACAAGGAAGCGATTTTCCCCTAAGCCACGCAAGGACTTAGACGCTCCGCACAAGGAAGCGATTTTCCCTACCAATACAAAGTAAAATGTATATAAATGAAAATACAAGATAAAATAAGAACTCCCTAGAAATTCAGATCTCTGAAAGAAAGTTTGAAGCCTCGAGATGATCCTTGATGTAGATGCGCGTCTGATCTCGTCTTCAATTTCAAACCTTCTCAGCATAAATGGGAGTTCATGAGGTTCTGGAGCTCTCTGGATGGAATGCACTTAGGAAGGGACTTAGAATCTTTAGGGCTTCGAATGCACGAACAAAAGGAGCCAATTTATAGAATTTTGCTGTCGCCTGGGCGACATCAGCTGTCGGAAATTTCCGACAGCGCAAAACTGCCGGTCGTGGTGCTGTCGTGGGCAGTTGTTGTAACCTCCGAGCTGTCGCCTGGGCGATATCGATGTCGGATTTCTGACAGCTCAAAACTGCCTTTCGTCGTGCTGCCGTGGGGGAAGTAGTTGTAACTTATCTGCTGTCGCCTGGGCGACATCCTCTGTCGCCTGGGCGACATCAGCTGTCGCTTGGGCGACATCCGCTGTCGCCTGGGCGACAGCTCCTCTTCATTTTTGCCGTCCGAAACTACTCCAGATTGTAGATTGAGTCGTTCTCATCTCCGAAATGGGGTGGCATGTTCTGTAACTCTTCCTGGATTGAAAGTTATGGCCATTTTAAGATCAGCACACAAAACTCATCCAACCTGAGACTTGTCGTTCTCGGATCATGCCCATGAACGAGGACTTGTCTCCTCATTGAACTTGTACAACCTGGCCACTATAAACACACAAAAGACTAGATCAAGTACAACACGGTATTTGTTATTCTCAAACCAAGATATGCGGAAAGCAAGCTCCAACAGTCCTTCCCATAGAGTTTGAAGTAAAGACCCCTAGGGTGATCACCGCAGGTGAAGGAGATGAAGAGTGGCTAGTGGCTAATGATCCAGAGTAAAGGCTATCCTTAGACCTGGTGGAGGAACTCCGGGACCTGGCCACCGCCAGGCAGGAGGAAGTCAAGCTGCGAATGGCCCGATACTTTGACAAAAACATCCGAATAAAGCACTCGTAGAAGGGAGAACTGGTCTTAAAGAAGGTCGACGAGGCCGGAAGAGGGGTCGCGGTAGGTAAGCTCGACCCCAATTGGGAGGGTCCATACATTGTAAGCGAGGTGCTCAAGTCAGGGGGTATCACCTCCAAGATGTGGAAGGGGTACCACTCGGCCGAGCCCGAAGTGGAGAAGATTTGAAACGATTCTACCCTTAAAAGTTTATGGCAATATTAATTGTATATTTTACTTCTTCACTTGATAGTTATAACTGTTATGCGAGGACAGGCAAGGTGATAAGTTTTTATGCTGGAATGCCCTAGATCGATTCCGCTCCCGGGCTCTCACTAGACGGGGGGTTTCAGGTTGATCTCTGGAGAGGCTGGCAAGGCGACAAGTTTTTATGCTGGAATGCCCCAGATCGATTCCGCTCCCGGGCTCTCACTAGACGGGGGGTTTCAGGTTGATCTATGGAGAGGCTGGCAAGGCGACAAGTTTTTATGCTGGAATGTCCCAAATCGATTCCGCTCCCGGGCTCTCACTAGACGGGGGGTTTCAGGTTGATCTCTGGAGAGGCTGGCAAGGTGACAAGTTTTTATGCTGGAATGCCCCAGATCAATTCCGCTCCCGGGCTCTCACTAGACGGGGGGTTTCAGGTTGATCTCTAGAGAGGCTGGCAAGGTGACAAGTTTTTATGCTGAAATGCCCCAGATCAATTCCGCTCCCGGGCTCTCACTAGACGGGGGGTTTCAGGTTGATCTCTGGAGAGGCTGGCAAGGTAACACATATTGGTGTTGGAATGCCCCAGATCGATTCCGCTCCCGGGCTCTCACTAGATGGGGGGTTTCAGGTTGATCTCTGGAGAGGCTGGCAAGGTGACAAGTTTTTATGCTGGAATGCCCTAGATCGATTCCGCTCCCGGGCTCTCACTAGACGGGGGGTTTCAGGTTGATCTCTGGATAGGCTGGCAAGGTAACACGTATTGGTGCTTGAATGCCCCAGATCAATTCTGCTCCCGGGCTCTCACTGGACGGGGGGTTTCAGGTTGATCTCTGGAGAGGCTGGCAAGGTGACAAGTATTGATGCTGGAATGCCCCAAATTGATTCCGCTCCCGGGCTCTCACTAGACGGGGGGTTTCAGGTTGATCTCTGGAGAGGCTGGCAAGGTAACAAGTATTGGTGCTGGCATGCCCCAGATCGATTCCGCTCCCGGGCTCTCACTAGACGGGGGGTTTCAGGTTGATCTCTGGAGAGGCTGGCAAGGTAACAAGTATTGGTGCTGGAATGCCCCAGATCCTTTCCGCTCCCGGGCTCTCACTAGACGGGGGGTTTCAAGTTGATCTCTGGGGAAGTCAGCAAAGAGGTTAGTTCTCCGAAAGATCAGGATGATATGCCTCAGGTTGGCGAGTATTCGGCACTGACCCGGGCCTTCTCGCTCGGCGAGTCTGCTCGCTCAGTGAGAAGAAAGACGTCGCACGATAGTATGCGGGAGATCAGAATCAACCCTAAGTGCTCCGGAATATCCAGTGCTCGGCAGAGAAGATGCCGGTACAGGGTAGGAGGCGAGCTCTCGCCGAGATGGAAAGTACCTTGTGAAATTTAGAGGAAGGTGCACATCAAAAGGGTGATAATCCTAAGGCAAGTGGCGAAAGGCCAGAACAGCCAAAAAATACCCTAGGCCCATCTATTCGGTAACATAATGCGCGAGAACGAGCATTGCGGGGATAACATTCGCGCAGTCAAAAATGCCCTAGGCCTACCTATTCGATAACGTAAGATGCGAGAACGATCATCGCAAGTATAATTTACGTAGAAATGAATATCGAGGCATGCGAGGACGAGATACCAGTACAAAAAACAATATAACAGAAGGGGCGAACACGATACAAGGCCAAAAATATGCATCCAAGCATTTCATAGTTTGATTTACATAAGGCGGTGATCTCGCCAGCCCAAAACAGAACAGAAAATAAAATCAAAAATCTATGAGCATCATGAGTCGCTCGCAAACTCTTCCTCATCATCGCTGCTCTTCACTGGTGGAAGCGTGATACGTAAAATTTAGGATATAAAATTTCTCCAAATTCTACGAACTATAGGCAAGAGCACCTATCATTCATAGTATAGGATATTTAGAAATAAATATCAAGTGTCGTATTCCACGGGGTTGTTGATTACTTCTACTCACGCAAATTAATATTATTTTATCTAGATTTAAGAAGATTTTTAGAATAATAAAAGAGAAAAGAAAGAAAAGAGCATTTGATCGGAAATCCTTCTTGAGTTAAATAAATTGTAAAATCTAAATTCATAACCAAAAGCGATAGAATAATTCGACCGTGGAGGTTCCCAAATTATGGTAGAGCCTCTCTCGAGAGAACTACCACCTAACCTTAGGTTGATCGATTAAGACCCCTCGGCCAGTTGAAACACCTAAGCTTGCTTTATGCGGTGAGCCCCACTATTGGATTTGACTCCAATCCGGAAGATTTGTGTCACCCTCTCTCGAGGAATGCATGCAACTCTTTCCACTAATGAATGATCTACACAAATTCATGGATCTCTCGATCACTAAAATGGATCAAGAATTGATATTCATATACCGGCAATATGAGATCAATCGAGAAAAATCAAAAGTGGATCGTAATAATTCTTAAACTAAAGCTCCGAAAATGAGAGATTACAAAATAAGAAAAGCTTAAGAATTCATCCGATCAAATGCTATAAATTCAGCTAAACATATTTGAAAAGAGAAACATTTTTATAACTAAGTAAAGAGAATTACAATTGCAGGAATTGGAAGTCTAAACTATGAATTGAAATTTGTAAGACATAAAGTAAATCTGCATAAAGAAAATACAATAAGAAAATGCTGAAAAAAACTAATATAAAAATGACCCAATCTAAGCTAGGATCGGATTCCCATCACTTTGGCAGTAGCTGGCTTTTATAGGCAGAAAATTGGTGAGTCACGCCCTTGGTCACGCCCGTGACCAAGGGCGTGTAAGCTGCGTAATTGCGTCTTGAAAGCCCGGGAACGTTGGGGAAGAAAAACCGCCAAAATTAATCATCTCGACGGGTCACGGCCTCGGTCACCCCCGTGACCTAGGGCGTGACTTGACCGAATCTGGAAACGGCGGGAAACGGCGCGATCTGGAGTTATTCTGGCAGTTGCGGGAAGGGTCACCCCCTAGGTCATGGCCGTGACATGGAGTCACGCCCGTGACAGAGGGCGTGACTTGACCAAATCTTGAAACAGCGCGATCTGGAGTTATTCTGGCAGTTGCGGGAAGGGTCACCCCCTAGGTCATGGCCGTGACATGGAGTCATGCCCGTGACCTGGGGCGTGTAGGCTGGAAATGATATGGCGGCGTGTTCTGGCAGCTAGAAGATGGCTGGGTTGAGTCATGGCCGTGACTTGATGTCACGCCCTTGGTCATGGCCGTGACCGAGGGCGTGTAATACTAAATTGGGCTGGCGGCATGATCTGGTAGCTGTAAGATGGCTGGGTTGAGTCATGGCCGTGACTTGAAGTCACGCCCTTGGTCATGGCCGTAACCGAGGGCGTGTACTGAAGATTTCTGCATACTTGTTCCATTCTTTTCCCTAAACATGGCTGTGAGCTTAAATTTGCTATTAGCAGCCCCAGATTACTTGAAAACACAAAATAAAGCGAATTAGATATATATTAAACTAAATTTATATAAAAACTAATTAATTACTACTAAAATACTATATAAAAATAACTATAAATAATGCACTATCAAATACCCCCATACTTAAGCTTTTGCTATTCCAGAGCAAAAACTAATTTATAAGTACGAGAAGAATTTATAGGACATTTCCAAAAAGATTTACTTCTAATTATGTACTCCAAATCTTATAAAACTCATGTCAAAATAAGTTAAGAAATTAAAATTTAGATTTTTATAAGAAATAATTTATAATTCATAAATTGAGATGAGTAGAATAAATATTAGTTTCAAAATTCTCTAACTAAATCTTCATAAACAAAATTGCATTGAATTAAGTAAAATAACCAAGATTAAAATTATAGAAACTTTAAACATCATTAGAAACTTTTAGAAAACTACAAAATATTAACTATGCTCTCTCAAAAATATCTTAGGATAAGCAAATAAACTTGGCTAATTGGGGTAAAGTTGGCATTGAAGAAGTTACTTTGCATATAGGAAATGATGAATTTTATCCTCTCATTTCCATCTTTTTTTAATTTCTTCTTTTTTTTTATATCCCAAATGTATATGTTTAGGAGTGATGAATTTTATCCTCTCAACTCCATGCCATATAATCTTTTACTAATTTGGGTGCATATGTTTAGGAATGATGAATTTTATCCTCTCATTTCCATGACATATGATCTTTTCAAATATTTTTTTTATATGCCAAATAAAAGGGTTAAACAAAAAGGTAGGGGAAGGGCTAGGGTTTAAAGGCTACAAAAATTCCAAAGAAATATTTTAAGAGCATAGAAAATAAATTGAGCAATCTATAAGAAACTATGAGTTCAAGTTAATATAAGTAAAATCTAAAGATATTTAACACAATTACTACAAAATTGAATTATGATATTTTAAAGAGAGAAAGTAAAACTAAGAAATGTTCTAAACAAATCAAAATAATGAAAAACTCATTAAATCAAATTCATCTAAAAATTAAATCTAACATATTTTGAAGAGAAATATATGATTTAAAAATTCATAAAAAGAAAACTCTTTAAAAAAAACCTATAAAGACAACTCATAATTAAAATTAATTTTGCATAAATAAAGTTTGGAGAATTTTAATATTACAAAATTTATCTTATTGGAAAAATAGTTTTTTTTATAAGTTTTTTAAACATTTTAAAATAAAACAATTTTTTTTTGTATTTTTCACATTTTTAAATCAAAATTGCAACAGAAAACAAAGAGACAATTTTTTTATGATTTTTAACATGTTTTCAATTTTTTTTGATTTTTTTATAAAAATAAACATTAGAGAACACCCCCCCATACTTAAAGATAAACATTGTCCCCAATGTTTATAAACAAGAATGAAAAGGCTAAACGGGAAAAAAGATGCATAAAATAAAAGAAAAATAGCAAAAATATAAAGATAAGCAAGGGGTGCCTCCCAAGAGCGCTTTGTTTAACGTCTTTTAGCTAGACGTTAAGGGTTAGCTAAAAGGATATTCAAATTGAAAATGCACAGGCAACTCCCTTAATTCACACCGAGGTGAAAATGCCGAAAACTGTTGCCCGGCGACTCCTCCGCTATAATCCTGATTCTTTTGTTTTCCGTTAGCGCGAAATTGTGAATCCAAATTACCTATACATACCTTAGGTAATTTGGAGTGCTGGAGATGAGCGGCAAATGGATCGGTGAAGACGTTTGGTTGCACCGGCTCATCCTCTACATGAAAATCGTTAGAAGAAAAAGAATCAAAATTAAGCGAGTCAGAAAATATTTCACAAGGAGGAGTTTCTTGTGAAAACACATGATTAAGCTCCGGTTGTTCATTTTCAAAAATAAAATTTGTATCCAAAAATTTATTTGAAATTCCAAGTGAACTAAATTCATGGGACACAATATTTTCATGAATTTCACTTTCAAAGTGAATAATTGGCGAGAGAGAAAATTCATGAAAAATAGGAGGAGATTCGGGCGGAGGAGGTGAAGAAACATGTTCTTCATCAATTTCGTCCGGTGTCTCCATGACTCTTTTAAATTCGTGGTAAAGAAGTTCTTCTTGAGCTTGGGTATAAATATTTAAATTTTGATAAATAGAATCTGGAGAATACCCAAGAGTAGAAGAAAAAGAATTTTGTGGGGTAAAAGAGGAGGAATGAAAATCTTGATTGACTGAATTTCCTTCATCGCACCGAAAACTATCCGGGTGATCTTGCCACCATGAATAATTAATATCGGAGCAAGAAGAAATATTATTAGAATCGGAAAAATCATTCGCATGAAAACTAGATGAATTATTTTCATCAAAGTTTGAATAATTATTTTCATAAATAAACTCAAAATTATTTCCATAAGAAAAATTTTGAGAGTAAAAATTAATATAACAATCCTCACTTCGATGCGGTGCTCCACAAAAATTACAATTAACTTGGCGCTTTCGTGCGGCTTCCAAAAGGTTGACTTTATTTTGAAGCTCGACAACTTTGGCGGCCAATTGAGATAACATTTTTGAAGAAAGAAAATTGAACAACCGTCACTTAATAGAATGAAATTTGAAAATAAATCAAAAAGAGAAATGGGGGCGGAGAAAGAGATTGATAAAAGTAATAAAATTCACGCTTTCAAAATATCAACAAAAATATTTCCCCGGCAACGGCGCCAAAAACTTGATACGTAAAATTTAGGATATAAAATTTCTCCAAATTCTACGAACTATAGGCAAGAGCACCTATCATTCATAGTATAGGATATTTAGAAATAAATATCAAGTGTCGTATTCCACGGGGTTGTTGATTACTTCTACTCACGCAAATTAATATTATTTTATCTAGATTTAAGAAGATTTTTAGAATAATAAAAGAGAAAAGAAAGAAAAGAGCATTTGATCGGAAATCCTTCTTGAGTTAAATAAATTGTAAAATCTAAATTCATAACCAAAAGCGATAGAATAATTCGACCGTGGAGGTTTCCAAAATATGGTAGAGCCTCTCTCGAGAGAACTACCACCTAACCTTAGGTTGATCGATTAAGACCCCTCGGCCAGTCGAAACCCCTAAGCTTGCTTTATGCGGTGAGCCCCACTATTGGATTTGACTCCAATCCGGAAGATTTGTGTCACCCTCTCTCGAGGAATGCATGCAACTCTTTCCACTAATGAATGATCTACACAAATTCATGGATCTCTCGATCACTAGAAAATGGATCAAGAATTGATATTCATATACCGGCAATATGAGATCAATCGAGAAAAATCAAAAGTGGATCGTAATAATTCTTAAACTAAAGCTCCGAAAATGAGAGATTACAAAATAAGAAAAGCTTAAGAATTCATCCGATCAAATGCTATAAATTCAGCTAAACATATTTGAAAAGAGAAACATTTTTATAACTAAGTAAAGAGAATTACAATTGCAGGAATTGGAAGTCTAAACTATGAATTGAAATTTGTAAGACATAAAGTAAATCTGCATAAAGAAAATACAATAAGAAAATGCTGAAAAAAACTAATATAAAAATGACCCAATCTAAGCTAGGATCGGATTCCCATCACTTTGGCAGTAGCTGGCTTTTATAGGCAGAAAATTGGTGAGTCACGCCCTTGGTCACGCCCGTGACCAAGGGCGTGTAAGCTGCGTAATTGCGTCTTGAAAGCCCGGGAACGTTGGGGAAGAAAAACCGCCAAAATTAATCATCTCGACGGGTCACGGCCTCGGTCACCCCCGTGACCTAGGGCGTGACTTGACCGAATCTGGAAACGGCGGGAAACGGCGCGATCTGGAGTTATTCTGGCAGTTGCGGGAAGGGTCACCCCCTAGGTCATGGCCGTGACATGGAGTCACGCCCGTGACAGAGGGCGTGACTTGACCAAATCTTGAAACAGCGCGATCTGGAGTTATTCTGGCAGTTGCGGGAAGGGTCACCCCCTAGGTCATGGCCGTGACATGGAGTCACGCCCGTGACCTGGGGCGTGTAGGCTGGAAATGATATGGCGGCGTGTTCTGGCAGCTAGAAGATGGCTGGGTTGAGTCATGGCCGTGACTTGATGTCACGCCCTTGGTCATGGCCGTGACCGAGGGCGTGTAATACTAAATTGGGCTGGCGGCATGATCTGGTAGCTGTAAGATGGCTGGGTTGAGTCATGGCCGTGACTTGAAGTCACGCCCTTGGTCATGGCCGTGACAGAGGGCGTGTACTGAAGATTTCTGCATACTTGTTCCATTCTTTTCCCTAAACATGGCTGTGAGCTTAAATTTGCTATTAGCAGCCCCAGATTACTTGAAAACACAAAATAAAGCGAATTAGATATATATTAAACTAAATTTATATAAAAACTAATTAATTACTACTAAAATACTATATAAAAATAACTATAAATAATGCACTATCAAAGCGGGATGAAGAGCTCCGGGACGATATCCTCCAGAACCATGTCAGCCGCATCCGCAGCTAGGAGGCCGACCGCCTTCATCGTCGAGAAGATGTAGCGAGCTGACTCGGTTGACTCCAAGCGAATGTCCTCGTCTCGTGCTCGCCGCTCTTCCTTCAAACGGCGGGGGGAAGGGGGAACAACGGCATGGGTGAGATCACAGTTTAGGGCTTTCAGCCTAGCCACCTCGCCCTCTAATTCCTTGATGCGAGCGTCGGCTCTTCCGGCGGTCTCGACATCCTGCAAATAAGTTCAATTAAAGAAGCGAAATGGCCAAAGGAAAGGAAGATAAGGAAGTCTATGTGACTCACCACACTGCCCTCTGTAGCGAGCAGCTTCTCCTTCAGCTGTGTGTTCTCGGCAAGAAGCCCCTGATAGGCCCTCGCAAGCTCCACGTTCTGAAGCTCCAGCTGTAAGCAGCGCCTCCCCGTCATATGGGCGAGCTCGGCAAAGCACAGCTGAGACCTCGCACTCTCGAAAGCGAGGGTTCTGGCAGTCTCGTCTTTATAAGAGCCCGCGTCCTCGCGCCCATAGAGAGCGAACGAGAGGTCGAAGGCATGACCGCTGACGGTCACCTTCTCCAACTAGGAGGGAAGGATGGTGGAGATGTCCACCCGGTTTGTCTCCGGTTTCCAGTTGACCAGGAGCTCGTCGGTCTCATCCCGGCGCCTCTGGCCGAGGCCGAAGTTGTAATGGTTGACGGGGATGGACAGGACGGAGGTTCTAGAGGCCTCCTGGCAGGGCTCGTCATCTTCACCCCCTGCGGAGAGTCCGGTGAGATCGAACTCATCGAAGGCGGCCTCGCGAGGCTCCTTTCCCTTCGAGGAGGCGAGCGAGACCCCGCTCTTTTTACTCTTTTTCTTCGGCGGAGATTTTGATGGAACGGCTTGGCTACCAGAAGCCCCCGGTCTCTTGCGAGAGGAGGGCTCACCTGGTGTGACGGCGCCTCGGCAAGCCTCTGCCCCCATGGTCGCGAGAGCCAAGGTAGCGTCGGTTTTCTGATTGCTCGCGTAGGGGGATGGATGGGAGATCCCGCTCGCCTAAAAAAGGAGTGAAATTTCGATAAGTACGAGGTTACCGGAAAAAAAAGAGTTGTAGTGATAGAGCGAGATCTTTACATTCCCCAGCTAGCACTGGAAGCAGCTTGTCGAGGCTGCGGCGAAGATGAACAACCTCGAAGTTCTTCTTACAGAAGAACTGATAGAGGAGGGCGTCGTGTCCTCCGAGGGCAGTGGGTCGGTAGGTGGTCTCGCCGTGCTGGACGGGCGAGATCGGGATGTTACCGAAGCTCCCCTTGACGAAGAGAAACTTCTGGGCCCAGAAGTGAGCTTTGATGACGGTCTCGTCAACCTTAGGACCCGAGCCCAATAATTAGGCGGTCCCATCCTTGTAGGCGTGGAACGAGAACAGCTTCCGAAAAGCCAGAAGGCTGAACTCGATGCGCTCCTCGCGCAGGTAGCAGGCGAAAGCGGTGACCACCGCCATGGCGTTAGGGGTCAGCTGACCCGGAACAACGTCGTAATGCTTGAGAACATGCCGAGCGGCAAGAAAACCAAGATCAATATATATAATGAGCGAGACTTAACCAGCAAAAAATAAGAGATGAGCGAGAATAATCATTACCTGGCGAACTTCCGGCCACAGGGGGAGACGCAAGCCGACCGCAAAATGAGCGGTCGGGATGGCCAGCTCCTCGACGAGCGGCGCATTAATCACGTCGTTCTCGCTAGGATGGCGAGCCTCGAAGGGGCGGGGGGGGGGGGGGGGGGGGGGGGGGGGGTGACATAATCAGCGACCGCGCTGAAATATTCCTCGTCTGTCAGGTTGCAATGGTAGAAGGTGTGCTCAGTGAAAGCCTTCGCAATCTTTCGCCGACCCTCCAACTCATTAGCGTCGCCTCCCATCTTAATAACCTGCGAGAAAGAAGTAGAGCGAGAACGAAGGAGCGAGAGCTCTGAAGCGGAGGAGGAAGAAGGTTGACAGTAAATGCGGTGGTTGACTCAATTATGGCCGCCTATTTATAGCCAAAATAAATGGGCGGGAAGAAGCCCAAGTGTCGGCGAGCGCAGGTAGCAGCAAAAACATCACATCAATTCCAAGGAGAGAAAGACCTGCGGAGTTAGTACGAGCAACGTTTTTGCGAGATGCATTTAGCGAGAATAGAAGGTCCCCGCGAGCATAATATAACATGAAAATGAAACTGATTTATTAGCAGCGAGCGAGAACTAATAAAAAGCTAGTAATACTCATTGTCAGACGCAATAAAAGCCAACATATAAGTGGCAAGTATACGAGTTACAAACCATAGCGAGATTGTCTAGAATAACAGCACTCATTACCAGTAATAAGAGTTCACAACAACACAAAAGTTAGCAAGAATCATGGGGTAACCATTTACACCTGCCCCCACCCCGCGACCCGGACCGCGGCGGTACCATAGAGTTATAATAATCCTCGGCCAGGCAGCCCTCCCTGTCCATGAGGTAGGCGTAGTCTCTCATCCTAGCTATGTGCACCTCCGGCGTCGTGGCGTTCTCATCCTGTTCACACTGTCTCGCCTGCCGGAGCCTCGCACACTCTTCCATCAGAACAGCGTGCCTATCCTCGGTGGCTTCTCTGTCCCGTCTCGCCTGCATGTTGAGGTCCATCAGCATCCGCCCATGTTTCCTCAGCAACTCCGCGGCTCGTTGTTTCATCATCTCGGGATCTCGCGGATCCCCCAAGAAGTCCTCCACCTGGTCAAGAAGGGGTTACATCTCGTCGTCGCCCAACTCAGAATCGGTAGCCTTCGCAATCTTTCGCCGACCCTCCAACTCATTAGCGTCGCCTCCCATCTTAATAACCTGCGAGAAAGAAGTAGAGCGAGAACGAAGGAGTGAGAGCTCTGAAGCGGAGGAGGAAGAAGGTTGACAGTAAATGCGGTGGTTGACTCAGTTATGGCCGCCTATTTATAGCCAAAATAAATGGGCGGGAAGAAGCCCAAGTGTCGGCGAGCGCAGGTAGCAGCAAAAACATCACATCAATTCCAAGGGCGAGAAAGACCTGCGGAGTTAGTACGAGCAACATTTTCGCGAGATGTATTTAGCGAGAACAGAAGGTCCCCGCGAGCATAATATAACATGAAAATGAAACTGATTTATTAGCAGCGAGCGAGAACTAATAAAAAGCTAGTAATACTCATTGTCAGACGCAATAAAAGCCAACATATAAGTGGCAAGTATACGAGTTACGAACCATAGCGAGATTGTCTAGAATAACAGCACTCATTACCAGTAATAAGAGTTCGCAACAACACAAAAGTTAGCGAGAATCATGGGGTAACCATTTCCACCTGCCCCCACCCCGCGACCCGGACCGCGGCGGTACCATAGAGTTATAATAATCCTCGGCCAGGCAGCCCTCCCTGTCCATGAGGGAGGCGTAGTCTCTCATCCTAGCTATGTGCACCTCCGGCGTCGTGGCGTTCTCATCCTGTTCACACTGTCTCGCCTGCCGGAGCCTCGCACACTCTTTCATCAGAACAGCGTGCCTATCCTCGCTGGCTTCTCTGTCCCGTCTCGCCTGCATGTTGAGGTCCATCAGCATCCGCCCATGTTTCCTCAGCAACTCCGCGGCTCGTTGTTTCATCATCTCGGGATCTCGTGGATCCCCCAAGAAGTCCTCCACCTGGTCAGGAAGGGGTTACATCTCGTCGTCGCCCAACTCAGAATCGGTAGGCGGATTTTCGGGATTCTCTGCGAGATATTACGAAGAGGTTAGATGGCGCGCTTGAGTTCGCGCAGGGCAAGGGGTCGTCAGAATGCTTACCCAGCGGGGGGCGAGAAGTCGAGGGACGGCCCTGGAACATGTTGTCGTAGTGAGGGTAGAGAGATTTACCCAGGCCGGCAGGGTAGGCTGCGCTGTTGGTCGAAGGGATCCTTGGCGGCATAGATCCACCGGTCTCCTCACTCGTTAGGAGTTGGAATCCGGGCTTATCTATAATTTTGTCAGGAGGAGGCGGAGGCGGAGACGGAGGCCGCGATGCCTGGCGGGCCGGGGACTTCAGGGGCGAGACTGTAAGAAGTAAGGAACGAAGGTCAGATAGTTGACAAGGAACATTTTGGCATGCGAGATCAAGATCATACCGGTGACGTTTTTCCCAGCGAGATTAGTATCCGCCAGTGGACTTTTGCGAAACCCACCAGCGGGCTCTCCAGCGTCCTCATTCGGCAAAGCATCCTGCGAGTAGGTATGAATCACAGGCAAATTTATTGACGTAAACTAGAGGGGTGGCTCGTACCTTCTCGTGCGGGCGATCGTCCGGGGAGGAGTCCAATAGCACGGAGTCATCCCCGGTTCGACGAGCCTCCTTCGCCTTCTTAATTTTCGGCGATTGAGCAGGGGGCGGCCGATTCATCCAGGCGGGGACCCTGGTCGTGGAGGGTATCCCGCCGGCTCTCACCACCCTCAGGAGAGCCTCGGCTTCTTCGGAAAGAGGCATCTCCAGGCAGCTACAGTATCAGGCAAAGGGAAAGGAAAAGAAGTGGCGGCGCACGCCACTGGAGACTCGGGATGATATTTATTGCCCACAGAGTGGGTCCCACCAAAGATTCCTGACAGATCATCAAGGGGCTGGCGAATACCAGGGGTTGGATGTTTCTTCGCGAGCATAAATATCCTCGCGAAGAGCGGGGATTGTGTACAACCCCGATATTCTCCAGGCAAGGAGACGCAGTTTAAGAAGAGAGGCCTTAGTGCCAAAAATCTTCCCTCTGGGAGGGCTCGCTGAAGGGCGAGCGAGAAGGGTCGGCGAGGCAAGTGCTCGCGGGCCGTTCGAGGAAGATTCCCGAGGTCGACCAAAGGAGTAGTGCGTTCAACGAACTCTCCGGTGTTCGTCGAGCTCCCCTAGCTTCGTCGAGCACACCCCAGTTCGGCGAAATCATCTGAAGTCAACGAAGTGTTCTCTGCTCATTAAAGCCAAAGGGATGGTCTCGCAAGAGGAGTCGCGAGATCCAGACCTCGGCAGAGATCTTCAAAAGACTAGGCCCAGCGAGGGCTGGCAAACCGGTACCTCGCAGGCCGCTGGCGGAAGAGACCTATGTTCAGTAAAGAGATGTTCAACGAAATGTATTCAGTACGCAGCAAAGTCGAGAGGCGATCTCGTAGGATGGCTCGCGAGATCGGTCCTCAGCGTCCGGCGAGCTCAATTCTGCGTTCGATGAAGGGCGTGTCGAGCCCGACAGAGCCAAGAGGCGGTCTCGCAAGAAGGCTCGCGAGACCGGACCTTAAGATGGATGACAGCCCAAGTTTAGGATTTTGTCTCGCAAGAAGGCTCGCTTTTGTTTACCTTAAGCTGTAGCTCAATCCAGATCTGCACAAGAAGGCTCGCAAGAAGGCTCGCTTAGGATTTTGTCTCGCAAGTGTTGCTTTTAAATCATAAAACTGAAAATAAGGTAAACAAAAGCGATGCTGGGATACAACCCAAGTTTTTGTTGCTTTTATTTTTTTTCTCTAACCTGTAGCTCAATCCAGATCTGCACAAAAGCGCACGGTCAGCGGCGCACGACCAGTGGTCGTGCGCGAAGAAGGCCAATGATCATGCGCCGTCGCTCAGTCTGGGAGGGGAATTAACGCACGACAACTGGTCGTGCGCCTGATCGTGCGCTAAGGAATGCGCACGATCAGTGGCCTTTTTGACTGAAAATTCCCCAGAACCAATCCCGAGTGTCGCACAACCCTTGGACCTGCATGAAAATATACCAGACCTCATAATTACATGAAATCACACCAAGATGGGGCATAAATGTGCACTAAGCAATGAAATGGGCAACGTGATCAAATATGAATGAAAACATGCCTAAAATGTAGTGCAAAGACTAGATAATCGGCCCAGATGAGTCCATAAATGTGTATATAATTGGGACTCATCACTTGCACCAATGACACATTCTTAAGGAACCTCACTTCTGTTGAACCAAATAGAACGTGATATCCGGCGTCTACAGCGTTAGTCACAGAAAAGAGATTTTTCTTCATACCCGGCACGTGATAAAAACTCCGTAATTTGAGTGGACCCTTATCACTTCCTAAAGAAAACACCCCCTCTTGTTTGACTACATGAATAGAATCATCAGCGGTAATAATTGCATCATTACCTGAATAGGGATGCGCATGAGAAAGCTTTGACCCATCTCCGGTGAGGTGATGACCACACCCTGAGTCAACAATCCAGTCCTCCTTGTAGTTGATAGAAGAAAGAACATCAACGGACGCCGCCGTCAAATTTGCCGTAAAGGCTCCCTCTCCTCCTCATTCAACTTCATCATTCTTGGATCCAACTTCCTTCTTGCCAGCAGCATGCCCAGCCTGAAGATTCAATCGGCAATTCTTCTTAAAGTGACCAAGCTGATTACACTTGAAGCACTGAAATCCTTCCTTCTTCTTTCCATCAGACTTAGGAGCATAGATCCTCTCCTGCTGACCTGAAGTAGAAGGACCATCGCTTCCAGATGACTTTTTTCTTCTTGTCCCACTTCTTCTTCTTCCCAAAGAAGAGCACCTCATTATCTCCCCCGGAAACAGACATCCCAGCCATCTGCTTTGCCAAACTTTCTTGCGAAGCAAGCAAATTCTCCAGCTCAAGCAACGACGGCTGATTGGCCCAGCCTTGGACAGAAGTGACAAAGGCCACATATTCTCTTCACAATCCGTGAATAATGTGCCTCTTCAGCTTTGCCTCAGAAATGGGCTCATCCGGATCCAAAGCAGAAATCTCTGCACAGAGGTTCTTCATCTTTAAGAAGAAAGTAGAGACAGAAAGATCACCTTAAGTGGATTTTGCCAACTCATTTTATAAGAACTGTAGCCGCGCTACATTCTTTTATTGAACAACCCATTAAGAGAAGTCCAAATCTCAGCAGTAGATCGACATCCTATGATGTGATCAAATAGCTCTGATGAAATTGCCTGCTTGAGAGTAAACTCGGCTTTCGCATTTGTTTTCTTCCAAGCTTTCACCAGTTCAGCATTTCCTTCAACAGGGGCAACTGCTTGTCTCGCATCTCCTCCGACAACCTCCCAGAGATCCTCACCAAGAAGATAGCTTTCCATACAAGACTTCCTCTTCTTAGAGTTAGTCTGTGTAAGAAGCTCAATACCAAGACCTCTTGCAATTCCACCTTCCATTGCAGTACTACTGATTTACTTGTGCTCCAGAAATCCAAGCAAGATAACTGCGGCTGATTCACTGCTCAAACCTCTGTCTCTCTGATACCATGTGAAACTTTCTCATTTCGATAATTAGCGAAAAAAACGGGAACTAGGTCGCAGGAACACTCTCAACCTTTCTGAGCACAATAAACCAGAACAAAGAAGGAACACAAGGAATAGTATTCAAAACTCTTCTTTACAACTTGAGGTATACATGGCGAGACATGCTTCACCAATACAATCAAAAGAGAGTAACAACAAGACAAACAGAAACTGCCCAAGCCGCCCGACTAGCAAGCTGCCCAACTTAACAAGGCTGTCCGCACGAACTGCCAAGTCGCCAAACCGCAACTCAACACGCGGACTACCCGTTATACCAATGCTGAAAACTGTCCGCCCGAGTAAGGCCGCCTGACCGCAGTCACTTAGCCACTCCTTACCGCGAACACTGCTGCTGACTAGCTGAACAGAAAACAAACCGGCAAGGCAAGCCGCCTAACCGCACGGTCTGACTTTATTGAAAGCAGAGATGCAAGCCGAAGAGAGAAGCCACAAATCGCGACCACCTGCTGCTACCCGCTGCTGACTGCCACCAGATTAACCGCTGCGGTCTCCTCTGACCAAGTTAGAACCACACACAAGCCGCGCAACCTGCAAACACAACAGAGTCAATCTCAACCCGAGCGACTAGAAAAGTCTAACCGCACGAAAGACTTGAGAGCTCTCGCTTACTGTTCACTGTAAAAGATATGAGGGAGAGGTCCTATTTATAGGTGCGAGGTGGAGTATGGTAACCGCCCATAGAGATAGGATAACCGCCTCAACTCGGCAGCGGGTAGAAACTAAACCGTGCGGCTTAAAGACAAACCGCACAGGTCTAGCAGAGCACCAGGACTTGAAATAGACCAAGTCCAAGAATAAGCCGGACTGGCAGACCGCCAGCTCGCTGCGGGTAGGAAACCCGTGCGGTCTCAAGAACAGACCGCCCGACCTCCACTTCACTTCAATATTTTCAACACTCTCTTCTAGGCTCTCTCGCAGATCTTAGCTCGCACTCGCGCTTTTTTTCGACTCACTGCTAGGATAACCATGGTTGTCGAGGGAGAATCCGAGGGGCGAGCCAGGTGCGCAGGTGCCTTTCGTGAGCAACCTTTTTTGTGCGCCTCCCTCACCGATGATGAGTTCCTCGCCATGGTGGACAAATACATCCCCTCGGGGTTTGTAGCTTGTCGTCCGCCGAACACCGCCACCATCAAAGATCTGTCCACCGAAGAGCTCGACATCCCCATTGCTCATTTTGAGAATGGGTTGCGACTCCCTCTCTGGCCGGAAGTATGCCAGGTACTCTATTCAACCATCGCATTCCTTTCTCGCCTCGCAAGAAGCATGCTAAACGTTCTTTTATACTCAAGTACTACGGCATTTTGCCTGGCCAGATGACACCGAACGCGATCGCCGTGGTGGTCGTGTTCGCCAGCTACCTGCGGTAGGAGAAGATTGAGTCCATCCTGCTCGTCTTCCGCAAAGTATTCTCCTTCCGGGCTTAAAAAGATGGGACCACCCATTTCGTGAGCCAGCACGTTACTGTCTACGAGACAGTTAATAATACCCATTGCTGGCACCAAAAATACGTCCTAGTCAAAGGACCATTCGGGAATTTCCTTTTCTCCCCCCTCCAATGGGACGAAGGCACCTACCACCCCATGCCTCGCTTGGAGGTGATGACGCGAGGCTCTACCAGTATATGGAAGGGAATAATTTCGATGTCGTCTACCTCCGGTGAAGGGTGGACTCGCTGCTGTCGGTCCCACAAGGGGAAGGTTCTGCTCGCGCTCGCATATTCCCATGTCTTTCTCTTATTCCGCTCGTTAACTGATACATTTCCTTTGCAGGAGAGCGGGATTTTCCGCTCCACCCCCCGCACGCGAGGGGCGTAACCCTATCCTCCAGCTCTCTCACAATTGTGGCCGCCAAAGCGTGCTGAGAATGTCTCAGCTCGGCTTCTGGTAAGAAGCGGCCGCCGCCTGCGAGCCAGCTCGCCGCGAAGCACTCTATCAAGAAAAGGAATAAGGATGCCCCCTCCAAAACAAAGGGGACAGAGGTCGTGGACCTGAGCGAGACGTGGACTCTGCTCACCCCCTCCGTGATTCAAAAGGTGGCCTAGGAGGACAGCGAGCCGAGGGATGCTCTCGGGGGGCCCAAGCCAGCCATCCACAAGAACTTTGTCCTGGGCGCTAAACTCCCCGATGCCCTCAGCGAGCCGGTGCTCGCGTGGGATCCTGACCACAACAGGATCTCCTGCTCTTCACTCATCCCCTACTGGGTTGAGAGCGATAAGGTTGGAAGCGAGGCATTCTCCCTCACCTTCGGGTTGTATGGGCGCGAGGACGCCGCCCATTTCGGCGCCTTGCGATCCCGGCTGCTCATCAACGAGGCCATGCGAGCCCACTTCTGGTCTATGGATCTCTCCCACATGGTGGCTCGGCGGTATCTTACCCAGAAAGGGATTCCAAAGAGCTCCAGCGCGAGCTCAAGGAGGCCTCGGACGAGGTCGCAAGCCTCAAGGGGAAAGAAGCCCTCTCGGAAGGTCTGCTCGCCAGCCTCTAAGGTGGAATGGTAAGTCATTCATACAACTTCTGTCTCGCTCGCCATATTTCCTTTCTCTTAACATAATCTCTTTCTTTATAGTATGTTGAAGCGGCGAGTCGCTACTTGCGCAGAACGCCGTCTTGGAATCAAAGGTCGCGTTCCTGAAGGCGCAAGTCTATGAGCTGACCAGAGCAGTGCTTCCCCCACCCCTCTGCGAGCAAGGGCTCGCAATCCATCGTGAGATAAGAAGGAGGCAACCCACAAGAATTCAATGAGCGCCTCCAACCTCATCTTTGACACCCTCAAAGGGGCGGGCCTGCTTTCTCTGGATGCCTTGGAGCAGAGCGCTGAGGACGTCGTCCCAGACCTATTCACGCCGATTCCGGAGCCCGAAGATTGTGGGAGCGAGGAGGAGTGATCCAGCGACCAGCCCCAGGCTTTCTGTTCTTTAATGTAAATTTTGTTTTTGACCGGCGAGTTTGCCGTCATTTGTAACACACTTTTGAGAAAAGAAACAAGGAATATTTTTCTATCTTTTAATTTCTTTTCCATCTTGCTCACGCCAATATTCTTTTCTACACTCGCATGAATGTATTTTTTTTTTTTGTTTGTGCTCATACTCTTACCCGTGCTCTCATCTTCGCGTTTAGCCAAGCTCGCTTATACCTTTCTTATCTGCGATGGTTATAAGTTTCCCCATTTTATCGTGCTTTCATTTTGTCTCGCTACCTTACCTCACGCTCACCCGATAAGGCGTTCGCGTAGCTTCTCTCGCTTAGGATATTCGTTAGATAAACCATCTGTTTGTTTTCGCGCCTGGGCAAAGCATGGACCATTTCGCGTCTCTGACTCGCTCAGCAGGGGCTCTTGCGAGCGGGGTCGATATTACCTTGCCTTGCTCGCCCAACCCCTCCATGTGACTAGTGCATCTCGTTAACCACTGTGCCGGCGGGCCTCCCTGTCTAGCTAGTTTTAGGCCTTGCATATAAATTCTCCAAGTGTTTTCGCGAGACAGGGCCCGACCCGATGAGCCTTGCGACCACCGTATCTGGCCATCTCGTCGTTACCATTAGACTTGGCGTTTTCCATCCATTGTTGTTCTTCATTTCCTGACAGTGGGATCGTCCGGGGCAATCCAACATGAAATAGTGTCACCTTGCCAGCCTCTCCGCGAGATCTACCTAACCCACCGGCTAGTGAGAGCCCGACAGTGGGATCGTCCGGGGCAATCTAGCACAAAAACTTGTTACCTTGACAGCCTCTCCGCGACATCAACCTGACCCACCGGCTAGTGAGAGCCCAGTAGCGGGATCGTCTGGGGCAATCCTGCACAAAAACTTGTTACCTTGTCAGCCTCTCTGCGAGATCTACCTGACCCACCGGCTAGTGAGAGCCCGACAGCGGGATCATCCAGGGCAATCCAGCACAAAAACTTGTTACCTTGCCAGCCTCTCCGCGAGATCTACCTGACCCACCGTCTAGTGAAAGCCCGGCATTGGGATCGTCCGGGGCAATCCAACACAAAAACTTATTACCTTGTCAGCCTCTCCCCGAGATCTACCTGACCCACGGGATAGTGAGAGCCCGGCAGCGGGATTGTCCGGGGTAATCCAACACAAAAACTTTTTACCTTGCCAGCCTCCCCGCGAGATCTACCACTGGCTAGTGAGAGCCCAGCAGCAGGATCGTCCGGGGCAATCCGATACAAAAAGTCGTTACCTTGTCAGCCTCTCCGTGAGATCTACCTGACCCACCGGCTAGCGAGATCTCGAAAGCTGGATCGTCCGGGGCAATCCAGCACAAAAACTTGTTACCTTTCCAGCCTCTCCATGAGATCTACCTGACCCACCAGCTAGCGAGAGCCAGGCAGCAGGATCGCCCGGGGCAATCCAGCATAAAAACTTGTTACCTCCTGCTTAGAGAAAACTTCAGAAACAGTATATGGTGAGTCAAAGATATAACAAATCAATTATAAAAAGTTTTAAGGGTAGAATCATTCCAGGTCATCCCCACTCCTGGCCAGGCCCAGGGGTACCCCATCCACATCTCAGAGGTGGTACTCTCCTGACCTGAGCACCTCATCTACAATATTAGGCCCCTCCCAGTTGGGATTGAGCTTTCCTACCACGACCCCTCTCCCGGCCACGTCAACCTTCTCCAGCACCAGGTCTCCTTTCTCGAACTATTTTATTCGGATATGCTTGTCGAAGTACGGAGCCATACGCCGCTTGACTTCCTCTTACCGAATGGTGGCTAAGTCCCGGAGTTCTTCCACCAAGTCCATAGATAGCCTCTGCTCTTCCCCATTCTCCACCAGCCATTCTCCATCGCCTTCACCCGCGGCGACCACTCTGGGGGATTTCACTTCGAACTCTATTGGGAGGATGGCCTCGGACACGTGGGAGTGCTTGAACGGAGTCCCCCATTGGCCGTGTTTGAGGTGGTCCTCAAGGCCCAGAGGACCGAGGGTAGCTGCTCTACCCAGTTTCCCCTGAGGTTCTCGACCTTCTTCTTCAGCAAGTTCACGATAATTTTGTTTGCCGCCTCCACTTGCCCATTTCTCCTCGGATGGTGGACTGATGCAAACTGAAGGTCTATGCCGAGCTAGGTGCAGAAGCTGGCAAACTCATCGCTGGCAAATTATGGCCAATTGTCTGTAACAATGGCTAGCAGGAGCCCATGCCTGCTGATGTAGGGGACCGTGATGACGCGCGCAGAATAATAAATTTACCATAAAACAACACAATTTAATCCAAGAGTACTCCGAACAAAGAGCGAGCAAAAAGGGGTCGGGTTGGCTCCCAAAAATTTCATTGCAAGGGTACTCCGACCAAGAGCGAAAAGAAAGGGGTCGGGTTGGCTCCCAAATCCGTACTATATAATTCCGACAAATATAAAATTGCTAGCCACTAACGAAGCTTCACCCAATCCGCCAATTCACATCCACAAACGAGAGATCTAGCACTAACACGAGTCAAATTACATTCACAAGCAACTACCCAAGATGCGATTTTCTCCGAATTAAAATGACGGGGATCAACGAACAGTCCAAGAAAAATCCCAATTAAATTTGGTTAAGCGAAACCGGATCTACAAGATTAAGAGTTGCTTGAGATTGCTAGTTAACGGATGGAGCAATGCGGCGAAGTTCCGATAATTTCCAAAGATACGCCAAAACTTTCCCCACCAAAATTCGAAGTGAAATAGAATAAAATCCCACGAGAGAGGTAGAGAATTTCGTTACCCAATGTGTAGGTGATGGCGGCGTACGGACACACTTCCACGGAACTCCACCGTAGTCACGAGTGGAGGAGGTGGCACGGTTTACCGGAGTCACACCGGGCTAAGGGGAGGGGCGGCCTTGGGGCGCCGGATTTGGAGAGAGGAGGGTCGGTTAGAATCACGCCGAAGTGAGGTGGACGGACCTTGCAAACCGAGCGAGGAGGACAAAGGAATGCGCCACTGGTGGGGGGGGTGGTAGGCCGCCAGAGTCGCACCGAGCGGACGGCGAGATCGCCGAACGGAAGGAGGGGGCGAGTTGCACGCCAAGGAGGGGTCGGGCAAGCCGCAGGAAGATTAGGGTTTTCTTATTTTAATTCTCGATCAAAAGTCCCTTCTATTACAAGGGGAAGAGAGTATATATACTCCCAAACAACAACTCTCCAACACACATCACAAAGGTCTCATCTTGACCAATACGCCAAATAAAATAACATGACATTAAATAAGTTTAAATGCAGGAAATAAAAGCTCCCAATATTTAAGAAGATGGCGGCGGACGCGAGCGTAGGTTGTAGCGGTTGGTGTTGCGCTGAATGTCATTGTTACGCCGTGAAGCTTTAGTGTTGCGGCGCGAGTCTTTAATAAATGGCGGTCCGGGATCAACATCCACGTCGGCTCCATCCGTTGCTCCATCAATTTTCCCCCGCCCGAAAGCACTCGTCACCAATGAGTGGTCCGATAGATAGCGATGGAGGAGATCAGCATCCATGCGAAGTAACTCTGCCTCAGTCACCCATGAGTCATCAGAAGTAGGGCGGTCACGCCAATGAACTAGAAAGCTGTGCGTATCGCCCTCATCGGAGGAGAAGACATCATCAGCAACAATCCTGTCAGGTAACAGAAGAGACTGGGGAAAACTTGAAAATGGGTTAGCATGAGCATCCGATAATACAGTGCCATTATCAACCGACGTAATAACAGTAAGATCTGTGGATGGGTGTCCCCACTCACTCCCAACCCCATGAGACGAAGGAGGAATAGAAGATGTAGATGAAGGGGGTTTGCTGGAAGTGGAGAAGCATATGGCGTTAAGTTGGAAACATTAAATGTAGGGGAAACTCCCCAATCAGCCGACAAATCCAAAACCACTGTGTTTTTACCCAAGCATTTAATAATCTTGAAGGAACTGGCTCGCCTAGGGGCCAACTTTTTAATGGTGCCCGAAGGTAACCGTTCTGGGATTAAGCGGACTAAAACATGATCGCCAACATTAAAATTAGAAGGTCGCCTATGTAAGTTTGCATACGACTGATAAGAATCATATTGAGCAGCTAAATTCCCTTGAATATGCTTGTGCAAATCATGAACATGTTGGGTGAAGGTTTGCGCAAAGTGGCTCAATTTATAAGTGGGCAGAAGTGGGACCAAATCGAGCGGCACTAGGGCCTTGTATCCATGCACGATCACATTAGGCGAGAGTCCCGTAGAGTGATTCTTAGAGTTATTATACGCTAGTTGTGTGTGTGGTAGGATCAAATCCCATGTGCCTTTGTGTTCGCCCACCAAGAAATGGAGTAAAGAACCCAAACTCCTATTGACTACCTCTGTTTGGCCATCCGTCTGGGGATGGTAGGCCGTAGAAAACATAAATTTGGTACCCATGAGTTTCCATAATGTCTTCCAAAAATAACTCGTAAAACGAACGTCACGATCGGACACAATAGGCTTCGTAACTCCCCTATATCTAACGACCTCTTTGAAAAATAACTTGGCGATGTGGGATGCGTCACTAGGCTTGCTACATAGAATAAAGTAGGCCATCTTGGAAAAGCAGTCTACCACTACAAGGACGGAGTCATGTCTCTGTATCATGGGAGGCAGGCCCAACACGAAGTCCATACTAACATCCTCCCAGGGGATGGAGGGGATCAAGAGTGGTGTATATAACCTAACATTAGTCTTGTTTCCCTTTGCTAGTTGACACGTGCGTCAACTATTAATAACCTTAGTAACTAGTGACTTAAGGTGCGGCCAATAAAATTTGTCCTCAACTAGCGAGATAGTTTTATCATGCCCAAAGTGACCTCCAAGACCACCTCCATGCAACTCCCACACTATGAAGTCACGAAGAGAAGAGCGTGGAATACAAAGCTTAGAATGCCGAAATAAATATTCGTCCCTAAGAAAATAAGCTGAAATGGTGGTGGGGGATTCTTCTTGGGCAGCTAAGTAGATATCCTTAAAGTCTGGGCAAGTTGCATACTCATCTTTAATGCGCTCAAACCCAACGACCCTGACCGCCATCGTCATCAGTAATAAGGAAACGCGGCAAAGGGCGTCGGCCATGCGGTTTTGGGTGCCTTTAAGGTGCTTAAGGACAAACGTATATTCTTGTAAAAATGAAACCCATTTCGCATGCCGGGGGCTAATTTTGGTTTGGGAATTTATGAATCGTAAGGCTTCGTGATACGATAACAACATAAACTCATTGGGGAGGAGGTAGTGGTTCCAATGGTGAATGCATCGAATCACGGCGTAGAATTCACTATCATAATTTGAGTAATTTAATTTTGGACCGGACAGTTTCTCGCTAAAATAACCTACCGGATGGCCCCCTTGGCTCATGACTCCTCCAATGCCCACTCCGGACGCATCACACACAAGCTCAAAAACCAAACTAAAATCGGGTAGGCGAAGAACGGGTGCATCCGTCATTTTATCTTTCACGAGCTGGAAGGCACGTGTCACGGACTTCGTCCAAGCAAACTTTCCCTTCTTTAAGCACTCGGTAATGGGAGCCATAATGCTACTAAAGTCTCTAATAAAGTGGCGGTAGAAGGTAGCTAGACCATAAAAACTACGCATGTACCGGATGGTGGATGGCTCGGGCCAATCCCGGATGGCTTGGACCTTTTTAGGGTCGACGTGGATGCCCTTGTTGGATCTTGAGGCACCCTTAGAGGGGGGTGAATAAGGGTTGTAAAAAATTTAAACTTGTATAGAACACTATTGATATTTTGGTCGAAGTAAGTTAAATAAAAAGTAAAGAGATAATGAAATTAGAAATGAAATCAGTTTTAATAAACAAGAAAAGACATTATTATAATTTATAAAATTGTTTACCAAATCTGATTTCAATGACGCTAGAAATCGAAGCGAATAATATGAAAACTCCTTTTGTTTTCTATACCGACTCGTATCCCCACAAACCGGTTGGCTTTAGTTGATCTCTCCCCAGATATGGCCTCAAGCAGCTCTAGCCAATCTATCACTAGAAAGGCCTCGAGCACCCCCTAGATCTACTCCCTAGACCCAGTCGCCAACATGAGGTGAATTCCTCCCTAAGTCCTACCCAGACCGGCCAAGTCGCCAACGCGAGGCGAATTCACGAACCGATTACAAATAAAAATAAAAGACAAATACAAAACTCCTTATGGGGTAATCTGAAGGAGACGCCGAAGAATTGCTGAAAATCGTTGAAGTCCAAGCGTGCGTTCTTCGCGGTGTGTTAGCGTGTTAATCCAAGCCTCCTTTGATTCCTCCTTTTGAAATATGAGTGGGAGATGTGTTGTGTTGGAACCTTAGTTTTGATTTGAGTTAGGATCCATCTTTAATGTCTAAGTTTCTATCATAACACACCATATAACTTAGATCAAAATATAAATATGATGTGATCGAATCAGAAGAAATAATATAAGAAAATAATATAAGATCTCTGCGTTCGATGAACGACTCTCTGCGTTCGACGAACGACGCTCTACGGTCGACGAATGATGTCCATTCTGCGCTCGACAAAATCCAGATCATCTTAGCGGTCGACGGACAGATTGTCTCAGCGGTCGACGAACAGACCCCATCTCAGCGGTCGATGAAAAGTTGCGTTCGATGATCGCAAGTCTGCGTTCGACGAATATTCAGCAGAAGCTCAGAATGATGAATTAAATGTTTAGATCGACGAACTTGAAGCTGAGCTCGACGAATTTCTACCAGCTTTATAATTTAGATATTCTCAGTTCGACTAATATTCTTATATCTGATTAAAGCAATATTTTATCATTTCTTTTTATATATTGTTATATATTGCTTCCTTAACATTATAGCCATTGCAGCACTAAATGTTATAGCCGTTGCTCAAAAGCTTAAAGACAGCAATTTATCTTCTCGAGGAGTCAAGATAATTAAAGAGACTTTATCTCTTGCCTTTTCCCAAAAGAGGAATTCAAAATAAGAGAGAAGTTCTCCAGATTATATAAAGACAGAGAAAAGATCAGAGAAGAAATAGAGTAAAGAACTCAACAAAAGAGAGAGAGACACAGCACACAGAATATATGACACAAACATAAACAGAGAACAACATATTATTCTATCTTGTTTGTTTTGCTAACTCTTCTCTGCAGATCATATTCATCCGGAGACACCTATCAAGATCATTTGCTCAGGATCTTAACTGCAGAAGAAGAAGAAAGGAATACTACATCCAAGAGAAGAAGCTTCACCACCTGAACATCAACTCTAATCAAATCAGGGGGAGCTCTTCAACATAATCAAGATCCACTCTCAGCAACCCATCAGGATCATCAAGAGTCTTCTCAGAAAAGTGAAGAACAATATATATTTTTGCTTTCTTTATTCCCCTCTTGTACAGGGTTATAACTCCCTTCAAAAGTTAACTCTCGGTGACAGGGCACCTTAGCAAAAACCTGTGATTTGGTTTTTGAGTTACCTGATCAAAAGCTCATATGGTGGCAGGGCACCTGATCAAAAACCTGTTGTGGATTCCTACCAGTGGATAGAAGAGTAGATGTACCCAAGTTGATTGGGGAACTACTATATTTCTTGGTGTCTTCTGGTTGCTTGGCTTATGCTTTTATTTCTTGTTGATGTTGTTGAAGTTTCTGAGGTGATCTCAAAGCAATCAACTGTTAGTCTTACTGCCAACGCAATATGAGCCCATAGGGTCGCACATAAAAGCATTTAGAGAAGTTGGAGAAAGGATTGTGTTGTCCTTACTCATATTGGATATGAGTGGAGGACCAATCCTGTGACTGCTTGGCATTAACTTGAGAATGTCTCAAAGGGAAATCATTTAAAGGGTTTAAACGAATGGATTTATGCTAGACAAATTCGAGTAAAGGGTTTAACCGAACTGTGTCAAATTCGGCTAAAGGGTTTAACCGAATTATGTTGATTCGACTAATGGAATTCAGCTATATCGATTTGGCTAATGTGATTAACCGAATTGTAACAGATTCGACTAAAGGGTTTACCCAAAATATGTCAGTTCGACGAAATGGTTTCGACGAAATGATATAACCGAATTTATATAGTCGAATCGGCTATAGCATATAGACGAATTCGTCGAAATGGTTTAGTCGAATCTGAGTCGAATTCGGTTATAGTGATTAGTCCAATTCGGCGAATGTAAATCTGGACAGAAATGTTCTGGCTTACGGATAGCCTGATTTATGCGTTTAAGTATAAAAGGGCTTGCGATTCTAGGTTTACGAAGACTTAATCTATTTCGCGATTTAGACGAGATCTGCCGACCGGAACTGTTCCGCGCGAGGGCATCTCGTTCTTCCCGTCTGCCGATCGTTTTCCGCCGCCGCTAGTCGCCGCCGTCGGTCGCCGCCTCCCCTGGATCGGATCTAGCAGTCCGTGGGGACGTTGAGAGCCTCCTTCTCCGACCTAGTTCTTGTACGACAAGAAGCTAGGGTTCTCCATCTTTCGTGTGGATCGCTGTAGAGGAGCCGACACATTTCGGTTCTTGGAACTCAGATTTTGTCTACCCGATTTCATCTTGGAGCACCTTGGTTGAGTATTGACTCAATCCCGCAAAGGTACTTTGTATTTCGATTTTTTTATTCTCTTGAATCATGAAAAACCGCAAGATCTGTTAGCTTCTTTTGGGTTGTTCTTGTTATTATTTCGATATGTCATCCCGTTAGGGGTATAGAAAACCCAACAGATGTGCCTTCTTTATGTTTGCTTTTATTACTCACTCAGCACTACACTTATTTATTTATATCATTATTTTGAAATAACCCTAAACAGAGTTTTTAACTTAAGAACTAAACTCCCTTTCAATTGGTATCAAAGCAAGGCTGATTATATTAATCACCTTCAACTGATACTCAATTGCACTTTCAATTGGTATCAGAGGGTAGTTGATTTTATATACAGGCTAACACTTGAATCATAAAGATCATTTAGTTCTTTTAAAAAAAGGTTTTTCTATAATCTAATGGCACAAGTAGAATTTTCAAATCCACCAATATGTAATTTGGATAGATTTTCTTTATGGCAAGTTAGAATTAAATTATATATGAATGTCATAGATGAAGATATTTACAAATCCATTTTGACATGACCTCCATCTTCAACTTCTTCACCAGATGATCAAGAGAAGTTGATAAGTGCTGATGCAAAGGCCATGGACATATTGGCTCAATCAATGTCAAAAGACATTCTTCAAAGAGTTGATGATTGCACTTCAGCAAGAGGCATCTGGAACTCCCTCACAAGGATGGTAACTGCACCTTCTTTCACTAACTATATGTTTGATGCAGAACCATCATCTAGTCTAAGTGAAGAAGAAGAAGAAGAAGAAGAAGAAGAAGAACAAAAAGCTAGAGATTTCTGCATGTTGGCCATATATGGCTCAAACCACATCTCAGATGCAGAAAAGGTAAATGAGGTAACTTCAAATCCCAACTCTACCTCTGAAAATTAAAAAACAGATTTTAAAATTCTATATATTGATATAATAAAATCTGAGAAGGAAATTAGAAAAGAGTTAATAGAAATAAATATTTTAATTCCTGAAAATAATAAACTTCAAAAAATTTTAAAAATATCAGAAGAACAAAATATTTCCTTGAAAAATAAATTTGAACAATCCTTTAAAGAAAAAGAAATATTTTATGTTCAGCAAAATCAAAATAATTTTTCAAAGTTATATTTTAATGAGATAAAAATGTCAATATATCCAATTATAAGGCTTAACCAGTTTTTCACCATTAAACTCCATTCCTAATCAAACAAAAAAATTCTAAGATTTACTTAATTTTTCTATCTTAAAAACAAATTCAGATAACTTCATATTCTTACAGACTTTTCTCCAAAAATCATGTTTGAGCATTCTACTCAAGTTGCATTGATTAGAAATAATCATAGCACTGAGTGTGAGTCTCTTTAGATAAGGAGATTCTGCAAGAAGGAAGGTATCAGGCAATGTTTCTAAAAATTTCCTTAGAATCCATTAACAGCTGTAGCAATTCAAGATTTTAATGGAATCAAAATCTAAGAAATCAGAATCCATCAACAGCTGTAGAAATTAAAAGAAGAAGAATCAAAAGAAGAGGAATTAAAAGAAGATTAAACTTAGCATCCTAAAACCATATAAGGGAAGATTACTAGACCACTAGTTTTGATCCCTGTTTATTTTAGGGGGAGACTATTAATCTGTATCCTAAACCAAATAGGGGGAGATTGTTAGAACCCAATCTTTATTTGGCTTAGGATCCCAACTCAAATAGGGGGAGATTGTTGGAACCTTAGTTTTGATTTGAGTTAGGATCCATCTTTAATGTCTAAGTTTCTATCATAACACACATTATAACTTAGATCAAAATATAAATATGATGTGATTGAATCAGAAGAAATAATATAAGAAAATAATATATGCTCTCTGCGTTCGATGAACTACTATCTGCGTTCGACGAACGGCGCTCTGCGGTCGATGAATGATGTCCATTCTGTGCTCAACGAAATCCAGATCATCTCAGTGGTCGACGAACAGATTGTCTCAGCGGTAGACGAACAAACCCCATCTCAGCGGTCGACGAAAAGTTGCGTTCGACAATCTTGTAACACCCCAAAAATCGTGGTTCAGCGAAGTAGGCGGAGTGGTAGTGCTGCACTTGAAGCAGGCTAAATCTTCCCTTTCTGCTCTTAGCGCACGATCAGTGGCCTCATCGCGCACGACCGGCGATCGTGCGCCAGCGATCGTGCGTTAATTCAGAAGAGAATTGAGTTCTGTCTCGGACAGTGTGCACGACCATTTCCCTCTTCGCGCACGACCAGTGATCGTGCGCCAGCGATCGTGCGCCCTGTTTATTCTGTTCCGCGATTTTGAGCGGAGAAGAAGATCGGACCGTCCAAATCTTTTGGAAATTGATCCAACGGCTAGGTTTAGTTGCGGGAGACCTTTAGGGCTGATGAGAGGGGGTTAAACCCTCATATTCTCTAAGCCATTCTCTCTCCAAACCCTAGAGAAAGAAGGAGGAGCCAAGGAAGAAGAAGGTAGATCCCTCCATTGACGGAGCTCCGGAGCTCCGTTTCGCGAGCCGTTTCTAGATTTGGAGAGTGCAGCCCGGTGCGGTCGTTTCTCTCCGTGTAGAATCTCGGATCTATGGCGAAAAAGAACGCGTCTAGGGTAACGATTCTTCCTCCCGAACTTTGGACTTGTATTTGTCCTTTCATTCCTCTTCCTATGTTTGCATGAGGTATCTCTTTCACCAAATGGGTGAAGTGTAGGATTTCCTCAAGTTCTTCGGAACTCCGGGTAGATTGTGTCCGTCCCCGGCATTATTGCAAGTAGAAAATCCGGTAGTCGTGCGGATTTAGGCATTTTCTGTGAAGCCTATTCGTGGCCGTGAGCCCGAATCGGTGATGCTTGATTTGCGACGTTGCATTTAGGTTAGGCCTAGAATGCGTGCCAGAGAATGACTCCGTGAACTCACCTATAGTATTGCGGGAACTAAGTGTAGGCGTCTTGTGAAGATCCTAACAAAATCCCCATGCTTTGAGTTTTGGATGAAGGCAAACCTTCACCACGAAATTGATGCGGAGTGTATTGCACCTCCCTTGATGAGTATTCGTGAAACCTAGATCCTTGTGAAGGGGTTAGGTGCGTAGCGTATAATTAGTGTAGCACTTGAAAGTGCTAAACCCTTACGGGCCGAGGAGAAGTCGTACCCGCGTCGTGCGTTAGATCGCGATGATTAGAGCACGGGCAAAGCTAAACCGAACCCGTTTCTTTATATTTAGTACTTGTGCTAGTATGGCTTGCTTGCAGGGTAGAAGCTCCGCCACCCCGGAAAAGGGGTGGGGTCGTTATAATTTGGTCAGCTGTGCTGACCGTTACTTTGTTTGCCACCGCTTGGTGGAATGTTCTTATGCAGGTGCAGGTGAGCCTAGCGGGAAATAGCGGGCGATGGCCCTTTGCAATGTTGGCCCTCGAAGGCCAGCCCTTTTCCTGTTATTCTTGTATGGCCGGCCTGCGTGCCGATGTATGCTTATGGAGTTTTGTGCATTGGATGAATGTAAGGCCTTAAGGCCGTAACTCTTATTCTGGATACATTCCTATGATAGTGGACAGTTCTATTTGAATGGTTTAATTAATGCTTCCGCTTACGTTTTGTACTCTCGTTTAGTTGTTACTTTTCTGGTTATCACCTTTTAACTCCTAGCTAGTGTGGTTTGTATGGCGTGGGGTCCCGGCCGGACCTGCTGTTATACTCTTCGTACTGGCAGGATGTTACAATTTGGTATCGGACTTAAGGCGTCGATCCGTAGTTTAGCGAATTCGGGATGAATTCCTTTTAAGGGGTGGTGCGCACGTGTTGTGCATTCACCTAAAACGACAAAAACTAATAAGAATGTCCACTTAGGAATGAAAAGAAAACATACTTGTTTGCGGAACTTGAGCGTTCCATGATTGATGTTTGATATGTTTTGGGTCACTAAATTGTGCTTTGCATGATTATAGGTGACTAGAAGTGCTGCGGGGCAGTCTCGACCCCGTAACACCGCAGAAAGTAGTGGGTCGACTGAAGTGCCAGCGACCACTCCTTCTGCTGAAATGATCAAATTAGTCGCAGAAGCGGTCTTCGTGATGATCAACGCTCAACCCCAAAGGCTGGTCCAGCCTGCTACTCCTACTCCGAATGTGGCCCCTGAGGCTGTTGCTGCAGTGGAACCTGCAGCGGAACCAAGGGTGGAGGCCCCTGTGCCTGTAGCTGCAGTAGAACCTGCGGTAGCGCCGAGGGTGGAACCTCAAGTTGCCAAGTAGTTGCGGGGCGAGCGCGTGACCAGCAATTAAAGCATTTCCTGAGCTTTAATCCTCCTACCTTCTCGGGATCTGAGTCCCCAACGGAGGCAGAAGACTGGTTGTCAAGAGTTAGAAGAACTCTGAGGGCGACAGCGACGGACGAAGCCATGATGGTCACCTTAGCCACTTTCCTTCTTGATGGAGAGGCTGTGTTGTGGTGGGAAGAGAAGGAGCTGCATAAGTTCTGCGGTAGAGATATTACTGAAATCACAATGGCTGAGTTTTCAAAGTCGTTCCTCCAAAGGTTTATCCCCTCTGCCCAGCGCATTGCGTTACAAAACCAGTTCTTGAGGTTGACACAAGGTGATCGCTCCGTTGACAATTACTTGCATGAGTTTACCAGACTGAGTCGCTATGCGGGGTCCTTGGTGGAGGATGAGGAGACAAGACAAATAAGTTCTACGAAGGGCTTCGGGACGAGTTGAGGCTGCTCCTTGCAGGCCCTATGACGTTCGGCTTCCAAGTGATGGTGCAAACTGCCAGATCTTTGGAGTTGGACATGAAGAGGGTACAAGCAAGGGGTGTTGTAAAGAAACCTGAGTTTCATGCGCCGGCCTCTCAGTCCAAGTCGGATTTTTTCAGAAGGAACAAAAGGAAGTTCAAACAGGCGGAACCAGCTCCTTCAAATGTTTCGGGAGCCACGACCGCGCGGACTCCTATTACGTGTTTCACCTGCGGGAAGGTGGGACACAAAGCTGCGGTGTGTCGAAGTGGTCCCCCGAAGGCTGGTAATCGAGCGGTGGATTATGCTCGTACTGCGGAAAAGGGTAAAGCTGCGGAGTCTTCGGCTTCCCAGCACATTCCGACTCAGCCGAGAGTCTATTCGCTTGGCCAACAAGAAGCTATACGACAAACTGATGTCGTCACAGGTACGAATTAGAAGTTAGCTTTTACAGCTATATATATAATTCATACTGTGGTACGACTATATGCTTTATTTGTGTGCAATTAGGTTTCGTCCTAATTTTCAACTATCCGGCGAGAGCTCTATTTGATACGGGTGCATCGCACTCTTTTCTGTCGGAGCACTTCGTTGTGCGAATCGGAGTGCCGTCTACCTTCGTAGAGGATAGATTGGAAGTAGTGCTACCCAATGGATCTCGAATGAGTGTGGATAGGAAGAGCCGTGTGAAGGTGCGGATCGGAAGTCAGGATTTCGACTTGGAAGCGTCGTTATTACCGTTAGCTGAATTTGATGTGATCTTCGGCATGGACTGGCTCTCGGAGCAGCGGGCATGCATAGATTGCAATACAAAGGAGATCACTCTGGGAAGGGACACCGAAGGAGAAACCATGTTCGCCGGTATGCGAGGAGTGAGCAAGACGCTGATGTCTGCTCTCCAGGTGGTTAAGGCGGTGAGAAAAGGCGCCGAGTTGTTCTTCACCTTGTTGGAGACTTCAGAGCCAATGCCCAGGTTATGTGATGTCCCAGTTGTAGCGGAGTACGCCGACGTGTTTCCTAACGAACTCCCTGGGGCTCCGCCTCAGCGGGAGATCGATTTCTGTATCGAGTTGGTGCCAGGTGCCAAACCTGTGGCCCGCTCACCGTACCGGATAGCGCCAAAGGAATTGGCAGAGCTGAAGGTTCAATTGTAAGAGCTGCTAGAGCAAGGCTACGTACGTCCAAGTTCATCGCCTTGGAGTGCATCGGTCCTCTTTGTGAAAAAGAAGGATGGGAGCTTGCGTCTATGTATTGATTATCGAGAGCTAAACAAGTTGACCGAGAAGAACCGATATCCGATTCCAAGAATCGATGATCTATTCGACTAACTGGTGGGGTCGACGGTTTACTCCAAGCTGGACCTAAGGTCCGGCTATTACCAACTGCGGATAAGGGAATGTGACATTCCAAAAACAGCGTTCAGTACCCTCTTTGGGCACTATGAGTTCACGGTGATGCCGTTCGGTCTATCCAATGCACCGTCGGTATTCATGGACTTAATGAACAGGACGTTCCGTGAGTATTTGGATCAATTTGTGATCGTCTTTATCGATGACATTTTGGTATACTCTCAATCGGAAGAGGAGCATGTAGGGCATCTGCACGCCGTTCTGAGCACCTTGAGGAGGAGTCAGCTCTATGCCAAGTTCTCCAAGTGCGAGTTTTGGCTACTGTCAGTAGCATTCCTTGGTCACGTCGTTAGTGGAGATGGAATTGCAGTAGATCCGTCGAAGATAGAAGCGATCCGAGCGTGGCCTTTGTTGAAAAACGTAGCGGAAGTCCGAAGTTTCTTAGGACTTGCCGGCTATTATAGGCGCTTTGTGGAAAACTTCTCGAGGATCGCACTTCCTCTCACAAAACTGACTAGGAAGGATCATAAGTTCGTTTGGTCGCCCGAGTGCGCACGAGCTTTTGAAGAACTGAAGAGCCGTCTGACCACGGCGCCCATTCTATGCTCGCCACAAGGTACGGAAGGCTACGAAATTTATAGCGACGCCTCAGGAAGTGGTTTGGGTTGTGTCCTAGTGCAGTTCGGGAAGGTAATTGCCTACGGCTCCCGACAACTGAAGGTTCATGAGAGGAATTACCCGGTCCATGATTTGGAGCTAGCGGCCGTGGTATTTGCTCTTAAGCTTTGGAGGCATTATTTATATGGCGTGAAGATCGATATATTTACCGACCACAAGAGCCTCAAGTACTTGCTGGATCAAAGGGAGTTGAATATGCGTCAAAGGAGGTGGATGGAGTTCCTTGGGGACTACACCTTCGACATCAATTATACTCCCGGTAAGGGAAATGTAGTAGCGGACGCGCTGAGTCGTCGGGCTCCCGCTCAAGCAAATTGGATTTTGATGCACGATGAGCGTCTAATCCGTGAGCTAGAGGAAATGGAGATCGTATGCATTGATAGGATAACGTCTACTTCAGCATGCTTGAACTGGACGGAGGTTCAATACGACCTTGCCAACCGAGTTCGACAAGCATTGGAGCTGGACGAGAGCATGAAACGCTATAAAGCGGAAACCGTTGAGGGGTTAAACGCTGTTTTCTCCTTTGAAGACGACCTTATGTGGAAACAGGAAAGGTTGTGCATCCCAAACGTTGGCACTCTACGGGCGGAGTTGATGTACGAGGCTCATCATACCAAGTACTCGATCCACCCGGGGAGCGCTAAAATGTATATCGATTTGAAGAAATTGTTCTGGTGGCCGGGTATGAAGAAAGACATTGCCCTTTACGTGGCCAAGTGTCATACTTGCGCGTTGGTGAAAGCGGAATGTCAACGTCCCGGTGGGTTTCTGAAGTCCTTGCCGATTCCGGAATGGAAGTTTGATGATATTTCGATGGATTTCGTGCACTGATTGCCGAGATCGCAGCATGGAAATGACGCCATCTGGGTGATCGTGGACCGTTTGACGAAGGTATCACACTTCATTTCGAACAGGAAGGATGATTCTGTAGAGAAGCTAGCAAAGCTCTATGTTGATAGTATTGTGAGACTGCATGGTGTCCCCCATAGTATCGTCAGCGATCGTGACGGGCATTTCACATCGAAAGATTGGAGGCTTATCCATGAACTGTTGGGCACGAAATTGAAGTTCAGCACGGCCTTCCACCCGCAAACGGATGGACAGACCGAGAGAACCAACAGGACTATGGAGGATATGCTCCGAATGTGCGCTCTAGATTTTGGAAAGAGGTGGGAAGATTATCTCTACATGATCGAGTTCGCCTACAATAATAGCTATCAAGCCAGTATAAAGATGGCTCCCTTCGAAGAGCTCTATGGTAAGAAGTGTCGTACGCCGTTGTCTTGGGCGGAAACGGGCGATACTAAGCTATTGAAGCGAAAGGATGTTGAAGAAGCAACTTCGACGATCCGGACTATACGTGAAAGGCTATTGGTTGCCCAGGATAGGCAAGCAAAGTATTTCAATGCCAAGCATAGGAACCTAGAGTTTGCCGTCGATGACCGGGTTTACTTGAAGATCAAACCGTGCAAAGGGGTATCAAGGATCCGACGCTTGAAAAAGCTCAGTCCAAGGTACTTAGGACCGTTTGAGATCGTTGAGCGTGTTGGTGATGCGGCTTATCGGCTTGCACTATCTGCAGAGCTGAGCGGTCTGCACGACGTGTTTCACATTTCAGTGTTGAGGAAGGCAGTGCAAGAGCCTACTCATATCGTTGCGGTCGGCAAAGTTCCGGTTGATAGTGGGTTGTCGACGAAGGTCAAGCCCTTACGCATCGAAGATACCGAAGTAAAGCAGCTGCGGAACAAGTCCATTCGGATGGTAAAAGTCCGGTGGGATAATTGCGGCCGAGAGGAGCTCTCTTGGGAGAGAGAGCAAGCGATGCTTGCGGAGTACCCCGAGCTATTTCTCTCAGGTAAATTATAGCTGAATTTCTTGCTATTTCTATTTTATAAATTTCGGGACGAAATTCTTTTAAGGGGGGTGGAGTTGTAACACCCCAAAAATTGTGGTTCAGCGAAGTAGGCGGAGTGGTAGTGCTGCACTTGAAGCAGGCTAAATCTTCCCTTTCTGCTCTTAGCGCACGATCAGTGGCCTCATCGCGCACGACCGGCGATCGTGCTCCAGCGATCGTGCGTTAATTCAGAAGAGAATCGAGTTCTGTCTCGGACAGTGTGCACGACCATTTCCCTCTTCGCGCACGACCAGTGATCGTGCGCCAGCGATCGTGCGCCCTGTTTATTCTGTTCCGCGATTTTGAGCGGAGAAGAAGATCGGACCGTCCAAATCTTTTGGAAATTGATCTAACGGCTAGGTTTAGTTGCGGGAGAGCTTTAGGGCTTATGAGAGGGGGTTAAACCCTCATATTCTCTAAGCCATTCTCTCTCCAAACCCTAGAGAAAGAAGGAGGAGCCAAGGAAGAAGAAGGTAGATCCCGCCATTGACGGAGCTCCGGAGCTCCGTTTCGCGAGCCGTTTCCAGATTTGGAGAGTGCAGCCCGGTGCGGTCATTTCTCTCCATGTAGAATCTCGGATCTATGGCGAAAAAGAACGCGTCTAGGGTAACGATTCTTCCTCCCGAACTTTGGACTTGTATTTGTCCTTTCATTCCTCTTCCTATGTTTGCATGAGGTATCTCTTTCACCAAATGGGTGAAGTGTAGGATTTCCTCAAGTTCTTCGGAACTCCGGGTAGATTGTGTCCGTCCCCGGCATTATTGCAAGTAGAAAATCCGGTAGTCGTGCGGATTTAGGCATTTTGTGTGAAGCCTATTCATGGCCGTGAGCCCGAATCGGTGATGCTTGATTTGCGACGTTGCATTTAGGTTAGGCCTAGAATGCGTGCCGGAGAATGACTCCGTGAACTCACCTATAGTATTGCGGGAACTAAGTGTAGGCGTCTTGTGAAGATCCTAACAAAAGCCCCATGCTTTGAGTTTTGGATGAAGGCAAACCTTCACCACGAAATTGATGCGGAGTGTATTGCACCTCCCTTGATGAGTATTCGTGAAACCTAGATCCTTGTGAAGGGGTTAGGTGCGTAGCGTATAATTAGTGTAGCACTTGAAAGTGCTAAACCCTTACGGGCCGAGGAGAAGCCGTACCCGCGTCGTGCGATAGATCGCGATGATTAGAGCACGGGCAAAGCTAAACCGAACCCGTTTCCATGCAGATCGGTAAGAGGTCCCTTCCTCAGGAAAGCCGTGTGATCATGGGAGAGGTCGTGGAAGGTGTCATACCTAGACCGACCAAAAGCTCTTGTTTCCACCCAAGGTTGTGGCCCTTATGGTGGAGTGTTTTGTGAAATGGATGTTATGTTAGCCTCATGCGATTGCTTAGGCGGTTGTGGGGAACCTTCGGGTGAACCCAACCAACATCATGTGCATACCTAGGTTCCCTTCTTTTGATGCTCAACCTAGAAGATTGATTGTGCTTGAAACCTCACCTCGTGTAGTTGCACTTTCTTTATATTTAGTACTTGTGCTAGTATGGCTTGCTTGCAGGGTAGAAGCTCCGCCACCCCGGAAAAGGGGTGGGGTCGTTATAATTTGGTCAGCTGTGCTGACCGTTACTTTGTTTGCCACCGCTTGGTGGAATGTTCTTATGCAGGTGCAGGTGAGCCTAGCGGGAAATAGCGGGCGATGGCCCTTTGCAATGTTGGCCATCGAAGGCCAGCCCTTTTCCTGTTATTCTTGTATGGCCGGCCTGCGTGCCGATGTATGCTTATGGAGTTTTGTGCATTGGATGAATGTAAGGCCTTAAGGCCGTAACTCTTATTCTGGATACATTCCTATGATAGTGGACAGTTCTATTTGAATGGTTTAATTAATGCTTCCGCTTACGTTTTGTACTCTCGTTTAGTTGTTACTTTTTTGGTTATCACCTTTTAACTCCTAGCTAGTGTGGTTTGTATGGCGTGGGGTCCCGGCCGGACCTGCTGTTATACTCTTCGTACTGGCAGGATGTTACAAATCTCAAGTCTGCGTTCGATGAATATTCAGCAGAAGCTCAGAACGACGAATTAAATGTTCAGATCGACGAAGTTGAAGCTGAGCTCGACGAATTTCTACCAGCTTTATAATTTAGATATTCTCAGTTCGACCAATATTCTTATATCTGATTAAAGCAATATTTTATCATTTCTATTTATATATTGTTATATATTGCTGCCTTAACATTATAGCCGTTGCAACACTAAATGTTATAGACGTTGCTCAAAAGCTTAAAGACAACAGTTTATCTTCTCGAGGAGTCAAGATAATTAAAGAGACTTTATCTCTTGCCTTTTCCCAAAAGAGGAATTCAAAATAAGAGAGAAGTTCTCCAGATTATATAAAGACAGAGAAAAGATCCGAGAAGAAATAGAGTAAAGAACTCAACAAAAGAGAGAGACACAACACACAAAATATTTGACACAAGCATAAAAAGAGAACAACATATTATTCTATCTTGTTTGTTTTGCTAACTCTTCTCTGCAGATCATATTCATCCTGAGACACCTATCAAGATCATTTGCTCAGGATCTTAACTGCAGAAGAAGAAGAAAGGAATACTACATCCAAGAGAAGAAGCTTCACCACCTGAACATCAACTCTAATCAAATCAGGGGGAGCTCTTCAACATAATCAAGATCCACTCTCAACAATCCATCAGGATCATTAAGAGTCTTCTTAGAAAAGAGAAGAATAATATATATTTTTGCTTTCTTTATTCCCCTCTTGTACAGGGTTATAACTCCCTTCAAAAGTTAACTCTCGGTGACAGGGCACCTTAGCAAAAACCTGTGATTTGGTTTTTGAGTTACCTGATCAAAAGCTCATATGGTGGCAGGGCACCTGATCAAAAACCTGTAGTGGATTCCTACCGGTGGGTAGAAGAGTAGATGTACCCAGGTTGATTGGGGAACTACAATATTTCTTGGTGTCTTCTGGTTGCTTGGCTTATGCTTTTATTTCTTTTTGTTGTGCCTTCTTTGTGTTTGCTTTTATTACTCACTCAGCACTACACTTATTTATATATATCATTATTTTGAAATAACCCTAAATAGAGTTTTTAACTTAAGAACTAAACTCCCTTTCAATTGGTATCAAAGCAACTCCATTTCATGTTGGTCTGGAAATACGGCCCTCACAAAGTTTCTGAAGTGTTGGAATAGGGCTCTTAGCAATCAGTCGTAAGAGACATCGAAATCATCCAATTTATAGACTTTGAGCTAACGTCGGCGTTAAGTGCTAACGCCGGGCATTGACCATGTATAGCAACATATTGATGGCTCGGATTTCAGAAGAGGAAGGAGATTCTGCACTTTAGGAATTGTTTTATTTTAGGAAATACTAACGCCGACGTTAAGGCTAACGCGGGCATTGGGCAAATCATTCCTAAAGTTCCTCCTGCAATCACGGATGCTTTCTCCTTGCCAAATTCGTCGAACGAATAGCGCCCAGCATTAAGACCTAACGCCTGGCGTTGAGTTTCTTTCTCCTCTCGTCCCGTCGATTCTCTAGCGCCCAGCGTTAAGACCTAACGCCTGGCATTAGATAACTTTCAATCGTTCTGCTTGTGATTAGTGCCAGACCATTGTTGCAGCAACTTGGTGTCATATCTGTCCAAACCTGCATGCTAAAAACACAATGGCAAACAAGATCAAATACAAGTAGGATTTGTTATTCTCAAATCAAAGGGAAGTGGAAAACCATGTTCCAATAGCCCTTGGAACTCACAATATACCCCAAAAATTCGACCGATCGCACGCTAAAGGTACATTTCTTGAGATTCAGATACAAGGTCTCCTTTCGAAGGGTCGTGAATACGAGGCGTAAGTGAGACGCGTGATCAGCTGGAGACGTACTATAGACTAATATATCATCGAAGTACACAACAACAAATTGGCCCATGTAGGGTCTGAAGATATGGGTCATTATGCGAGAAAATGTGCTGGGCGCATTGGATAGTCCAAATGGCATGACCAACCATTCATATAGCCCATCTTTCAATTTGAAGGCCATCTTCCATTCGTCCCCTTCCCGAATCCGAATCTGGTGGTATCCACTCCTAAGATCCAACTTCAAAAAAATTGTGGCTCCTGCTAACATGTCCAACAAATCATCTAACCGGGGAATAGGGAAACGGTACTTTACTATGATATTGTTGATAGCACGGCTATCAACACACATCCTCCACATCCAATCCTTATTGGGGGCAAGCAAGGCTGGGATAGCGCATGGGCTCAAGCTATGTCTAATGAATCCCTTCTGCAGTAGGTCCGAGATCTGGGTTTGTAATTCTTGGTGGGCGGCGGGATTCAGACGGTAATGAGGGAGGTTCAGTAGTGATGAACCCGGAACCAAATCTATGGCATGCTGAATATCACGCACCGGTGGTAATTTTGAAGGTAATTCTTCCGGGTAGATGTCCTTATACTATTCCAACAACTCCCTCAGCTCTACGGGTATATCTTGTTGGAGTTTTTGAGGTGATCTCAAAGCAATCAACAGTTAGTCTTACTGCCAACGCAATATGAGCCTATAAGGTCGCACATAAAAGCGTTTGGAGAAGTTGGAGAAAGGATTGTGTTGGCCTTACTCATATTGGATATGAGTGGAGGACCAATCCTGTAACTGCTTGGCATTAACTTGAGAATGTCTCAAAGGGAAATCGTTTAAAGGGTTTAAACGAATGGATTTATGCTAGACAAATTCGGGTAAAGGGTTTAACTGAACTGTGTCAAATTCGGCTAAAGGGTTTAACCGAATTATGTTGATTCGACTAATGGAATTTGGCTATATCGATTCGGCTAATGTGATTAACCGAATTATAACAGGTTCGACTAAAGGGTTTACCGAAATATGTCAGTTCGACGAAATGGTTTCGACGAAATGATATAACCGAATTTATATAGTCGAATCAGCTATAGCATATAGACGAATTCGTCGAAATGGTTTAGCCGAATCTAAGTCGAATTCGGTTATAGTGATTAGTCGAATTCGGCGAATATAAATCTGGACAGAAATGTTCTGGTCTGCGGATAGCCTGATTTATGCGTTTAAGTATAAAAGGGCTTGCGATTCTAGGTTTACGATGACTTAATCCTTTTCGCAGTTTTGAAGAGAAGCCGACCGGAACAGTTCCACGCGAGGGCATCTCGATCTTCCCGTCCGCCGATCATTTTTCCGTCGCCGCTGGTCACCGCCGCCGGTCGCCGCCTCCCCTGGATCGGATCTAGCAGTCCGTGGGGACATTGAGAGCTTCCTTCTCTGACCTAGTTCTTGTACGACAAGAAGCTAGGGTTCTCCGTCGCTTGTGTGGACTTCTGTAGAGGGATCGATCCATTTCGATTCTTGAAGAACTCAAAGACAGATTTTGGATTTCTCTTTGGAGCACCTTGGTTGAGTGTTGACTCAATCCCGCAAAGGTACTTTGTATTTCGATTTGATTATTCTCTTGAATCATGAAAACCGCAAGATTCATTAGTCTCTTTTGGGTTGTTCTTGTCTTTATTTTCGCTGCGCATATTCGATATGTCATCCCGTTAGGGGTATAGAAAACCCAACAGTGGTATCAGAGCTAGGTTGCGGTCAAGTGCGTGTAAATTGGGACATTTAGAAGTGTTCTAAATGCCCTAATTTCTTCTTGGAATATCACATTTGATGTGATTTTGTGCGGTTTCTGGTGGTGGGATTCCAATGCATGTAAATCTGGAAATTTAGAAGTGTTCTAAATGCTCAGATTTAGCCCTGTTTTGTCAAAGTGTTGATAGACTGTTTTTGTGCACATCTGGGATATATCTGGAATATGAATGTTGTAATTTTATTTTCTGATTGTGCACTGTGATTAAATGTTAATCATGATTAAAATGTTAATCACTTGAAATAAAAATCCCCTATCTAATATTAAGTATTCGGATGCCTTCCGATGGATGACACTCTTCCTGCCTCGATCGATGAAGTGTGGGCTTGCCAAAGCAAGGTGCATTAATCTATCATGGTAAGGGTGCGAGCAGATAATTGTGATATCCCACTGTCGACATTGGGTCAAACTTAACTAGGTGACCTCAAAGGTTGAGTGCCTAGAGGCATAGGGTTGGCATGCTCCATATGATGGATGCGAATAAAGAGTTATTCACCAACCATACAAGAGTTGCATAGTGATGCAATTGACAAATGTTGTTTACCTAAATAACTGCATTATGAGAGGAACGCCAAAGCAGGCTCGTGGTGTTGGTGAAATACGGATCTTGTCCACTAAGAGAGTAGCTCGCATAAACTCTTTGAATCGATATCAAGGGTTATTGATTTGATTAAAATAGTGGGAGCTCTTTAATAAAAGTCCTTATTAAAAATTACATAAAATGTATTTTGAAATATAGTACTAAAATTTCACTTTGCAAAATTCCTTGTAGAATATCCATGGCAAGTGGATCTCACTCCACCCTGTCCCTGAGAGCTATTCTTGAGAAGGACAAGCTCAACGGGACGAACTTCCTTGACTGGTATAGAAACCTGAGAATAGTTCTCAGGCAAGAGCGCAAGCTCTATGTCTTGGAAGGTGAAGCCCCCACACAGCCGACCAGAAATGCTTCGAGAGCAGATAGAGATGCTTACAAGAAGTATCAGGATGATACCTTGGATGTGGAATGCCTCATGCTTGCTACCATATCCTCTGAGCTTCTGAAGCAACACGAGAGCATGTGTGGTTATGAGATAATCGGGCACCTCAAGAAAATATTCGAGGGGCAAGCCCGACAAGAGAGGTTTGACATATCCAAGGCATTGTTTCAGTGCAAAATGGGAGCTCGAGACTCAGTAGGGACTCACGTACTGTAACGCCCCAGGTTTTTCCTTATAATTATTTTATTTAAAGCATATGGAATTAATAATAATTATTCTAAAGCGAAATATTAATTCTTGGCATGGAGGCGATAGGGGCGTTACCTTTCGAAATCGTCGTCGTCATCTGGCGTTTTGTTTCTAGAAAGAGGCTTATGTGGGTATAAGTATATGTAAGTTTTTGCGTATAAAATTTCTTATATATGTATATATATACATATAAGTTATATTTTTATATGCGTATATATATAAAAGATTACTTATTATATAAGTACATATATTTTATTTATTATATAGATACACATATATATATGTGTACATATAGAATTATAGGCTTGTATAAGTATTTACTTATTAGTGTGCGACTATAAATATATATGAATATATATATATTCATATGTGTTTGCGTATAAGATTTGGGATACTTTAGGCCTTATGTTCATATGCGGGTGGATATATGTAGGTTCAACCATATAATATATATATATAACTATATATGACACTTATATATAAAGTTATTATTATTATTATTATTATTATTATTATTCTTATTATTCTTTTTTTTTGTTATAACTCATGTTGGCATCCATTACAACCCCTGCTATCCCCTTTCCCCGAAATCCCCTTCCCCGATTTCTGTTGTGGAGAGCCGCGCCTAGGTTTCGTGCGGTCGGTGCCGTTTTTGTCGCCGGAGCTGTCGTAGGAGGTCGGGTCGCAGAAGCTAGGGTCCCGGGCGGCTCTCTCCTTACGTGGTCGCGATCCGGCGATTTGCCGTGTGTAAGCGAGGCAAGAAGACTCTTCCCCTCCATCCCCTCCTTCTCGCTTATTTTATCCTGGGCCGTATAGGGTGTTTTGCCCAGCTTTTGCTCTGGTTTTAGTATCAAGATCTGGATCTACCTTCCTCTTGGCTTAAATTGCTATTTCCTGATTCAATTTTCGTGGCTAATGTTAAGTATTTCCCTTCTGGATTTGCCCTAGTCGGATTGGTTAGTTCTGGATGCTATGCTTGTTCTTTTACATAAATAGGGATTTGTATGGTCTTGATTTTCTTTGCTTCAAACTGGATTCGTATACTTGATTTATGCTAAAATCTGGATTCATACTTGATTCTCAAACTTGGGATAGGTCGGCTAGCTCTTGATCAAATTCATGGTTAATCTGGACTCTTGGCTAATCTTGATTTGGTGTTTCTCTAAACCTGGACATTTGATTTACACATTTGCTTTATAAACCTAGATTTAAGTTGGTTAATTCTTGATCAAACCCAAGGCTAATCTTGCTTATTTCGTTAGCTGTAGTCTTATAAAAAAATGGAATTTGGATCCTTCTAAGCTTGATTTAATCGGCTGGTTCATCCATGTGGGGTATATAGTTCTAACGGAAATTTAAGATCGATGTGGGAGGGCTGCTTTACAAATTTAAGTGGGGGCTTCATTTGGTTCTACCTGAATTTATAATGGGCTGCTGTTGTTTTAAAAAACCCGCTGTTTTAATCACTTGGGGGCTGCATTTATACTTATACATTTTTTTTCTGTAACTTGGGGCTGCTCTTTACCTTGCTGTTTTGGGGCTGTATTGCTTTGGGGCTGCTCTTTTCCTTGTTGACAGGGGGCTGTTTTGCTTTTGGGGCTGTTTTGCTTTGGGCTGCTCCTTTCCTTGTTGAATTGGGGCTGCCCCTTGGGATCTTTTATGCTTAAGCCGAATGGTGTTTGCGTGTTTAACTCTGCATATCCCTTATAATTTCTTGGCCAAGCCTTTAATGCTTGTCCCGATCCTGGGCTGATTCTGGATGGTAACATCTGGATAGCTTTGTTTTGTTTATAACTACTCGGCTAACATCTGGATAGCTTGATTCCGATTTTAATTCCATGGCTAAACCCTAGATAGCTCATTTCCTGATTATAACCGCATGGCTCAACTCTGAATCATTTTAATTCCTGATTATATGTACTTGGCTAAAATATGGATGCTTTGTTTTGTTCGAGCCCTATATCCATTTCACTTAAGGGCGGCTTCATTCTTTTAGTAACCCTATCAATTGCTATTAAGCGACTGCGCACTTTTAGTGCAAATGCTAAAGTTTATTTCCCTGTATCAAATATAAGATTCATTTTCTTTAGTGGTTGCCATATTAGTTGTGGGTCGGCTAGCTGTTGTGGTCATCTTTTTGCTCTTGTATTGAACCACATTGCCGCCTCAAGTGAGATCTGGATGGATTTGTTGGCTATGTTCTGATGGTCTAGCCGGTTAAATTCCCTGGGATTTTGTTTCCTAATTCCCAGCGGGTATGGGGAATTAGATCCTAAACTCCCTGGGAATTTCCATTGCTACTACTCGATGATTCAACGAAACCATTATTTGCTTTTCACCCGTTCCAATCATGGACAATTTTGTCCTTTCAGAAAAGTGATATTTTATGGTGTCTTGTCGTGCATTATTCTTCGTACTGTTATAAGAAGTTCGTTAGGAGTAAAGTTTGGACTCGTCAGGTGTTTTCAAATGAACCGTTGAGTACTGTTCAGGTGTTTGGCCTTCGTGTTATGTTTATCTTTGTCTTGTTCCGACACCAGACCTGTCGTGGTGTCGGCTTTCTAAAATCCTGTTCCACCGCCTGGCACACCTCTGTTTGCTATGTTGGATTTATGAGCTATGTATGCTATGTTGACTAATTTCTCGGGATAGTTTTGGTGGGTGGTTCATGACCTCTATGACCTTCGTTGTTTAGATGTTCTGTGTATTCTCTGGTAAACTGCACTGTGGTATAGTTATATACTTATATGTATATCCATATACTTATGTATATGCTTATGCGCCCTGTTTTGGCTTTTGGGTGGCAGTGGACCACCCTGTTTTGGCTTTTTGGGTGGCAGTGGACCACCCTGTTTTGGCTTTTTGGGTGGCAGTGGACCACCCTATTTTCTTTTGAGCTGATCAGTCTCAAGTTCTTAAGCACATATGCTTATATATGTGTATTATGATAGTATATGTTGACTAACACCTCTGAGCCGCAATGGCAGACACGTGGTGGGCTTTGATTGTGTTGACTATTACCTTCTGGTGCAGGCTTTTCTTCTTACCGAGTTCACTCGTTTGAGCTGGCTCGGGTTGTTGTAAGATTATAGATGTTTATCTACTTAGTTTTTCCTTCCTGCACTCTTTTACTTCTGATGCTGCTAATCTTGGTTTTCTTGCACCCTTTTTGGGCTGAGGCATTCTTTTCTTATGAATGTCTCAGGTTCAGGTCTTTAGCTGCCGCAGGTGTTAGGGCAGCGTCGTTCAGGTCTCCTGTCGCGGCCCTTCCCCTCTTCTAGGTAAGAGGCAGTTTCTTTCAGTTGTTTTCCTTCTTCCCTGCGGGTTCGTGTCATTTGTTGGCGCTCGAATGGCTTTTATCTTTAGATTACTTGCTAGTAGTATTGCTGTTACTTTCAGGTTGTTTACCTACTTGCTCTCTGGGAAGCTTTATGCTAGGGTGCATTAGTTACTTTATTGATATAAAAATGTCATCCTTGCATATCATGACTTTTAATACATGTCACATATTTTGAAAATCATAGAAAATCCTTTCTTACTATACTAAACATAGATATGTGCATATCATTTCTGGGATGTTTATTTTCATGCTCATGTAGGCTAAAAACAAACCAATTTTCTGCTACGTATGTATAGTTTCCTACTTGTGGACTAGATGATCCACCGGACCGAGGGACGCGGTCTTAAGCTAAAGTGAAAAATTTCTCTTTTAATCCAAACACATATATGTCTTTTATAAAATTATCGTAAGAAGTGTTTGCCTGAGCGTCTGTAGTCGTCTCCTGCAGGCGTGGCATCACGACGCGTATTTTCCCCTTGCTCTGATAATATGTTTTATATTCTTGGGAAAATGCGGGTTGTGACACGTACTCAAGATGATTGGGTATATAGAGAACCTTGAAAAACTGGGTTTTCCCATGGGCCAAGAGTTGGCCACAGATCTGATCCTGCAATCGTTGTCGGACAGTTATGAGCAGTTCGTCTTAAACTATTACATGAATGAAATAGAAAAGACACTGCCCGAGCTCCTTGGCATATTGAGAACTGCCGAGAATAACATGAAGAAGGTCAAGCCTGCCAGACCCATATTGATGGTGCATAAGAGCAAGGGCAAGGCCAAGGGATCTAAGAAGACGAAGTTGGATCTAAGTCTCCTCTTGATCCCAAGTCTTCTGCACTGAAAAAGAAAGGTTTGGCTAAGGAAGGGAAGTGCCACCATTGTGGTAAGGCAGGGCACTGGAGGAGGAACTGTCCTCAATATCTAGAAGATCTGCAGAAGAAGAAGGGAAGTATGACTTCCACTTCGGGTATTTTCATTATAGAAATAAACCTTTCTGCTCCTTCATCCTGGGTATTGGATACCGGATGTGGTTCTCACATTTGTATAAATGTGCAGGAACTGACAAGGAGAAGAATGCTGGGTAAAGGAGAGGTAGACCTGTGCATTGGAAATGGAGCAAGAGTTGCTGTCGTTGCCATAGGATTGTATCGTCTTTCTTTGCCCACAGGGATTGTAATAGAACTAGATAATTGTTATTATGTTCCGACCATAACTAGAAACATTATTTCTATTTCATGTTTGGACATGATTGGTTTTTCTTTCGTAATTAAGAACAATTGTTGTTCTATTTATAAGAATGATGTTTGTTATGGCGTTGCCCAAATGTTTAATGGTTTATATGTTTTGAACTTAGACCATCCTATCTATAACATAGAAAATACTAAAAGACTAAAAACAAATGATTCGAATCCTACGTACCTTTGGCATTGTCATTTAGGCCATATAAACGAAAAACGCATATCCAAGCTCCATAAAGATGGACTTCTGGACTCATTTGATTATGAATCATTTGAGAGATGTGAGTCATGTTTATTAGGTAAGATAACGAAAGCTCCTTTCACTAGTTGTAATGAGAGGGCTAATGATCTTTTGGGTATAATACATAGTGATGTATGCGGACCCATGAGTTCTATGGCTAGAGGTGGGTTCTACTACTTTGTTACATTTACTGATGATTTCAGTAGATACGGATACGTGTTTCTTATGAAGAACAAATCCGAGACCTTTGAAAAGTTCAGTGTTTAAAAATGAAGTGGAGAACCAACTGGGAAAAAGGATAAAAGCACTCCGATCTGATCGAGGTGGCGAATATCTGAGTCATGAGTTTCATGATCATCTAAAAGAGTGTGGTATTGTATCACAGCTCACTCTGCCCGGAACACCTCAACATAATGGTGTTTCTGAGAGGAGGAATCGTACCTTGTTAGACATGGTGCGATCGATGATGAGTCATGCAGATTTGCCCGTTTCCTTTTGGGGTTTTGCTTTAGAGACTGCTGCTTTCACACTAAATCGAGTTCCAACGAAAACGGTTCTAAAGACACCATATGAGATATGGACTGGGAAGCGTCCTAGTATGTCGTTCATCAAGATTTGGGGTTGTGAGGCATACGTGCGACGTCAAATGCCTGACAAGCTGGAACCCAAATCGGATAAATGTTATCTCGTGGGGTATCCTAGGGAAACCAAAGGATACTACTTCTACTTACCGTCTGAGGGCAAAGTGTTTGTCGCAAGGACTGGGGTGTTTTTGGAGAAAGAGTTCTTATCCAGAAAGACTGCAAAGGTAGAACTTAAGAAGTTCAAGAGCCACAAACAATGAACGAACCAGAATTGGAACCTGAGCAAGGACTACAAGAAGTTGTAGCTAGAGAGCCTGCTCAAGAAACACAAGTCCTACGTAGATCTGGTAGACCAAGATTTGAGCCTGAGAGATATGGATTTCTCATGACTCAAATAGGTAATGTGTTGCTTATGGATCATGATGATGAGCCTGCAACCTACCAAGAGGCTATGAATGGACCAGACTACGAGAAGTGGCTTGAGGCCATGAAATCTGAAATGGACTCCATGTACACAAACCAAGTTTGGACCTTGGTCGAACCACCTGAAGGGGTACGACCCATAGGGTGCAAATGGGTCTTCAAGAAGAAGACCGACATGGATGGGAATGTACAGACATTCAAAGGCCGGCTGGTGGCTAAAGGGTTCAAGCAAATTCATGGTGTTGACTATGATGAAACCTTTTCCCCTGTAGCAATGGTCAAGTCCATCAGAATTCTACTTGCTATTGCTGCGTATTATGACTACGAGATCTGGCAATGGATGTCAAAACGGCTTTCCTTAATGGAAACCTCCTTGAGGAAGTGTATATGACACAACCCGAGGGTTTTGTATCTCCAAGTGAAGCCACTAAAATATGCAAGTTGAATCGATCCATTTATGGATTGAAACAAGCTTCTCGAAGTTGGAATCTGCGTTTTGATGAGAAGATCAAAGAGTTTGGTTTCATCAAGAACGAAGATGAGCCTTGTGTTTACAAGAAGATTAGTGGGAGCATTGTTGTCTTCCTGATATTGTATGTAGATGGCATACTGCTGATCGGGAATGACATTCCGAGCCTGCAAGTTGTTAAGAACAACCTAGGGAACTGCTTTTCTATGAAAGACTTGGGTGAAGCGACTTACATACTTGGTATTAAGATCTATAGAGATAGATCGAAGAAGTTGCTGGGTTTGACGCAGAGTACATACATTGACAAGGTGTTGAAACGGTTCAACATGCTTGAGTCCAAGAAAGGATTCTTACCCATGTCACATGGTGTGAGTCTCTCTAAGGACCAGTGTCCTAAATCTTTGGAAGATAAGAACCGCATGAAGATGATTCCATATGCTTCGGCAATTGGATCAATCATGTATGCAATGTTATGTACTCGACCCGATGTCTCATATGCTTTAAGCATGACTAGCAGGTATCAGTCTGATCCGGGTGATGGTCACTGGATCGCAGTCAAGAATATCCTAAAGTACTTGAGAAGGACTAAGGATACATTCTTGGTGTTTGGTGGAGAGGAAGAGCTCGTTGTAAAGGGTTACACGGATGTAAGCTTCCAGACTGACAGAGATGACTCAAAGTCACAGTCAGGTTTTGTGTTTTGCCTTAATGGAGGAGCTATAAGTTGGAAGAGTTCCAAGCAAGAGACAGTTGCTGATTTTACGACTGAGGCCGAGTATATCGCTGTAGCGAATGCGACGAAGGAGGCTGTGTGGATTAGGAAATTCATCAGCGAGCTTGATGTAGTTCCTAGCATTGTTGATCCCGTAGTTCTCTACTGTGACAACAACGCTGCAATTGCACAAGCTAAGGAACCTAGATCTCATCAGCGCTCCAAGCACATACTTCGGCGCTTCCATCTTATTCGAGAGATTGTCGATCGAGGAGATGTGAGCAAATGCAGAGTACCGATTGAAGAAAATATAGTGGATTCACTGACAAAGCCTCTTGCGCAAAAGAAGCATGATGGTCATGTTAGATCAATGGGTATTAGATACCTGAATGATTATCTTTAGTGGGAGCCTTGTGGATTGCTTATTTGTTAGTTGTTCGTTCATTGGATGAATTGTAAAATGTAATATGTATTTCATTTTATATTTATGGCAAGTTCTTTTATTATGTCATCTATATCTGTCTGATAAGATTAATTAGCATAATAAATGCACTTAGAGTGTTTGCTTCCATAGGAATTCAAGTACGTGACTTGAATGTGAGGATCTATGTTTAAATGAAGCTTCATTCTTAAATGGTCCCTGGTCGAGGTATCATCCTAGAAATTTAGGGCGAGGATGAGACCATAAGACCAGCATGTGCGTTGACTGATGACCGGTTCTCACAGGTCATGATATTGTGATATCAAGTCATCACATGGGTACTTGTTAAGAACAATATACTGGATAGACCCCCCCCCCCCCCCCGTGAGACTACTTTGTGGATTGTCATATGAACGTGTGACAAGTAGGTCTCAAGTGACAATGGTGTTTGTGGTCCTTTGACCTGAAGTCATAGCATTCATCAGGTGAGGAAGAGCGTACTTTGATGCCATCTAAAGTCTTCTCTTGAGAAAGGTTGACGATAAGGGTGGTTGTTGGGTATGTTACAAATCATTTGGATGTTTGTGTGTGAGCAGAAATGGGATTTGTCCTCCTGTATGATAGGAGTTACATCCATGGGCCCCTTGATGGAATGAGACTGAAAAATGCATGGCCATGCTTGGTTGAGTCAATATATGATATTGAGCTCACCAATTTCAGATAGTCTATTCTAGATCAGGAAATTGGGATTGATCAATTATGAGGGTGACACAGTCTATGCCTCTAGTTCTATCCGGATGTAAAGGACAAAAGGACATGACAACACTGATACATTGGTCATGACAGGCTTGTTGAGTTATGAACTCTTATTGCTTGGGTAGCAATGATGTATTGCTAGATGCCGCTCATTGTTTGTGAGACTTTTGTTGATACTTTGTGATCAAGTGGGAGACTGTTGGAGTTTCTGAGGTGATCTCAAAGCAATCAACAGTTAGTCTTACTGCCAACGCAATATGAGCCTATAGGGTCGCACATAAAAGCATTTGGAGAAGTTAGAGAAAGGATTGTGTTGGCCTTACTCATATTGGATATGAGTGGAGGACCAATCCTGTGACTGCTTGGCATTAACTTGAGAATGTCTTAAAGGGAAATCGTTTAAAGGGTTTAAACGAATGGATTTATGCTAGACAAATTCGGGTAAAGAGTTTAACTAAACTGTGTCAAATTCGGCTAAAGGGTTTAACCGAATTATGTTGATTCGACTAATAGAATTCGGCAATGTCGATTTGGCTAATGTGATTAACCGAATTGTAACAGATTCGACTAAAGGGTTTAGCCGAAATATGTCAGTTCAACGAAATGGTTTCGACGAAATGATATAACCGAATTTATATAGTCGAATCGGCTATAGCATATAGACGAATTCGTCGAAATGGTTTAGCCGAATCTGAGTCGAATTCGGTTATAGTGATTAGTCAAATTCGGCAAATATAAATCTGGACAGAAATGTTCTGGTCTGCGGATAGCCTGATTTATGCGTTTAAGTATAAAAGGGCTTGCGATTCTAGGTTTATGATGACTTAATCCTTTTCGCGATTTTGATGAGAAGCCGACTGGAACAGTTCCGCGCGAGGGCATCTCGATCTTCTCGTCCGCCGATCATTTTTCCACCGCCGCTGGTCGCCGCCGCCGATCGCCGCCTCCCCTGGATCGGATCTAGCAGTCCGTGGGGACGTTGAGAGCTTCCTTCTCTGACCTAGTTCTTGTACGACAAGAAGCTAGGGTTCTCCATCGCTTGTGTGGACTTCTGTAGAGGGATCGATCCATTTCGATTCTTGAAGAACTCAAAGACAGATTTTGGATTTCTCTTTGGAGCACCTTGGTTGAGTGTTGACTCAATCCCGCAAAGGTACTTTGTATTTCGATTTGATTATTCTCTTGAATCATGAAAACAGCAAGATCCGTTAGTCTCTTTTGCGTTGTTCTTGTCTTTACTTCCGTTGCGCATATTCGATATGTCATCCCGTTAGGGGTATAGAAAACCCAACATATCTCCCAAGTTGACAGCCTCTCCTGTAGCCAACAAGAAGACTAATGCGTACATAACTCCGCCAACAAATGACTCTCGCGTGAACTCCTGCCTGCCTAACAAACTCAGTGTCTTCCGCTCAACCGAAAGGGTAGTGTCCTTCGAGGAACAAGACGGTTCCTTGGGTGGAGTAGGCTTTAGAGTAACCTTCTTCCCCTTATGTTGGAACTCATACGTGTTGGCTCGCCCATGATGAGTAATGCCTCGATCATAAAGACATGGGCGTCCCAAAAGGACGTGACACACATCCATAGGGATGACATTGCACCAAATCTGATCCGAACAAGACTTGGCCGAAATGGGAACCAAACACCTTTTGGTGACCGGTAGGGACATTTTATTTATCCAAGCTACTTGATATGGCGTAGGGCGGGGCTCCGTAACCAACGACATACGTGAGACCGCATTCTCAGATACTACATTCATGCAACTACCATTGTCGATAATCAACAAACAGAGTTTCTCGCCGCTCTTAAATATTAACGAAAATATATTGGTTCTATTCCAGCCATCCAAAGAGCGAGGGGTAGTCAGAATACACCGCATAACCAACAAATGAGAGTCATCCTCCAAATCACTGGTACGCCATCTAAATCAGACTCATCCGTAGCCTCATAGACGTAATACGGCCTGTCATCCGTAGGCTCAACTAAAGCTAATGTCCGAGTTTTGTTTGGGCAATCGATGGCGTAATGGCCGGTTACTCCACACTGATAACACGTGGCCCTATCCCTGCTAATTTTTCCTACGGGAATGAGCTCCCCGGATGGGTTTCTAGTGTCTCTAGCTGTGATGACAATGTTGGATGAGTCTTTGGTCTTGAATTTACCCTTATCCTTGTAGGTGGAAGTGGAGACATTGGTCGCGGCCCTGCCCTTATAGGAACTGTGCTTGGCCTTGGACTTGGAGGCGAGGTGCTTCTCGATATCAAGGGCAGCGTTGAATGTAGTGTTTAGGTCTGTGTGACTGTAACGCAAAAGTTTCATATAGATATCGTAGCTAAGACCCTTGTGGAACCTTGATAACGTGACCTCGGGCATCTCCTGGACCTCACAATGGACCATCTTGTCCTTCAGGTCACCCATGTAATCGGCGACAGACTGCTCGCCTTTGCGAAGGGAGGCTAGATCATCAAACATTTGGGTGCGATGATAAGCGGGGACATATTGGTCCTTTAAGAGATTTTTCATGACAGCCCAACCGTTTAAGTATAAAAGGACGTGAGACCTAGCGACACGAGCGGACCGTGGCCAAGTTAGGAAATTAGCCAACCTCGCTTTGATACCAAATAGATGTAGGGGATCGTGATGACACGCGTAGAACAATAAATTTACCACAGAACAACACAATTTAATCCAAGAGTACTCCGACCAAAGAGTGAGCAAAAAGGGGGTCGGGTTGGCTCCCAAAAATTTTGTTCCAAGAGTACTCCGACCAAGAGCAAAAAGAAAGGGGTCGGGTTGGCTCCCAAATCTGTACTAGATAATTTCGACAAATATAAAATCGCTAGCCACTAACGAAGCTTCACCCAATCCGCTGATTCATATCCACAAACGAGAGATCTAGCACTAACACGAGTCAAATTACATTCACAAGCAACTACCCAAATGCGATTTTCTCCGAATTAAAATGACGGGGATCAACGAACAGTCTAACAAAAACCCCAATTAAATTTGGTTAAGCGAAACCGGATCTACAAGAATAAGAGTTGCTTGAGATTGCTAGCTAATGGATGGAGCAATGCGGTGAAGTTCCGATAATTTCCAAAGTTACGCCAAAAATTTCCCCACCAAAATTCGAAGTGAAATAGAAGAAAATCCCACGAGAGAGGTAGAGAGTTTCGTTACCCAATGCGTAGGTGATGGCGGCATACGGACACACTTCCACGGAACTCCACCATAGTCGCGAGCGGAGGAGGTGGCACGATTTACCGGAGTCACACCGGGCTAAGGGGAGGGGGTGGCCTTGGGGCGCCGGATTTGGAGAGAGGAGGGCCGGTTGGAATCACGCCGAAGTGAGGCAGCCGGACCTTGCAAACCGAGCGAGGAGGACGAAGGAATGCGCCACTGGTGGGGGGGTAGGCCGCCGGAGTCGCACCGAGTAGATGGCGAGATCGCCGAACGGAAGGAGGGGGCGAGTCGCACGCCAAGGAGGGGTCGGGCAAGCCGCAGGAAGATTAGGGTTTTCTTATTTTAATTCTCAATCAAAAGTCCCTTCTATTACAAGGGGAAGAGAGTATATATACTCCCAAACAACAACTCTCCAACACACATCACAAAGGTCTCATCTTGACCAATACGCCGAATAAAATAACATGACATTAAATAAGTTTAAATGCAGGAAATAAAAGCTCCCAATATTTAAGAAGGTGGCGGCGGCCGCGAGCGTAGGTTGTAGCGGTTGGTGTTGCGCCGAATGTCATTTTTACGCCGTGAAGCTTTAGTGTTGCGGTGCGAGTCTTTAATTAATGGCGGTCCAGGATCAACATCCATGTCGGCTCCATCCGTTGCTCCATCACCTGCATATTATCTCACCACATATGAAATTTCTAACTACTTGAGACGTTACCTTGGCCAGCGCCTTCACCTCCAGCCATTTGGAGAAATAATCATTCATCACCAATAAGAACTTTCTTTGGCCACTAGCTTGCGGGAAAGGACCCACCAAATCTAAACCCCATACAACAAAGGGCCAGGGAGCTGTGATGGTTCCGAGTCTTTGGGCTGGCAGGAGCTGGAGAAGAGCAAACAGTTGACACTTTGAGCACTTCTTTGCGAACTCCGCCGCATCCTTGTTGAGGGTAAGCCAAAAGTAGCCTTGCCTCAACACTCTCCCCTCCAAGGTTCGGCTCCCGGAGTGGCTGCCACACTCTCCCGAGTGGATTTCCTACAGGACCCTTGGGACTTCCTCCTCCGCTATACAATGGGCTAGGAGTCCCGAGAGTGTTTTCCTATATAGTCCTCATGCATGCAAGGAATAATAAACTGATTTATACCTGAAGCACCGCTTATCCACATCCCCCTCGGGGAACTTCCCCGATGTCAGGAAGGTGATGAAGGGGTCCATGATGGTCAGAGAAGGTCCGAAACTGTGCCCCCTGCCCTGGGACCGAACTTGGCCAGGAGGTCCATCGTGGCACTCTCCTCCCTTGGCACATGACGGATCGAGAAGGTCCGAAACTGCCCTATGAGCCCCTTGAGCTTTTCCAAGGACCGCTGAAGAGTCGACTCCTTTACTTCAAACTCCCCCCTAACCTGGCAAGCCACCACCATGGAGTCTGTTGAGACCTCCACCTCTTGCACTACTAACTCCCGGGCCAATCACAGGCCTGTTATCACTGCCTCGTACTCGGCCTGGTTGTTGGTGAGGGGGAAGTGAATATTGATTGCCTACTCGATCCGTGTCCCTTGGGGGCTTACCAAAACCACTCCTCCTCCAAATGAATGCTTTCCTGAGGCCCCGTTGACCATCATTTTCCAAGCCGCCAAGGAGGGTGGCTCGGACTCCTCCACTTCAGTCACATAGTCCGCCAAAAAGTCCTCCACCGCTTGGGCCTTTATGGAAAACCTGGTCACATACGAAATATCGAACTCACTAAGCTCCACCGACCACTTAGCTAGCCTTCCCGAGTGCTCCACACCTTCCATGATTTTGTGAAGGGGATGGTCGGTCACCACCTTGATCAGATGCGCTTGGAAATAAGGTTGGAGCTTCTGGACCGACACCACCAAGGTGAAGGCCAACTTCTCTAGGATGGGGTACCGAAGCTCCGCCTTCCTCAGTACCCGGCTAATATAGTAGATTAGGAGTTGCCTTCTGCCTTCTTCCTGGACCAGCACAGAACTCACTGCCACGGGCCCTACCCTCAGGTATAGGGTCAAGTCCTCTCCCTATCTCGACCCTTGCAGTAATGGAGCTTGGGTCAATTGTTCCTTCAGTGCTTCAAAAGCCTTTTCGCACTCAGGGGTCCATTCAAATTTTTGGTTCCCTCGTAGCACCTTGAAGAACGGTGCACACTTCTCTCCCACCTTGGAGAGGAACCTACTATGCCCTGCCAACTTCCCCGTGATGCGTTGAACCTCCTTCGCATTCCTTGGTGACCCTAACTCTATGATGGCACTGACTTTGTTTGGATTAGGCTCCACTCCCGCTGGGGTGAGCAAGTGGCCTAGAAACTTCCCTTGGCCGGCCCCGAAGACACACTTCTGGGGGTTGAGTTTCATCTTAAATTTTCTCAATGTCCCGAAGGTTTCCTCAAGGTCACGAAGGTGGGACTCGAGGTCCCGTCTTTTTACTATGAGGTCATCCACATAGACCTCCAGGTTTCTTCCCCGTTGTTCTCGGAAGACCCTGTCCATCATCCATTGGTAGGTTGCCCCTGCATTTTTCAACCCGAAGGGCATCATTTTGTAACAATAACACCCATCCCCCGTGATGTCTCCCTTCGGGGGGGGGGGGGGGGGGGGGGGGGTGCATGCGGATCTGATGATAACCTGAAAAAGACATCACAGAAAAACCAACAGCTGAGTCAACCAGCACGTCGATTTGGGGCAAGGGGTAGCAATCCTTGGGGCATGATTTATTAGTAAAGAAAAGTCAATTCACATTCTCCACTTACCTCCCCCCTTCTTTACCATAACCATATTGGAGACCCAGCCTGGGTACTCGATCTCCGATACAAACCCTGCTTGGAGGAGCTTGCCCACCTCCTCTCGGATGGGCCCTTCTAGCTTGTCGGCAATGGCTCCCTTCTTCTGTCGAATGGGTCGGGAGCCGGTATTGAGGTTGAGGCGATGGCAAGCGACATCTGCATTGATCTCGGGCATCACTTCCACACTCCAGGCGAAGACATCCACATTCTCCTTCACGCAGACCAGAATTTGCTTCTGCTCCTCTGGGCTTAGCTCCCTGCTGATCTTGACTTTTTCTACCAACCCTGCTCGGGTGGTGACTTCGAGCTCCATACCCTCATCCACGGCCTCCAGTCGGGACTGCTCCCCCCAACCACCCTCTTTCTCCTCGCCGTGAGCTAGTGCTTCGGCTTCCTCCTCCTTTCTCCTTTCCCGAACCTCCATCAATTCTTCCACCCCTTCTTCTCGGGCCTTGATGCGATGTCCGGCAAGTGCACCGGTCGCGCAAGTAATAAATGTTGGGAATAGGATCCCCGAGTGTCGGTCTCTTGAGGAATGCAGGTTGGGTGAACGAATCACATTGTGTGACAATTATTACACAAGCGAAAACAAACACAGACAGTGGGGTTTTAATTTGGTTTCCTACTGTTAACAACAATAAAAGAAATGCGGGTCGAAATCACCGCTTCGCAAGGTGAGATGGGTGCAGCGGCCGCGATGCCGAGCTTCATGAGGCGGATGGACGGTACGCATGCGAATGAAGTGATTACTAGTGTAGAGAGTGAGGGTCGCAAACACCTCTTCACAAATCGTCGTTAACTCTTGCTAACGCGAATCGAACACGATGAGTGCGTGAGTGAGTGAGTGGAGGTGAGACGTATCACAAACAAATACTGAAGAACAGAGAAGAAACAACCATTGCATTTAAACTAAACATCATGATATTCAAGTTTAAATGATTCAAAGAAGTACAACAAAGGGGGGAGGAAGAAATCAACCAATGGACGAAGACTAGCGGCCGTTCACGGCCGGAATGGTAGTTTGTGAAGCTACCTCCAGACTCGGGCAGACTGGGCTTCCGGCGTTGAGAGACTGTCACGACCTCTCCACATGCTTCCGTCATCTTCTACCTCAGGATGACTATTCTTTTCAACGGACAGAACTGGATATGGCTTGCTTGAGTGCTTGCGGAGGGTGGAGAATGCTCCCGGACGATGGAGGATTGCTTAGAATGGCTGGAGATGACTTCCTCTTGCGGAGAAGATGAGGTGGAGGTGGCTGGAAGTGGAAAACGGCGGCGTACGGACTGTAAATTGCGCTCTCGGAACCCCCGTTATCCCTAATCTGCGGATCAGGACCTTATATAGGCGCTGGAATAAATACTGCGCACGGTCATTGGCGCACGACCAGTGGTCATGCGCGTTGGAGTTCTGTGATCGTGCGCCTACCTGGGTGGAGCCTGCAAAGTAAGAAATTTATAAAATACCATGTTCGCACGACCAGTGGTGCACGACCGGTGGTCGTGCGCACTATCGTAGGCTGTCGTGCACACTGTCCGAAACAGAACTCATAAAATTGATGTTAAGTGCGCACGAACAGTGGCGCACGACTGGTGGTCGTGCGCACTATCGTAGGTGGTCGTGCGCACTATCGTAGGTGGTCGTGCGCACTACCCGAGACAGAACTCGAAAAATAGGGTTAAGTGCACACGATCAGCGGCGCACGACCAGTGGTCGTGCGCAATAGAACCAGTGATCGTGCGCAGTATACCTGTACAGAATTGTACCGGGAACACCTGCACGACTCCTGTTCCAGCACAACCACGAATCCAGCCACTGAAAGTGGCACTTAACAATGCATGAAAACTACTAGAGATGCAGAACATGAAATAACACCAAAAGCGGGCCTAGAGGTGCACTTAGCATGGAGTATCAAATATGAGTGAAAACATGTCTAAAGTGAAGTGCATAGACTAGAAAATCGGCCCAGATGAGTCCATAAATGTGTATATATTTGGGACTCATCACACCCCCAGACTTAACTGTTTGCACGTCCCGAGCAAACGAATTCGGTGGAGTGTGAAAATGGTAGTTAACAAAGGAAATTACACAAAGGAGTACGGTGCGAAGTAACAAACGCATGCAAATAGAAATTTAGTAAAAAGAGATTCTAACTATACTAATTAATTTACAGAATTATTAGAGCGTAAAGAAAGATTTATCAATACTCAGTTGGTGAACTGTGAACAACTTGATCGATCATGCCCGATGTGAAAGTAACAAGCCACTAAGGAGGGTGTTGCACAAGATCGGGGTTCAGGAATAACTCCGCTGAAATCCATCAACGTCGTGAACCATAAGCTTGCCCGGTCACACTCTCTCCACGGCGCTAGCAAACTCACGAGATAAATCAGTAGGGCTTTAGGATCATATTGGGGCTTAGGTTGTGGTATGATATTCGAAGATAAAGACGAAGGCTACGCAACCCAAATGAGTCAACGGAACGCTGCACCAAACAAAACCAAGAACAAAGCTCGTGTGACACACCCCCAGACTTATCATGAAAACTAGGTGTGCACACGGCCTACTTCACAAATACCAACAGATTTTCTATTGCGCTTGGGAGGATATCTTTTCAATACAATTTTTTTTTTTAGAATTTCATTTCAATAACATATTTTTCTTCTTTTTTCTTATCCTCCAGTTGGTTCATATTCAGCAAATAAAACTTATTTTTTCTTCACATCACAGAGATTCCAAACATCACACCAAATCAAGAACATGAGTGCAGTTAAACAGCAATTTGGTTGCGAAAGTAGGATAAGCTTTTAGGATTTGGTGAATGGAAGAGGAGCTGAAACAAAGAAGTGGTAGGCGCAAATGTTGGCTTGCAAAGGTGAGCGAATTGGATAGGGGAAGACAAAGCTCAAACTAGCCAAAAGGTGGCCTACATCACATTTAACTCGAAGAATCGCTCGCACCCATGCTTCAAGAGTCATTTGGGGCAAGTTCTTAGCCCACGAGAAAGGTAAACCTTCCTCCCGACTCGAGCAACACACAACTAGTGCTCGTATACACACAACACCGGGTTATCGCCAATTTTGTTCACATTCACCATTTGAGTATAACAAATCTAAAACTACACAAAAATACTAATCATAAATTAAATGCATAGAAATAATCTAGTTTTACTCAAATTCTACTATAGCATGCGGATGCGACTAGAACACTGCGCGAGTCAACATCGCACTCCAAATAGTAATTCCTAAGCTAACACCCTAATTCACATTCCAAGCCAAAATAATTTATTCGGAAACGAAACAATCAGGTAAGTGCGCGCTTATGTGGGTGAAGTGGTGTATGAAGCATGGAATAATGACGATGGCAACGAAAAATTTAAACAATCTTCTAGCATGCGGTGCAACTCGTGCGCAAAGTGGATAACAACGTGCTCTCCCCCATACTTAATCTAAACATTTCATCACAAAAACTGAAAGCTAGGGGGGAAGAAGTGTTACCCAATGCTCAGAATTGAGCATACCAGACGATTGGCGTTAATTTTCATGAGCAATCCACAGCTTCCGCCATCGCAAAGAACAAAGCTCGCCTGCAAACGACACAACTAAAAGCGGCAAAAATATATAAAAACTGAATTGAAACATGTTAGAAAAACAGAAATCAACAAATCTGGGTTGTCTCCCAGCAGCGCTTTTATTTTATGTCCTTAAGCTGGACCAAATACCTGTATTATAATTGTTTATAGAGTCCAGAAATTAAATAAAAAGTGCATGAAAAAGAGAGTTTCACAAAATAAGAGATAAAAAGAAAAATCAGCTGTAGGCGCTTTTATGGTGCCCGTCTCCCGTAGCTTGTAGGCGGGAGGTGAAGGCTTTAGGGCCAACACTGGTGTCACCCAGTGTTCCCCTAACCTCCGCCCTCTTGCTACGGAGAACGGCAGAGCGCGCATCGCGCAGACGCTTCTCTTGTTTAAGTTTAACGACAGTCGGAGACTGCCAACGTTGAATGTTTTCAGATTCTCCCAATCGAGTAGTGGGTGGCGTCATTTCCGTCGCCGCAGTGACCACCGGATCAGCCCAAGAGATGTAACGCTTAACTAGTTTATTACACGATTCAATGCAAGAGAATAATGGGATGTCATCCCGAATCAAGTTCAGCTCAATAAGTTCAGGACTGCTGTCCTCCTCCCTCTTGGAAGCATAGTTTCTTCGAGAATCTACTTTTTCCTCTCTGCTTGACTGGTACTCTTCCTTTTTTCCTTCAGATGATCCATTATCTTTCTTATCCCCTGCACAACTCAGTGATTCATCAAAAATAAAAGGAGGGGGGCAGATGGCTGTTTCAGTTATAGTCTTGGGGCAAGTGGGCAAAGGCACCTTATTGGGTAGGAGGACACAACCCGCAGAAAAGTCAAGGGTGGCACCGCTCTCTTTCAAGAACGGTACACCCAAGATAGGGATGGAGTGATTCTCCCGGGGTCCCGACACTTGAAAATCAGCAACCACCACTGCCCCCTCAACTATAACTTCTACATTTTTAACTTCCCCTTCCGATTGTATGACGGTACCGTTTGCGAGCACAAGAGATTTCCGGTCCTCCGTGTTAATTTTGAGTTGCATTTTATCAACGTCTTGCAAAGCAATGACGTTGTGGGAGGAGCCAGAATCACACAAAGCCTTAGTTTCAATTTTATTAATGGAACAGGAGATTACTAACTCACGCGGATGACCCACTTCCGTGTCGCTGAGACTCTTCCCTTGGTCTATTGGGTTTTCTCGGTATTACTAGGAAGAGTCCCATGTGACCGCTCGGTTAGCACTTGGGCCAATTGGCCCAGCTGCGTTTCCAAGTTCTGCATGGACGCGGTTTGGTTAACCATGTTTGAGTTAGCCGCTTGCATGAATTTTTCCATCATCTCCTCCAAGTTACTCTTTTTGGGAGCTGGGGGGCCTTGGTTATATTCCGGATGAGGTGGCCTTGGTTGGCTCCCGGAAGCGTACGTATCGTTCTGATGCTGCCCCGGTGCCCATCGTTGGCCAGGTGCGTTGGAGTTCCATGAGAAGTTTGGGTGACTTCTCACTCCCGGATGCTATGTGTTATTAAACGGCACCCCCTTAGATTGATTACCAACAAAATTAACAGATTCGTTTAAAGAAAAGTGCGAGAAGTCACCTGATAGAACACTTCCCGAGCATTCATACGCGTGGTGTCCGCCGCCTCCACATCCTTCACACGTAATAACAGCAGCCGGTGCGGATGTAAGCGGAAGCGAGTCGACCACGAAGAGACCACGGGCGCTTCTCGGTGCATTTCTCCCGGCAGTCCAAAATGTGCTGTGGGAGGCGGTGTCTCGCAGAATTCGAAGAGCCTCTTCTGGAGTATGGTTCATTAGAGTACCACCCGCAGCAGCATCTATCATTGCCCGGTAGTTGGGCTCGATCGCGAAGTAGAATGTCTCTACCACGTTCCAAGGTTGGAGCTCGTGGCTCGGACAGCGGCGGAGAAGATCGTTAAGGCGCTCCCATGCCTCGGCAAGGGTCTCTTGGTCAGCTTGGCGAAAGGTGGCGATCTCCCGCCGCAGGCTCACAATTTTATCAACGGGGTGGAATTTGGTCAGGAACTTGGATGCGAGAGCATCCTAAGTCGCAGTGGTCCCAGGAGGAATAGAATGGAGCCACACCTTGGCCTTGTCGCGAAGTGAGAATGGGAACAGTCGCAGCTTGACTGTATTGTCAGGAATCCCAGCATAGCGGAAAGTTCCGCAGATATCGGAAAACTCTGCCAGGTGCAGGTGCGGATCTTCACTGGCCATCCTGGAAACTGAGCATTGTTCCAGATGATGTTAAAGATCGCAGGTTTGATCTCAAACTGGTTGTTCATAATATTGGGACCGAACCCAGGATACACACTCTCAGCTGTCAGAGTGGTGTAATCTCTCATCGTTCGGGGTCGAGGCCTAACTACCTCTTGCTCATCTCCAGGATGGTGCTGCTCCACGTTGGGCACTCTTGGTTCAACATTATCTGGGTCTATGTTTTCACCCATTGCCGCCTGTACAGCTACTGCGCGCCTTCGTGCGCGAGCGCTCCGTTCGATCTCGGGATCAAAGGGTACAAGTTCCCCCGCGGCTTGTCTCTGCATGCACAATCACAACCTAAAGAAAACAAAACAAGGAAAATCAAAAACAACTGCTCTTGTAACAAAAGTTCACAACTCAAGACGTTACACGCCTGAACATTCCCCGGCAACGGCGCCAAAAACATGATGCAATGTTCGGCAAGTGCACCGGTCGCGCAAGTAATAAATCTTGGGAATAGGATCCCCGAGTGTTGGTCTCTTGAGGAATGCAGGTTGGGTGAACGAATCACGTTGTGTGACAATTATTACACAAGCAAAAACAAACACAGACAGTGGGGTTTTGATTTGGTTTCCTACTATTAACAACAATAAATGAAATGCGGGTCGAAATCACCGCTTCGCAAGGTGAGATGGGTGCAGCGGCCGCGATGCCGAGCTTCGTGAGGCGGATGGACGGTACGCGTGCGAATGAAGTGATTACTAGTGTAGAGAGTGAGGGTCGCAAACACCTCTTCACAAATCGCCGTTAACTCTTGCTAACGCGAATCGAACACGATGAGTGCGTGAGTGAGTGAGTGGAGGTGAGACGTATCACAAACAAATACTGAAGAACAGAGAAGAAACAACCATCACATTTAAACTAAACATCATGATATTCAAGTTTAAATGATTCAAAGAAGTACAACAAAGGGGGGAGGAAGAAATCAACCAATGGACGAAGACTAGCGGCCGTTCACGGCCGGAATGGTAGTTTGTCAAGCTACCTCCGGACTCGGGCGGACTGTGCTTCCGGCGTTGAGAGACTGTCACGACCTCTCCATGTGCTTCCGTCGTCTTCTACCTCAGGATGACTATTCTTTTAAACGGACAGAACTGGAGATGGCTTGCTTGAGTGCTTGCGGAGGGTGGAGAATGCTCCCGGACGATGGAGGATTGCTTAGAATGGCTGGAGATGACTTCCCCTTGCGGAGAAGATGAGGTGGAGGTGGCTGGAAGTGGAAAACGGCGGCGTACGGACTGTAAATCGCGCTCCCGGAACCCCAGTTATCCCTAATCTCCGGATCAGGACCTTATATAGGCACTGGAATAAATATTGCGCACGGTCATTGGCGCACGACCAGTGGTCATGCGCGCTGGAGTTCTTTGATCGTGCGCCTACCTGGGTGGAGCTTGCAAAGTAAGAAATTTATAAAATACCATGTTCGCACGACCAGTGGCACACGACCGGTGGTCGTGCGCACTATCGTACGCGGTCGTGCGCACTGTCCGAAACAGAACTCATAAAATTGATGTTAAGTGCGCACGAACAGTGGCGCATGATGAGTCCTGATCATATACATCTTTTTGGACTCATCCGGGCCGTTTTTCAGTCATTTCACCGCGCTTTAGCCGTGTTATAGCTTATATTTGATATTCCATGCTAGGTGCACTTCTGGGCCCATTTTCGTGTGATTTCATGTTTATTGTCCTTAGTAGTTTCCATGCACTGTTAGGTGCCACTTTCAGTGGCTAGATTCGTGGTTGTGCTGGCATTGGAGTCGTGCAGGTGTTCCCGGTGCAATTCTGTACAGGAACACTGCGCACGATCACCGGTTCTATTGCGCACGACCACTGGTCGTGCGCCACTGATCGTGTGCACTTAACCCTTTTTCATGAGTTCTGTTTGGTGTAGTGCGCACGACCATTAACGCCTGTACGCACGACCACCGGTCGTGCGCCACTGTTCGTGCGCACTTAGCATTAAATTTCTGAGTTCTGTTTCGTCTAATGCGCACGACCACCGACGATAATGCGCACGACCACCGGTCGTGCGCCACTGGTCATGCGAACATTTTATTTTATAAATTTCGTGTCTTGCAGGTTCCACCCAGGTTGTGCGCACGATCGCAGAATTCTAGTGCGCACGACCACTGGTCGTGCGCCAATGACCGTGCGCACTGTTTAATTCAGCGCCTATATAATGACCTGTTCGCGAATTAGGTCGGGGATTACGTCTTTTGGCTCCGTTCAGTCCGCCGTTTTCGCCATTTTCAGAGGGTTTTCACCCCCTAGGCCTCCTCCATCATCCAAGGACTTAAAGGAAGGGATTCTACACTCATTTTACTCGCTAAAGAAGAAATTCTTCGCATTAGACGTGGCCGGATGGTAAATCGCTGGAGAAGACGGGTCCATTGGGAGGTGTGACAGCCCTCGTCTACCCCGGACGTAGTTGGGACCGAGCTAGGACGCGGATTGACAACCCGGTGCTTCCTACCGTGAATCTACGACGAGACTCCGGATTCGGTCATATTTCTTGCCTTTTTCTTCTACTTGTGTGGTTATATTTGTTGTATTCTCTTTATCTAGATGATGAACACTATGAATCATGATTAGTAATGTTTATTTCATGTTTATGAAATCAATTTGTTCATTTGTGTCAATGAGGTGCGCCCCCATTAATTTTCCGCTCCACCACCATGTCCGGTGCCGCACTAGCAATTGCTAGTGGTGTGCTTGTTGAAGAGGTGCTTGCGACCCTCATTCCGCTTGCCTACTCGTCCATCCGCCCTTGCGACGCAGTGCGCTCAAGGCCTGCCTAGTCTCCATCCCGCCAATCGAAGCTTTGCATAGCGGCATTGCATAGGAGTAGGCGTAGTATTTACTTTTGTTTGCAAACCTCAAAGCCCCTTTCGTTCGCATTCCACCTACCGCAGGACTTCGATCTCAAGTCCTTCCTCGATAATAAACTCCACCTTACTGTGTTCCTCAAGAGACCGACACTCGGGAATCCTATTCCCAAAATTTATTACTTGCGCGACCGGTGCACTTGCCGAATCCTCGCATCAAGTTTTTGGTGCCGTTGCCGGGGAACACAGTCGTGTGAGTTTTCTGGAGAGGGAGAACCTGAGAGAGAAGCCCTTCCATTTGTAAATTGCATTTTTTTTGTTTTATTTCTTTTTATTCCATTTTCCTGTTTTAATTAGGTTGCTTTAGTAATTTTTGTTAGGTGTGGTATTTCGCACAATAGTGTTTTTCTATTTGAATCGTTTTATTTTTACACTATGTGGGCACATCTTAATATCTGTTGCCGTTGGTGTAGAGATACCTCTCACTCTAGTGATGAATGCCCTACAGAGAATAGTGGGCATAATTCTTATAGCCCAGCACATGGAGCACCGACTTCGTCTAGTACTCCATATGGTGCACGTAAGTCTTATGGCTACTCTGCTGAGCCTTTACCGTCATACTTCTTTTCGGCTCCAGCTCCCGCTGCGCCAAAGAAGTCCGTAAGGCAGTGCCGGTTTTGTCGGAGCACTGATCATGTCTTGAAGGACTGTGCCGAGTATCTTCGCCAATTGGATGAGGATGGCGAGCCGGATATCCGGATCGTCCCAACTCCTAACTCTGGCGGCACACCTTCAACATCCGGTTATGTGTCTTTGTCACCTTCACATCCTGAAGGGAATGACATGGATATGGTCACTGGATGTGCGGCTGATCTATGCTATGACATTGCTGAGCCTATTCTCCATGTGCATCCACCACCCCTAGTGGATTCGATTCTTTGTGAGGAATCGGTGCTCGACTTTTATCCGAGCACTACTCCTCCCCCTATTGTGCATACTATACTCGTCTCCGACGACATTGTTGAGGATGTGTCGCAGGATGAGGCTGGCGATCTATGTGTTGTGCCTATTCCTATGAAGGAGGACAACCTTCTAGGTGAAGAGGAGTTTTCCTCAACACCGGTGGAGGAAGTCCAAATCCTAAGCCTGGCCACCGTTGATCCCGCCGAATCTTGTAGCATTGATGACAATGCTAACATTATTTTACTTCCCCAACCTGATGGGAGTGAGACCGGGATCACTCCCCCGATTGATGTTTATTTATGTTCTTCGTCTTCTTTATTTCTTGATCCCCTTCCTTCATCTGAGTCTGTGCAGGTTGACTCTTCACAGGTACTTCAGGAGGACTTGGAGCTTTTTGCTCAAGTCAATGATGAGAACATCCTCTCATGTGAGGAGGTTTATCCCTCCTCCATAGAGGAAGCTCCACTCATTGCCTTCGCCTCCTGCTGCCTCCCTGTTGACGACACCTTGCTAAGCAAGGATGTTTTTTGTGAGTTGAGTGAGGATGTGTCCTCCTCTTCTTACTTTCTTTTCCCTCTACCTGTGGTGGGCAGGTTTTATCAATATTCGGGTAGAGGCGTGACTGTTCTATCGCCGTATCGGTACCCGTTACCAACACGCATTTTAGAACAGTTACCTGTGCATTTTCTCTTCCATAGGCCCATTAGCTAGAACTTTTATGTTTTCGAATAAGTCGTGTTGGGATGACAGTAACCCCAGTAGTTATCTTTCTTTTTCCTGAAATTTTATTCTGTCTAGTTTAGTTAAGTTATTGTTAAGGCTGTGAATGTCTCGCTGCTTTTGCTGATTCCTGGTTGTGCGTAAACTGCACGGTGGATGGAGTTTTTACTAAAATTTTGGCCGCTGGAAAATTCCTAAGGCGCACGATCACTGGTCGTGCGCACTGCTTATCGCGCACGACCACTGGTCGTGCGATCGGCCCAGATTTTTATAAAAAGCCCGTCCGCCCGAGCCTTTCACGCACGATCTAGGGTTTTCGTTTTTCGTCGTCCGTGCGCCGTCTCCGCTGGGTTGCCGCCGATCGTGCGCCCGCCTTCCTTCCGGTGAGCCCATTTCCTATTCTCCTCTTTCCCCTTGCCCTCCTACCACCATGAGCTCCAGAGATCGCCACAATGTCTACCAACGCTCCGGCCGCTCTTCCGCCTCTCCTGCTCAGATCCTCGCTAGGATGGCTACTTTTTCCAAAGATTCGCACACGAGGCGATTCAACTCTCTCAAGGAGAAGCCATTCCTATCGCAGCGTCTGGTGGATTGGAACGAGTTAAATTCCATCGGCGACAATGGGGAGTTGGGGGAGGCCGTCCGCCAACGCTATTCTTTCGATCACTGGAGTGGGGTGTTTGAGTGCAATGACCTCGGCTACCGGGAGCTTACCTTGGAATTTCTCGCAACGTTTGAGTGGGATGTGTTGCCCTCCGGTCAACGTCCGGGAAAGTGCTCTTTCCGAATTTTGGGCAAGGTCTTCACTCTATCCTTGTCTGAGCTGGCGGTGCATGCTGGATTTTACACTGAAGCCGAGGCTGCGGCGATCCCTTTTCTGGATTTGGATGTCTCCTTCCCTGATGGCGTCACCCCGCGTGTTGCGTGGTGTGCTCTCACGGGTCGTGATGAAGAATATGTTGCCAGGAAAAGCAAATCTACCTGGATCGTCGCGCCTGCTCTCCGTTTCCTGCAGCACGTCCTTAGCCACTCTCTTGTCGCCCGTGCCCTTAGTCAGAACGTGGTGGGGTGGCAAGATCTGATCTCCCTTTATAGTATGGAATTTCGGCAGCCTTTGCATCTTGGCTACATGCTAGCTTTCTTCTTCCACCACGAGGCCACTTACGGTCTCACAGGTGCCATTGGTGGTGCCTACTATATTACCCGCATTGCCAAAAGCCTAGGGGTTTGGAGTCATCTGCCTCCGATGGTGCAGGTGACTGCGCCCTCCTTCATCACTCGGGCCACCATGGTGAGTTTCCATCTATTACGGGTCGTGGGGAAGAAGAGTAGTAGACGCTTTGTGGTCGTGATGCCGGGAGATGCGCCCAGGGAGAGGCAAGGCGACGAGGAGCACGGAGAGCCAGCTGAGCCGCCAAATACTCACCGCGAGGTAGCCCTTCCGCAGCCGCGAAATCATTCATTTCAGCAGGAGCGGAGAGCCAAGGAGGAGGGCAGTTCTTCTAGAGCGCCGGAGGTGCCAAGTTTCAATCAGCGCCTCTCCGATCTGGAAGCAAACCAGTACTGGCTAACGGATTTTGTCTATCAGCAAGCATTGCGGGGAGGACTAAATATTCCCCCACCTCCTGGTCGGGCCGCATCATCTTCCAGACGGTCGCCGTCCGTTGTGGTTATAGATAGCGACAGCGACGACGAGTGATCTTTCTCCCTGTGTGCGTGCTATTCGAAGCCTTGTTATCTTCTTTTTCTTGCTGTTTTTTTTTTTCGGTCTTTTGTTGAGTCGCTTGAACTCCTTCTCTTTTGTTAATTGTAATAATAGCATTTTGCTTTTGGATGCTCCTCCGGGCATAGTTTTATGTATTCAGCATTTTTTTTGTTTCCTTTATCTTGTGTGCGAGTGCTTAATTTTAATTGCAGGAACAGGTTCACTTTCATGGGTGATAACCCAGATCTCTTAATTTTTAGTGCTCTTGCATGTCTAGTTCAGTTTTTACTATTTTTGCTGTTTCTAGTGTGTCACTTTCAGGTGGGTCTTTGTTCCTTGTGATGGCGGATGCTGCGGACTGCTTTTGATCGTAAACGCCAATCGTCTGGTATGCTCAATTCTGAGCATTGGGTAACACTTTCTCCCCTCTTTTAGCTTCAAATTTCTAGATATATTGTTTAGCTTAAGTCTGGGGGAGCGTATGTTGTCACCCACTGTGCACGAGTTGCACTGCATACTAGAAGGTTGTTTCTTATTTATTCCAGTCATTATCATTGTTTTCATGCTTCACACACCACTTCACCCACTTGAGTGCGTGCTTATCTTTTTGTCGTTGTTCCGTTTAAACTATTTTGGTCGGAATGTGAAATAGATTGTTAACGTAGGAATTATTATTTGGAGTGCGATGTTGACTCATGTAGTGTTCTAGTCACTTCGCATGCTATGGTAGAATTTGAGTAGAACTAGATTTTCTTTATGCATCTAATTTATGTTTAGTATTTCTGCGTAAATTTAGATTTAATATACTCAAGTGGTGAATTTGTATGGAATTGACGATAACCCGGTGTTGTGTGTATGCGTTTACTAGTCGTGTGTTGCTCGAGTCGGGAGGAAGGTTTACCTTTCTCGTGGGCTAAGAACTTGCCCCAAGCGACTCTCGAAGCATGGGCGAGAGCGACTCGTTGAGTCAAGCATGATGTAGGCCACCCTTTGGCTAGTTTGAGCTTTGTTACTCCATGTCCATTTCGTTCACCGTTGCAAGCCTATTTTGTGCCTACCATTCCTTTGTTCAGCTCCTCTTCATCCACCAAAGCCTGAAGCCTATCCTACACCCGCAACCAAATTGTTTTTAACTGCGCTCATAATTCTCAACTTGTGTGGTGTGTGGAATCATTGTGTTATGAAGGGAAAATAAAGTCTATCTGCTGATTTTGAACCAACCGGAGGATACATAAAAGAAGTAAAATATGTTAAAAGAAAAAAAAGAGCGTATTTTGAAATGAGATCCTTCCGAGCTAAACAGAAAATCTGCTGGTATTTGTGAAGTAGGCCGTGTGCACACCTGGTTTTCATGATAAGTCTGGGGGTGTGTCACACGAGCATAGTTTGTTGGTCTTGTGGGGTGTAGCGTTCCGTTAGCTCACTTGGGTTGCGTAGCCATCGTGTTTACCTTTGAATATCATACCGTGACCTAAGCCCCATTTTAATCCCAAAAGTCCTACTGATTTGATTTGCGAGTTTGCTAGCGCCGTGGAGAGAGTGTGACCGGGCGAGCGTATGGTTCACGACGTTGATGGATTTCAGCGGAGTTATTCCTAAGCCCCGATCTCTTGCAACACCCACCTCAGTGTCTCATCACTTTCATACCGGGCATGATCGTTCAAATTCTTCATAATTCACCAACTGAGTACAACTAAATCTTTCCTTACGCTTTAATACTTCTGTAAATTAGTTAGCATAGTTAGAATCCTCTTCTACTAAGAATCTCTACTCGCATGCGTATGTTACTTCGCACCGTACTCCATTGTGTAATTCTCTATGTTAATTATCGTTTTCATACTCCGTCGGATTCGTTTGCTCGGGACGCGCAAACAGTTAAGTCTGGGGGTGTGATGAGTCCTGATCATATACACCTTTTTGGACTCATCCAGGCCGTTTTTCAGTCATTTCACCGCGCTTTAGCCGTGTTATAGCTTATATTTGATATTCCATGCTAGGTGCACTTCTGGGCCCATTTTCGTGTGATTTCATGTTTATTGTCCTTAGTAGTTTCCATGCACTGTTAGGTGCCACTTTCAGTGGCTAGATTCGTGGTTGTGCTGGCATTGGAGTCGTGCAGGTGTTCCCGGTGCAATTCTGTACAGGAACACTGCGCACGATCACCGGTTCTATTGCGCACGACCACTGGTCGTGCGCCACTGATCGTGTGCACTTAACCCTTTTTCATGAGTTCTGTTTGGTGTAGTGCGCACGACCATCAACGCCTGTGCGCACGACCACCGGTCGTGCGCCACTGTTCGTGCGCACTTAGCATTAAATTTCTGAGTTCTGTTTCGTCTAATGCGCACGACCACCGACGATAATGCGCACGACCACCGGTCGTGCGCCACTGGTCGTGCGAACATTTTATTTTATAAATTTCGTGCTTGCAGGTTCCACCCAGGTTGTGCGCACGATCGCAGAATTCTAGTGCGCACGACCACTGGTCGTGCGCCAATGATCGTGCGCACTGTTTAATTCAGCGCCTATATAATGACCTGTTCGCGAATTAGGTCTGGGATTACGTCTTTTGGCTCCGTTCAGTCCGCCGTTTTCGCCATTTTCAGAGGGTTTTCACCCCCTAGGCCTCCTCCATCATCCAAGGACTTAAAGGAAGGGATTCTACACTCATTTTGATCGCTTAAGAAGAAATTCTTCGCATTAGACGTGGCCGGATGGTAAATCGCTGGAGAAGACGGGTCCATTGGGAGGTGTGACAGCCCCCCTCTACCCCGGACGCAGTTGGGACCGAGCTAGGACGCGGATTGACAACCCGGTGCTTCCTACCGTGAATCTACGACGAGACTCTGGATTCGGTCGTATTTCTTGCCTTTTTCTTCTACTTGTGTGGTTATATTTGTTGTATTCTCTTTATCTAGATGATAAACACTATGAATCATGATTAGTAATGTTTATTTCATGTTTATGAAATCAATTTGTTCATTTGTGTCAATGAGGTGCGCCACCATTAATTTTCCGCTCCACCACCATGTCCGGTGCCGCACTAGCAATTGCTAGTGGTGTGCTTGTTGAAGAGGTGCTTGCGACCCTCATTCCGCTTGCCTACTCGTCCATCCGCCCTTGCGACGCAGTGCGCTCAAGGCCTGCCTAGTCTCCATCCCGCCAATCGAAGCTTTGCATAGCGGCATTGCATAGGAGTAGGCGTAGTATTTACTTTTGTTTGCAAACCTCAAAGCCCCTTTCGTTCGCATTCCACCTACCGCAGGACTTCGATCTCAAGTCCTTCCTCGATAATAAACTCCACCTTACTTTGTTCCTCAAGAGACCGACACTTGGGAATCCTATTCCCAAAATTTATTACTTGCGCGACCGGTGCACTTGCCGAATCCTCGCATCAGCGCACGACTGGTGGTCGTGCGCACTATCGTAGGTGGTCGTGTGCACTACCCGAGACAGAACTCGAAAAATAGGGTTAAGTGCACACGATCAGCGGCGCACGACCAGTGGTCGTGCGCAATAGAACCAGTGATCGTGCGCAGTATACCTGTACAGAATTGTACCGGGAACACCTGCACGACTCCTGTTCCAGCACAACCACGAATCCAGACACTGAAAGTGGCACTTAACAATGCATGAAAACTACTAGAGATGCAGAACATGAAATAACACCAAAAACGGGCCTAGAGGTGCACTTAGCATGGAGTATCAAATATGAGTGAAAACATGTCTAAAGTGAAGTGCATATACTAGAAAATCGGCCCAGATGAGTCCATAAATGTGTATATAATTGGGACTCATCAGGCCTCCCCTTCCTCTTCTCTCCTTTCTTCCTCCCTTACCTCTTGGAGTCTTGCTGGCTCCTCCATATCCCGATCCCATTCTTTTGCCTCGGCCATCCAAAAGATGGTGTTCACGGCAATCACATAGCACTGCCTGGCCACCTTCGGATCGCACCTTATCCGGACTTGGACTCCTCCTGAGTTGAACTTAAGGCATTGATGGAAGGTGGAGGGGACACAGCGGAATGCACTGATGAGCGGTCATCCAAAGATGACATTGTAGCTGCAGGGGAAATCCACTATAACAAAACGACAATTCCTGGACTGCCCCCCCCCCCAAGACTACATGGAGTCCCACTCCCCCTTCCACCTCCTTCCTCTCACCGGAGAACCCAAACAATGGGCCATCTGAATCCAACACCCTCCCTTCCTCCACTTGCATCACATCAAATGCCTTCTTGAAGATGATGTTGACCGAGCTCCCGTTATCCACAAGGATCCGAGAGATGGTGAAGTTCTCGATCGCCGTCTGAATGACCAGCACATCGCAGAATGGGTCTTGATGACCTGGCATGTCCTTCTGGGTGAACGAGATATTCTCTGCTGGGGCAGGGCTAGGGACGTCAAAGCCACGCTACGACGATAGATGGTATGGAGGCTTGCCTTTCGGGTCGCCTCAATCCCTACCCCCCCCCCCCCATGGATCACCCTGATCCCTCCTCGGTTCCCCACGTTGACCCGGTCTTCACACCTCTCATCCTCCTCGCCCTGAGATAGGACCTCCTCAATCCTCACCGCCCGCTGCTCCTGCGGCTCCGGCATTCTGGCTCCCGTCACCTCCAAGAACTCTGGGTAGGTGGCCATTGCGTGACCTTCCTCCTCGTGGAAGTCACAATAGGCAACGCTGCCTCCCTCCTCTCGGCCTCTACCCCTCTATTCCTCCTCATAGGACCGGCTCCTCCGGCCCCCGCTCCTCTTCCCCTTCTTGGTCTCCCTCGACTGACTATCATTGCCTACTGAGGCGGGTGGGGATGAGGCAGCCTCGGGCCCTGCCTCCATCCTAGCTGGTGGATTCTTCCTTGCCCTCCTTGGAAGTTGCCCTCTCCCTGGTGGAAACCCCTTCCCGGGCCATGCCTCCCCCCTTCTTGTTGCCACCACCCCACCTCTGGGGCCCTCGCCTCTTCTCTTCTCCTTGATTCTGAATGTTTGACCTCTGGCTCACTCATCTGTGCCAACCTCTTTGTGAACTCGGGGTTTGCTGCCTCCCCCTCTATCTCCTCCGCCGCTCTCTCCATAAGCTCCTCAAAAGACAAAAGAGCCCTCCTCTTGAGGTCCATCTTGAAGAACCCCTCTCGCAACCCCGCTATGAAGGTGAGCTAGAGAGTGTACCCTAGCACCTCCTAGATGAGGAGGACCTCCTCCTAGAACCGATCCACATAGTGAGCTAGCGACTCCCCCTATCTCTGGTTGACGTTGAAAAGCACCTCGGGATCTTTCTTCCTCTTCTTTGAGGTGGAGAAACGCAGCAGGAATCTGCGACGCAAATCCTCGAAGGCATAGATCGACCCCGAGGGAAACTGGTAGAACCAGTCCCTTGCTTTCTCTTTCAGGGTGGTGGCGAAGAGTTGGAACTTTAAAGCGTCCGACATAGGTCTGATAGAGACCATGTCTTCGAACCACTGCAGATGTTGAGTGGGGTCATCCTTGTCGGTGTATAACGTCATCGCCGACTCACTGAACCCCTTGGGGAGTGGTACCGAGAGCACCAACTCGAAGAATGGACCCCCCCCCCCCCCCCCCCTTCACACACCTGACCTGCTCCACTCGCCCCGCGAGCTCCCTGGGCGAACCTACTCATCCATGTCTTGCACTCTCCAAGGGACCACCGGTCGTGCGCCACTGGTCGTGCGAACATTTTATTTTATAAATTTCGTGTCTTGCAGGTTCCACCCAGGTTGTGCGCAGAATCGCAGAATTCTAGTGCGCACGACCACTGGTCGTGCGCCAATGACCATGCGCACTGTTTAATTCAGCGCCTATATAATGACCTGTTCGCGAATTAGGTCGGGGATTACGTCTTTTGGCTCCGTTCAGTCCGCCGTTTTCGCCATTTTCAGAGGGTTTTCACCCCCTAGGCCTCCTCCATCATCCAAGGACTTAAAGGAAGGGATTCTACACTCATTTTGATCGCTTAAGAAGAAATTCTTCGCATTAGACGTGGCCGGATGGTAAATCGCTGGAGAAGACGGGTCCATTGGGAGGTGTGACAGCCCTCCTCTACCCCGGACGCAGTTGGGACCGAGCTAGGACGCGGATTGACAACCCGGTGCTTCCTACCGTGAATCTACGACGAGACTCCGGATTCGGTCGTATTTCTTGCCTTTTTCTTCTACTTGTGTGGTTATATTTGTTGTATTCTCTTTATCTAGATGATGAACACTATGAATCATGATTAGTAATGTTTATTTCATGTTTATGAAATCAATTTGTTCATTTGTGTCAATGAGGTGCGCCCCCATTAATTTTCCGCTCCACCACCATGTCCGGTGCCGCACTAGCAATTGCTAGTGGTGTGCTTGTTGAAGAGGTGCTTGCGACCCTCATTCCGCTTGCCTACTCGTCCATCCGCCCTTGCGACGCAGTACGCTCAAGGCCTGCCTAGTCTCCATCCCGCCAATCGAAGCTTTGCATAGCGGCATTGCATAGGAGTAGGCGTAGTATTTACTTTTGTTTGCAAACCTCAAAGCCCCTTTCGTTCGCATTCCACCTACCGCAGGACTTCGATCTCAAGTCCTTCCTCGATAATAAACTCCACCTTACTGTGTTCCTCAAGAGACCGACACTCGGGAATCCTATTCCCAAAATTTATTACTTGCGCGACCGGTGCACTTGCCGAATCCTCGCATCAGCGCACGACTGGTGGTCGTGCGCACTATCGTAGGTGGTCGTGTGCACTACCCGAGACAGAACTCGAAAAATAGGGTTAAGTGCACACGATCAGCGGCGCACGACCAGTGGTCATGCGCAATAGAACCAGTGATCGTGCGCAGTATACCTGTACAGAATTGTACCGGGAACACCTGCACGACTCCTGTTCCAGCACAACCACGAATCCAGACACTGAAAGTGGCACTTAACAATGCATGAAAACTACTAGAGATGCAGAACATGAAATAACACCAAAAACGGGCCTAGAGGTGCACTTAGCATGGAGTATCAAATATGAGTGAAAACATGTCTAAAGTGAAGTGCATATACTAGAAAATCGGCCCAGATGAGTCCATAAATGTGTATATAATTAGGACTCATCAGGCCTCCCCTTCCTCTTCTCTCCTTTCTTCCTCCCTTACCTCTTGGAGTCTTACTGGCTCCTCCATCTCCCGATCCCATTCTTTTGCCTCGGCCATCCAAAAGATGGTGTTCACGGCAATCACATAGCACTGCCTGGCCACCTTCGGATCGCACCTTATCCGGACTTGGACTCCTCCTGAGTTGAACTTAAGGCATTGATGGAAGGTGGAGGGGACACAGCGGAATGCACTGATGAGCGGTCATCCAAAGATGACATTGTAGCTGCAGGGGAAATCCACTATAACAAAACGACAATTCCTGGACTGCCCCCCCCCCCCCAAGACTACATGGAGTCCCACTCCCCCTTCCACCTCCTTCCTCTCACCGGAGAACCCAAACAATGGGTCATCTGAATCCAACACCCTCCCTTCCTCCACTTGCATCACATCAAATGCCTTCTTGAAGATGACGTTGATCGAGCTCCCGTTATCCACAAGGATCCGAGAGATGGTGAAGTTCTCGATCGCCGTCTGAATGACTAGCACATCGCAGAATGGGTCTTGATGACCTGGCATGTCCTTCTGGGTGAACGAGATATTCTCTGCTGGGGCAGGGCTAGGGACATCAAAGCCACGCTACAACAATAGATGGTATGGAGGCTTGCCTTTCGGGTCGCCTCAATCCCTACCCCCCCCCCCCATGGATCACCCTGATCCCTCCTCGGTTCCCCACGTTGACCCGGTCTTCACACCTCTCATCCTCCTTGCCCTGAGATAGGACCTCCTCAATCCTCACCGCCCGCTGCTCCTGCGGCTCTGGCATTTTGGCTCCCGTCACCTCCAAGAACTCTGGGCAGGTGGCCATTGCGTGACCTTCCTCCTCGTGGAAGTCACAATGGGCAACGCTGCCTCCCTCCTCTCGGCCTCTATCCCTCTATTCCTCCTCATAGGACCGGCTCCTCCGGCCCCCGCTCCTCTTCCCCTTCTTGGTCTCCCTCGACTGACTATCATTGCCTACTGAGGCGGGTGGGGATGAGGCAGCCTCGGGCCCTGCCTCCATCCTAGCTGGTGGATTCTTCCTTGCCCTCCTTGGAAGTTGCCCTCTCCCTGGTGGAAACCCCTTCCCGGGCCATGCCTCCCCCCTTCTTGTTGCCACCACCCCACCTCTGGGGCCCTCGCCTCTTCTCTTCTCCTTGATTCTGAATGTTTGACCTCTGGCTCACTCATCTGTGCCAACCTCTTTGTGAACTCGGGGTTTGCTGCCTCCCCCACTATCTCCTCCGCCGCTCTCTCCATAAGCTCCTCAAAAGACAAAAGAGCCCTCCTCTTGAGGTCCATCTTGAAGAACCCCTCTCGCAACCCCACTATGAAGGTGAGCTAGAGAGTGTACCCTAGCACCTCCTAGATGAGGAGGACCTCCTCCTAGAACCGATCCACATAGTGAGCTAGCGACTCCCCCTATCTCTGGTTGACGTTGAAAAGCACCTCGGGATCTTTCTTCCTCTTCTTTGAGGTGGAGAAACGCAGCAGGAATCTGCGACGCAGATCCTCGAAGGCATAGATCGACCCCGAGGGAAACTGGTAGAACCAGTCCCTTGCTTTCTCTTTCAGGGTGGTGGCGAAGAGTTGGAACTTTAAAGCGTCCGACATAGGTCTGATAGAGACCATGTCTTCGAACCACTGCAGATGTTGAGTGGGGTCATCCTTGTCGGTGTATAACGTCATCGCCGACTCACTGAACCCCTTGGGGAGTGGTACCGAGAGCACCAACTCGAAGAATGGACCCCCCCCCCCCCCTTCACACACCTGACCTGCTCCACTCGCCCCGCGAGCTCCCTGGGCGAACCTACTCATCCATGTCTTGCACTCGCCGAGGGACCACTCGCTGGGATCCTACTGGCTGGGATCCCTCCTCCCGGGACGGTGCTCGCCTGGACCCCACCCACGCTCGCCGGGCTGGGGAAAAGCTCCCGCCCCGCGAGGTCTCGCTCCGGCATCTGGGGCATCACCTCATTCCCTGGCCTATGCCTCGGGGCGTGCTCGCCTACTCCAGCTGGAGGGGCCACCTGGGGCGCAGGGGTTGCGAGACCCCCAAGGGTCATGGCGAGGGCACACTGGAAAGCCCCGAGCAGGTCCCTCTTGAGGTCAGCCAGCATCTCCACCGTTGCTGGCACGCCGGGTGGTGGCGAACCGCCGAAGTCAGCCTCTCGCTCGTTGTCTCCAGCCATGTCTCTTCCTTAGAGTTTTCTTGAACTAACTGCACTCCACGCTCACCGCACCAAAAATGTAGAAACCAAGACTTGGTCTCTTGTGGAGCTCGGGCCCTCAAAGATGAGGGGCAACTAGCACTTACTGATTCCTCTGAAGGGATAAGCCGAAGACTTGGAACTAGACACAAACCTTTGGTCGCAGCGAGGAGGTCCCACCATACACCCAGAAGATCTTTGAGCGCTTCCACTCCCAAGCCAAAGCTGATACTGGGCACCTTAGAGAGCCTGAGAGCTAAGCCAAGATGACCTAGGGAAAAAGAAGCTCAGAATACTCTGATCTGAATCCTCTCCAAAGGTGCCCTTCAAGGTCTATTTATAGTTTTCTCTGTCCAGTTTGCTAATAGCGGGATTCCGCCTTACTCTTTTACTATACGTAGCTCAAAATGGTCTGCCAACAGCCAAACTCTGCTGTTTGGAGGGGCTAATTGCAGACCACCAGGGGCTCCAAGGCAAAAACACCTCTAGACCCCTACTAGGCAAGCCGCCCACAAGGGTCCCTCTCGCGAACTGAGAGGCCCGACTCACTCGCCCTCCTGCGAGCGACCGGCGAGAGCCCGACTCGCCCGCTTCTTGTGAGCAACTGGCGAGAGCCAGGCTCGCCTACTGCCTGCGAGCCTCCTCTAGGATTTTGGCTTGCCCCTCTTCTTTCTCCTCTCGCATGCGGATTCCTTAGTATCCGCTCACCTCCTGGCGAATACCGCGGTTGTACATTGAAAGTGCACAGTGTGCCTCTGAGAATCCTCTAGAGGGGGGGTGAATAGGGATTTAAATTTATTTCTATCCTAACTGTGAAAACAATAAAATTAATCTAAGGATTTATGCTCACAAAAGATCTCAGGCAGAATAAACTTGTGCTGAAATGTAAAGCAGAAACAGTAGAATAAACTAGCTATAGAGACATCACAAAAAATTGGCCACCAGAAGACACACAGATTTTTATAGAGGTTCCCCAAAATGTGGGTACTCCCCTCTTCTACCACCTGGTAGGGATGAACCACAGTGCCTGAGCCTTTTGATAAGGAGACTCTTAGAACCACTGATCTTTTGACGAGGAGATCATGAACCACCAGATCTTTTGATAAGGAGATCTTGAACCACCAGATCTTTCGATAAGGAGATCTTGAACCACCAGATATTTTGATAAGGAGATCTTGAACCACTGAATCCTTTGAAGAGGGATTAATAAAACTCTTTTACAGAATGAGAAAGAAGGAGAAGAAAGAAAGTTGTAGGAATTTCGTTCTCAGAATTCTTGAGAGGACTGTATGAAGAACAGCCTATTATGTTCCACATGATCTGCTCTTGATTATCCCCTGCTTTAGATAGTGATGAATTGCAAGTGCTTTGTATGTCAGATCCTTTGTGCTTCTGCTGATTGAGATCTGGTTGCTGAGAGATTGTGAGAATACTTTTGAGGAAGCTTTTCTTAAGGCAAATTTTAGTGGCTCATCATTTTCTTCGGCAGTGTCTTTGGGAAGCTCCCCCTGACTTTGTATATTTGTTCCAGCTTCCTGGGCAGCTTCCTTTGCTATCTGAACAACTTCATCTAATGGATCGTTATCTTGAATCACATCTTGAGCTGCAGCTATGCTTACAACACCCTTCTCTGCATCTTGGTCCCTCTGGACATCTGGGGTAGGCTCCTCCTATTTTGTAGCATCAGCTTGCTCAATGTCCGTCCTTTTTTCTTGGGGCTCGCCTTCATCTGTCAGAAATTGCATCACATCTGCCATATTCTTATCACTTAACTCCCCCTAAGACTGTGCACCCTGAAAGGTAGTTACTTTGTCAGGAGCAGGCTCATTATCAGCATTGCCCTGATCTTGTCCATTTATAACAGGAGGAGTTATTTCTTCCTCTAGTATGTTCTCCCCCTTCTTGACCTTGCTGGCCAGTGATGTTAAGAACTCCTTTGAAACCATGGAGGAAGATATAAACTCTTTGAGGCTCTGAAATGATTTCTGAAACTTTAATAACTCACCCTCTGAAATTAACCTCTGATAGAAGTTGAAAGTGAGGTTAGATCTTAGATTTACTCTAGAGGGGGGGTGAATAGAGTATTAAAAGTTTTTAACTTATTTTTATAGCGGAATTAAAATAGTGATATTTATATGTGTATAATAGAGTGAGTTATAAAAACAAAACACAAAGAGATCACACAGCACAGTACAGAAAAATAAACACAAACACGGAAGACACGAGGATCTATAGTAGTTCCCCAATCAACCTGGGTACATCTACTCTTCTACCACCATTGGTAGGAATCCACTAGGTTTTTGATCAGGTGCCCTATCACCAATGGGTTTTTGATCAGGTGCCCAAACACCAACCACAAGTTTTTTATCTGGTGCCCTGCCACCAACCATATGTTTTTGATTAGGTGCCCTGCCACCAAAGGGTTAACTTTTGAAGGGAGGTAGAACCCTGTACAAGATGGGATAAAGAGGGTTATGAAGTTCTTCTCTGTCAACAAGCTGAGAGAAGACTAGTGGATTTGATGTTGTAAAGCTCCCCCTATCTGATAGAAATGGTTGACAGTAAGATGATGGAGCTTTCACTTGAAAGAGATATCTTCCTTGTCAGCTGATGAATATGAGAGACAATGTTTCTCAGATTATTGTTGCTCTTGAAGATTTAGAACTTGCAGCTGAAGACTAAGAGAATGATCTTGTTGATGTTCTCAGAGATTGAAAAGGTGTTGCTTGAGGAAGATGATCTTTCTTTCTTTATTTTACTTTCTGTATGTTTCTCTAGAATGTATCTTCTCTGTCGACTGTCTCTTCCTCTATCTTCTTCTTCTGGTACTACTCTTCTTCTGTCTTTCTTTTTCTTTAGACAATATATCTCTAATTTGAATTTCAAATCCTCTGAATAAGGAATAGAATAATCAGGAAGACTATTTCTTGGAATTGCAAGCAAATCTTTAATTCCTTTTCCTTTTCAATAAATGTATCCTTTTCCAATAACCCAAACGGCTACTTTCTCGAGAGAAGACAATGGAAAGGAATAAATTAATGGAAGGATAAAATCCTTGATTTATCTGGAATAAATAATAGAATAGATCCGTTGCTGATTTAGTTGATTTGAGTTCAGAGAATAATATATAACTGATCTGTCTAGAAAATTCGTCGAGCTGAGAGAAGAGTTCGTCGATCTGAAGGTTGAGTTCATCGAACTGAAGTTGGAGTTCGTCGAACTGAACATCTGTTACTGATTCATCGAACACAGTCTGGAGTTCGTCGAGCTCAATTTGGAGTTCGTCGAACTGAAAGATAATCTGCTGAACTTGGCTGGAAGAACTGAGTTCGTCGAGCTGAGAAGTACTTTCGTCGATCTGAACATCTTGATACTTTTTTGTCAAGCGCAGAGCTGAGTTCGTCGATCTCAAACTGGAGTTCGTCGAACTGAAAGATAATCTGCTGAATTGGCTGGAGAACTGAGTTCGTCGAGCTGAGAAGTTATTTCGTTGAACACAGAAAGGAGTTCGTCGAACTCAATGTGAAGTTCGTCGAACTGAGAAAAAAACCTGATTCGTCGACCTGAAGCACGCTGTTCGTTGAACTCAGGATGGAGTTTATCGAACGTAGTTTGGAGTTCGTCGAATGCAGAAACTTGATCTTTTCCTTAAGTTCTAGTAGCCTAAAACCTTGACCCTTAGACTATACAATGGGGTCAACTTAGTCCTAGTCAACAGATAGTGATCCTAGCCCAAATCAGTAATATGGTTGTTCCAACAATCTCCCCCTATTTGGGTTAGGACACTATTTGAAAAAATTAAATAATAAACAAACAAATAACAAACATAGAGCATATATATCTGACAGAAATTTTAAATCATTTCAGCAGATAAAATATAGTACTCTAGGTTTAGAAAACTTTACATTGAAAAAAAAACTTGCTTTCTGAGAGAAATCCTTGTCTTCTGCTTTTGCTTTGTTGATCTGAGTTGTAGCAATAACTGAATCTGCTTTGTTGATCTTCTTTATTGATCTTCTTTATTGATCTTCTTTATTGATCTTCTTTATTGATCTTCTGTATCAAAAACTGTATCTGCTATATCAAAAATTATTTCTGAATCTAGAGCTGCTTCTACATCACAAAACATAACTAAATCTGCATTTGAATCTGTCATATCTAAAACAAAAACTAAAACTGCTGGAGCTTCTTCATCAAGAACTAAAAACATCAATCACTGCATCAAAAAGAGCTTCTTCATAAAGCATCTCCCCCTGAAACTAGAACTTATTCATAAAGTATCTCCCGCTATCAAAAAGGAGCTTCTTCATAAAACATCTCCCCCTGCCTAGTTTCAGGAAGACCTGAAGCTAGGCCCCTAGAAGAAGGGACATTTGAAGAGGAGGTAGGGAAAGATGCAATTTTTAGAAGAAAGATTTCCATTGTTCCTACAAGAGAAAAAGAGAGATCAAGTGCAAAGGAACTGGAAGGAGAAGCAGATTCTGTAGGCATAAAGATAAAATGAAAGTTTGATTATAAGGAAATAGATCAGAGTCATAGGCTTCATCAAACTGCATTCAACGAAAAATTAAATTTGTGTCGATCTCAGTTCGATGATCTAGTTGACTTCGTCGATCTCTGAAGTAGGCTTCGTCGATCTCCGTTCGACTAAAGATTAGATTTCGTCGATCTCCATTCGACAAAATAGTTGACTTTGTGTCTCAGCGGTGGGCTGAGACAGCTTCTAGTCTTAGCGGATTCTTCTGTCCCGTCCCAGCAGATCCAGATAACTTCTCAGCGGCCCTAGGCCTTGTCTCAGCAGTTCAGCTGAGATTGAGAGCTTGTCTCAGCTGTTTAGTTAAGACTGAGAGCTTGTCTCAGCTGTTCAGTTGAGACTGAGAGCTTGTCTCAGCTGTTTAGACAGCAAACCTAATAAACTTACTTCACACATTGAGGGATAAATAAAAGATATTTTTTTTTTAATTGATCGAAACTCCATCTATCATTCCTAGCTAATTTATAAAAAAAATATGCTTCTTTTCATCTACAGGTTTGGTGAAAATATCAGCTCTTTGTAAGTCAGTAGGAATAAATTGTAGGCAAATTTTAATTTTATCCACATTATCTCTGATAAAGTGGTGCATAATTTCTATGTGTTTAGTCCTACTATGGAGTACTGGATTTTGTGCTATAGATATTGCACTATTATTGTCACAAAATATAATTGATTTATTTAGATTGATACCATAGTCTAGAATTTGATTTTGTATCCACAATATTTATGAGCAGCAACTGCCAGCAGCTATATATTCTGCTCCAGCTGTTGATGTAGACACAGATGTTTGTTTCTTACAAAACCAAGACACTAGCCTATCACCAAGAAATTGGCAAGTTCCTGATGTGCTTTTCCTATCTACTCTGCATCCAGCATAATCAGAATTTGAGAATCCAGTTAATTCAAATTCTGAAGCTGTTGGATACCAGAGTCCTAGATTTGGACAACCTTTATATATCTCAAAATTCTTGTTAGTAAAATTAGTGAGATTCTTTGGGGTTAACTTGGAACCTAGCACAAATACATGTAGCAAACATTATGTCAGGTCTACTAGCTATTAAGTAAAGTAGTGAGACAACAATTGCTCTATTCTGATCAACAGGTATCCCTGATTCATCATTGTCAACAAGAGCATTGGAGGGCATGGGTGCTTTCATGGTAGAACAATCAGACATACCAAATTTTTTCACTAATTCCTTAGCATACTTGGATTGTGATATGAATATGCCATTTGGAGTTTGCTTCACTTGAAGACCAAGGAAGTAAGATAACTCACCCATAATACTCATTTCAAATTTAGATTACATTAGGTCAGAAAACCTTTTGCATAGATTTGAATCATTAGAGCCAAATATAATATCATCTACATAAATTTGAACTAGTAGAGTTTGATTTCTATGTATCCTGAAAAATAAGGTTTTATCAACAATGCCTATACAAAATTTGTTCCCCAAAAGAAAATTAGCTAAGGTCTCATACCATTGTCTGGGAGCTTAATTGAGACCATAGAAAGCTTTATTAAGCTTAAAGACATAAGAAGAGTGAGTTGGAGAGATGAAACCTGGTGGTTGTTCCACATAGACTTCTTCTTTGATATCTCCATTCAGAAAAGCACTCTTCACATCCATCTGATATACTTTGAACTTCTTGAATACAGCAAAGGCAAGGAATATCCTTATAGCTTCAAGTCTAGCAACAGGAACAAAAGTTTGATCAAAATCAATTCCTTCTTCCTGAGAATATCCTTGGGCTACCAATCTTGCTTTATTTCTGATTATTATGCCTTGATCATCTAGCTTGTTCCTGAAGACCCATTTAGTGCAAATGACTGGATGGCCTTTTGGTCTTGGAACCAAATCCCAAACCTTGTTCCTTTCAAATTGGTTGAGTTCCTCTTGCATTGCAAGAATCCATTTTGGATCTTGTTCTGCATCTTTTATGGATTGAGGTTCAACTTGTGATCGGAAACAAGTATGCATCTGATTTTGGTGTAGTTGATGTCTTGTTTGAACACCTGCTGAAATATCTCCAATGACTTGAGATATTGGATGATCTCTAACTGCGATGTGGTCAATAGTTGGAGTTGGTTCAACAATAGTTTCCTCTTGAGGGATTTGTTCAGCTGTCACTTAATTTGAATTGTCAGCAAGATCTGGATTATCCTCTTCCTCACTGTCTTCAATAGTTTCATTTGATGGAAGTAGAGAATCTTTACTCTGTAGATCTAATCCATTGAGCTCTTCACATAGAGCTGGTACCTGCAAAATATCTTTGGTAGAGGTGGTATTCCTCTCCTCATTTAACATGTTAGTTTCATCAAAAGATACATGCATGGACTCTTCAATCTTAAGAGTTGATTTGTTATAAACTCTATATGCTTTACTAGAAAGAGAGTATCCAAGGAATATCCCTTCAGTAGATTTTGCTTCAAATTTCCTTAGATATTTCTTATCATTGTTATGCACATAGCATTTACATCTAAAAATCTTAAAATAGATAACCTTAGGCTTTTTATTCTTAAGTAATTCATAGGGAGTTTTACCCTTAAGTTTATGTATCAAACTCCTATTCAACACATAATTTGTCGTGTTCACTACCTCTGCCCAAAAAGAGATTGGCAAGAGAGCATCAGCAAGCAATGTAGTTGTTGATTCAATTAAGGTTCTATTTTCCTTTCAGCTACCCCATTTTGTTGAGGAGTTCTAGGAGCAGAGAAACATTGCCTGATCCCTTCTTTTCCACAGAATTCTCTCATCAGAAGAGATTCAAACTCAGTGCCACGATCACTTCTGATCAATGCAACTAGAGTAGAGTACTCAATCTTGATGGACCTGAGAAAGTCAGTCAGAACACTGAAGGTGTCAGACTTGTTCCTAAGAAAGAACACCCAAGTGAATCTTGAGAAGTCATCTACAATAACTAAAGTGTAATGCTTCCCTCCTAAGCTCTGTATTGCAGTGGATCCAAAGAGATCCAAATGCAGTAAGTACAGAATCCTAGGTGAATCACTCTTGGATAAAGAAAAAAACTACTCTTGGTTTGCTTTCCTAGTTGACAAGCCCTGCAGAGTCCTTCCTTCTTGTATGAACCAGAAGGTAGTCCTCTAACAAGATTGTCCTTAGAAAGCTTAGATATAGTTCTAAGGTTAATATGTTCTAGCCTTTTATGACATACTTCATTTGTTTTACTTATTGAATTAAATAAACAAATATCTGAGTTGGCAGAGTCAAAATTGACTAAATAAATATTACCATGTCTAATACCAGATAACACATTAATGTTTTTATTATTGGTAATATGACATAAGGAATGGTTAAAAGTTACCTGATAACCTTCATCACATAACTGGCTTATGCTAATGACGTTATGCTTGAGACCCTTGACATATGCTACCTCTTTGAAGGTAACTGCTCCAACTTTGATTTGTCCATATCCTTTGGTTTGTCCACAGTTGGAGTCTCCAAAAATCACTTTGGGTCCAAGCTTTGCCCTGTAATTACTTAAGTTGGCCATGTTTCCTGTCATATGCTTTGAGAAACCACTATCCAAATACCAATGTTCTTTTATGTTTGGATAGCCTTGCACCTGCACAACAGAAAAATGAACTAGTTGTTTTTAACCCAGACTACCTTGGGTCCTTTTGTCTTTCCACAAAATTCTGAAATATAAGAAATCTCAGGCTGATCCTTATAGCCTTGTGGATGATATATCCTTGGAGGAATTATCCACTCAGTGAAAGGATTTTAGTATATTGAGAATAAGAATTCTTCTGACAGTTAGTATATTTTTCGTTCGACGAACTTGGCTGCGTTCGTCGATCGTCTTTCGACAAATTGGAGTAATTTCGTCGAGCGCCGTTCGAATAATAACTATACTGAAAGTCTGTCTTCAGAGTTCATCGATCGTCGTTCGACGAATTGAAGTAATTTCATCGAGCGTCGTTCGATAGATAACTATACTGAAATTCTGTGCTTAGCTTTCGTCGATCTCCGTTCGACGAAATGAAGTGATTTCGTCGAGCTCCGTTCGACAAATTCTGTTTAATTCCTTTATTCTTAACATCCTTGCTTGAAATATTCTTATCAACTACTACTGCCTCTTTGCTCTTGGCAGAGATGAACTTTACTGCTGTAGATAAAGTATTCTTCTTAAGAAGATGTGGCTCACTTGATGATGCACCCAAGCCCAGTTTGCCATTAAGTCTGGTATTCACTGTGCTTGTGATGTCCATCAGTTTGATACTTCTCCCATTTAGGGATTCTTCAAATTTCTTAGCTTCAGATAACTTGTTCTCAATGAGAACAATGTGTTCTCTGGAGGCAGCCAGTTCTTTCTTAAGATTGGCATTTTCTTCACTTAGTTGGTTCATTTCAGCCAACTTATTTCTGAGAGAGATTATCTCTTTCTCAGATTTGATTAAATCTAAACAAAGAGCTTTAAACTCATTTTTGAAATCATTTGAATTAAAATCAAAGTTAGATATTACTTGATCACAGTCATTGTCAGATTCTGATTCTTCAGAATTGTTTGTTGATGCATTGATAGCCATCATGCAGAAATTTCTTTCACTTTCATCATCTTCATCATCACTAGAGCTGGATGATGATGCATGTTCTGACTCACTGCTTGAGTCATAGATAGCCATCAAGCATTGATCTTTGTCATTTGCATTCTCTTCATCTTCAGAAGAGCTGGATGATGACTCTGACTCTTCAACCATGTTGTTGAGGGAGATCTAGATATCCCTGGCTGAGGTGCATTCCACAACCTTTTGGAAAATATTATCAGACATTGTCTATGCCAAGATATTCATTGCTTTGGCATCTGCACTTCTTTGTTTCTTCTGGGCATCTGTCCACTCAGTAGGTGGAGTAGCATTATTATTTGTTGCTGCTTCAGCACTTGTTGTTGTTGTAGGAGTAGGGGGTCCTGTCAAAATAATATTGAAAATATGCTCATCAGTAGAATTCATATATAATCTGATCCTTGCCTTCCATAATGCAAACTTATTTAGATTGCACATAGGAGGTCTTGTCCTTGAGTATTCTTTGTTCTGTGCCATAAGTTTTTAGAAAAATAAAACTCTAGAGGAAATTAAGATCTAATTGATCTTTTGATTCAGGTGTTAGCCTGTAAACAATCAACCAACCTCTGATACCAATTGAAAGTAACCTCTGATAGAAGTTGAAAGTGAGGTTAGATCTTAGATTTACTCTAGAGGGGGGTGAATAGAGTATTAAAAGTTTTTAACTTATTTTTATAGCGGAATTAAAATAGTGATATTTATATGTGTATAACAGAGTGAGTTATAAAAACAAAACACAAAGAGATCACACAGCACAGTACAGAAAAATAAACACAAACATAGAAGACACAAGGATCTATAGTAGTTCCCCAATCAACCTAGGTACTACTCTTCTTCTGTCTTTTTTTTTCTTTAGACAATATATCTATAATTTGAATTTCAAATCCTCTGAATAAGGAATAGAATAATCAGGAAGATTATTTCTTGGAATTGCAAGCAAATCTTTAATTCCTTTTCCTTTTCAATAAATGTATCCTTTTCCAATAACCCAAATGGCTACTTTCTCGGGAGAAGACAATGGAAAGGAATAAATAAATGGAAAGATAAAATCCTTGATTTATCTGGAATAAATAATAGAATAGATTCATTGCTGATTTAGTTGGTCTGAGTTCAGAGAATAATATATAACAGATCTGTCTAGAAAATTCGTCGAGCTGAGAGAAGAGTTCGTCGATCTGAAGGTTGAGTTCGTCTAACTGAAGTTGGAGTTCGTCGAACTGAACATCTATTACTGATTCGCCGAACACAGTCTGGAGTTCGTCGAGCTCAATTTGGAGTTCATCGAACTGAAAGATAATCTGCTGAACTTGGCTGGAAGAACTGAGTTCGTCGAGCTGAGAAGTACTTTCGTCAATCTGAACATCTTGATACTTATTCGTCGAGCGCAGAGCTGAGTTCGTCGATCTCAAACTGGAGTTTGCCTAACTAAAAGATAATCTGCTGAATTGGCTGGAGAACTGAGTTCGTCGAGCTGAGAAGCTATTTCGTCGAACACAGAAAGGAGTTCGTCGAACTCAATGTGAAGTTCGTCGAACTGAGAAATAAACTTGATTCATCGACCTGAAGCACGCTGTTCGTCGAACTCAAGATGGAGTTCGTCAAACGCAGTTTGGAGTTTGTCGAACGCAGAAACTTGATCTTTTCCTTAAGTTCTAGCAGCCTAAAACCTTGACCCTTAGACTATACAATGGGGTCAACTTAGTACTAGTCAAAAGATAGTGATCCTAGACCAAATTAGTAATAGGGTTGTTCCAACACCCTCTATCTGTGAGTATTTTCTGTCAAATTTTCTAGCCTGAGAGGCAACTTGATCAGCAAATGTGGAGGAGGCAATGGCCACAGCCTTGGAGATGATTTTCTCAAGATCAACTGTGGGTGGATAAGATGTAGATGGAGGAGGTGATGGAGGAACATCTTCTTGGAGGGGAGAGAGAGAATGATACACCTCAGGTGAGAAGTGAATTGATGAAGGTGGAGGTGGAGCAGGTTGATAATATGGAATTGTAGTGGATGGAGGTAGATGGGTTTGCAGAGGAGATGGCTCAGGTAATGAGGTAGATTGGAACTACTGTTGTTGTTGCAGTTCCAGTTGTTGTTTATGTTGTTGTTGTTGGGATAGAATATCCACATGATGGAGATCTAGAATAGTGTCCAGAGGAAGTGAAGACAGAGGAGGAGGGATATGATGCCTTGGAGGGTTTGGTAGTTGCCTTTCTGGCCTGTGATGAGTAGGAGATGGAGGAGGAGAAATTTGAGCTTGACCAGGCTTTGAGATTAGCCTGGTCCATTTGGAAAAGATTCCAATTGTAATTCTTTTCCCATAAGGAATGGGCACTCCTTTTGACTTGCAGATACTTGGGTACTGTTTGAAGGGAACTTGGCTCATTATTCTCATATAGGCATTCTCCTTGTGGGAGTACTTATGCCCAATCATTCTTAGTAGGCATCTTCCCCAATTGATCTTCTTCTTCAGAACAAGTTCTCCCATAATCTGCAGTTGCTGCTTGGGAATTGCATCATGGGCAGAGATCTTGCATAATAGGACTTTCCCAACAATGTCAGCTAGAAACCTATATTCTTCTGCAACATCAATCTTTTTTAAATTAATTGGCTTCTCCTTTCTGAACTACATTATTTCTAGAACATTCTTTGCTTCTTCTGTTGTTAGTTCATATGATTCATTCCCTGTTGGCAGATCAAATGTTTGGGAGAGAATCTCCTCGGATACATTGATGTCTTAGCCAGATATTGTCCCTTGGAGAGCACCACCATCTGTCACTGAAATAGTATCCTTGAATTCTGTAAGTTCTACTTCTAGAATCTTACATCTTGTGAGATAAGCTTTGTTAATCCAGCAGACTCAAATAGACCAAGGATGGCCTTGAAACTTTCTGTGGCCGCATTGAAAGAGTCAATGTCGACATTGAATCCTGAGTTCACCTTTGGTGGAGCCAATTGATTTTGATTGTACCTGCAAACACAAAGAGAACGAGAGATAAAGAGGCACGGGAGAGCTGGAGAGCAAGAAAGCAAGAGAGAGAGAGAATTCAAAAGCGTATATGTTTCGACGCAGTAATTGTTTAAAAGCAGATGAATCGTCACTACTTAGGGTTTAGATCGACGCACCGTCAATATTACTTATTATTTGGCGTGCAAAACTGTGTCGAGATTGCATCTAGAAGCAATTCTGCGTGCGCAGATACATCAATGTTGCGTCGACTAGTACTCAACGTAGCTTCAAGATTATTCAGAGACCCTAAGTCGACGTAGCCCTGTCAGTGTTACGTCGATTTCCAATCGACGTGACTTCGAATTTAATCAACATTTCTTGAGCCTACGTATATGTCGATAAGAATTTGACGCTGCGTCGAATTCTATTCAAATTGTCTGCTCTGTGTGCTTCTCGACGCTGGCGTCGAGTGGAAGTCAATGATATGTCGACTTCTATTTGACGCACCTCTTAGTATACATATCTATTTCTTTAGAAAACTCTTGTTGTTTTTCCCAGCAATTTTATTTATTGAAAATAGATCATAATATGATGTTATAAGTGTTAAGGTGGATTCAAGATAGAAATTACTCCCTTGAATGACTTTTGTTCCTTATTCATGACCTACATCATTTTCCCACTCAATTTTCTCTTGAATGGTACCCTTCCTAACCTTGCACAAGTAATTCAAACATTAGAAGGTGTTGGATATGTGTGTCACATCCCTTTGTTTGAGAATAACAAATCCCAAATTGTATTTGATCTTGCTTGTCGTGTGTTTATAGTGTGCAAGAACTATAGGTGCAATACTCCACAGGTAGAAAGCATCTTGGAACCAACAAACTGAGCTAAAGAACTACAGCCAGCATTAGGGGTTAACGTAGGCGCTAGCACTACCGCCAGCGCTAGCTCAAGTTCGTGCACAGCGCCACGCCGCCGATGGTTTCACAGCCACTCTACACGAATGCTACCGCAGGCGCTAGGAGCTACCGTAGGCGCTATCTCCAAGGTCTATAAATTGATGGGTTCTCTCTCATTTTGGTTAGATCTTCCAGAGAGATTACTTGTACAAATTTCCAGAGTTGTTACTCTGCCGAAAGTTCATCTCCCACTCAAAGCCAATGAAGATTTCTAGAGAAGTAAGGCCCCATGCTGCATCCGAAGAATGATCGCTTCAACCTCGTGTGTGCTACAACGATCCTTCATCCTCAACTTCAGAAATCTCATAGAGGGAGTTCTTGTTATTTGTTTTATTTCATAATTGTAATTTTTGTAGTAGAATTCACCTTGTGTTGGCGACTAGGTCCTTGCGCGGCTTAGGGGGTAATTCGCCATGTGAGTTGGGGACTTGGTCTAGGAGATTAGATCTAGGGGTGCTTGAGGCCATATCCGAGGAAGGATTGGCTAGAGAGGCTTAAGGCCATATTCGGGGAAGGATTGGCTAAAGCCAACCAGTTCGTGGGGATACGAGTCGTTATAGAAAATGAAATTTTGTTTTACTTTGTACGCCTCCGATTTCTAGCGATATTGAAATCAAATTTATGTAAACACCTTTTATATAATATAATCATGTCTCTATTTGTGTTTACCTGATTTCTTTCATTTGGTATAAATTTTATTTTTGCAAATTACTTTTGCTAAATTATTATTTTGCTCTTTCTCACTAAAAACAATTTAGTCATTTTCATAAAATTATAAGAAAAAATTTATTCCATTATTCACCCCCCCCCCCCCTCTAAGGGCGCCAATCGATCCAACAAGTGGTATCAGAGAAAGTTATTCCAAACTGTTTAAAAACCAGGAATAATGGCGTCTTATGATCCCGCTTTTTCCGAGGGTCAGGGAATTAGTAGACCTCCACTATTTACTGGGTCAGATTATAATTATTGGAAAAATAGGATGAGATGTTTTCTTATGACCCTAGATATTGAGGTATGGAATATGGTAGAAGAGGAATACTCTCCTCCTACAATTATAGTTTGAGAGATAACTTTAGAAAAATCAAAAGATAAATGAGATGATAGGGATAAGCTAAAATCCAAAAATAACGCCAAGGCCATAAATGTTTTCTTTTGTGCGTTAGATAGAAATGATTTTAATAGAATTTCTGCATGTACTACTGCATATGAAATTTGGAATCATTTGGAAGTTACTCATGAAGGTACATCGCAGGTTAAAGATTCAAAGCTTTTCCAACTGGAGTCGGAATATGAAAAATTCCGGATGGATGAAAGTGAAGATGTTGATGCCATGTACACGCGCTTCACCAAGATCGGCAATGCCTCCAAAGTTCTTGGAAAGACCTTCTCGAATGGTAACTTGGTCTGAAAGATCCTTCGTTCCCTTCCTCCAAAATTCAACCTGAAGGTGACGGCCATTTCAGAATCGCAAAATCTAAGAACACTCCGAGTTGAGAGCCTCATTGGGAATCTCAAAACCCATGAGGTAGAACTCAAAATCCAATATGATGAATACAACAAAGAGCCAAAGAAGAAGACGTTGGCACTAAAGTCAAAAAAGGAGTGCCAAGAGGATGAGGATGAAGATGAAGAAAGCCTTTTGGTGAAGAACTTCCGAAAGTTCATGCGAAATCCGGAAAGGAGAAACACTTTCCGGAAATTAATTATTTTAGAAAAGAGAAAGGTTTCTTACCAAGAGTGTGATCATTCCACTAAATTGGCAAAAAATATTGAAGAGTTACTTTCTAAAGCCCTTTCTCATGCCAAAACTCTTACAAAAGAGAAGGGGGAATTAGAAAGGAAATTAGAAGCCTCTCTTTAGCAAATCAAAAATAATAATAATAAAAGGTTTTGAAAATAGGTGTATCATGCTTGTGAAAGAAAATTCTTCACTTAAAGCACAAGTTCATGATCTCACCATGGCCATTAAAAAATTTGGAATAGGCCAAAAATCACTGGAAATGATTTTAGGGAACCAGTGCCATGGTTCTGGAAAATTTGGGCTCGGATATCGAGGTGAGGGCTACCGTCCGGCACTAGACACTAACACTGGCGCTAGCACCTCATACAAGAAGCCTGAATTTTCTTTTTCAAAATGTTTTTCTTCTGTAAATCTGATTTCTTCCAGCAAGAAGATATTCCAGAAAAGGGTCTCAACCCCCTTTATTTCGTGTGCAAACTGTTATAGGTTAGGTCACACATCTAGTTCTTGCAGGAAAATAAAACAAAATACTTTAAAGCAAATCTGGGTACCTAAGGCTTCCACTTATTCTATGGGTGGTTCCACTTGGGTATCCGGATCATTACTCTCATCTTCTTTCTAGATGTGCAGGCAAGCTAAGGACAATGAAGACTTGTGGTACTTGGATTCTGGATTCTCCAAGCACATGACGGGCAATAAAGCAAAGTTCTTTAGCCTAGAGAAGAAGAATGGAGGGATCGTGACGTTTGGAGATAATGGAAAAGGAAGGATCATGGGAATTGGTACAGTTGGTAATGAATCCTTTACTATATATAATGTTCTTTATGTGAAAGGATTAAAACACAATTTAATTTCTATTAGCCAATTATGTGATAAAAGATTAGATGTGTTATTTGAATCTTCTACTAGTCTATGCAAAATATTTAATCCTACTACAAAAGATATTTTACTAATTGCACCAAGAATACATAATGTCTATATAGTTTTTTTTCATGATCTTTCTAAATCATCTATAAAATGTTTTATCACTAAAAATGATGAATTAGAACTTTGGCATAGAAGACTAGGGCATGCTAGCACAAAGCTTATTGTAAAACTTGCCAAAAGTAATTTAATTAGAGGATTGCCTAGGTTAAATGGAACTTTACCTTCACTTTGTTCACCATGTCAAAAAGGTAAATTTTCTAGATCCTCTTTCAAAAGTAAAAAATTTCATTTCTACTACAACACCCTTGCAAATAATTCATATGGATCTTTTTGGTCCCGTTAGCACTGCATGTCTTGGTGGTAGATTATATACATATGTTTTAATAGATGGTTTTTCAAGATATTGTTGGACATTATTTCTCTCTTCCAAATCCGATGCATTTTGCGAATTTGCAAAATTATGTACTCGTATTCAAAATGAAAGTGATTTAAAAATTAAATGCATTCGCTCAGATCATGGAGGAGAATTTGAAAATGAAAAATTTACATCTTTTTGTGATATGTTAGGCATGAAACATGAGTTCTCAACACCACGCACACCACAACAAAATGGTGTTGTAGAAAGAAAGAAGAGGACACTTCAAGAACTAGCACGCACTATGCTATGTGAATATAAATTACCTAAGTCCTTTTGGGCCGAAGCCGTAAATACATCCTGTTATATTATGAATAGAATCATGCTTCGCCCATCTCTTAATCTCACATCATATGAACTCTATATTCAAAAGAAGCCTAATGTATCTTATTTCAAAGTTTTTGGTTGTAAATGTTTTATTTTGAATACAAAAGATAGCTTGGGAAAGCTTGATGAAAAATGTGATGAAGGAACTTTTCTTGGGTACTCTTCAACTAGTAAAGCTTATAGAATTTTTAATAAAAGTACTAGTAGAGTTGAAGAGTCAATAAATGTAAAATTTGATGAGTTTGTTCCTTGTGTAGAAAAACTATCCGCAGGCAATGAGGATGATCTCTTACAACCTTTGGAGCATGGTGATAAGGAACCTTCCAAAGAAGAAGAAGAGGAGGCCAAGGAAGATGAATATGTACCTCCAAGTGCCTTGAAATTCATAAAGGATCATCCACGAGAATTAATAATTGGTGAACCATCCATGGGGGTAAGAACTCGCTCTTCTCTTCATGAATCTTATTCAAATATCTGTTTTGTTTCCGAAATTGAACCAAAAACCGTTTCTACCGCTTTAAATGATGAATTTTGGTTTTTGGCTATGAATGAAGTGTTAGAACAATTTGAGCGACATAATGTTTGGAAATTAGTAGAAAGACCATCTAATCACCCGGTTGTAGGTGTAAAATGGATTTTTTAAAATAAATTAGATGGTTAGTCTATAATCAATAAGGCACGCTTAGTAGCACAAGGATATTCACAAATCGAGGGGATAGATTTTGATGAAACTTTTGCACCCGTTGCTAGGTTGGAATCCATTAGAATTTTTCTAGCATTTGCAAGCTTTAAAAGAATAAAACTATTTCAAATAGATGTAAAAAAGTGCTTTTCTCAATGGGTTTGTAAAAGAAGAAGTTTATGTTGAACAACCCCCCGGTTTTATTAATGAAAAATTTCTCAATCATGTTTATAAACTAGAAAAAGCGCTTTATGGTTTAAAACAAGCGCCTTGTGCATGGTATGAAAAACTTACATCATTTTTATTAAAGCACGGTTATATTATGGGAAGTGCCGATAATACTCTCTTCATTAAGCATAATAATGATGATTTAATTATTTTGCAAATATATGTTGATGATATAATCTTTGGATCTACTAATGAAGAGTTGTGTAATTAAGTTATTAAAGTGATGAAAAATGAATTTGAAATGAGCCTAGTAGGAGAACTTTCTTATTTTCTTGGTTTTCAAATATCACAAAGAAATGATGGTATTTTTATATGTCAAACCAAATATGTCTATGATATGCTTAAATGCTTTGGATTTGAAAACCTTAAGCATGCTTCTACACCAATGAGTGCATCACTTAAATTAGGAAATGATGAATCGGGAATTTCAATTGATCAAACCTTATAAAAAGGTATGATAGGATCCCTACTTTATCTTAGTGCAACTAGACCCGATATAATGTTTGTCGTAAGTTTATGTGCTCGATTTCAAGCCAATCCAAAGGAATCTCACTTAAAAGCGGTAAAATGAATTTTTAGATATCTAATTGGGTCATCTAGATTAGGATTATGGTACCCGCACAATAATTCATTTCAACTTCACGGCTACTCTGACTCAGACTACGCCGGATGCTCACTTGATAGAAAAAGCACTATTGGTACTTGTCATTTTCTAGGACCTTCATTAGTTGCACGGTCTAGTAGGAAACAAATTCCGTTGCACTCTCCACCACGGAGGCCGAATACATTGCACTAGGGAGTTGTTGTGCACAAGCACTATGGATGAGCTAAACTTAGAGGACTTTGGTTTTCGTCTAAAACATATAGAATTAAAATGTGACAACAAGAGTGCCATTTATCTTACAAATAATTAGGTAAACCATTCTAGATCCAAACATATTGATGTACGTCATCATTTCATAAGAGATCACATTAAGAAGGAAAATGTTAGAATAAGTTTCATTGGCACGGACTCTCAACTTGCTGATATTTTCACTAAACCTCTTCCCGATGCAAGGTTTCAAATGTTAAGGTTGGAATTAGGAGTCTTAGACATCTTAGGATGAATAACATGTAAAACTCTAATGTTGTATGCAATTTGAGCAATCAAGACATCTCTGAAAATTACAAAATTTCTGCATAAGACTACTCTTAAGACCCCTAATCAATATCAAAAAACAGAATTTTAAAATCTTCAATATTTCACTTACTGTTTCCCGCGCTACCGCTAGCGTGAGTGTTTGAATTTTGTGTTTTTCAAAATTTCTAAAAATCTACAAAAATATTTTAGTTCATATTTACTACTTTAAGTATGTACTTCTAATTTTTGTTATCTTTGTTTTATTTATTTTATGGAAAAACAACTATAAAATTTCAAATTTCAAAAATACAAAAATATGTTTTTGTGGTTTTCTGTTTTTTCTTTCATTAAAATTTTCAAAACAAAAAAAATATATAATCTTTATTGCTAATATCAAGCATGTATGAGTTCTATCATTTAGAATTATCTACAATATTAAAGTTTATTACTTCAAATTACTTTGAACATTTATTTGTTTATCATGCTTTGATATATCTATTTAAAGTGCATCAATTGTATTTAAAAATATGTGTAGAACCAAGCTTAGCATGCCTCTAAGTATGAGTAAATGTTTTGTGATTGATAATGATACTTTTATACTCACTTATGTTTGGTAATATACATGTGTGTTTAAATCTAAAAATGCTTTCTTGTGTATTGTAATTGTACAATGAATTAAAATTTGCTTGAGTTTATTATCTACACTACATTTGAATTGCACTTAAAAATTAAGAAAAGTGGTTGGATTTAAAAATTTTGTTAGGTTTGCAAAACAAGTGTATTCGGAGAATGTTGTCTCACAAAAGTGAACAAAAAAAATTATATAGACAAATATAACTCCACCAAACACTACTTGAACCTCCTGATAAGTCTTCATAAGCATTGTGAGGTTGAGCACCTTGGAAAGAATAGTAAAGTGTCTTGTGCAAACCTTTGTTATTACACCACTTTTTCTAAAAATATTGTGCATTAAAGTGTGTGAAAGTTAATATATTTGTGTTTTATTGTGCACTTTACTCTACATTTGTCTTGTATTTTGTGAATTAAATCAATTGTTAGTATTGCTCAAAATACACTTATGTGCACATCATTATCTTTCATAACACTTTTTCTCATGAGTATTGGATTCTAATGCTTTATCTATACTACTTCTTATATAAGAAATGCACTAGATAACCTTGCATGATCTCTACAATGTTTGGTATCTCTTAAACTTGAAATTAAGTAACATTATAGTATATTCTCTCTTTGATATGTTCATTTCATGCTTGGTATTTTTATGAAAAACTATGAGATTTCAAAGAGGTTAAAACATCTTTCAATTTTGAACTAAAACTCATGTTTTTACTTATGCTTTTCATGCTTACAAAAAGATGTTTCTTATAATCCTCCACTTGCTTACAACTCTTATCTTTTTATTTGAAATCTCTTATATATATTATGCTTAAACTCTTTATCATTTCATATATTACAAAAGCTCGATCATGCTTTATCATTTATAAGGAGTGCCTCTTTACTACCCTCACCCCACCTTCTTTTGATAATACCAAAAGGGGGAGATTAATTCAAGAAATCTAGAGGAGAAATCTAGAAGATTAAGGGGAGACTAATTCTTGTAATTTAAGTGGAGTAAAACATACATTGCATTTATGTAGGGGAGCATTAAGATAGGGGGAGTATGCACTATTCTCATGCTTATCATATACTATAGTTGCACTTTTATCCCGCTTATCATATACCATAAACACCTTTGTTGATTTCTTGATAAGAGGATTTGTTATTATCAAAAGGGGGAGACTGTTGGACATGTGTCACATCCCTTTGTTTGAGAATAACAAATCCCAAATTGTATTTGATCTTGATTGTCGTGTGTTTATAGTGTGCAGGAACTATAGGTGAAATACTCCACAGGGAGAAAGCAGCTTGGAACCAACAAACTGAGCTGAAGAACTACCGCCAGTGTTAGGGGTTAACACAGGAGCTAGCGCTACCGCCAGCGCTAGCGCTACCGCCTGGCGCTAGCTCAAGTTCATGCACAGTGCCACGCCGCCGACGGTTTCGCAACCGCTCTACACAAACGCTACCGCAGGCGTTAGGAGCTACCGCAGGCGCTATCTCCAAGGTCTATAAATTGATGGGTTCTCTCTCGTTTTGGTTAGATCTTCCAGAGAGATTACTTGTGCCAAATTTCCAGAGTTGTTACTCTGCCAAAAGTTCATCTCCCACTCAAAGCCAAAGAAGATTTCTGGAGAAGGAAGGCCCCAAGCTGCATCCGAAGAACGATCGCTTCAACCTCGCGTGTGCTACATCGATCCTTCATCCTCAACTTTAGAAATATCATATAGGGAGTTCTTGTTATTTTCTTTGTTTCATTATTGTAATTTTTGTAGTAGAATTCGCCTTGTGTTGGTGACTAGATCCTTGAACGGCTTAGTGGGTAATTCGCCGCGTGAGTTGGCGACTAGGTCTAGGAGATTAGATCTAGGGGTGCTTGAGGCCATATCCAGGGAAGGATTGGCTAGAGCGGCTTGAGGCCATATTCGGGGAAGGATTGGCTAAAGCCAACCGGTTCGTGGGGATACGAGTCGGTATAGAAAAGGAAAATTTGTTTTACTTTGTACGCCTCCGATTTCTAGCGATATTGAAATCAAATTTATGTAAACACCTTTTATATAATATATTCATGTCTCTATTTGTGTTTACTTGATTTCTTTCATTTGACATAAAATTTATTTTTGCAAATTACTTTTGCAAAATTGTTATTTTGCTCTTTCTCACTAAAAACAATTTAGTCATTTTCATAAAATTATAAGAAAAATTTTATTTCCTTATTCACCCCCCCCCCCCCCCCCCCTCTAAGGGCGCCAATCAATCCAACAGAAGGAACCCAGGTCTTACAAAGGAAACTGGATTTTTCCAGGCAGGTTTCCTAGGTGCTTCTGAGCTGGTGGAGGGCTCTGCTCCTAACCCTGCTTGGTTAAATCTCATAGAGAGATTTTCAATGATGTCTTTGAGCTTCTGACTCCTCCCATTGAGTGAGTCCTCAAAGGCCTTTGCCTTAGCTAGCTCTTCTTTTAATTGTATGTTCTCTTTCCTAAGTTCAATTAGTTCTAACTCTTTATTATTGATTTCATTTGTTAGATTCTGATTCCTTAGGTAGATTTCATCATTCTTAAGATTCTCTATTTCATTTTTAGCTGTGTTTAATTCTTTTTCTACCCTAAGATGTTCAATGCAGAAATCTTTAAAACAAGTTTTGAAATCATCAGAAGTCAAGTCAAATTCATCTAAAACTGATACCTTATCATCTTCAGCATCTGATGCCATACCAAGAGCCATCATGAAGGCTGCTACTGCTTCTTCTTCATCATCACTCTCAAATGATGATGAGCTCTCTTCCACTTTTGAATCACTCCAGGTTTCAGTAATGAAACCCTTTGATTTCTTCTTTTCCTTCCCTCTGGATGACTTCTTCTTCTTTTCTCATCTTTAGGGCTGCTCCTGTTCCTTTGCTCTTGAGGGCACTCAGGAGCAATGTGCCCTGGCTTGTTGCAGGTAAAGCAGATGATCTCCTTCCTTGGATTCTTATCATACCTAGGCATTGAGTCTCTTTCTCTTCTTCTTGAGTCTTCAGTCTTGACCCACTTCTTGAATCTCCTTACTAGGAGATTGAACATCTCATCTTCTGGAGTAGAGGACTCTCCTTCAGTAGATTTCAGAGCTAAGTTCCTTTGGACAGGAGCTGGAGTAGTTTCCCTCTCTTCTGACTCAGCCCTGGTCTTCAGTAGCATCTCATAGGACTTAAGCTTTCCTAGAAAAGCTTCAGTGGAGATCTCTCTATGGTATCAGGATTCTCTGATTGCCCAGGTTCTTGAATCCCATGAGCTAGGGAAGAACATAAGGAGTTTATCATTTATCTTAGTTAGAGATATCTCCTTGCCTAAGCCTCTTAGCTCATTAATAATGACGATGAATCTGTCATACATAGCAACAACAGATTCTTCAGCCTTCTTTTGAAAGTTCTCATACTGGTATATGAGAAGGGACTTTCTGTCCTTCCTTTCATCATCACTTCCTTCAACCATTCTGGTGAGGGAATCCCAGATTTCTTTTGTTGATTGGCATTCAATAACCTTTTGGAAAATGTCATCTAACATTGTTGAAACTAGAATGTTCATGGCCTTGGCATCACATGCCTTGACCTTCTTCTCAGCCTCTGTCCACTCTTTTCTTGGGACAGCCTCAGTTGTTGAGGTTTCTCCTTCCTTTTGTCTGACTGGAGTAGGAGGACCTGTGAGAAGAACATTATATGTGTCTTCATCAATTGAATTCATATAAATCCTTATCCTGGCCTTCCAGAGTGTAAACTTGTTTAAGTTACACACTGGGGGTCTTGTGGAAGCATAATCCTTAGTACTCATTTTCGTTATAAAATATTTTTATAGAAAAGAAATAAGAGTAGGAGGCCTTATTTTGATCAAGGAGTTAACCTCTTAGTGATCAACCTCCCTCTGATACCAATTGAAAGTGCACGGTGTGCCTCTGAGAATCCTCTAGAGGGGGTGAATAGGGATTTAAATTTATTTCTATCCTAACTGTGAAAACAATAAATTTAATCTAAGGATTTATGCTCACAAGAGATCTCAGGCAGAATAAACTTGTGCTGAAATGTAAAGAAGAAATAGTATAATAAACTAGTTATAGAGACAGCACAGAAAATTGGCAACCAGAAGACACACAGATTTTTATTGAGGTTCCCCAAAATGTGGGTACTCCCCTCTTCTACCACCTGGTAGGGATGCACCACAGTGCCTGAGTCTTTTGATAAGGAGACTCTTTGAACCACTTATCTTTTGACAAGGAGATCATGAACCACCAGATCTTTTGATAAGGAGATCTTGAACAACCAGATCTTTTGATAAGGAGATCTTGAACCACTGAATCCTTTGAAGAGGGATTAATAAAACTCTTTTACATAATGAGAAAGAAGGAGAAGAAGGAAAGTTGTAGGAATTCTGTTCTCAGAATTCTTGAAAGGAATGTATGAAGAACAGCCTATTATGTTCCACAGGATCTGCTCTTGATTAGCCCCTGCTTTAGATAGTGATTAATTGCAGCTGCTTTGTATGTCAGATCCTTTGTGCTTCTGCTGATTGAGATCTGGCTGCTAAGAGATTATGATGAAGAGCAGCTTTCAGATCCTCTATTCCATTAGATGAAGAACAGTAGAGCTTTTCTTTTCTCTTTTCTATGTTAGGGTTCCTGAGAGAGAGAGGAAGAGGAAGCCCTAGCAAGAAGAAGAAGAGCCGATTGTGATTAATTCTCAATTGTTTCTGTCTTCTCTTCTCCTTTTATTCTCCCCAGTCAATTTTGAATTTCCTTCCCTTTCTGGTATGCCCTGAAAAGGTAATGTTCCAATGACATTCTCTTTCCTTCCTCTTTAATTCTCGGCCCATCCATCTACAAAGAATATATTTCCAAGAAACCTTTTTGTCTCCTTCTTTAATGTTTCTTTCTATTTCAGGCAATTATTAAGCTGTTGGGGAACGGTTTTGAAGGATGTGGGCCATGAAAGAAGGATCAAAATGACAGCTGAAATGTTTAAATTTTACAGACTAAATTCGATGTAGCGTCGAATTCATTTCTTCTCTTATCGATGTAACTTCGAGTTCTTGTAGAAGTAGCTTCGATTTCATCTCTGCTCTGATTGAACTCTGCTAGTCGGCATTACGTCGACATCTTATCGACGTGTCCATCGGGTTGATATGCCTGGCTCTAAACTTCATCTTCTGCGTCGAGATGAAGTCGAAGTTGCGTCGACTTTAAATGGCTTCGACAGATAACATCTTCTGCGTCGAGTTGAAGTAGAAGTTGCGTCAACTTCACTAGTTACTCTCACAAGTCCCTAACCTCTACGTAGATATCTATACTATGTAACGTCGATTTGAGTCACTTCGATAGAAGGGTTGAACCACTTGGACTTCTAGTCAGAGCAGCGTCGATATGTACTCGAAGTTGCGTCAAATTCTATTCGACACAAATGTTAACTTAGCCCAATTTTGCTTCCCTTGATCTGGTCCTGACACCCTATGTTGAGTGTGACATCCTAAAACATCTGATGACCAGATTACCCTCATTATACAATGGGTAATTCAATCCTAGTAGATAAAATCACTTTCTTATAATTTGTTAAGTTAAATCAAGGGTTTTTCCCAACATACATTTTGTGTCACTGGAGGTAGACTCAGACTCAGTAGAAACCCTAGGACCTTGAGGTGGTCAGGTTTGAGTCAAGGTCAACAAGGGTGGGTGCAGCACTCCCACTCCCTAAAGATGTGAAATAAGGAATAACTTGTAGAAAGAGCTAGCGTTTGGAGGTAGTGTTAATGTCGGCGTTAGCCTTCAAAATGATATGGACTTAGCAAAATGATACGGGTACCTTGTCGTCAAGAAGGGGGTTTTGTCGTCGAAAAGGGGACCTTGTCGTCGAGAAGGTGCTAGCGCTGGTCGGTAGCGATAGCGCCGATGGTAGTGCTCAAAACGATATGGACTTAGCAAAACAATACGGGTACCTTGTCGTCGAGAAGGGGGTCTTGTCGTCGAAATAGGGACCTTGTCGTCGAGAAGGTGCTAGCGTCGGGCGGTATCGATAACGTCGTTGATAGCATTCAAAACGATGTGTGGCTTAGCTTATCATCGAGAAGCGTACCATGTCGTTGAGAAGAGTACCATGTCATCGAGAAAGGGCATCTTGTCATTGAAAAGGTGTTAACCCTCGAAGATATAGTCAAAATGCTAGCGCCGGCGGTAGCCTTCAGAAAAGATGTTTGGCGGTGGTGACTTATCCTTGCTTTTTTCAAGGCTGGGAGGTGGCTTAGGCCAATAAGGCAGTGACACCTGGATGGATTGTCCAATCCAAAGCATGGGAAATGTTCTCCCATTAATTATAGTCAAATCAGCCTCCATTTTCTCTCTCCTCCCTTGACCTTGAACCTCACCCCTCATCCAATGGCTGATCACTTTCTTCTTCTTCCTCTTCCTCAAGCCTCAAGGTGATAACCAACAACTTTCCTTGAAGGAACAAGGCCTGGAAGGAGTACTTGGAGCTTGGCTGATCACCACCATGCCACCAAGAAGACAAACCCGCTCCATGGCCGAAAATCAGGTGACTTCCGCCCCCTCTCCCTTGGTGCTAGAACTTTACATCTGAAATAGGAGAGACGTCAGCTCAAAAGGGCTCAAACTTAGAGAGCTTAATGGAGTTTCCTTGGAAGAGACCACACTAGAACTTCTTTTATAGGGCGTCGTTCGCCGAGAAAATATCTTCAATTAATTCCTCTCATCCATACGAAGTTGTAGGACTTGATTTTGTGAAGAATGGTGGTCTATTGAGGGTAAATTGGAGGAGAGAAGGTGAAATATTATATGTATGTGATGGAGGAAGAAGATGAACAGATGTTGTTCATCTATCTTGAGATCCGTGCAAATATTATAAATTGGGGAAAACCTATTTTCTGCACGTACCGGACTTCAAGCCTATTATTAGGCATGATCCAGCTACATTCAGGTCTTGTACTCGACACAAAAGTTGTATCCCTCGAAAAGACCTTTCCAACGAGTGGTTGTGGATTTTCAGGGGATTTCTGTAGCTCCGGCAAAGTAAAATCGAAAATGGCAGTGTAGAATATAATCCTGGTTATGTACAAGACAGCTTGCTATCCATAGTCTTAGATTTGGACCTTGGGAATAACACAAAAGTTGTAGCCCTTGGGGATACCTTTTGGAATGGGGTGGTGATGAGTCCAATTTATATGCTGTTTTTCGGACTCATCCGGGCTGCTTTTCCTGCTTTTGTTCTTCAGTTTTTGTTCGTATTTGTTTATTTTCACCTTATTCATACTTGTGCTTGAAGTGCCTGTTGTAGTGTGCAATTGCACACTACGTTGCTGGGGGTAAGCACACTCTGCTCCCATCGTGTTGTTTCTATTTTTATGCTGGTGCTGGATGTGTATTCCTAGCTGGGCTGCGATGCTCGCAGGTGGCTGATCCATCCCCTTTTGCCCAGAAATCATGACTGTGTATAATGCACGGTCTTGCGTTTTATTGACGCATGGATAGACGTGGTCGTGCGCCTTCATCTGGGTAGAAAACGATGATCTGATTTTGATCGTGCGTCTTTACGCACGGGCAGTTGCCCGTGCGTGAAGGAATCGCACGATCAGCCTGTTTAGCCTTGATTTTAGCTTTTCTGAATTTACCCATGCGTTTTGACGCACGGGCGGATTTGCCCGTGCGTGAGTAAATCGCACGGGCGCTCCAGGTCGTCTTCCTGCGCTGTTCTCTATTATTAATATCGCACGGTCTACGCACGGTCGTGCGTTCGACCGTGCGTGACCTATTTTCTGATCTTTCTCTATAAAAGTTGCAGCTTTCGACCTAAATCGGGATAGATCATACACGTCGTACAGCTGCGCCATTTTCGCCATCTCCACTGTGGTTTCGCCCCTTTGGGACTCCTCCATCATCATCAAGCTCTAAGGAGAGGGATTCAACCCTACATCCACGAAGAAGACGGGCCATTGGAGGTTAGTGACAGCCTTCTCTACCCCGGACGCAGTTGAGGACCGAGCTTGGACGCGGATTGACAACCCAGTGATTCCAACCGTGAATCTTCAACAAGACTTCGGATTCGGTCGATTTCTTGCTTTCCCTATCTTTGTATTGGTAGTTGTAGTTAGTAGATCTCTTGTATTTTGATGATGAGCACTATAAACCTTGTTATTTAAGTTATTTCATGTCTATGTGAAATTATCTTTTGTTTATATGTGTGTATGAGGTGCGCCACCATCCATTTCCCATTCCGCTGTCACGTTCGTATGCCGCACTAGTAATTGCTAGTGACGTGCTTGTTGACAAGGTGCTTGCGACCCTCATTCTGTAAGACTACTCGTCCATCCGCCTAGTGAAGCGTGGCATAGCGGCCCGTGTAATCCATTCGCCTAACGAAGCAGCACGCTCAAGGCCTGCACAGTTCGATTCTGTTTGTCTACTCGTCCATCCACCCTTTCGAAGCAGCGCGCTCAAGGCCTGCCTAGTCTCCATCCCGCCAAGCGAAGCATTGCATAGCGGCATTGCATAGGAGTAGTTGTAGTGTTTTATTTTATTTTCCACCAACCAAAACCCCCGTTTCCGCAACCCATCCGACTTAAGGACTTCAATCTCAAGTCCTTCCTCAATAGTAAACTCCACCTTACTGTATTCCTTCGAGATCGATACTTGGGGATTCACTCCCATATTTTATATTACTTGAACAATCGGTACACTGCCGTTTCGTGTCGCAGTCTTGCTACCGCCTATAGCGGTGTGCTAAGATTTGCGCATCAGGTGGCACATAATTTTTGGTGGTCTGTAGCTCCCAGAAACCCTGTTTTAGTAAACATTGCTGACTACGTACATATTTTGATGTTTCACTGATTTCTCGTAAAATACTTATCGGATGCTTATAAAAATTGCTAGAGATGTTCTTGATGATATTGTGAACACTCCTGTTTAGTTTCAGAATTTTTGGATACATATTTACCATGAAATTGTTTGTCGTATCATATAAATGTAGAGCACCGTAAATACATATTGCATAATATATTGAGGTCGAAATTTGGTGAGAATGATTCAGGAATTAATTATGATTTATGGTAGAAGTTTCAGCAGATTTGGTTTTGAATTGAGTCCATAATTAAATATATCGTTATAAAGTATTATGTTGAAATGAGGTATTAATGTGCTCATTTGAATAAGGATTTTTGGAAATGTGACATTAAACGCACAAGTAGTCCTTTAGGATCAAAGAGAGTATTTCCCTTATATACACATGCCACTACTCGAGAGTTATGACAACTCGGAATGGGTAGCAGTGATGGTTTAGTGTGGATTATAGGATATGATGTCATCCTATGGCATAGTCTTAAGGACCCGGTTGGTAGGTCCTTGTATGCTAGTTAGCATTGATTGAACTTGTAAATAGTAACATGTGTCATGGACTTGGTTTGGAGTCCTTGGGTGCTTGATAGCACGAGTTGAGCATGGGAATTACTTGGGTGTGTGTGGTTTACACACGGTTGTGTAATGATCCTTATGGAAGGATTATTTGTGGCGAGTCTATGGGCTTGCCAGTCATCACACTGACAGAAGCTGTCAGATAGACTCTAAGACCAGTTGGACTTGGTCCTTTGGTGCTTACTTCCCAAAGACCCCTTCCGCGTTATAAGACTCAGTTGGTTTAGCGAGCAAGAGTATGTCGGGTCTCCGTTGTTGTGTTCATAGCGTTGAGGCGTACGTAAGGCCTAGGTTCGGTAGTGTGCTTACACACCTAGTAGTGGAGATGCCCTCTTCACTTTCTGTGTCTGGCCACGACGTGTGGTGCCTGAGTAGTTATCTACCCTCGAAAAGAGGGAAGTACGAGTCTATGTCAACATAGCAAATCAGAGTGCGTGAGTAAATCATGGGTGAGTCATCATACATACATTCAATGCATTGCATTGCACCGCATAAAGATCCTCATCATATAAACTTGTATGGGAACCTTTATATGATAAGTTGCTTATTATTGTGAAAGATCCTTAACTTATAAATTTGTATGGGCATCTTTATAAGTTAAGTTCAATTTGGTTCCTTATTTGCTTTGCTCTACTTAAACTCTGCTGATGATTATACTGCTAGTATTTCATGTTGCTTACTTATACTTATACTGCTTTCCTATTTCACTGTCATATACACCTGCTATATTGTACATTATTGAGTATATTGCAGCTTTCCTTCTTACCTTCCGCCTGGTGAGTAAGAGTCATCGGGGAAGAGGATGTGAAGCCACTTAGTCTTTATGACTAACAGTTGTTACACCACTACTTTTAGGAGCACACCCAGATGGAGTAGCAGCGCCTGGAACATGAGGATAGCCAGGCCAAGCTGACAGGGCCTGAGACTACGTTACCATCTCTTCCTTCTGTCGCAGATGTGAGTGGGAGTTGTGAGATGTAGCCCTTGGGGCAATTCTATACTCTATATTTTGCAGGAGCTTTTATAGCTACCTGTCCTTTTGTATATATTATGGTCTTATGCTTATGTGGATTTGTGACTTCTGTAGTTTTATTTATTTATTGATGGGTTGGCATGGTGATATTGAGATTAGACGGCAGGATAGGCGTCTCGTGGAAGAGTCTAGCTCGTGTGATGGTGCTTCCACGAGGCGGCTGTTCTGGGCATAGGACTCCCCTCGGTCGTGTCTTGTGTTCCGGGAGGGGGGTCTTACAAATGGTATCAGCTTGCAATGATCCTGAGATAAAGAAATCCATTAAACCTGAAAGTGAGGTTAGATATTAAAGTTACTCTAGAGGGGGGTGAATAGAGTATTAAAAAGTTTTTCACTTATTTTTATAGCGGAATTAAAATAGTGATATGTATATGTGTACTGAGTGATTATGAAAACAAATAAAGAAAACACAACACAATACAGAAAAATAAACACAAACACAGAAGACACAAGGATCTAAAGTAGTTCCCCAATAAACCTGGGTACATCTACTCTTCTACCACCCTTGGTAGGAATCCACTAGGTTTTTGATCAGGTGCTCTATCACCAATGGAGTTTTGATCAGGTGTCCAAACACCAATGAGCTTTTGATCAGGTGCTCAAACCAACCACGGGTTTTTGATCAGGTGCCCTGCTACCAATGGGTTAACTTTTGAAGGGAGTTAGAACCCTGTACAAGATGGGATAAATAGGGTTAATAAGTTCTTCTCTGTCAATAATCTTAGAGAAGACTAGTGGATTTGATGTTGTAAAGCTCCCCCTGTCTGATAGAAAATAGTTGACAGTTGAGGATGGAGCTTTCTCTTGAATGTAGATCTTCCTTGATAGTTGATGAATCTGAGAAACAAAGGTTTCTCAGATTGTTTGTTGCTCTTGAAGAGTTAGAAACTTACAGCAGAAATCTGAGATAAGATCTGTGTTGTTGTTCTCAGAGATTGAGAGGTGCTGCTTGAGGAAGATGGAGATCTGAAAACTTTTTTTGGCTTTCTATATATAACTTTTTCTTCTTCCTCTTGATTGTATTCTTCTTCTCTTTTTCCTGTCTTACTGTACTGTTGTAATACTATAATACTTCTTCCTTTTCTTTTTCCTTAAAGAAATCTCTGACTGATTTGAAATTCAAATATTTTAATTAAGGAATATAATATTCTGAAGAGATATTCTTGGAACTGCCATCTGATAGACTTTATTTCTTTTCCTTTTCCATGAAGGTGTCCTTTTCCAATATATGTCAACGACAACTTTTTTGAAATAAGAGAATAATAAAAGGAAATATAATTCCCTTGACTTATCTGATAGGAATAGATCTGTTGCTGATGATCTGAGTTTGGAGAATAGAATATAACTGATCTGTCTGAAACGAACAAGCTGAAGAGAAATTTCATCGACCTGAGAACTGAGTTCGTCGAACAGAATGTTGGATTTCGTCGATCTGAACATCTGTTGCTGATTCGTCGAACGCAGACTGGAATTCGTCGAGCAAGTTGGAGTTCGTCGAACTGAAAGATAAACTGCTAAATCTGGCTGGAAGAATTGAATTAGTCGAGCTGAGATGATATTTCGTCGACCGCTGAGACTTGGCAAATTCGTCGACCGCTGAGACTGGGCAAATTCGTCGACCGCTGAGACTGAGCCAATTCGTCAACCGCTGAGACTGAGCCAATTCATCGACCGCTGAGACTGGGCAAATTCGTCGAGCGCTGATACTGAGCCAATTCGTCGACCGTTGAGCTTTGGCAAGTTCGTCGAACGCTGAGTTAGCCTCAATTCGTCGAATGTTGAGATAGCCTCAATTCGTCGAACACTGAGATAGCCTAAATTTGTCGACCTGGAGCAAGACGTTCTTCGAACGCAGAATGCATTTTGTCAAACGCAGATAGCATTTCGTCGAATGCAGAACCTTAGCTTTTCCCTAAGTTCTAGCTAACTTAACAGCCTAAAAGCTTGACCCATAGACTATATAATGGGGGTCAACTTAGTCCTAGTCAACAGATAGTGATCCTAGCCCAAATCAGTAATAGGGTTGTTCCAACAAAACCAATAGGCCACCCATGCTAGCTAAATTAGTTTGAGACAAATTGATGCAGCGAAAGCTGTGGTGTGCCCATTTGGGATTCACATTAAGTTGTCCACCGTTTCCTACAAAATTGCCAACCAAATCCCAAACTTGTATCCTTTGGATGCTACTTTGAGCCAGTTAGGAGTGTTTCCCTTCCTTCGGATGCTACTCCCTTTCAACAGTTAAAGCTGGGTCAGACCTTGATTGCAATTCTGGATGCTTTTAGATCCCAGCAGGCTCCGGTACATCAACCAAATCCGGGGTCATACTGGTTGAGTGTCTTTCGAGGTCTTTCCCCGCCTATCTATCATGGAAATGAGTCTGCAGTTCATACAGAGGAGTGGCTTGATACAGTGCAGGAAATGATGGCTGGAATTCGATGCCCTGGCAACATGGCAGTTACCTTGGCAGTCTCTTCATTGGAATCACATGCCAAGAGATGGCGGAAGTCCCTCATGGGATCTACTTTTGAGGGACACACATATACTGACATCAGCTGAGATGAGTTCTTGGACGCATTTTTGGAGCATTTTGTTCCCCCCACGGTACGTGATGATCTTGAGGAGAGGTTCCTGCAGCTGAAGCAGGGATCTAGGTCAGTATTGGAATATCAGCGAGAGTTTTCGCACCTTGCTAGATTCGCGGGCACATATGCCTTGGATGATCAAGGGTACGCCAAGATATTTTACAGGGGTTTGCAAGACCCTCTCAGGCAGGCCGTTCCTTTTGTAGCTGATTCAAGTCTTACTCTGATCATTGAAACGGCCAAGAAGCTTGAGGCGGACCATCTTGGGGTCCAGAGTGGAGGAAAGAGGCCCGTGGAAGATGTGATAGAAGCAGGAACCAGTAGGAGGAGACCGCCCAGCAGGGGCAGAGATGCAGACCACAGGAGAGGTGGAGGACATTTTCGTCCAAACTTCAAAATGGAGCTGCCAGCATGATCGATACCATTACCCCCGCCTCAGCAGGCGCAGGGTCAGGCGCTTCAGCAGCCAAGAGAGCCCTTTCAAGGGGTTCGCTATCATTGTCACCAGCTGGGCCATATTTGGATCTATTGCCCGCAACTACAAGGAAATGCTCTGAATCATCCCATGGATCCTCTAGCAGCACAGCGAGGACGAGGCCGAGGACGTGGTCGAGGCCAGGTTTTTCATGGCGGAGGCCGTCGACCAGCCGAGGAGCAGGTGATGAGTCCTGATCATATATACATTTATGGACTCATCCGGGCCATTATTTTGTCAATATCACGCACTTTAGCCTTATTATAGTCTATATTTGATAACCCATGCTAGGTGCACATTTAGGCCCACTTTGGTGTGTTTTCGTGTGTATTATCTTTAGTAGTATTCATATGTTGTTAAGTGCCACTTTCGGTGGCTAGATCTGTGTTTGTGCTGGAATAGGAGGCGTGCAAGTGTTTCCGGTGCAATTCTGCACAGGAACACTGCGCACGATCACTTGTTCTAGTGCGCACGACCACCGGTCGTGCGCCACTAATCGTGCGCACTTAACCCTTTTTCACGAGTTCTGTCTGGTGCAGTGCGCACGACCATCGACTCCAGTGCGCACGACCATCGGTCGTGCGCCACTGCTCGTGCGCATTGACCATTAAATTTCTGAGTTCTGTTTGCTGCAGTGCGCACGACCATCGTCTCCAGTGCGCACGACCACCGGTCGTGCGCCACTGGTCGTGCGAACATTGTATTTTATAATTTCGTCTCTTGCAGGTTCTGTCCAGGCAGTGCGCACGATCGCAGAATTCCAGTGCGCACGACCACTGGTCGTGCGCCAATGATCGTGCGCAGTATTCAATCCAGCGCCTATTTAAACACCTGTTGCGATTTTAGGGCGGATCGATCTTCCGGGAGCGAGGTTCCTGTTCCGTACGCCGCCGACCACCGCCCTGGAACGCCCCTACTTCATCTTCCACGCAAGGGGAAGCCTCCTCCATCCATTCCAAGCCTTCCTCCATCGTCCGTGAGTGTTCTCCATCGTCCGCAAGCCTCCAAGCACCCATTTTCGCTTTCCGCCCGGTGAGAGGAAGAAGAGACCTTGAGTCGAAGACGACGGAGCACGTAGGGAGATTGTGACAGCTCTCTACGCCGGAAGCATTGTCCGTCCGAGTCCGGAGGTAGCCCGACAACCTACCATTCCGGCCGTGAATGGCCGCTAGTCTTCACCGCCGGTTATTTCTTCCTTCTTTCCCTTCATTGCACTCTTTGAACCATGTACTAGATGGATATTGTAATATTTACTTTGATGGAAATGAATATTTCTTTGTTTTTCTCCATGGTTTGCTCATGATTCATTCCGTTCTCACTCACTCACTCGCACACGCACGCAAGGTGTTTGCTCCGTGTTAGCAAGAGCTAACGACGGTTGTGAAGAGGTGTTTGCGACCCTCACCCTTTCGCACTTGAGTTCACTTCATCCGCCTCACGAAGCACGGCATCGCAGCCGTTGCATCCACCTCACTTTGCGAAGCGGTGTTCTCGACCCGCATCTCTGTTGTTGTTGTTAAAATTAGGAAAACCAACCAAAAACCCCTCTTTGTGTTTGTGAAACGCTTGTGTAACAATAATCACTGCGCGATTCGTTCACCCATCCTGCATTCCTCAAGAGACCGACATCCGGGGAATTTATTCTCCACAATTATTACTTGACAGCGACCGGTGCACTTGCCGACGCGCATCAAGTTTTTGGCGCCGTTGCCGGGGAATGCAGGCGTGTTTCGTCTTGTGTTGTGACTTTCGTTATACGAGCAGTTGTTTTTTATTTTCTCTGTTTTTCTTTTTGTTTTTGACAGTTCATGCAGAGGCAGGTCGCAGGTGAACTCGCACCTTTTGATCCAGAAATCGAACGAACTGCTCGCGCGCGAAGGCGCGCTGCGGCTGTACAAGTGGCCATGGGTGATCAGGTAGACCCAAATGATGTTGATCCGAGAATGCCCGGCGTGGGGGAACATCAGCCTGCGATTGAGCAGGAGGCAGTCAGGCCTCGACCCCGCACGATGAGGGACTACACCACTCCAACTGCTGGGAGTGTGTATCCGGGGTTCGGGCCAAACATTATGAATAATCAGTTTGAGATCAAGCCAGCGATCTTAAACATCATCCGGAACAACGCTCAGTTCTCGGGGTTGGCCAGCGAAGATCCGCATCTGCATCTGGCGGAGTTTTCTGATATTTGCGGAACCTTCCGCTACGCAGGGATTGCTGACGACACGGTTAAGCTTAGACTGTTTCCCTTTTCACTCCGCGACAAAGCAAAGGTGTGGCTCCACTCCATTCCGCCCGGGACTGCTGCAACTTGGGATGCCCTCGCATCCAAGTTCCTTGCTAAATTCCACCCTGTGGATAAGATTGTAAGCTTGCGGCGGGAGATCGCCACATTTCGCCAACTTGACCAAGAGACCCTTGCTGAAGCATGGGAGCGCCTCAACGATCTCCTTCGCCGTTGCCCTGGCCACGAGCTCCAACCATGGAATGTGGTTGAATTGTTCTACTTCGCGATCGAGCCCAACTACAGGGCAATGATCGATGCTGCGGCGGGTGGCACCTTGATGAACCACACTCCTGAAGAAGCCCTTCGAATTCTGCGCGACACTGCCTCCCACAGTACATTCTGGACTGCAGGGAGAAATGCTCCAAGAAGTGGCCGAGGTCTTTTCATGGTCGACTCACTCCCCACTCCATCTGCGCCTGCTGCTATCATTACTTGTGAAGGATGTGGAGGCGGAGGCCATCATGCTTATGAATGTTCGGGGAACCACATGGCAGGTGATTTCGCACACTTGACCTTAAATGAATCTGTGAACTATATAGGAAATCAGCCCAAGGGGGCGCCTTACAATAACGCCTATAATCCGGGAGCGAGAAGTCATCCAAACTTCTCTTGGAATCCCAACACGCCCGGCCAACGATGGTCACCGGGGCAGCATCAAAATGATGCTTACGCCTCCGGGAGCCAACCGAGGCCGCCGCACCCGGATTATAACCAAGCACCCCCCACCCAAAAGAAAAGTAATTTAGAAGAGATGATGGAGAAATTCCTGCTTGCAGCTAATTCAAACATGGTAAATCAAACCGCATCTATGCGAAACTTGGAGACGCAATTGGGCCAATTGGCTCAAGCGCTAACCGAGCGTTCGCAGGGAACCCTTCCCAGCAACACGGAAAAGAACCCTATTGATCAAGGGAAAAGTCTGGGAGATGCGGTAGATGCCAAACCGAGTGAGCTGGTAATCTCGTGCTCCATCAATAAGGTTGAAACCAAGGCTTTATGCGATTCTGGTTCCTCCCGCAACGTTATTGCACTGCAAGATGTTGCGAAGTTACAGCTGGAGATGAACACGGAGGAAAGGAAATCGTTGATTCTCGCTAATGGCACGATTATCCAATCTGAGGGGGAAGTAAATAATGTGGAGGTAACGGTTGAGGGGACAACTGTAGTAGCTGATTTTCAGGTTCTAGGCCCGCAAGAAAACCAGTCCATTCCTATCTTGGGGGTGCCGTTCTTGAAAGAGAGCGGTGCTACCCTTGATTTTGCTACGGGATGCATTTCCCTAACCAATGTGGTGCAGCAACCTACTTGCCCTGAAGCCACAACTGAAATATTCACTCCGCCCCCTCTCGTTATTTCTGATGAATTTCTAAGCGGTGCAGGAAAGGTACATGTTCAAGAAACAGGTGAAGGAGGAATGGAAGAGTTCCAATCGGATGAGGAAGAAGAGGTCGACTTCCGGAAAGAGTTCGACTCCGAGATGGAGGAAGACGACAGTTCGGGAAACGTTGACTTGAATATAGTTAGGGATGATATTTATTTATCTCCGTGTGATGAATCATGTAATAAACTATGTAAGCGCTCCATCTCGTGGGCCGATCCGGTAGTCACCACGATGCCGGAAGTGACGCCACCTGATTCTAAGGCAGAAAAATCTGAGAACTCTCAGCGGTGGCAGTCTCCAACTATCACCAAACTTAAAAAGGAAAAACTTCTGCGTGACGCTCGTGCTGCTGCTCTCCGTGGCAAGGTGGCGGAGGTTAGGGGAGCATTGGGTAATACCAGTGCTGGCCCTAAAGCCTTCACCTCCCGCCTACGTGCTACGGGAGAAGCGCACCATAAGAGCGCTTTTAGTTGATGTGTGTTTTATTTGCTGTGATGAACTATTTGTGAGTATTTCTTTTTAATTCCTGCACTCTTTATAAATACTGTTAATACAGGTATTTGGTCCAGCTTAAGGACGTTAAATGAAAGCGCTACTGGGAGACAACCCATATTTCCGTTTCCGTATTTCTTTTTTTTAGTTCAGCTTTTGTATTTGCTTTTGTTGCCTTGAGTTTGTGCTTGCAGGTTTCGTGTTCGATGGCGGATGCTGCGGACTATTCTTGATCGTAAACGCCAATCGTCTGGTATGCTCATTTCTGAGCATTGGGTAACACTTCCTCCCCTCTTTCAGCTTCAAATTTCTAGATATCGTGTTTAGCTTAAGTCTGGGGGAGCGGTTGTTATTATCCACTGTGCACGAGCTGCATTGCATACTAGAAGGTTGCTTTTTATTTTTCATTATCATTATCATTGTTGCATTCCTTACACACCACTTCACCCACTTGAGTGTGTGCTTGTCTTTTTGTGTTGTTCCGTTTAAATTAGTTTGGTTGGAATGTGAAATAGTTTGTTAACATAGGAATTATTATTTGGAGCGCGATGTCGACTCATGTAGTGTACTAGTCGCGTCGCATGTTATGGTAGAATTTGAGTAGAACTAGATTTTCTTTATGCATCTAATTTATATTTAGTATTTCTGCGTAAATTTAGATTTAGTATACTCAAATGGTGAATTTGTATGAAATTGACGATAACCTGGTATTGTGTGTGTACGATTGCTAGTCGTGTGCTGCTCGAGTCGGGAGGAAGGTTTATCTTTCTCGTGGGCTAAGAACTTGCCCCAAGCGACTCTCGAAGCATGGGTGAGAGCTACTCGTTGAGTCAAACATGATGTAGGCCACCCTTTGGCTAGTTTGAGCTTTGTTATGCCATGTCCATTTCATTCACCTTTGCAAGCCCATGTTGTGCCTACCATTCCTATTTTCAGCTCCTCTTCATCCACCAAAGCCTGAAGCCTATCCTACACCCGCAACCAAAAATGTTTTAACTGCGCTCATAATTTTCAACTTGTGTGGTGTTTGGAACCATTGTGTTAAGAAGGGAAAATAAAGTTTATCCGCTGATGTTGAACCAACCGGAGGATACATAAAAGAAAAAAAAAGTAGTTTGAAAAAAAAAAGTCTTCCCGAGCTAAAAACAGAAAATCTGTTGGTGTTTGTGAAGTAGGCCGTGTGCACACCTGGTTTTCATGATAAGTCTGGGGGTGTGTCACACGAGCGTAGTTAGTGGTTTTGTGGGGTGCAGCGTTCCGATAGCTCACTTGGGTTGCGCAGCCATCGTGTTTAACTTTGAATATCATACCGTAACCTAAGCCTCGTTTTAATCCTATAAGTCCTACTGATTTGATTTGCGAGTTTGCTAGCGCCGTGGAGAGAGTGTGATCGGGCGAGCGTATGGTTCACGACGTTGATGGATTTCAGCGGAGTTATTCCTAAGCCCCGATCTTTTGCAACACCCGCCTCAGTGTCTCGTCGCTTTCATACCGGGCATGATCGCCAAATTCGTCATAATTCACCAACTGAGTATAATTAAATCTCTACTTACGCTTTAATACTTACGTAAATTAGTTAGCATAATTAGAATCTCTTTCTACTAGAATTTCTACTCGCATGCGTATGTTACTTCGCACCGTACTCCCTTGTGTAATTCTCTATGTTAACTATCGTTTTCGCGCTCTGCCGGATTCGTTTGCTCGGGACGCGCAAACAGTTAAGTCTGGGGGTGTGATGAGTCCTGATCATATATACATTTATGGACTCATCCGGGCCGTTATTTTGTCAATATCACGCACTTTAGCCTTATTATAGTCTATATTTGATAACCCATGCTAGGTGCACATTTAGGCCCACTTTGGTGTGTTTTCGTGTGTATTATCTTTAGTAGTATTCATATGTTGTTAAGTGCCACTTTCGGTGGCTAGATCTGTGTTTGTGCTGGAATAGGAGGCGTGCAAGTGTTTCCGGTGCAATTCTGCACAGGAACACTGCGCACGATCACTTGTTCTAGTGCGCACGACCACCGGTCGTGCGCCACTAATCGTGCGCACTTAACCCTTTTTCACGAGTTCTGTCTGGTGCAGTGCGCACGACCATCGACTCCAGTGCGCACGACCATCGGTCGTGCGCCACTGCTCGTGCGCATTGACCATTAAATTTCTGAGTTCTGTTTGCTGCAGTGCGCACGACCATCGTCTCCAGTGCGCACGACCACCGGTCGTGCGCCACTGGTCGTGCGAACATTGTATTTTATAATTTCGTCTCTTGCAGGTTCTGTCCAGTCAGTGCGCACGATCGCAGAATTCCAGTGCGCACGACCACTGGTCGTGCGCCAATGATCGTGCGCAGTATTCAATCCAGCGCCTATTTAAACACCTGTTGCGATTTTAGGGCGGATCGATCTTCCGGGAGCGAGGTTCCTGTTCCGTACGCCGCCGACCACCGCCCTGGAACGCCCCTACTTCATCTTCCACGCAAGGGGAAGCCTCCTCCATCCATTCCAAACCTTCCTCCATCGTCCGTGAGTGTTCTCCATCGTCCGCAAGCCTCCAAGCACCCATTTTCGCTTTCCGCCCGGTGAGAGGAAGAAGAGACCTTGAGTCGAAGACGACGGAGCACGTAGGGAGATTGTGACAGCTCTCTACGCCGGAAGCATTGTCCGTCCGAGTCCGGAGGTAGCCCGACAACCTACCATTCCGGCCGTGAACGGCCGCTAGTCTTCACCGCCGGTTATTTCTTCCTTCTTTCCCTTCATTGCACTCTTTGAACCATGTACTAGATGAATATTGTAATATTTACTTTGATGGAAATGAATATTTCTTTGTTTTTCTCCATGGTTTGCTCATGATTCATTCCGTTCTCACTCACTCACTCGCACACGCACGCAAGGTGTTTGCTCCGTGTTAGCAAGAGCTAACGACGGTTGTGAAGAGGTGTTTGCGACCCTCACCCTTTCGCACTTGAGTTCACTTCATCCGCCTCACGAAGCACGGCATCGCAGCCGTTGCATCCACCTCACTTTGCGAAGCGGTGTTCTCGACCCGCATCTCTGTTGTTGTTGTTAAAATTAGGAAAACCAACCAAAAACCCCTCTTTGTGTTTGTGAAACGCTTGTGTAACAATAATCACTGCGCGATTCGTTCACCCATCCTGCATTCCTCAAGAGACCGACATCCGGGGAATTTATTCTCCACAATTATTACTTGACAGCGACCTGTGCACTTGCCGACGCGCATCAGCAGGTCTACGCACTGGATCTCGCTCAGCCTCAGAGTCCAGAAAGAGTTTTTGCAGGTATGCTAATGTTCTAAGTTCTTTTCAAGTCTTAGAATATAGAAATGATTTAGAATTGCTAGAAGTAGAAAAACCTAGCTACCTAAAATTATGCAACAAATTCAGGAATTGTAAGTGTGTGCGGCTGATGCGCAAATCTAGTACACCGCTATAGGCGGTAGCGAGACTGCGACACGAAATGGTAGTGTACTGATCGTTCAAGTAATATAAAACGAGGAGTGAATCCCCGAGTATCGAATCTCTCAAGGAACACAGTAAGGTGGAGTTGTCTATCGAGGAAGGGCTTGAGATTGAAGTCCTTTAGGTAGGATGGATTGCGGAAGAGGGGTGATTTGGATTGTGGGAAATAAAAGAAAATAACTAAACTACTCATATGCAGGCCGTTATGCGCTGCTTCGTCGGGCAGATGGAAACTATGCAGGCTGCTATGCACTGCTTCGCTTGGCGGATAGACTAGAAGGCAAACAGATGAGGTGAGTGTAACTGTGGAAAGGTGTGAGGGCCGTTAGCACCTCTTGGCTAGGCGGATAGATTATACGGGCTGTTATCACTGCTTCGCTGCGCGGATGGAAGAGTAGGCTTGCAGATGGAATGGGTCGCACCGGCGGAATGAGGGTCGTAAGCACCTCGTCACAAAGCTCGCACCTAGCAATTGCTAGTGTAGCAAACCCAAACACTCACACCACAATTACCACAAGAGCTCACCTCAAGCACTCATACAAGAATAGTAACATTGCATAACAATGAGATAAAGATTAAATCAAATGTAGAGTGCAAACATCATCAAATAAAGAAGATTACACTAACAACAATAGTCTAAGAGGAGAAAAATGCAAGAGATACAACCGAATCAGGAGGCTTGTTGTAGATTCACGGTAGGAATCGTCGGGGCATCAATCTGCGTCCTAGCTCGGTCCCAACTATCGTCCGGGGTAGAGGAGGGCTGTCACTTCCTCCCAATGGACCCGTCTTCTCCGGTAAACTACAATCCGACCACGTCTGATGCGAAGAACTCCTAGCTTGGCGATGAAGATGAGTGTAGAATCCTCTCCTTGAAGCGCTTGGATGATGTGAGGTGGCCTCATGCAAAAGGGGGAGGAAGAGTGGAAGAAAACGGAGCTGGAGCTCCTCTTGCGGCGGAAAAAGGCGGAACAGTTCGGTCCTTTGAAAACCTAAAAATCGCAGCTTAAATAGAAAAGTTGTAGAATTTTGTTCATGCACGACCGTGCGTTTTAGAAACGCGCGACCGTGCGTGAACAAAATAAAACATAATTTTTCCAGACGAAAGAGAAGCTCGTGTGATTTTACTCACGCACGGGCAAACCAACCGTGTGTGAACAAAATGCACGACCAAATCCAGAATGCTATTTTGGTCCATAGATGAACGCGCACGGTCGGAGCGATCGTGCTTCAAGGCAACGCATGACCATGCGATTCATGCAGACATGAAATCTAGGCATAATGGATGCTCTATCCACCTGCACAGCACCAAACAGCAAACACACAGCTGGGAATACCCTTCCAGTTCAATCCAAATACAAAAAAGGGTTGGGTAGCACCATGTGCTTAACCCCAACAAACATAGCACGCAATTGCACACCAAAACGGCCCAAAGAGTGCACTTTGTGAAGAAATGTGTTCAAGTGAAATATAAGCATTAATGAACTAAAAGTGAAGTGCATATGCATGAAAAGCTCAGATGAGCCCGAAAAATACTATATAAATCGGACTCATCACACCCCCAGACTTACTCGTTTGCTCGCCCCAAGCAAACTATCTCCAATGCGGACTAGAAAAATCAAGAGCTGGTGAAATAATTGAATATGTGAAGTACTATGCGAAGTCGCTTACACGCGCGCGTTGAAATTTTAGTAGAAAAATCTTTTAAACATGCAAAATATATTAGAATTTTCTAAATTGCGTTTCTACTTATTATTGCTACTCATAATTTGAATCGTGGTGAACTCTTCAATCACGCGTAGGGGGAAAGCAGTTCAATCACTAAGAGGAATATTGCTAGAGATCGGGGATTGGGACAGCTTCCAAAGAAATCCATCAATGTCGATGGCCATAAGCTTGCCCATTCACACTCTCCCCATGGCACTAGTTACGTTCAATGTGCGAATCAATAGGACTTTTGGTTATGATTTAGGCTTAGGCTACGGTGCGGTAAACAATGATAAATGTGGGGGCTTAGCACACCTAACCCAAATGAGCTCACAATAAATCACTATCCCAAGGCAATAATGAAAAATGTGTATATCACACCCCCAAACTTAAACATGAAACTGTGGGGTGTGTACACCACCTAATCCCAAATACATTTCTTTACAACATTTTTTTTTTCATTTTTTTCACAATTTTTTCTTTTCTCTTTTCAAAATTATAACTTTGCACATATAATAACAAACACAGCTATATTTTTAATAACGCATAGCCACCACAACCACAAATATACACAGCCTCAACACCCAACTTTTAAATGCACAAATTGCTTGAGCTCAGAATTTGGTGTGCAATTGGGATAGTCATTTTGGCATTGGTGAATTGAAGGTGGAGCTGAATCAAACGGTAGGGATTAAGCACAAAAGGGCTAAGCAAGGATAGAGCGTTTAGGAATGGTGCAAAGGCTCAACCGGGCCAAAGAATGGCCTATATCACACTTGCACAAATGAAATAACCTATACCCATGCTTCGAGAGTCGCTAGGGGCAAGTTCTTAGCCATCGAGAAAGAATATCCATCCTCTCGACTCGAGCAATACATCACTAGCGATCGTCTACACACTCACTTACACTACCGTCGGATTTTACTGGATTCACGAATTACGAGTAGAATAAACAACACTCACACAAATAGAAAATTATAAAACTAAATGCATGAGAAAATCTAATTCTACAAGAATTTCAACACGAGATGCGAGCACTCGACTACGAGCACTACAAGAGCCAACATGTTACTCCTCCACTCAATCCTATGCCAGCATCATGATCTTCCAATCACACACAACAAATAACATTTACCCGAGATGCATTGACAAATAAGCGCGCGCTCAAGTGGGTGTTGTGGTGCACATAAAAAAGAAAAATTAAAATGATATAATCAATCTTCTAGCATGCTCCTAATATAATGTGATTGGTGCACAGTAGGTAACGACATAAATTCACTCTCCCCCATACTTTCATGAAACTATATAAAGAAATGTGATCGTATACTGAAAATATGGAGGGAGAGGTTTAGAGTGTACCCCATGCTCAAAGTGAGCATACCAAAAGATTGGCATGTAAACCAAGAAAAAGCTACAGCATCCGCCATCCAGAAAAAGTACCTGCAGGGGAGACAGCTCTAAGCAAAAGAAATTTTAAAAACTAAATTATTAGCAGATTAGAGAAATAAAAACAAGCAAAACTGGGTTGTCTTCCATTAGCACTTTTGTTTATCATCCTTAAGCTGGACTAAATACCTGTATTATGTAGTTTTAATAAGTGTCTAAGCATAAAGCAAAAGTTAATAAATCCTAATTATTATTACATGATCAGCAAAATAATCAACTATAAGTTGATTTAAAGTAGTAACTAAAAATAAAAGAAGTGTGTCTGAAGACCCAACAGCAGCAGACGAGAAGAACGGAGGCTTTCCATCTCCAAATTTCATCTTTCTTCATCCTCTTCCTCTCCTCCAATCGACGATCATGTATGAAGTAGAGTTTACCACCCTGCACCCAGTCTTTCAAGGAAAATGCAGGCAATGATGATGAGGTGGAATAGGCGATTGAATTCATCATTGCCATTTGCTTTTCCTTCCAAGGCTACCACTCAGATTCACCCAAAAATGGGTCCAGAAATTCATGCACCTGCGGGTGGATATATGAAATATCAGAAATTGAAGCAGGAGAGGAAGCACAAAGGATGAATTTATCAATATCAGCATTATTAGAAGGAGGATTAGGAAATAAATTGGATGAAGAACTAAAAGAATCAAACACGGGAGGAGTGGACCCAGTGTCACTCCTATCAGGTTCCACAAATGACTCATTGTCGACTGCATTAAGAGCACTGTAGGAAGAATATGAGCAGCTAGGAACTTTGGTGATGAGTTGGACCTTCTCCTCCGGTGATGAGGTAGAAACCTCCTTACTAAGGAAAATATCCTCCTCAGCGCAACTCGGCACATCTTCGGGCTCCATAGGCTCATCCTACACATCTATAAATTTGGCAATAAGAGCGAAGATACATGCATACTGATACAAGAAAATATCTAAGTAGAAATGGGACTCAAGATAGAGTCCGATAGGAGTGAAGAAATATCATCAGATATAGAATCCACAGGAAATGATGGCATAGTAGAGGAAGAAAACTCCAAAATGTCATTATAATGATCAACAACGACGCTAGTGGACACATCCACCATGCTCCCATGAGGATATGGGGACATGGTGTGTATGTCCTCAACGATTGGAGGAGCAGTATGATATGGAAATGGTGGAATGGTGTTGAGTGTTGTCTCATCATCCTCTTCCAATTGCAATTTCCATGTCTCACAGTCCTTCAACGTGTGATCAAAACTCCGACAGCACAAGCATCGCTTCCCAGTAGGTTTTTACTATGGAAAAAACAAACCACCCGGTGAAGGCGATGCTCACGATGGAGACGCATAATTATAATATGTAGGTTCATTGTATGAAGATCTGGATTCTCCATACGATGAACAATACGGATTATAACTATGGCTTCCTAAATGACAAGCATCAATAGAATGACTAAACGATTTACACCATCTACATTGTTGATAAGCATACATATTGGTGCAAAGATGGATTCACAAATAATATAAGCTGAAAAATAACTCAGTATGCACGAAGGAAAAATTAAATCAACAGAAACCCGATTTTTGAAATTCTTAAGAACAGATAATAAGAGAATTTACAAACACTAAATTAAAACAAATGTGATATACAAATGGAAAAGAACTTTATCTCTTGTCACTCTCTCTCAAGCAACTCACATGACTGTGTTCCCCGACAACGGCGCCAACAACTTGATGCGTAAATCTAGCACACCGCTATAGGCAGTAGCGAGACTGCAACACGAAACGGCAGTGTATCGATTGTTCAAGTAATATAAAATGAGGAGTGAATCCCTGAGTATCGAATCTCAAAGGAACACAGTAAGGTGGAGGTGTCTATCGAGGAAGGACTTGAGATTGAAGTCCTTTAGATCGGATGGATTGTGGAAGAGGGGTGATTTGGATTGTGGAAAATAAAAGAAAAGAACTAAACTACTCTTATGCAGGCCGCTATGCGCTGCTTCGCGGGCGGATGGAAACTATGTAGTCCGCTATGCACTGCTTTTCTAGGCAGATGGACGAGAAGGCAAGCAGATGAGGTGAGTGAAACTGCGGAAAGGTGTGAGGGTCGTTAGCACCTCTTGGCTAGGCGAATGGATTACACGGGCCGTTAGCACTGCTTCCCTGCGCTGATGGAAGAGTAGGCTTGCGGATGGAATGGGTCGCACCGGCAGAATGCTGGTCGTAAGCACCTCGTCACAAATCTCACACCTAGCAATTGCTAGTGTAGCAAACCCAAACACTCACACCACAATTACCACAAGAGCTCACCTTAAGCACTCATACAAGAATAATAACATTACATAACAATGAGATGAAGATTAAATCAAATGTAGAGTGCAAACATCATCAAATAAAGAAGATTACACTAACAACAATAGTCCAAGAAGAGAAAAATGCAAGAGATATAACTGAATCTGGAGGCTTGTTGTAGATTCACGGTAGGAATCGTCGGGGCATCAATCCACGTCCTAGCTCGGTCCTAACTATCGTCCGGGGTAGAGGAGGGCTGTCACTTCCTTCCATGGACCCGTCTTCTCCGGTAAACTACAATCTGGCCACGCCCGATGTGAAGAACTCCTAGCTTGGCAATGAAGATGAGTGTAGAATCCTCTCCTTGAAGCGCTTGGATGATGTGAGGTGTCCTCAGGCAAAATGGGGAGGAAGAGTGGAAGAAAATGGATCTGGAGCTCCTCTTGCGGCGGAAAAAGGCGGAATAGTTCGGTCCTTTGAAAACCAAAAAATCGCAGCTTAAATAGAAAAGTTGTAGAATTTTGTTCATGCATGACCGTGTGTTTTAGAAACGCACGACCGTGTGTGAACAAAATAAAACATAGTTTTTTCAGACGAAAGAGAATCTCGTGCGATTTTACTCACGCACGGGCAAACCAACCATGCGTGAACAAAATGCACGACCAAATCCAGAATGCTATTTTGGTCCCTAGATGAATGTGCACGGTCGGAGCGATCATGCATCAAGGCAACGCACGACCGTGCGATTCATGCAGACATGAAATCTGGCATAATGGATGACCTATCCACCTGCACAGCACCAAACAGCAAACACACAGTTGGGAATACCCTTCCAGCTCAATCCAAATACAGAAAAAGCGTTGGGAAGCACCATGTGCTTACCCCCAACAAACATAGCGCACACTTTGTGAAGAAATGTGTTCAAGTGAAATATAAGCAATAATGAACTAAAAGTGAAGTGCATATGCATGAAAACTAGCCCAGATAAGTCCGAAAAACACTATATAAATCGGACTCATCAGCGGCAAGCCTGCCCACACCCTGTTTGATACGGGAGCATCACACAACTTTGTCTCAGAAAACTTCATTAAGGACTTGGAGCAGATTCAACATTATACGGAAGCTATTAAGAGGGTGCGTCTTCCTAATGGGTCGCTGATGGAATCGACGGCAAAGTGTCTCTTAAAGGTGACCATTGATGGCCTGACGCTCGATGCCCCGACAATAATCTTAAAAATGCCAGACTTTGACCTTGTCCTCAGGATTACATGGCTCACCTGTGTTGGATCTTATGGCGCCCTTAGAGGGGGGGTGAATAAGGGAATAAAATTCTTTTTATAATTTTCAAGATAATTACTAAGTTGTTTTATAATATGTGAAGGTGAAATAACAATTTAGCTAAATGAATAGAAAAATTATGATTTGCAATTTTAGAAACAAGTACTAAATTGTTTTATGATGAAAGAGATTGAAATAAACAATTTAGATTTAGAATTGAAAACTTAGAACACAGTATAATAGAGATTATGCCAAATGAGAGAAATCAAGTAAACACAACTAGAGACATGATTATATTATATGAAAAGGTGTTTACAAAAATTGATTTCAATATCGCTTGAAATCGGAGGCGACAAATATGTAAATAATTTTTCCTTTTCTATACCGACTCGTATCCCCACGAACCGGTTGGCTTTAGCCAATCCTTCCCCAGATATGGCCTCAAGCCGCTCTAGCCAATCCTTCCCCGGATATGGCCTCGAGCACCCCCTAGATCTAATCACCTAGAACTAGTCGCCAACACAAGGCGAATTTCCCCCTAAGTCCTACCCAGACCTAGTCGCCAACACAAGGCGAAATCTCTAAATGGTTACAAAAAAATATGGAATGGAAATAATGAAAACAATAATAAAACTCCCTATATGAGATCTCTGGAGTTGAGGATGAAGGATCGCGGTAGTATAAGCGAGGTTGAAGAGATCATCCTTCGGATGTAGTGTGACGTTGTCCTCCTCCAAAATTCTCCGTTAAGCTTTTTGTGGGAGATCCATCTTCGGCAGCATAACAACACTGGAATTGTGGCACAAGCAACCTCTCTTGGATGGGTTATCAAAATGATCGAAGTTGGCTTCAATTTATAGACCTTGGAGCTAGCGCCTGCGGTAGTACTTAGCTCCTGCGGTATCGTTCGTGTGGAGTGGTTGCGAAACCGTCGCCGGCATGGCTCTATGCACGAACTTGAGATAGCACCTGCGGTAGCGATAGCGCTGGAGGTAGCGCTCGTGTGGAGCGGTTGCAAAACTGTCGGTGGCGTGGCGATCTGCACGAGCTCAAGCTAGCGCCTGGCATTAGCATTAGCGCTGGCGGTAGCGCTAAGAAACCGCTGAGACGAGGCTAACTGCTGAGACGGAAGCTGAGTTGAAACCGCTGAGACGGAACCAACTGAGCTAGCGCTTGGCGTTAGCGATAGCGCAGGCGGTAGCGCTAAGGAACCGCTGCTTTCAAAAATTGTTTCCATGTTGCCTTCTACCTGTGGAGTATTGCACCTATAATTCCTGCACACTATAAACACACTACAAGCAATATCAAATACAATATGTGATTTGTTATTTTCAAACAAAGGGATATGACACACATGTCCAACAATCTCCCCCTTTTGATAATAACAAATCCTCTAAACAAGAAATCAATAATAGTGTTTATAGATAAGATAAGCAAGCTAAAAGTGCAACTATAGTAAATGATAAGCATGATGAAATTGTGCATACTCCCCCTATCTTAATGCTGCCCCTACATAAAAGCAATTTATGTTCTACTCCCCCTAAATGATAAATTACATGAATTAGTCTCCCCTTATTTATCAATATTTCTTCTCTATAGATTTCTTCAATTAATCTCCCCCTTTTGGTATTATCAAAAGAAGGTGGGGTGAGGGTAGTAAGGAGGCATTCTTTAGGCTAGTTATAAATCATGATCGAGCTTTTGTAATATATGAAATGATAAAGAGTATAAGCATAGCATATATAAGAGATTTCAAATATAAAGATAAGAGTTGGAAGCAAGCGGAAGATTATAATAAACATCTTTTTGTAAGCATGAAAAGCATAAGTAAAAATATGAGTTTTAGTTCAAAATTGAAAGATGTTTTAACCTTTTGAAATCTCAAAGTTTTTCATTAAGATACCAAGCATGAAATGAACATATCAAATAGAGATTATACAACAATGTTATTTAATTCTAAGTTCAAGAAATACCAAACATTGTAGAGATCATGCTAGGTTATCTAGTGCATTTTTATATAAAGAGTAGTATAGATAAAGCATTAGAATCCAATGCTCATGAGAAGAAGTGTTATGAAAGATAATGATGTGCGCATAAGTGTATTTTGGGCAATGTTAACAATTGATTTAAATCAACAAAATACAAGACATATGTAAAGTAAAGTGCACAATAAAACACAAGTAAATTACTTTCACACACTTTTAATGCACATAATTTTTTTAACAAAGTGGTGTAATAACTAAGGTTTGCACAAGACACTTTACTATTCTTTCCAAGGTGCTCAACCTCACAATGCTTATGAAGACTTATCAGGAGGTTCTAGTAGTGCTTGGTGGAGTTAAATTTGTCTACATATATAATTTTTTTTGTTCATATTTGTGAGACAATCATTCTCCGAATACACTTATTTTACAAACCCAATTTTTTAACTTTAACCACTTTTTTAAATTTCATAAGTGCAATTCAAATGTAGTGTAGGCAATAAATTTATGCAAATTTTAATTCATTGTACAAATACAATACACAAGCAAGCATTTTTAGATTTAAACACACATGTTGATTACCAAAAATAAGTGAGTGAAAGGTATCATTATCAATCATAATACATTTACTCATACTTAGAGGCATACTAAGCTTGGTTCTACACATTTTGCAATACAATTGATGCATTTTAAATAGATATATCAAAGCATGATAAGCAAAACAATGTTCATAGTAATTTGAAAGAATATGTTTTAACATTGTAAATAATTCTAAATAATAGAAATCATACATGCTTGATATTGGCAATAAAGATCATACAGTTTTTTTTGTTTTGAATATGATAAGCATGATGAATTCCTTGAAACATAAATTTGAAAATGTATGTCCGTCATTCGTCGAAACTTTATGTGAACATTCGACGAATTGACTTAGCCATTGAAAAATACTGACCAAAGCTTGAAAACTGTCTTCTGTTTTCATTCGTCGGAATTCGTCGGGATTTCTCGAGAACATTAGACGAATTGACTTAGCCATTGAAAAATACTGAACAAAGCTTGAAAACTGTCTTCTATTTTCATTCGTCGGAATTCGTCGGGAGTTCTCGAGAACATTCGATGAATTGACTTAGCCGCACATTTTCCTTCACAAGTCTATCTTTTTGACTTCTGTCTGCGTTCGTCGATATTCATCGGGAGTTCACGTGAACATTCGACGAATAGACTTAGCCGCAGAAATTTCTTCTTTAAACTAGAAATTTGGCTTCTGTCTGGATTCGTCGAGATTCATCGGAACTTCACGAGACATCTCGACGAATTGACTTAGCAAAAATTTCTTTTCTTCTGAAAACCTGCTCCACTAGAAGATCGTACAGTTTTTTTTGTTTTATCATTTTTAAATCAATTAAAAAATAGAAAATCACAAAAACATATTTTTGTCATTTTTAAATTTTGAATTTTTTTAGTTGATTTTTCATAATATGAATAAAACAGAAAACCATAAAACATATTTTTGTATTTTTGAATTTTGAACTTTTATAGTGGTTTTTTATATAATATGAATAAAACACAAATAACAAGAGTCAGAAACACACCAAATAAATAGTACATATGAACTATCATATTTTTATAGATTTTTAGAAATTTTAAAAATCAAAAAATTCAAACACTCACGCTAGCGCCGGCGCTATCACTAGCGCTGGAAACAGTACGTGATTTTTTGAGAATTTTAAATTTTTGATTTTTTATTTTGATTAAGTGTCCTTAGAGTAGTTCCATGCTGAAATTTCAGAATTTTTGGAGATCTCTCGGTGGATCAAATTTGCATGAAACTTTAGTTTTTTCAAAATACAAGAAGACATTTTTTTTATTAAACAACCCAAAATATGCATGATTTAAGTGATAAGTAAATAAAATGATCATGCAAAGAGTAATATAAGTATGTCCTAAGATTAAAAACTACCCCGACTAAATGTCTACACCCTAGCCCCGTACTAAGTGACGGATGGGCATGAGGAGCTGCACGCATGCCGTAGGTTGGGGTGTTTATCCCATATGCACACTCTAGAGAACACTCAACCTAGCACTCTTTCCCCCCAGTGCCGCGTAAGGCCCCACTAGAACCCTCCCCGGTTAAGGACAATCATGACTTAGAGGTTAGGTCTCTAATGTATATAACCCTACGCCCCCGCTATTGTGAGTTATGAAGTTAAAGGTGAATAATCTTTGGACAACCTATGCTTTTTAAACTATGGGTTGATTTATAAACTATGGGTTTTGTTTAATGTGATGAGTTATAAAGCCACATAGTTTTTCTACTTTTATGAGATGATGATATGTGATAACTAGCACAATTACTAATATTCAATAAGTGATAAAGCTAGTATGACGAGTTTTGGGTTTAATGTCATGTCATAAGATTAATATTAATATTGCATGTATCCCAAAATAAAATTTTACATTATAGATCTAGAATAGAGTGATGATTAAGTTTGATGTATCTTTATTATTCCTAGGTTGGTTCTAGAATCTATATATATGTGAGATACATGCAATCAATATCAAAGCATATCCATACACCAACTAATGTAAAGAAAGCAATATTCATATTTTTATCATAAGATTCATAATTCTTATTTTTGATTTGAGATATTTCTTGATAGAACATGAATTATGATTTATGATTATAGAGAATTTTGCATAGAATATATGTTAGATCATCATGATGTATGTGATTTCTATTCTTTCTAGACTTATGACAAAATGATTTGGTGATTTTCTTTTGAAAAAGCATGTTTGATTTTTAAATCTAGAAAATGATGATCATGTAATCATATTAAAGATAAAGATCACATATATAATGTTTTGAAATTTATAATAAAATTTGCATTCAATAATTGAATCTATTGATCTTTGGTTTTGCATGATAATATATGCTTTATGATACAATATTCATATATATTCTAATGATTAATCCATAAACTATGTGTTTGTTGGAATTTAGTATTCTATTATAATTTCAAATCACATAGTTATCATGATATTTTAATAACATTGTAAATGTTATACCTAGCATATAAAATTAAGCATAAACCAAGAAGTGATGCTAGAATGATGAGTTTGAATGCAATGTTATTACATAGGATTTATGAAGATAATGTTGCATGTAATATGAGAAGTTCTCAAATTAATTTTCTTTAGACCTAGAATGAAATGATTAAACTTTTGATTTGATCTTAATGATACAAGATGATTCTAAGGTCTAAATTACATGCAAACATAGGTGACACACATCACACACATAATATCTAAATTAATATATGAAATAATTATACTAAGGATAGCATGTGATGAAAAAATCCATAGACACGGAAATTTCCAAATCAAGTAAACTAAGATAGCTTTTAAAACGGAGTTGAAATTGGGCAAGTTGACAGCACCAAAAGAACTCAAATGAGCAAGCCTAGTTTGCCGTTGGATGGAGATTTTTGTGCTCTTTCTGAAAATATACTAAACGCGGAAATCAGGCGAGTGGATCAAAAGATATGGCTTTTGAAGTTTTGATCTAAAACTCGCATTTTTTAAAAAAAAAATTTAAACACGCGTTTTGTGAATGTTTGTTTTCGATTTGATAATATTTTTCATTATAAGGGCTATCAAATGCAACAAAAAGAAAAATAATCAAAACGTTGCGCATTTTAATTTTTAGCTTAAGCCCTTTAATAAACCATTTAAATCCAATTTTTTTTTAAAATTAATTTATTAGTCTTGAAAATAATTTCAATATTCAATTTATCATGATAATTCAAGACAATTAAAGGTAAAGGATTTAAAAGGATAATGAACAATCAAAGATGAGAGATAGATCACTTTGAAAAATATATGACTTAATGTTCAATTTTAATACAAATTTGATTTGATAATCATTAGGCTTAATATATGAAAGTCATATTTCATGATATATAAAGTGACCATAGCATGTTTGTTCAAAAAAAATAATAAGAAATAAACAAAAGAAAAAAAAACAATAAGCATATCATGAAGTAGAGTAGTGATATTTCATTTTCATTTGTTTCTACTTCATGCAAATGATTGGATACTAATGAATGAGAGATTTAGGTATCCAAAGGGGACCAAGTGTGATGGTTCCTATAGGTACCCAAATACATCGTGTAGGCTTTTGGAGAGATAGTGATGAATGGGCCTTTACAAGTGGAGTTAGTGTTTTGTTTTTTAATTTTGGGCCTCCATTCATACTTTGGTTGTTTTTCTTTTAAATTCATATTATGATTATTTGACATCTTTTTGGAATGATAGTTGTTTGAAAAATAATTCATTTGGGATTTATGTTTATTCAAATTATTTTTCAAAATAGATTGATGTTGATAATCATAATGAATTTTATTATAACGATTTTTTGAAAATTTATAAGAGTGATTATCTTTCTTAAGAAGTGATTGTTGAAAGAGTGGGTTAAAAATGTTGTAAATAATTGATTCTTATTTTGATGATTTTCATTTCCACTCTTTCTTATAGACATACTCTTATAATATGAAGGATAATATTTTATAGTTTGATTTTCATGAAAAGGAGTTTTTAAATTTGAGTCATGATTGAAAATTTATTGAGACTTATAATAATGACTCTTAAGAATTTTATGAGAATCATAATTCTTTTTGAAACCAAACTCCTTTTGATTTAATGTGTGAAAATGGTCCTTTTTAGAAATGATTTTGTAAGTTAATTTATCCTTGTTATTCAAAATCTTACGATGAAATTCATTAGATGACATTTGAAATTTTTCAACAAAAGATTTTAATTGTATTAACTTACAAGTTAAAGCATCATTTTCAACTATCAATTTTTCATTATGTTCTTTAGAAACTAAGAGCCCTTTTTCAATATCCTTGAATTTTTCTTTTAATAGATTGCAATCTAACCAAGGAATAGGAATTTTACCTAAAGAGCATGAAAGAGAATTTATCACATCAATATTTGATTCTACGTTATCGTTTGCTTTTAAAGATTTATTTTCTAAACGTAATTTGGAATTAGCAATTTTTAACTTTAAAATTTTACGTTTAGCAATTTTAAGCATACGAGATGTAGAAATGGAATTTGTTACAAAAAGAGGAGTTTTTGATTTTCTTACATTGCTATGGGATGAGGCAAGATTTGGACCAACGATTCTTTTGACATCTTCTTTGCATTCCTCTTCCATAGTTGAATTTCTGTCTTCTCTTTTGCTTGATGTGTTGCCAACAAATGAGTCCAATATTGTGACGTTGTATTCTTCTTCCTCCAAGCATAAGTCCTCATCGATTTCTTCTCTTGGATCCATAAGGAATTCCTCGTCGATTTCTTCTCTTGGATCCATAAGGAATTCCTCGTCGATTTCTTTTCTTGGATCCATAAGGAATTCCTCTTGTTCATCATCTGTAGAAGGAAAACTATAAGTATTCTCAAGAAATTTCCAAACTTCATAAGCAGTATGAAGTGTATAAATTAGTTTGAAAATATTTTGATGCAATGCACAATATAGACTATTCATTGATTTGGCATTTAAAAATATTTCATTTTTATTTAAAATACTTGGGGGCATTTTAATTGTAATATTCCATACTTCAATATCCAAAGATTTAAGGAATTTTTGCATGAGAAATTTCCACCCATTATAATTTTTGCCTTCAAATAAAGGTGGTGCTAAAGATTTTTCATTTATAAGAAAATTTCCCTTACAAGTATAAGCGAGATCATGAGACGTCATTATTCCCGGTTGTTAGACCGATTTGGAATAACCTACCTCTGATACCACTTGTTGGATCTTATGGCGCCCTTAGAGGGGGGTGAATAAGGGAATAAAATTCTTTTTATAATTTTCAAGATAATTACTAAGTTGTTTTATAATATGTGAAGGTAAAATAACAATTTAGCTAAATGAATAGAAAAATTATGATTTGCAATTTTAGAAATAAGTACTAAATTATTTTATGATGAAAGAGATTGAAATAAACAATTTAGATTTAGAATTGAAAACTTAGAACACAATATAATAGAGATTACGCCAAATGAGAGAAATTAAGTAAACACAACTATAGACATGATTATATTATATGAAAAGGTGTTTACAAAAATTGATTTCAATATCGCTTGAAATCGGTGGCGACAAATATGTAAATAATTTTTCCTTTTCTATATCGACTCGTATCCCCATGAACCGGTTGGCTTTAGCCAATCCTTCCCCGGATATGGCCTCAAGCCGCTCTAGCCAATCCTTCCCCGGATATGGCCTCGAGCACCCCCTAGATCTAATCACCTAGAACTAGTCGCCAACACAAGGCGAATTTCCGCCTAAGTCCTACCCAGACCTAGTCGCCAACACAAGGCGAATTCTCTAAACGGTTACAAAAAAATATGGAATGGAAATAATGAAAACAATAATAAAACTCCCTATATGAGATCTCTGGAGTTGAGGATGAAGGATCGTTGTAGTATAAGCGAGGTTGAAGCGATCGTCCTTCGGATGTAGCGTGACGTTGTCCTCCTCCAGAATTCTCCTTTAAGCTTTTTGTGGGAGATCCATCTTCGGCAGCATAGCAGCACTGGAATTGTGGCACAAGCAACCTCTTTGGGATGGGTTATCAAAATGATCGAAGTTGGCTTCAATTTATAGACCTTGGAGCTAGCGCCTGCGGTAGTACTTAGCGCCTGCGGTATCGTTCGTGTGGAGCAGTTGCGAAACCGTCGCCGGCGTGGCTCTATGCGCGAACTTAAGATAGCGCCTGCGGTGGAGATAGCGCTGGCAGTAGCGCTCGTTTGGAGCGGTTGCGAAACTGTCGGTGGTGTGGCGATCTGCACGAGCTCAAGCTAGCGTCTGGCGTTAGCGTTAGCGCTGGCGGTAGTGCTAAGGAACCGCTGAGACGAGGCTAACCGCTGAGACAGAAGCTGAGATGAAACTGCTGAGACGGAACCAACTGAGCTAGCGCCTGGCGTTAGCGATAGTGCTGGCGGTAGCGCTAAGGAACCGCTGCTTTCAAAAATTGTTTCCATGCTACCTTCTACCTGTGGAGTATTGCACCTATAATTCCTGCACACTATAAACACACTACAAGCAATATCAAATACAATATGGGATTTGTTATTCTCAAACAAAGGGATGTGACACACATGTCCAACAACCTGGAACCATGCCCAGATAGATTGCCAGGCAAAGAAGGTCGTCCTAAGATATGACAACACCTATGCGACCTTTGAAGGTATTACCCCGGCCTCCCTACATTTATTATCTTTCATTCAGGTCATCAAGGCCCATGAGCAGGGAGATGAGGTTTATATTTTCTGCTTTGGGTTGAAAGAGATAGAGATCAGCATTGCTGAAGTACCGGTGGTTCGGGACTTTTCTGATGTTTTTCCGGACAAGCTGCCCGGACTACCCACACATCGATAGGTGGATTTCCAGATCCAACTGATACCGGGAGCTAGGACAGTCTCTAGGGCTCCATATAGGATGGCACCAAAGGAGCTTGCGAAGTTTCGAATGCATCTTCAAGAGTTAGTAAATTTGGGGTTCGTTCGCCCTAGTTCATCACCTTGGGGAACCCCAGTTCTATTCGTGAAGAAGAAGAACGGTTCGCTCCGGTTATGTATAAATTATCAAGAGCTCAACCGGTTGATGGTCCGGAACACTTATCCACTACCCAAGATTGACGAGCTCTTTGATCATCTTGAAGGAGTGTAGTGGTTTTCGAAACTTGATTTGCGCTCAGGTTATTATCAGCTGCGGATCCAGGAAGAGGATATCCCGAAGACTGCCTTTAGTTTGAGGTATGGCCTATATGAGTTTTCTGTCATGCCATTCGGACTCACGAATGCCCCCGCTGCATTCATGAGCTTGATGAATAAGGTATTCTAACCATGCCTGGATGTCTTCATGATAGTATTTATTGCTGACATTTTGGTCTACTCAAATACTGAGGAGGAGCATGCACGTCATTTGGCACTTGTTATAGGGAAGCTGAGGGAGCACAGCTTGTTTGCAAAGTTTAGTAAGTGCCAGTTCTGGCTCCGAGAAGTCACCTTCTTGGGCCATGTCATAAGTGGGGCAGGTTTAGCAGTGGACCCTGCCAAGGTACGAGCAGTAAGGGAATGACAGCCTTTGAAATCGGCAGCGGATGTGCGCAGTTTCTTGGGACTTGCTGGTTAATACTGCAAGTTTGTCGAGGGATTCTCGAAGATCGCTCTTCCTCTCACCGCTCTGACCAAGAAGGATGTTTCTTTTGAATGGTCACCCGAATGTGAGGCCGCGTTCCAGGAGCTGAAGGATTGCCTCACTTCAGCCCCAATCCTTGCCCTTCCATCTGGGAAGGAAGAATTCCAAATTTATATGGATGCCTCATATCAAGGAATGGGTTTTGTACTGATGCAGCACGGGCATGTAATTTCTTATGCTTCTAAGTAGCTAAAGAAGCACAAAGCAAACTATCCAGTGCATGACCTGGAGTTGGGAGCAGTGGTCTTCGCCTTGAAGATCTGGAGGCATTATGTATATGGCATCCGCTGCGAGATATTTTCAGATCATAAGAACCTCAAATACATACACACACAGAAGGATATGAATCTGAGGCAGCGGTGGTGGATTGAGTTTGTATGTGATTATGAGTATACACTGAACTATCACCAAGGGAAGGCAAACTTGGTGGTTGATGCGTTAAGCCAGAAGGCACCCACATCCAGCTCGGAGTCCTGATTGATGACCATGGAGTTGGCCAAGATGCTCGAGGAGATGCAGATTATGCTTGTATCTAGGTCCGATCCAGAGGCATACGCTGAGTACCTGGCCACTATGAGCATAGTTTGTGATATACGTGATCGCATCCGAGCTGAGCTAAGGAAGGATGCTGATTTGGAGCCTATATTTCGAGCAGTGGAGACTGGTTCTATAGAGGAGTATACACTACGGGAGGACCTTGTTCACTTCTATGGCAGAATATATATACTCGTAGGAGGAATCTGGGAAGATATACTGAGAGAGGCTCACTGCACCAAGTATTCTGTGCATCCCAGGATCGTCAAGATGTATACTGGTCTGCGGAAGATAATGTTTTGGCTGGGAATGAAGAAGGATACCACTCACTTCATCACGCATTACGAGGCATGCCAGAAAGTGAACACGGAGTGTAAGAGCCCTGGTGGTTTATTACAGTCATTGCCTATTTCTAAGTGGAAGTTTGAAGATATCTCCATGGATTTTGTACACGGTCTACCTCGCTCCCACTCCGGGAGTGACTCTGCATGGGTGATTGTAGATCGGTTGATGAAGGTTGCCAGGTTCATTCAGATCAGGAAGGATACGCATGTCGATGTTTTGGTGCGCCTTTTTGTGGAGCAGTTTATACGATATCATGGGGTACCCAGAACTATAGTTTCAGATCGAGACAGCCGTTTTACCTCCAAGGAATGGAGGGCAGTACATGCATATTTGGGCTCTTGGTTGACTTTCAGCACGGCCTTCCATCCTCAGACCAAAGGCCAGTCTGAGAGGACTATCAGGATGATGGAGGACCTGCTACAGTTATGTGTCTTGTATAGCCATCAGGTAAGCATCGGCATGACTCCTTATGAGGCACTATACGGAAGGAGGTGCAGGACGCCTCTATCTTGGATCTAGGATGAGGATCTGAAGGAACTGGGGGTGGAATACATTGATGATATGGATATGATAGTTTGGCTGATTCGGGACCATATGCTCGAGGCACAGAGCTGACAGGCAAGGTACTATGATGCGCAACACCGGATGGTGGAGTTCCAGGTAGGGGACAAGGTTTTCTTGAAGATCAAATCGATGCATGGATTATCTCATGTCCGGTGAAGGAAGAAGCTCAGCCCACGATACATGGGGCCTTATACTATCCTGGAACGGATATGCCCCTTAGCTTATCGGTTGGAGCTACCACTGGAATTGGAGAATTTGCATAATGTTTTCCATATATCCTCCTTGCGAAGAGCATTGCTTCGCCCTGATCAGTACGTTGTAACTACATCTGGCCCTGTAGCAACTGATAGATCCGTTCGGCTGGAGCCCGTACGGATAGAAGATACCGAGATTCGAAAGCTGCAACGAAAGAGTGTTCCGTTTGTAAAGGTCCTGTGGTCCAACCATGGGAAGGAGGAATACACTTAAGAGCCTATGGATCTCATGCAACAACGTTACCCAGGGTTATTTCCCCAAGGTGTGTCCTGAACTAGCTTAACATACTTTATATTTCCATACCCGTAGCCCCAAACTCAAATTTTGGGGACGAAATTATTATTTTTTGTTTATTGGATTTGTAACATCCCAATTTGCGCTAGGCCCCTCATGAGTGTTTTGTGTCACTGGAGATTGACTCAGACTCGGTAGAAGCCCTAGGACCTTGACGTGGTCAGGTTTGATTCATGGTCAACAAGGGTGGGTGCAGTGCTCCCACTCCCTAAAGATGAGAAATAAGGAAAAATTTGTAGAAAGAGCTAGCGCCTGGCGGTAGTGTTAACATCGGCGTTAGCCTTCAAAATGATATGGACTTAGCAAAATGATACGGGTACCTTGTCATTGAGAAGGGGGTCTTGTCGTCGAAAAGGGGACCTTGTCATCGAGAAGGTGCTAGCGCCGGGCATTAGCGATAGCGTCGGGCGGTAGCGATAGCGCCGGGCGGTAGCGATAGCGCCGGCAGTAGCGTTCAAAACGATATGGACTTAGCAAAACGATGCGGGTACCTTGTCGTCAAGAAGGGGGTCTTGTCATTGAAAAGGGGACCTTGTCGTCGAGAAGGTGCTAGCGCCGAGCAGTAATGATAGCGCCGGCGGTAGCGTTCAAAATGATGTGTGGCTTAGCTTATCGTCGAGAAGAGTACCATGTCGTCGAGAATAGTACCATGTCATCGAGAAATGGCATCTTGTCGTTGAAAAGGTGTTAACCCTCGAAGATATAGTCAAAACGCTAGCGCCGGCAGTAGCCTTCAGAAAAGATGTTTGGCGGCAGTGACTTATCCTTGCTTATTTCAAGGCTGGTAGGTGGCTTAGGCCAATAAGGCAGTGACGCCTGGATGGATTTACCAATCCAAAGCATGGGAAATGTTTTCCCATTAATTGTAGTCAAATCAGCCTCCATTTTCTCTCTCCTCCCTTGACCTTGAACCTCACCCCTCATCCAAAGGTTGATCACTTTCTTCTTCTTCCTCTTCCTCAAGCCTCAAGGTGATAACCAGCAACTTTCCTTGAAGGAACAAGACCTCGAAGGAGGACTTGGAGCTTGGCTGATCGTCACCAGGCCACCAAGAAGACAAACCCGCTCCATGGCCGGAAATCAGGTGACTTCTGCCCCCTCTCCCTTGGTGTTAGATCTTTAGATCTGAAATAGGAGAGACGTCAACTCAAAAGAGCTCAACCTTAGAGATTTTAATGGAGTTTCCTAGGAAGAGACCACACTAGAACTTCTGTTCTAGGGCGTCGTTCGCCGAGAAAATATCTTCAATTAATTCCTCTCTCCCATACGAAGTTGTAGGACTTGATTTCGTGAAGAATGGTGGTCTATTGAGGGTGTATTGGAGGAGAAAATGTGAAATATTATATGTATGTAATGGAGGAAGAAGATGAACAGATGTTGTTCATCTGTCTTGAGATCCGTGCAAATATTATAAATTGGGGAAAAACTGTTTTCTGCACAAACCGGACTTCAAGCCTATTTTTAGGCATGATACGGCTACATTCAGGTCTTGTGCTCAACACAAAAGTTGTAGCCCTCCGAAAGACCTTTCCAATGAGTGGTTGTGAGTTTTCAGGGGATTTCTGTATCTCCGGAAAAGTAAAATCGAAAATGGTGGTGTAGAATATAATCCGGGTTATGTACAGGACAGCTTCCTGTCCAGATTTGCTCTGCTGGGTTTAAACCCGATTTTAGATAGGTTAGGCTTAGATTTGGACCTTGGGCACAACACGAAAGTTGTATCCCTTGGCGATACTTTTTCGAAATGGGGTGGCACATAATTTTTGGTGGTCTGTAGCTCCCAGAAATTCTTTTAGTAAACATTGCTGACTTTGTACAGATTTTGATGTTTTACTGATTTCTCGTAAAATACTCATCGGATGCTTATAAAAATTGCTAGAGATGTGCCTGGTGATATTTTGAATACTCCTGTTTAGTTTCAGAATTTTTGAATACATATTTACCATGAAATTGTTTGTCGTACCATATAAATGTAGAGCACCGTAAATATGTATTGCATAATACAATGAGGTAGAAATTATGTGGGAATGATTCAGAAATTAATTATGATTTCTGGTAAAGGTTTCAACAGATTTAGTTTTGAATTGAGTCCATAATTAAATATATCGTTATAAAGTATTATGCTGAAACGAGATATTAATGTGCTCATTTGGACAAGGATTTTTGGAAATGTGACATTAAATGCACAGGTAGTCCTTTAGGATCAAAGAGAGTATTTCCCTTATATACACAAGCCACTGCTCGAGAGTTATGACAACTCGGAATGGGTAACAGTGATGGTTTAGTGTGGATTATAGGATATGGTGTCATCCTATGGCATAGTCTTAAGGACCCGGTTGGTAGGTCCTTGTATGCTAGTTAGCATTTATTGAACTTGTAAATAGTAACATGTGTCATGGACTTGGTTGGGAGTCCTTGGGTGCTTAATAACATGGGTTAAGCATGGGAATTACTTAGGTATGTGTGGTTTACACTTGGTTGTGTAATGATCCTTATAGAAGGATTATTTATGGCGAGTCTACGGGCTTGCTAGTCGTTACACCGACAGAAGCTGTCATATAGACTCTTAAGACCGGTTGGACTTGGTTCTTTGGTGCTTACTTCCCAAAGACCCCTTCCGCGTTATAAGACTCTATTGGTTTAGCGAGCAAGAGTACGTAGGGTCTCCGCTGTTGTGTTCTTAGCATTGAGGCGTACGTAAGGCCTAGGTCTGGTAGTGTGCTTACCAACCTAGTAGTGGAGATGCCTGCTCCACTGTCTCCGTCTGGCCACGACGTAAGGTGCCTGAGTTGTTAGCTACCCTCGAAAAGTGAGAAGTACGAGTCTATGGACATAGCAAATCAGAGTGCGTGAGTAAATCATTAGTGAGTCATCATACATATTGTTGAAACCAATAACTTGGTCTCTTGTGGAACTCGGACCCTCAACAAGTTGGAGGGTGATCTCACACTTACTTCTCCCAAGGGAGAGCGCTAGGTTGAAGGCTTAGGAACTAGGAACAAGACCAAGGGCTTAGCGAGGAGGTCCCACCACACACCCGGAAGAACTTAAAGCGCTTCCCCTCCCAAGCCAATGCTAAGCTTGAGCACCTTTAGAGGCTCTCTCCACCCACCAAAGAAACATGGGGAGAGAGTGGCCAAAAGAGAAGTCCCTCTAAATGATGCCCCCTTGGTCCTATTTATAGATTTCTGAAATGGGTCTGCCAATAGCCAGAATTTGTCCTATGAGATTACCAAAATACCCCAGGATTTGGCCTGCCAACAGCCAAATCCCGATGTTCCGAGGCGCTAAAAGCAGACCGCCTCTTCCTGGGGCCGGGCGAGAGGGGGCAGGCTGCCCCCTTGCTCTCGCCCCCTTACTGGAGCTGGGGAGAGAGGGGGTAGGCCGCCCTCTCCTCTTGCCCCCTTTGCTGGAGCTGGGGCGAGAGGGGGCAGGATGCCCTCTCCTCTCGCCCCCTTTCCTGGAGCTAGGGCGAGAGGGGGCAGGCCGCCCTCTCCTCTCACCCCCTTTGTTGGTACTAGGGCGAAAGGGGCAGGCCGCCCTCTCCTCTCGCCCCCTTTGCTTGGACGTGGGCGAGAGAGGGCTGGCCGCCCGCCTCTCTCACCCCCCGTGCTGGGACGGGGGGAGAGGGGGCTGGCCGCCCGCCTCTCTTGCCCCCCTTGCTAGGACAGGGGCGAGAGGGTGCTGGCCACCCGCCTCTCTCGCCCCCTTGCTGGGATAGGGTAGAAAAGGGGCAGGTCGCCCTCCCTCTCGCCCCCTTGATGGAGATGGGGTGAAAGGGGGCAGGCCGCCGTCTCCTCTCACCCCCTTACTGGGGATGGGGCGAGAGGGGGCAGGCCGCCCTCTCCTCTCACCCCCTTACTGGGACGGGGGTGAGAGGGGGCAGGACGCCCTCTCCTCTCGCCCCCTTACTGGGGGTGGGGTGAGTGGGGCAGGTCGCCTTCTCCTCTCGCCCCCCCCCCCCCCCCCCCTCCTAGGGCTGGGCGAGCAGGGGCAGGCCGCCCTCCCTGCTCGCTCCTTTCTTTGTCTGGGACAGAGCTAAAAAATAAATTTTGCCCAAAGACCTCCTGGGTCCCGGGGGCCCACTCGGCGAATACAGGGTTGTGCACAATCCCCGCTCTTTTCGAGCGGGACTCACGCTCGGAAAGAAAAGTCCAACCCTGTATATTTGGCGAGGCCTTCCCGAGAGCCCGGCTAATGGAGCCACCTCGAGGGGAAAATTACTTAACCTCCCCGAGAGGCCATCCTACCCTGCCGGCTAATGAGAGCCCAGCTAGCGGAGCCACCTCGGGGGAAGAACTACTTAGCCTCCCTGATAGGCCATCCTACCCTGCCGGCTAGTGAGAGCCCGGCTAGCGGAGCCATCTCGCGGGAAAAACTACTTAGCCTCCCCGAGAGGCCATCCTACCCTACCGGCTAGTGAGAGCCCGTCTAGTGGAGCCACCTCGGGGGCAAAAGCTAGCTGCAAGGTCTGCAGGACCTCCCACTTGAAGTCTTCAAACATTTCCATTGTTATAGCCATAGAGCTCAGCTTGAGATTTTCCGTGCTAGTCACTCTCCACGCTCACCGCACCATAATGTTGAAACCAATAACTTGGTCTCTTGTGGAGCTCGGGCCCTTAATAAGTTGGGGGGTGACCTCACACTTACTTCTCCCAATGGAGAGCGCTAGGTTGAAGGCTTAGGAACTAGGAACAAGACCAAGGGCTTAGCGAGGAGTTCCCACCACACACCCGGAAGATCTTAGAGCACTTCCCCTCTCAAGCCAATGCTAAGCTTGGGCAACTTTGGAGGCTCTCTCCACCCTCCAAAGAAACATGTGGAGAGAGTGGACAAAACAGAAGTCCCTCCAAATGATGCCCCCTTGGTCCTATTTATAGATTTCTGAAATGGGTCTGCCAATAGCCAGAATCTAGCCTACGAGATTACAAAAATACCCCCAGATTTGGCCTGCCAAAAGCCAAATCTCGTTGTTCCGAGGGGCTAAACACAGACCGCCTCTTCCTGGGGCTGTGTGAGAGGGGGCGGGCACCCCCCTGCTCTCGCCCCCTTATTGGAGCTGGGGCGAGAGGGGGCAGGTCGCCCTCTCCTCTCGCCCCTTTTGTTGGAGCTGGGGCGAGAGGGGGCAGGCCGCCCACTCCTCTCGCCCCCTTTGTTAGAGCTGGGGAGAGAGGGGGCAAGCCTCCCTCTCCTCTCCCCCCCCCCCTTTGTTGGAGCTGGGGCGAGAGGGGGCAGGCCGCCCTCTCCTCTCGCCCACTTTGCTGGAGCTGGGGCGAGAGGGGGCAGGCCGCCCTCTCCTCTCGCCCCCTTTGCTGGAGCTGGGGCGAGAGGGGGCAGGCTGCCCTCTCCTCTCGCCCCCTTTGCTGGAGGTGGGACAAGAGGGGGCAGGCTGACGTCTCCTCTCGCCCCCTTTGCTGGAACGGGGGCGAGAGGGGGCTCGCCGCCCGCCTCTCTCGCCCCCTTGTTGGGACGGGGGCAAGAGGGGGTTCGTCGCCCGCCTCTCTTGCCCCCCTTATTGGGACGGGGGCGAGAGGGGGCTGGCCGCCCGCCTCTCTCGCCCCCCTTGCTAGGATGGGTGCGAGAGGGGGCTGGCCGCCCTCCTCTCTCGCCCCCCTTGCTGGAGATGGGGAGAGAGGGGGCAGGCCGCCCTCTCTTCTCGCCCCCTTACTGGGGATGAGGCGAGAGGGGGCAGGCCGCCCTCTCCTCTTGCCCCCTTACTAGGGATGGAACGAGAGGGGGCAGGCCGCCCTCTCCTCTCGCCCCTTTACTGGGGGTGGGGCGAGAGGGGGCAGGCTGCCCTCTCCTCTCGCCCCCTTACTGGGACGGGGGCGAGAGGGGGCAGGACGCCCTATCCTCTCGCCCCCTTACTGGGGGTGGGGCGAGAGGGGGCAGGCCTTCTTCTACTCTCACCCCCCTCCAAGGGCTGGGAGAGCATGGGGCAGGCCGCCCTCCCTGCTCGCTCCTTTCTTTGTCTAGGACAGAGCTAAAAAAGAACATTTGGACCAAAGACCTCCTGGATCCCGGGGGCCCACTCGGCGAATACAGGGTTGTACACATACATTCATTGCATTGCATTGCACCGCATAAAGATCCTCATCATATAAACTTGTATGAGCACCTTTATATGATGAGTTACTTATTATTGTGAAAGATCCTTAACTTATAAATTTATATGGGCATCTTTATAAGTTTAGTTCAATTCGGTTCCTTATTTGCTTTGCTCTACTTACACTCTGCTGATGATTATACTGCTAGTATTTCATGTTGCTTACTTATACTTATACTGCTTTCCTATTTCACTATCATATACACGTGTTATATTGTACATTACTGAGTATATTGCAACTTTCTTTCTTACCTTACGCACGGTGCGTAAGAGTCGTCGGGGGAGAGGATGTGAAGCCACTTAGTCTTTATGACTAATGGTTATTACACCACTACATTTAGGAGCACACCCAGATGGAGCAGCAGTGCATGGAACAGGAGGACAGCCAGGGCAGGCTGACAGAGCCTGAGACTACGTTACCATCGCTTCCTTCTGTCGCAGATGTGAGTGGGAGTTGTGATATATATCCATTGGGGCAATTCTATACTCTATATTTTGCAGGAGCTTTTATAGCTACCTATCCTTTTTGTATATATTGTGGACTTATGCTTATGTGGATTTGTGACTTATGTAGTTTTATTTATTTATTGATGGGTTGGCATGGTGATATTGAGATTAGCCGACAGGATAGGCGTCTCATGGAAGAGGCTAGATCATGTGTTGGCGCTTCCGCGAGGCGGCTGTTCTGGGCATAGGACTCCCCTCGGTCGTGTCTTGTGTTCTGGGAGGGGGGTCTTACACCGACTATAGCCCGATTCTCGCAAGTATGACAGCTCATCGAATAAAGGTTGGATGATTCTTTCCGAGGTACTTTGTTTCTCGCAAAAAGAGGGGATTGTGTACAACCTTATTCTCTGAGGGTGGGACCCGATTCAAGCCATATAGACAAAAGTTCAAAGTCAAAAATCAACACAGAAACCAAGAGTTAGAGATTGAAGACAGCTCAGCAAGCAGAGACAGCAAAAGGCCTGGCGAGCATGAGCGAGTACGCGCGAGCATGTGCGAGAAACCCCCTAGTACTCGCCAGGTGGGCGACCATAGCAGATACTCACCGAAGCCAAGCGAGATTCCCCTCAATGTCGCATAGTTGCTGGGCAGGGCTTGGTCTATAAATAGCCACCCTATCCTTTGGTTTTCCTATAATTAGGACCCCAGGGGTACTTGGATTGGCACCTTTGGCTGAGCTTGACATTTTATAGCTACCTGTCGAGGGCGACAGTCAAGTATGGGCACAAGGCTTATGACATTTTATTTTGTAAAGCCTTAATGAAGTATCTAGTTGCCAACCTAAATCACCTAGAGGGGGTGAATAGGTGATAACTGCGTCTTTTGCGAAATTAAAAACTTGATGAAATAGAACGCACAGAAAGCAAATTACAAACACAGATAACACAAGGAATTTATAGTGGTTCCCCGTTCTTGGGTACTCCACTTGCCGTCCTTGCCAATCTAGCACCACAACTAGACTTGACTACTTCACTATAACTCGGATCAAGAATGATCCTACAATCTTGGAGTCAACACTCCTACAACTCGAAGACAAATCTCCTACAACTCAGAGAATACCTCTCTTACAACTCAGAGTATACCTCTCTTACAACTCAGAGAATACCTCTCTTACAACTCGGAGAAAAACTACTCCTACTACTTGGAGAAAGCCTTCTCCTACAATCAATGTAATTAAGGTATGACACAAACTTATCAACACAATACCAGATCTGAAATCCACAAGTATCTTCTTCCTTCTTGAATGACTTTGACTAGTTGATGATGAGGAAGATCAATAAAAACTCAGATCTGACTTTCTTCAATTCGAACTGATCCAAAGGATATAGCAGAGGAGAGAGCAGTGATCGATCGAACATTTTCTTCCACTGGAGATGATTGATTCAGAGAGATGGATCGATCTCCAACATAGGCGACAGGAGGCGGCACTTTCTCATTTTTCTTGGAACGAATAGAGAATTAGGGTTAAGAACAGAATCAATTATATTTAATCCTTAAATGAGAGCCTTATATAGTCATAGACTTAACGGCATGAATTAAGGTAGGATTAACCTTAAACGAAATCAGAAGAGCCGTCAAATCAGACAGAAGAAATCAACGTCCCGTCAAATAGACTAAAAATTACTTGAAGGACGAAAACACAATTTCTCGAGAACAAAGGATTTCTCAAAAAATAGCAGATTCTGCTTCGAGAAAGAATATAGAAGGATTTACGGCGGCTTGACATAAACTTCTCGAGAGATAAAGGATTTCTCAAAAAATGATAGAAAAGAACTTTCAGAAGAAAGAATCAAACTTCTCGAGAGATAGATGATTTCTCGAGAAATAGAATGAACTTATCGAGAACTATTGACCTCTTAGGAAAAACAACTTAGAAAAACTTTTTTGGAAGATAGACATATTTCTCGAGAGATAGATTTGATTTTTCGAGAAAAAAATTGAGAAACAAAACAGCGCAAAGTCTATTCCTCGGTGTGAGAAACAATCTTTGAACTGAGCTCGACGAACTCAGCAATTTCATTGAACTGAGATCGGCGAACGGAGATCAACAAAACTTACTTCATCCTTCTGAAAACAGCAATCGACGAAATCATAAGAGTTCGTCGAATGGAGATCGACGAAAGGCGATCAACGAACAACTTCAAACTTTCAGCAGAAAAGAGTTCGAAGAATCTTCTTCACTTCGTCGAACGGAGATCGACGAAATCACTTTAGCTATCAGAAAACACTTTAGCTTCAGCAAAGCTGAGATCGACGAAAGTACTTAAGTTCGTTGAACGGAACTTCTGAAGAACAGCGGTCGACGAAATTACTTCTGTTCGTCGAACGGAGATCGAAGAAAGCTGAACTCAGATTTTCAGGAAAATTGGCCAACGAATGGCGCTCGACGAAAGCACTTAAGTTAGTCGAACTGAGCTCGACGAACTTATCAAAATTCGTCGAACACAAAAATACTTAGAAAAATCTTTCTTCTACACTTGCACACTAGCTGCACCTCCAAATCATGGGCTTCAATAGTTTTGAAATTGAAGTGTATCCCAATAGAGAGATCACACATGAGCCAACATCATGTTCCACACAATGAGGAATTACATTGTATGAAACTATGCTCATTGACCCACTGAGACCTGACATTGGTCTACACTTAGCAATATGAACATGCAAGAATAATACTAGAAAGACATATCAAATACACCAGCAATTCAATCTTGGTTCAAGGGTGACTTCCTACAAATCAAGATTATTGTGGATACAATACCCAACAATCTCCCCCTATTTGTAGAAGTCAGAACCCTATATACTAAGATGAATTGCAATAAAATAAAACATATATACTACACATCATAGAAGGAAGAATATGAAAACAAAAAGAGCATCAAAATCAAAAGCTATATATAATTAAGATTGTCAAAATGAATTAATGTTCACATAAACAGAATTATCAAATGATTTGATGGGTCACAGAAATCCTTCTTCAGTAATGGCCTTTTCTCTTCTGTTCTTGTCTTTCAAAATAAGCATATGGCTTAGGATAGTATCTTGGAGGAGGAGCTGGAGCTGCAGGATTGTTATAACCATAATTCTTGTAATGAATCCTTCTCTTTGTTAGACTAGTCTCATACTTTTTCCATTCAGTTGAACTGTAATATTCTGAGACTTTCATTCCACCTTCATCTACAAGCTTTAGTGAGTCAAGAATAATTATTTTTGAAACTGGACTCCACACTTCTAGAACTTCTTCAGTAGCAACTGCCTTTCCAGAGCTTGACCCAGGAACATACCTACTAGCAGATGACCCTTCTCCATACTTCCTCTTCCTTGAGCTTGGCACCTTAACTGAATTTCTGGTTGCTCTGCAGGCCAAGCCTGGGAATAGTCAGCAGGAGGTACATATGTAGGTTGCTTTGTGGTTCTAGGTGAAAACTGAGGTTGTAGAGCAAAATCTGGAAAAATCTCATTATGAATCCACATAACAGACTTTGTAGTATGAGCATTGACCTCTGCAATTTGTTTCTGAACACCAAAATTCAATTGTTCAAACTGATCAGCCCAATTTCTTTGGAGCTGTTGAACCTGATAATCCAAAAGCTCTGCCATTTTATCCTTCCCCTTTCTGACTTCTACAGATAGGGTTTGGATGACAGATTCCTTGAACTGACCAACCTCATCAATGATTGAAAATGAATTTTTCTCTGTCTGCCTTTCAATAGAATCTTGAGTTTTTCTGACCTTTAAAGTTTCATCAAAAACTTTTCCCATGCTCTGAACAGAATGATCAATAGCTTTACCACCCTGAGTGATAAGATTCTTAAGACTATCAGTGTTAGCTTGAACTTCAGCTAATCCTCTGCTCATTTCCTTTTCAACAGCAGACATCCTTGCATGCACACTTTTAATGGAGCTTTCAAACTTCTCCCTTAGCTTATTCAGCATAATTTCAATTTGTCCAAGAATTGATTATGCATCATGCATAGGAGGTGAAGGATGTGGAGGAGGTAGAATACTGTCTCTCTAGTCTGGAATCTCTTCAAGAATTATAGATTTTTCTTTCCTTTGTGCAGAGGATGATATCCTCTCCCTGACTGGCATGCTCAGATAGAGCAGTTTGGCCTTCAACCAAAATTGACTCCTTCTCCCCCTCAATATCTGCTGGGGGAGGAGAGTGCCCTTGCACTGAGTCTGATCCACCATCATTAGCAAACTCTAGGTCAGCCCCTGACCCTTTCTGATGATCTCTTTCCTTGTCTGCTAGATTTTCTTCTTCAAAATCTGGTACTGATTTCTGAGATGGAAATGGTTCTTGTTGTTGAACTGGAGGCTGAGCTGAAATTGTACATAGTAGCATCTGGAAGAGGGGTATCAGAAAGAGGAGCTGGAGCTGATGTCCCATCTTGAACTGGATCTGGAGTCACATTCTGATCCTTAGGAGGGACATAGGGGATAGACTCCCCCTGGGAACTTGTGTAACGACCCAAAATGTGAAATGATCCAAATGAAATAAAAAAATATTACATAAAAGTTGTCCCCTATGATGAAAACAAATCAGTGTCAACGAGGCGTCGCTTTGACAGTTGGATATGAGTGTCGTTGATACATTGCGACATTCAACATGTTTTAGCGGAATATGAACTTTTCCTATATTAAATAACTAACTGGATGGTTTGGGTTGGAATATATATATATATGTTGACTGTTGCTATGTTCATTTTTGGTAACTGTCAGAGGTGTCTTAATAGCGGATATTGGTAATGGAGCTGGTGTGCTATTAGAAGTTCCTCATAGTTGGATTTGGTGTGCTAATAGAGGTTTTCTCATAGCTGGTAGAAACTTTATGTGAACCTTTAATATGGGATTAGCTTCCTAGTGGGCTGCTATTAGTGCTTGGTTGGCTGGTGCTTAAGTTCTTAAGCTAATTCATTTGATAAGGCAGGTTTAATAAGAGACAGTGGGAGAGGATAAATCACGAGAATTTCTATATTTTCATTGACACTGCCGCCTTACTCCTCTCTCGCTCTCATTTTTATCGCGGCTAGGGCTTGCCCGGTTCCTCTCCGATCTGCTCGATCGTCTTCCTCCCTCTCGTCGACTGGGCTGGAAGAGCTCGGCAAGGACTGGTGGTTGGCTCTTGGTGGTGCTGATGTTGGGTTAGTAGGAGTTGAGGCCTCGACCGACATATTTTGTCTTCCAATATCTCACTTCTGGAGCTCTCGACGGGCACGAAAGCGCTAGGGCTGCTGCATTTCTTCTTCCCTATGCTCAGCGACCAATCTTCTATGCTCGGCAGTGCTGGGAGAGTTGATTTAGGGCGGTGATCTTGTTCTTCCTTTGCAGCTATTGCTGTGCTGGGTTGATTTTGGATCGTGGCTGGCAGTTGTGGACTGAAATCATCTCATTGTGAGATCCTCCTTCCTCTTTCCCTCTTCTTATATTTCATTCCGGGTTTCTAGTTGATAAGTAATAAAATATATGTATTTTTAGTATAATTATTAGTATAGTTTTAATTAATATTGTGAATTTTCTATGTAAATTAATGAATAAATTGCTTCTTTATTATTTCTGGTTTCTAACTTAGTTTTATTTTTGTTTTTGCATTTTTTTGCAAAATTTTCCCAGGTCACGCCCTCAGTCACGCCCGTGACCAAGGGCGTGTAATTTTAAAGATCAAATATCAACGGGACGGCTCGATTCAGATCAAATCCTGACAAATCGCTCAAGTCACGCCCTCGGTCACGCCCGTGACCAAGGGCGTGTAAATTTAAAGCTCTGCGCCCGACGAATTTCTCTTCAGCTCACTCCAGTTGACCAAGTCACGCCCGTGACTCTACAAGTCACGCCCGTGTTCCAGCATAGTCATGCCCATAAGCCGCCAGCGCGTCACGTCTCGAAGTCGCGCCCATGTTGTCGACATCAGCCACTCATAGTCACGCCCGTGACTCACAAAGTCACGCCCGTGACACACCAAGTCATGCCCGTGTGCAGCCATGTTTGACGGCCGGACCTTCCAGAAGACGGCGAATACAGCCGAGCAAATGTCACGCCCTAAGTCACGGCCGTGACATTCAAGTCACGCCCGTGACCTAGGGCGTGTAAAACTCAAATTTTCCCTATAAATAGAGGGGCTCGGCTGAAGTATTTTTCATCCAAATTTTGAGTGCTTTGTAATGTTTTTCTGAGTTCTTTGAGTGAATGCGAGTTTTCTTTATGCAATTAAGTTATGTTCGTTTGTAATTTTCGCCTTTTAGAAATAAAATGTTGTTTTTCTCATTTGGATCATCTTCCTTTTTATTTATGTTAGTGTGTGTGTGTGTGTATGAGAATAGTTTTATTGCTTTCATAACTTAGTTTATTGCTTTCATAATTTAGTTTTATTGCTTTTATAGTTAGGTTTATTGCTTTCATAATCTAGGTTTACTGTTTTCATAGCTTAGATTTACAAGCTTTCATACAATAGTTTTATCGTTTTCTTTTTCGCTTTATTTTATCGCTTTCATTTTAAACGCTTTCTTTTCAGATTTTTTTAGAGTGTGTGCATGTATGAGATTATATTTTTCTTTTTTTTTTGTAACTTAGTTTTATTTCAGTCTTCATATAACTGCTATATATCACCCCTATCTTGAATAAGAGGCTAATTAACTTTAGCATTTATTTAAGTCGGTTGGGACGGATATTATTTCTGCACCTTTATAAGTCTTTTCATTTCTATACCACCCCCATCTTGAATAAGAGGCTAATTAACTTTAGCATTAACTTAAATCGGTTGGGACGGATATTATTTCTGCACCTTTATAAGTCTTTTCATTTCTATACCACCCCCTTCTTGAATAAGAGGCTAAGAACTTTTTAGCGCTTGTTTAAGGTGGTTGGGACGGATACTATTACTGTTTTTTATATAAGTCTATTTATTTCCTTTTTATCCGCTTATATCTGCTTTAATCATTAAACATGTATTTTTCAACCGATAATGCCATCTCCATTCCGATGAGTGGCTAATTTCCTTTAGCACACGACGTCGAAGAGCATTGGGACACAAAAATAGTTTTTCTATAAAATTAAAACATCTCTTTCTAAAAATAATTAACGCTTAAGGTTTACCCGAGAATCACGTTGAGTGGAGCCACATAATCGATGTGTGGTTTTCATTTCCGTTTTCGTACCTAGTTAGCCAAGAGGCTCGTGCGTACGGATCGATCGCTCACGGGTAAAGAGAAGTGCGCTCTACCCTCGAGAGAGGACGAGGTAATTCTCCCGAATTGGAAATAAAAACCCAATAGCGGGGTTCACAACATAAAGCGAGTATTAAGAACATTCGATTATAGAACGAGAGTTCGGTCGAATATTCATAATCTCAGGTGGGCGTACCCTCGAGAGAGGAGCGTTCATAATTATGGAACCTCCACGGTCAAGTCATCTTAATATTTTGAAAAGTCATCACTTTTAATTCTACGAAAAAAAAATCTATTTTCGTCTCAAGGTAATTCGACGTCGCGCGCTATCTTTCTCATCGCTTAGAACTCTAGTTAATCGGTTATTATCATCTTTCGCATTTTATCATTTAGAACTTTAGTTAAATCAACTGAAAATATTATTCCGATAGGATAATAGTTCGTTCCTCGAAGTAGCATAATCAACACGACCCGCGGAAATATACGATCCCGATATTTTCTAAAAATATCCTGTATTACTTGCGATAAGGTATACTTGCCTTTATCAAATGATTAATTTGGACTAAAAATTCAAACACAGCTTTCCAAACTCATTTAGTGCAAAACTCTCCTTTTCTACTATTCAATTCAATAGAATTCGACGTTGTAGCCGAAGCGTAATTGTCAATATTCCGAAAGAAGAAAAAGACCGTTACTTCCATCCTTCGATAGGATAACGGTTAATTTCTCAAAGTAGGAGTACTTGCAAGACTCTTCGAAAACATCCGCCAATTCTAAACTCTTAATATAAAGGTTATCTTTTAGTTATAAAACAAAAGGAAGAAGTCCAAACAAAATCATCAAGTTTTTGGCGCCGTTGCCGGGGAACTTTGTGTTGTTATTTGAAAGTAGGAACTGCTATTAATTTTATTCCTTATCTATATATTTTTAAAAAATATATATATATATATATATAAAATATAAAAAATATATATATATAAAAACTTATATTTATAAAAATTAACAATAAAAAAAAACAGAAAATCCAAAAATATTGTTTTTAGTATATGACCCGAGGAAACTCGTCGGACGATTCGACTATTCCTTTTGACCCCGAAATCGAGCGCACTCTTCGTGAGCGCATCCGATCTCGTGATCAAAACTTACTCGAAACCCCCGAAGAGTCAATCGGAGATACTGCAAATATGGGCGATCCAATTCCAAATGCGGCCCCGGCCCGGACCATGGCATATTATGCCCGGCCGAATTTGGAAGATACAGGATCAAGTATTACTCGCCCGACAGTTAATAATAATAATTTCGAAATAAAATCCAGCATAATTCAAATGGTACAACAGTCGATTCAGTTCGACGGTTTGCCAGATGAGGACCCAAATCAGCACCTTTCAAACTTTTTAGAAATATGTAACACCTTTAAAATTAATGGCGTCACTGATGACGCCATTCGTTTACGCTTATTTCCATTTTCGCTACGGTTAAAAGCCAAATCGTGGTTGACTTCTCTTCTGAGAGGGTCCATAACCACGTGGGCCCAATTGACGGAATTTTTTTTAACTAAGTATTTTCCTCCGTCAAAAACCGCAAAACTACGCACGGATATCACATCCTTTGTGCAATTCGATTCCGAGTCTCTTTATGAGACTTGGGAGCGTTTTAAAGAATATTTGCGTAGGTGTCCTCATCACGCGCTACCAACTTGGCTACAGGTCCAGACGTTTTATAATGGTTTAAATTTTTCTACGCGACAGATGATTGATGCTGCCTCTGGGGGAACGTTAAACAACAAAACCCCGGAGACCGCTCAAGCTCTGATCGACGAAATGGCCATGAACGCGTACCAATGGAACGTGCCAAGGTCGCGTCCTAATAAACCGGTTGGTCTTTTTGAAGTGGACGCCACTACTTTCTTAGCCTCACAGGTAGAGCGGCTAAGTAAGCAGGTGGCGGAGATGACTGTTTCCTCCTCCACTCCCGCTTGGAATAATAATAATAATAATGTAATCGAAGAATCGGTGGATTACCTCGGTAATCCGGTTAGGCCCCCCTTCAACCCTAATAACAACCCATATAGTAATAATTATAATCCGGGTTGGAGGACCCACCCTAATTTCTCCTGGAGCAATCCTAACAATGCTCAGAGGCCCCCAAATATGAATCCTCAAGGATTTCCGCAAGGATTTCCGCAGGGATTCCAGCCTCCTTCTCCAAAACCTTTGCCGCTCGAAGATGTTTTATCTAAATACATCGCGTCCAACGATTCAAATATCCGGAATCTTACCGGATCGATTAAAAACTTGGAAAACCAGGTTGGACAACTTGCAAAGATGGTCTCCGAGCGGCCATACGGAGCTCTACCAGGGAATACGGAGCCAAACCCCAGGGAAAATGCCAACGCTATAACCCTTCGAAGCGGCAAGGAGGTCGTCTCCCCATTGCGGGTTGAGCCTAAGGTATGCATTTTGCCTCCGACCCCTCCACCCTCTTCCTCGATTCTAATTACTCTGGATTCTCCGGTTGCGCAGAATGTTTCGAGTCCTCGAATTCCTTACCCGTCTAAAATTAATAAAGAGAAGGAGGACGAAAATTATCAAAAAAATTTGCGTATTTTAAAACAAATTCAAATAACCGTCCCCTTCTGCGAGGCACTCTCCCAAATGCCGAAATACGCGAAATATCTTAAGGAGTTGCTTTCTAATAAAAAGTGACTCGAGGATGTTTCGCGTGTTTCCCTTAATGCGGAATGTTCGGCTGTTCTCCTTAACAAATTGCCGCCAAAACTGAACGACCCGGGACGGTTCTCCATCCTGTGTCTCTTTGGCAATATGTTAATAAAGTACGCTCTTGCGGACTTAGGCGCCAGCATCAATTTGATGCCTTTTTCTCTTTTCAAAAAACTCAATTTAGGCATCCCGAGTCCGACAAAAATGAGCATCCAACTCGCGGATCGCTCGGTAAAGTACCCAATCGGGGTAGCGGAGGATGTTCTGGTCAAGGTCGACAAGTTTATCTTCCCAGTAGACTTTGTCATCCTGGACATAGAGGAGGACGTCGAGGTACCCATCATCCTCGGTCGCCCCTTTCTTGCAACCTCCCGCGCGTTAATCGATGTCAGTAACGGTCGCCTCCTCCTTCGAGTTGGAGACGACGAAGTTACTTTACATATCAACCCCTCCATGCGGAACTCACTGTCGAATGATGATTCCTGTTTCAATTTGGAATCCGCGTTTGTGGACGAGTGTTCTTCTCTTTCGGAATTGCTATCTTTAATGATAGACGATTCGGATCTGGCGAATCAACCTCCTTTAGACGAATTACTGCCAAATTCGCCTTTCGAGCCTTTTGATTCGAAAGCTTTAAAAATCTCCACTTCCTATGAAGAACTTCCGGTCTTGGAGCTTAAGCAACTCCCCGACCATTTAAAATATGCTTTTCTAGCCGCAAACTTAAAACTTCCGGTTATAATATCGTCTACTTTAACCGATTCAGAAACATCCGAATTGGTTGAAGTTTTATCCAAACATCGTCGTGCAATTGCATGGCAAATTTCCGATATCAGGGGAATTAACCCCTCGTTCTGCTCCCACAAAATTTTTCTGGAGGAAAACCCCCGCAAAACAATTCAGCCTCAACGGCGACTTAACCCGAACATGCGGGAAGTCGTTAAGACTGAAATTATTAAACTCCTCGACGCGGGGATTATCTATCCTATTTCCGACAGTACGTGGGTAAGCCCCGTACAAGTCGTCCCAAAAAAGGGCGGTATAACGGTCGTGGCAAACACGAATAATGAATTAATCCCAACTCGCACTGTTACGGGTTGGAGGGTGTGCATCGACTACAGAAAACTAAATTATGCCACCAGAAAAGACCACTTTCCGTTACCGTTTATTGATCAAATCTTAGAGCGTCTCTCCGGTCATCCTTTTTATTGCTTCCTTGATGGTCTCTCGGGATTTTTCCAGATCCCTATTTCACCCGAGGACCAAGAAAAAATGACTTTTACTTGCCCTTTCGGCACCTTCGCATATCGACGAATGTCGTTTGGCCTCTGTAACGCGCCAGCTACATTCCAAAGATGTATGCTGGCAATATTTGGCGAGCTAGTAGAAGACATAATGGAAGTCTTCATGGATGACTTCTCCGTCTTTGGAGACTCTTTTAAAAATTGTCTAAAAAATTTAGATAGAGTCCTCCAACGGTGCGAGGAGACAAACTTAGTCTTGAACTGGGAGAAATGCAACTTCATGGTCCGAGAGGGCTTATTCCTCGGCCATAAAATTTCTTCCAAGGGGATGGAGGTCGATAGGGCCAAAGTCGCTATAATTGAACAACTTCCTGTTCCTTCGAACGTCAAATCAATTAGAAGTTTTCTTGGCCACGCAGGTTTTTATCGGCGGTTTATTCAAGATTTTTCAAGAATAACCAAACCGCTAACTCACCTCCTGGAAAAGGATTCCCCATTCATTTTTGACACGGCCTGCGTAGAGGCATTTGATTTTATAAAAAAGCAACTTATCAATTCTCCAATTCTAGTGGCGCCAGATTGGTCCCTTCCGTTCGAGATTATGTGCGACGCGAGCGATATCGCGGTAGGAGCTGTCTTAGGCCAATGCATAAATAAATATTTTCATCCAATATATTACGCTTCTCGCACACTCAATGCCGCACAGGCTAACTATACAACGACGGAAAAGGAACTTCTTGCCGTCATCTTTGCTTTTAATAAATTCAGGCCTTACGTAACACTTTCCCACGTGATCGTTTTCACTGATCACTCCGCCCTAAAATATCTTTTGGCCAAAGTTGATGCCAAGCCTTGCTTACTTCGATGGATCCTCCTTTTACAGGAATTTGACTTAGAGATCCGGGATAAGAAAGGGGCTGAAAATTTAGCAGCCGACGAACTCTCACGTTTAGAACACCCCGTCACAGAAGCGCTCGTCGAACCAGAAATAGACGATCGATTTCCTGAGGAGCCCCTTTTAATCATAAATAATACAAAAACTTCTTCTACCCCTTGGTTCGCAGATTACGCGAACTATTTAGTCGCGCGGGTCCTTCCAAAAGATTTTTCGACTCAGCAGAAGAAGAAATTCTTCTCTGACTTGAAAAACTACTTTTGGGAGGACCCCTTTCTCTTTCGCATCTGCGCAGACCAAGTGATACGAAGATGTGTATCAAGCGAGGAGGGTGCGCAAATATTGCGATACTGCCATAAGGGGCCGGCTGGAGGGCATTATCAAGCCAACCGGACCGCGCGGAAAGCGTTAGAGTCAGGCTTTTATTGGCCCACTCTCTTTAAGGATGCTCACACTTTTGTGAGTATATGCGATAGCTGCCAGCGGTCGGGTAACATCTCTCGTCGTGACGAGATGCCCCAAAACTTTTATTTAGAATGTGAAATCTTCGATTTGTGGGGCATAGACTTTGTAGGCCCCCTACCTCCTTCTTTTAATTATCGCTATATTTTAGTGGCGGTCGACTACGTATCTAGGTGGGAGGAAGCGCAAGCTCTGCCCACCAATGATGCGCGAGTCGTCGTCCATTTTCTAAAAAAATTATTTTCTCGCTTCGGCACGCCCCGTGCAATAGTTAGTGATAGGGGCACGCACTTCTGCAACGCCCAGTTTTCAAAAATTTTATCTAAGTACGGCGTCACGCATAAGCTCGCCATCGCATATCACCCCCAAACGAGCGGCCAAGTAGAGGTAGTGAATCGCGAGATAAAACGCATTTTGGAAAAAACCGTCTCTTTAAATAGGAAGGATTGGTCCTCAAAACTCGACAACGCGTTGTGGGCGTATCGTACGGCATACAAGACCGCTATCGGTTGTACGCCCTATCGATTAGTCTACGGCAAAGCGTGCCATTTACCGGTAGAGTTAGAACACCGCGCTTTTTGGGCCTTAAAATTTTTAAATCTCGATTCGAACTTAGCCTCTGAGAATAGGAAATTCCAACTAAATGATCTCGATGAATGGCGTGCGAACGCTTATGAGAGTAATAAATTTTATAAGGAGCGTTCTAAGTTCTACCACGATCGAAAAATTAAATTTCCAAAAACTTTCGCGCCGGGCGATCTTGTCCTTCTTTATAATTCACGTCTTCATCTTTTTCCGGGTAAGCTCAAATCCCGCTGGTCCGGCCCCTTTGAAGTCAAAGAGGTTTGGCCGTATGGGACCGTTCTTATCTCTCACCCCAAAAAAGGCGATTTTAAAGTCAACGGCCACCGTTTAAAACTATATCTTGCAGGCGATCCGGTGGACGGACACACGTAATCTTTAACCCTCCCCAATTTATAATCTCACCACGCCAAATGCGTCAAGCTACGCGACGGTAAACAAAGCGCTTGTGGGAGGCACCCCACATTTATTTAATATTTGTATTATGCTGTTTTTATCTCTTTTTGCAGGGTTTCTTACGACCCCGCCAGCTTTCATTCAGGGAAGCATTTTTGCTTCCTCTTTCCTTTTGTATATATTGCAATGTTATTTTCTCTTCTTCATACTTACATTACAACATTGGGGACAATGTTGGGTTTTAAGTATGGGGGTGTTTTACCGTTTTTATAAAAAAAAAATTTACTTTGAAAAAATACAAAAAAAAAAAAAAATTCAACAAAAAACAAAAAAAACTCTACAAAAACTTTTGTTTTTTTTGTCATAATAAAAAAAACAAAAAAAATTTACAACTTACAAAATACAAAAAATATATATGACTATATATAGTTGCAAAAACAAAAATAATATCCAAAAATAAAAACCCTACTTTACTTTTATTCTTAAAGCATTTAGTTTCGAGAGTATATGTTTGTGGATTTTCATAATCGCTAGTTTTACTATTTGTTTGTTTATCTAAGATCGATAGATTTAAACGTTCGGGGTTAAGTTTTAAAGAATATCTTGTGTTTTTAATTTAAATAGAGGCTTTGTTATCAAGCACTACTTCTACTAGCTAAAATAGAGACATGTGTATTATGTTGGCAAATCAACTTTAGACTGCAATTATCTCTACTTTATGTCTTCAGGAATCTAGGAATATTCAACTTACTAAGGTTGCTCTCAAAACTTTTTTTTATTATTCTAGAATTTCTCTTGAAAACCCCTTGTATACACCAATTTAGCATGGCAAAAATAAATAAAGGAAGAAAACAAAAAAAAGATCTTATGTCAATGGGAATACAAAAATTCCGTAAACATAGGCACCCAATATTTGTTAAAAGAGATCCTATGTCAATGGGAATTGCAAATTCCGTAAACACAGGCATTGGGTTAATTAAAAGGTCAATTTTCCCTCGTACACCAACGATGGGAGTCAAAGGAAACTATATAAGAGGGGTGAGATGATACAATTCATCACCCCTAATTCAAGTACTCTTCTATTTGCCAAGGCTTTGTACCCCCTTTTCCCTTAACCAAATTATTGTTTCTAATTTTAATTCAAAAAATCATTTGAGAGCATAAATAGTAACTTATATTTTTTCCTTCATGTTTCTTTAAACAAAGGTTATTATAATTTCGATCTAATCTCGTTTACTAATGATTGCAATTTTGTTTGCTATTTGGTTAATTAAGAAGTCTTTTGGCCAGGACATTTCTTTCTACTTAAATCATTTGCATAATTTAGGACTTAACTCTTATTACTCCGAATTTTTATTTTTCAGTCTCTTATGATTAAACTAAAATGATAGCCAAAAATTAGAACTTATGTTAATCCCGTATAGATCTCTCTTACTTTTGCTCTGGAATAGCAAAAACTTAAGTATGGGGGTATTTGATAAGTAATAAAATATATGTATTTTTAGTATAATTATTAGTATAGTTTTAATTAATATTGTGAATTTTCTATGTAAATTAATGAATAAATTGCTTCTTTATTATTTCTGGTTTCTAACTTAGTTTTATTTTTGTTTTTGCATTTTTTTGCAAAATTTTCCCAGGTCACGCCCTCAGTCACGCCCGTGACCAAGGGCGTGTAATTTTAAAGATCAAATATCAACGGGACGGCTCGATTTAGATCAAATCCCGACAAATCGCTCAAGTCACGCCCTCGGTCACGCCCGTGACCAAGGGCGTGTAAATTTAAAGCTCTGCGCCCGACGAATTTCTCTTCAGCTCACTCCAGTTGACCAAGTCACGCCCGTGACTCTACAAGCCACGCCCGTGTTCCAGCAGAGTCACGCCCGTGAGCCGCCAGCGCGTCACGTCTCGAAGCCGCGCCCATGCTGCCGACATCAGCCACCCATAGTCACGCCCGTGACTCACAAAGTCACGCCCGTGTGCAGCCATGTTTGACGGCCGGACCTTCCAGAAGACGGCGAATACAGCCGAGCAAATGTCACGCCCTAAGTCACGGCCGTGACATTCAAGTCACGCCCGTGACCTAGGGCGTGTAAAACTCAAATTTTCCCTATAAATAGAGGGGCTCGGCTGAAGTATTTTTCATCCAAATTTTGAGTGTTTTGTAATGTTTTTCTGAGTTCTTTGAGTGAATGCGAGTTTTCTTTATGCAATTAAGTTATGTTCGTTTGTAATTTTCGCCTTTTAGAAATAAAATGTTGTTTTTCTCATTTGGATCATCTTCCTTTTTATTTATGTTAGTGTGTGTGTGTATGAGAATAGTTTTATTGCTTTCATAACTTAGTTTATTGCTTTCATAATTTAGTTTTATTGCTTTTATAGTTAGGTTTATTGCTTTCATAATCTAGGTTTACTGTTTTCATAGCTTAGATTTACAAGCTTTCATACAATAGTTTTATCGTTTTCTTTTTCGCTTTATTTTATCGCTTTCATTTTAAACGCTTTCTTTTCAGTTTTTTTTAGAGTGTGTGCGTGTATGAGATTATATTTTTCTTTTTTTTTGTAACTTAGTTTTATTTCAGTCTTCATATAACTGCTATATACCACCCCCATCTTGAATAAGAGGCTAATTAACTTTAGCATTTATTTAAGTCGGTTGGGACGGATATTATTTCTGCACCTTTATAAGTCTTTTCATTTCTATACCACCCCCATCTTGAATAAGAGGCTAATTAACTTTAGCATTTATTTAAGTCGGTTGGGACGGATATTATTTCTGCACCTTTATAAGTCTTTTCATTTCTATACCACCCCCTTCTTGAATAAGAGGCTAAGAACTTTTTAGCGCTTGTTTAAGGTGGTTGGGACGGATACTATTACTGTTTTTTATATAAGTCTTTTTATTTCCTTTTTATCCGCTTATATCTGCTTTAATCATTAAACATGTATTTTTCAACCGATAATGCCATCTCCATTCTGATGAGTGGCTAATTTCCTTTAGCACACGACGTCGAAGAGCATTGGGACACAAAAATAGTTTTTCTATAAAATTAAAACATCTCTTTCTAAAAATAATTAACGCTTAAGGTTTACCCGAGAATCACGTTGAGTGGAGCCACATAATCGATGTGTGGTTTTCATTTCCATTTTCGTACCTAGTTAGCCGAGAGGCTCGTGCGTACGGATCGATCGCTCACGGGTAAAGAGAAGTGCGCTCTACCCTCGAGAGAGGACAAGGTAATTCTCCCGAATTGGAAATAAAAACCCAATAGCGGGGTTCACAACATAAAGCGAGTATTAAGAACATTCGATTGTAGAATGAGAGTTCGGTCGAATATTCATAATCTCAGGTGGGCGTACCCTCGATAGAGGAGCGTTCATAATTATGGAACCTCCACGGTCAAGTCATCTTAATATTTTGAAAAGTCATCACTTTTAATTCTACGAAAAAAAAATCTATTTTTGTCTCAAGGTAATTCGACGTCGCGCGCTATCTTTCTCATCGCTTAGAACTCTAGTTAATCGCTTATTATCATCTTTCGCATTTTATCATTTAGAACTTTAGTTAAATCAACTGAAAATATTATTCCGATAGGATAATAGTTCGTTCCTCGAAGTAGCATAATCAACACGACCCGCGAAAATATACGATCCCGATATTTTCTAAAAATATCCTGTATTACTTGCGATAAGGTATACTTGCCTTTATCAAATGATTAATTTGGACTAAAAATTCAAACACTGCTTTCCAAACTCATTTAGTGCAAAACTCTCCTTTTCTACTATTCAATTCAATAGAATTCGACGTTGTAGCCGAAGCGTAATTGTCAATATTCCGAAAGAAGAAAAAGACCATTACTTCTATCCTTCGATAGGATAACGGTTAATTTCTCAAAGTAGGAGTACTTGCGAGACTCTTCGAAAACATCCGCCAATTCTAAACTCTTAATATAAAGGTTATCTTTTAGTTATAAAACAAAAGGAAGAAGTCCAAACAAAATCATCACTAGTTGCTGGTTATGGCTTTATCAGTTCATGGGTTGGGGGAAATTATATGATATTGTGCCCTAAGAAATTTCTATACCTCTTGCCTTCTTACCTTGGCTTTGGTCGGCTAGGGTTTTATTAGGGGCATTTTGATGAATATCCATAGCTTTTGTCATGGGGTTTTGCTCTGCTATTGATATGTTGAGGGGACTTTTCTATTCTTGGTATTACACATGTAGGCCAGCTGCTACTCTTGTTCCTTCTTCATATGGTTTTCTGGTTTTGGGTTTCCATGTACAGGCTTTACTTTGGCTTAAATGGGGATTTTCCTGTGATGCCGTTAGCTCCTTCCTGCCCACTATTTTAGTTAACAAAACTAGACCGGCTGTATGGCTTTATTGGGGGAGCTTTGAGTTGTTAAAGTAAAATATATTTTGGGGAATTTATGATGTCGGCTATTGCTGCTCTTGTCATTTTGGTGGCAGTACTGTTATGAATTTTGAGGGTCTTCGTTCCTGTTAAGCATGACCAACTGTTGCTATGAAATATTGTTCCAGTGCTATGATTATGGGGCGATTTTAATGTTGTAATTGTGACCGGCTATGGCTTTTTTTCTATCCACTTAAAGTTGCGGGTAGTGACATATTTTTGGGATTTTTCTGTGATGTAGGCTTCTCTTTTAACTGAGTTGAAAGTGAGTTTAGCCATTAGGTAGAACTTGTGTCTCTCCTATGATTATGTCAAACACCAAGTGATGTATGTTCTAAATATAGCGAGGTGCAACCCCGATATAAATGACCCTAAATGATACGATTCTGATACAGATACTGCGAAGGATGGCACCCCAAAATAGACATGACAATGCTATGAACACTGATACTGATGGTGAGACACTGATACTGATGGTGAGAGCTACCTGTTTCATTTAAGCTTTATGGCTTTACTTTCTTTTTACATACGCACTCTTATTATACTGAATGTTAAATGCATAGTTGATATCACTGATAATTAATGTCGTTATATTGTATGGCCTTGATAAAGGCAAACAGGCGAATTACTTCTGAGGGGATTAATAAATATGAATAACTCATTATTATGTAAACGTGTTGACACGAGGTTATATTACGGGCGACTTGAAATGCATGTAAATGAAAGACCCTTCGGGGTAAAGGACCCTTCGGGGTAAAGGACCCTTCGGGGTAAAGGACCCTTCGGGGTAAAGGACCCTTTGGGGTAAAGGACCCTTCGGGGTAAAGGACCCTTCGGGGTAAAGGAAAAGGAAAAAAGGATTCGAATCGCCCCTAATATATCCTAAGAAACGAAACAATCATGGAAGTACTGATTTAAAGGGTTATAAAGGTACATTGATAAATGCTTATAGACATGAAAACTGACATGAAATTATGTATTTGCACTGCTTCCATGATATAGATACAGTTATGATACTTGCATGACATGTTCCATAGTTCATATGAATGCTACAACTTCTTATACTATTTATGATTACTGACATGTTTCCCCCAGTTATTATGTTCTTTCATAAATACTGATACATGGACACACTGCTTTAATGTTACATAATATGGTTATGATTCTCCACTGCTCATACTGTTTTATTGGTGCTAACATGTTCATATAGTTATATGCTTCATAAGTTCACTACTGAGACAGAAAACGGTTAGTATGGAAAATATATTTCTAACTGCATAAGTTTTTCTAATTGTATATAGAAATGAAAGAGGTATATCCTCACTTAGTCATATTTTTATGACTAAGCCCATCGTCAAAATTTTGTAGGTATCGGACATGACTTTGGATACGCAAAACAAAAGAACTAATTATGGATAAAAAGAAAATATTCAGCAAATAATTTAAGGTATGCAAAGTAAATTTATATTATGTGTTGTTTATTTCATATTCACTAGCCGCACTTCAGCCTGGGACAAATGTATGAACATAGCTTAGATACAGATGTATGTGGGGTCTAAATAGGTGCCTCACAACTTGCACCTGTAGTGTCAGGCTTTGTTATCCTGATGTCCCACCTTTGAATTATGGAAACATCTATCTTCTTTAAATGATGAAGTACTACTCCCTTGGACATGTCAAAAGCTATGGGGTTTACTTGATTCAAATAAAGTGAAAGAATTCTTGCATAGTTGGGAGAAAGGAGACTTTCCTTTATTTTGACGTAGAGAATTGAACCCCAATCACAGTGCTTCCTGCAAACAATTCCTGACATGAGGCTGAAAATGTCTTCTGAAACATATCCCAAACTTTCTGTCTTGCACATTAAAACTTTGGAAACTATGTCTACCAGCAATTTTCCAACACCATTCATTTGAATTCTTCTAATAGACTTAGTGGTCTTACTCATTCCACAGAAAGATAAAGTTCTTTCCCAATCCTCATCATTTAGGTCGTCCTCTTTTTCAACTATAGGCAGATGCAGATACTTAGAAATTAATTTGGAGGAAATCTTTACCTTAACATTGTTAACAAAGGATTTCATCAGTCTTCCTTCCTTTTGAATCTTGACATTCATGAAAAACTCTTCCACTTCACTGAACAAAACTCGGCAAGGTTGTTCCATAACAAATGTGAGGCCTGCTGCATCTAGAAGATGAAAGAGATTGAGAAAATCATCTGACATGGAGATGAGCCCTGCACGCACGATCTCGTTGCCGACGCCGATCTTAGGTGTTGGAATTGGAGCCATTGAATCGAGAACTAAACTTGTGTTGACAGAGAGAAATTGCAAGAGAAAAACGAACCAGTCTTTGATTGTCGCGAGAATAGAAGATGAACAGTTGAAATGGTTTTCGAGAAGAAAGGGTAAGGGGTTTGCGTGAACTTTAATCCATCTTGATATCTTATTTATATATATATATAATTTGATTTGACGTTAATAAAATTAAGGATATGAAATTCGTGCGTACCTGACCTTTCGACTTCCAGGGAATAGAAATTTTGTTTTCAAAAAATTATCCTCATTTCTCGAGAGGCCGATTTGATTTCTCAAAAAATCATTATCTGTTTCTCGAGAAGTATTGAATTTTCCGAGAAATTGCAGTGTCATCACTGTAGAACTCTTGATCCTGAGAGAAATTTGTATTTCTTGAGAAGTAGTTGTCATTTCTCGAGAAGTAATTGTCATTTCTCGAAAAGTAATTGTCATTTCTCGAACTTTTCCTTGAAATTTCTAGGTCTTTGCTTTCTTGATAGATTTATGAGTTGAAGATCTTCCTTGCATCATTTATAACTTGACTAGGACTCCATGTTGAGCATTCCAAGTTCTGTCTTGAAGAAAGAGAACTTAGTCTCATCCAGCGGCTTCGTGAAAATATCTGCAACTTGCTTATCCGTAGGAACATAACTTTGATTAATGTCCTCATTCTCCACATGCTCCCGGATGAAAGGATATCTCAATTCAATATGCTTTGTCCGGTTGTGCGAGACTGGATTATTTGCAATTGCTATAGCACTGGAGGAGTCACAAAACATTGGGATGTCTTTGAACTTCAAGTTATAATCTTTAAGTTGATTCTTTATCCAAAGAAGTTGTGCACAACAACTGCTTGCAGATGTATTCTGACTCGGCGGTTAAAATTGCAACACAATTCTGCTTCTTGCTACTCCAGGAGATAAGTCTCCTTCCGAGGAATTGGCACGTCTCGGAAGTGCTTTTCTTGTCATCTTTACTACCTGCAAAGTCTGCATCTGAAACCCAATTAGTTTGATATCATTACTTCTTGGGTACCATAAGCCAAGATTTGGTGTACCTTTAAGATATCTCAAAATTCGCTTTGCAACAGTATAGCGAGATTCCTTAGAGTTCACCTGATATCTAGCACATACGCATGTACAAAACATTATATCAGGCCTACTAGCAGTAAGGTAGAGCAAAGAGCCAATTATGCTTCTGTACTTGGTTTCATCGAAAGGTTTCCCTTTCTCATTCTTGTCCAAAGACATAGCTGAGCTCATTGGAGTCCTCATAGAGGTTGCACTCTTCATTCCAAATTTTCTAACCAACTCCTTGGTGAACTTCGTCTGTGAGATAAAAATTCCATCTTCAGATTGTTTCACTTGAAGTCCTAAGAAATATTTCAGCTCACCCATACTGCTCATTTCAAATTTCCCTTGCAAAAGTTTGGAAAACTTCTTGCAAAGGTTATCATCCGTGGAGCCAAAAATAATGTCATCGACATAGATTTGCACTAGCAAAATCTTGCCTTTCACTTCCCTAAGAAATAATGTCTTATCTATCTTTCCTCTTGTGAACTTATTCTCAAGAAGAAAGATAGACAGCGTCTCATACCAAGCTCGAGGAGCTTGTTTCAAACCATATAAACCTTTTTGTAATAAATAAATGTAATCAGGATGTTCAGGATTAACAAAACCTGGAGGTTGTTCTACGTATACTTCTTCTTTAATATTACCGTTGAGGAATGCTGACTTGACGTCCATTTGGTATACGGTGAATCCCTTGAATGCAGCATAAGCAAGGAAAAGTCTGATGGCTTATAGCCTTGCTACAGGAGCATAAGTCTGATCGAAGTCGATCCCTTCTTCCTGTTTGTATCCTTTCGCTACAAGTCTGGCTTTGTTCTTTATTATCGTTCCTTCTTCATCCAACTTGTTTCTATATACCCACTTTGTTCCAATGATGTTCTTACCTTTGGGTTTTGGAACAAGTGTCCATACTTTGCAACGCTTGAACTGATTTAGTTCCTCTTCCATAACAATTATCCAAGAGGTGTCTTCATTTGCTTCTTGGAATTTCTTTGGTTCAACCAGTGAGAGAAAACTCAAATGCATGTTTTCATTAATAGTACCTCTTCTGGTTCTTATGCCGACTTGAGGATCTCCTATGATCTGATCAATAGGATGGTCCCTCATGTGCCTGAATTCAAGATTCTTTGCATTATTTGGAGCACCAGGAACTTCTTCTACGACTGGAGTGTCTTCCTCCACTTGGACTAAATCTTCATCAAGGTGATCTTCCACTTCAGTTAAGGTTGGGGGAGGGATCTTGATGAAGTGATGAGCATCTTCTTCAACTGGCTCTCCAAGCATAAGTCTTGCAGCCTTGAACCTGTATCTTCAACAGAAACACTAGAGGAGCTGCTATGTAGCATACTCGTCTCATCAAATACAACATTAATGGATTCTTCTACAAACAGGGTTTTCTTATTAAAAACTCTATAAGCTCTACTGTGGCTGCTATAGCCTACGAAAATACCTTCAAAGCACTTTTCACTAAACTTGGTTTTGTAATGTCTTCCATTATTAAGTACAAAGCATTTACTGCCAAAGATTCTGAAATAAGAAATGGTTGGTTTCTTGCCCTTTAGTAGTTCATAAAGAGTCTTTTCATGGTTTTTTATTTATGAGTGCTCTGTTTTGCACGTGGCATGCAGTGTTGATGACTTCAGCCCAGAATATTCCGAAAGTGAAGAGTCGCTCAACATTGTTCTGCAAGCCTCAATGAGTGTTCTGTTCCTTCTCTCAGTTACCCCATTTTGTTGTGGAGTTCGAGTAGAGGAAAACTCATGAAAGATACCAAGGCTTTCATAGAAGTCTATCATAGCTCCAGACTCAAATTCTGTTCCGTGATCACTTCTGATTTTGACCACTGAACAATCAAATTCATTCTGGATTTGCTTGACAAAGCTAGTGAAAGTATCGAAAGTATCTGACTTGTGTTTTAGAAAGAATACCCATACAAAACGTGAGTAATCATCTACAATAATAAATGTATAAGACTTTCCTCCTAAGCTTCTAATTTGCAAAGGACCAAACAAGTCCATATGAAGCAGGTATAAACACCTGGTAGAGTTTTTGCCAATAATGCTCTTAAAGGTAGCTCTTGTTTGCTTGCCTCTTACACATGCATGAGAAGGTCTATCTTTAACGCACTTAACATTTGGCGTATTACGCACTAAGTTTTGAGAAAACAATTTATTAATAATTTTATAATTTATATGCGCTAGTCTCTTGTGCCATTGGTCGACAAGGGATGCACTATCTTTTGCTAAAAAACACACTGGTGTAGAAGATGATAAACAAAGAAAATTTAAACAAAATATATTTCTACAGCGAGTGCCTGATAAAATCATTTCTAAATTTTCTGTCGACTTTATCAAACACTTATCTTTATGAAAATCAACTATGTATCCTTTGTCACAGAGTTGACTTATGCTTATCAGATTATGTTCTAATCCTTCATCATAAGCCACGTCAGGAAAGGATACATTACCATTTGTAATCGTACCGTAGCCTTTTGTTATTCCTCTGTCGGATCCACCAAAAATAACTTTTGGACCGTTCGCAACTGGAATAAAATCCTATAATAAACTCCTAGTCCCGGTCATATGCCGAGAACAGCCACTGTCCAAATACCAGATTGGATTTTTGTTGGCCTTTGGACATACCTGTAAAAGCTGATTATCTTGCCTTAGGAGCCCAAACAAATTTGGGTCCTTGGTCCCGTGTTAGTTGAGAACTACGCTGAATGTTAACATTGCGAGTGATCTTTCTTGCAATGTTTACTTGTGGTCTATTAACATAAGTAGAATTGAACCAACAATCTACGGCAAAGTGACCTATTTTGCCGCAACACCAACAGTCAAACTTGTTGTACCTTCTCTTAGTATTCTCCTGCTTAACTTTTTGAACGTTAGTTTTGGCAGGAGCATTCCTTCTAGATGAGGATGCCTCATGAGTACAGCACACACATGGTAGTGCTTTCTCCTTAGGTTTAGGTGCAACAACCTTCACTATTGGTGCTCTCTTAGAACTCGGACCATGAACAAAAGGACCATAGTATTTCAGATTTATCTCTTGATAAGGTGCTTTGAAAGCACTTTCACCGAGGTTTAGAGGACGAGTCCACCCCTTATAATCATTGACAAGCACAAAATTAATTGGTCGTGTCAAGTGACCATAAGTGCTCTCCATATCGTAGACATTTGTAGGAAAGATAACTTTCTTGAATGCCACTTGATCTTGATGGGCTTTCCCTTTCTCTTCGGTGGTAGCTTTCTTTGCATTCTTATCTTTCTTCTTGGCATGGGTGCCCTTAGAAGAATTACTAGGACCAGCCACATGACCTAATCCACTGCTACCTGCTTTAGTATAGAATCTATCAATGATTGGAAGAATAGTTTTAGGTTGAGAAAACTTTTCAACTAGCTTCTTCTCAGCGGCTAGCTGCTCTTCCAGCTCTTTGATACTTTCCTCTCTCAGGACAAGGAGCTCATCCGAGCTTTTGATCTTGTCTTGCAAGACTTGGATTTCCTCTCTGAAAGAAGAAAGTTGTTCAACTTCCTTTCTCAGATTAGATTACACTTCCTTGAGAGACATGATCTCCTTGGCCTGGGTTTTGACTACCTTACGGCATTTGTCAAAGCTTTTAAGCATTTTAGTATATTGGGTCATGAGTTCTTAGTCATCATCTGAGGGGTAATCCTTTTGCTCAGCTGAGGCATAATCAGAATCAGATAAGATAGTGTGAGAATTTACCTTCCCGGTATATGGAGGTTCTTCTTCATCATCAGTCATGGCCATCAGCCCGAAGTAGGCTTCTTCTTCATCACTGGAATTTTCTGAGTCACTATCACTGAGAGTTTTGGCCTTCTTGGCTACGAAGCTTCTTTCATTTTTCTTTTTCCCGTGGGTGGATTTCTTTTCTTCTTTTCTTCCACCCTCTTTCTTTTTGTAAGGGCATTCAGCGATCATGTGCACTGGCTTATTACAGCAATAATAAACAATGTCAGAAGAAACATGTTTATTCGGTTTAGTCTTATACCTGTCATGGTTGCTTGAGCCCTTCCTATGATAATCACCATCACGATGAGTGTCTATAGTCTGAGGAAGACGGCTTGTTCTTCATGTGCCTTCTTTTGCTAAGCAGTTTCTTGAACTGACGAGAAATTAAGGAGAACTCCCCATCAGACAGTTCAGAGCAGGAGGAGCTAGCTTCTGATTCTTCTTCATTATCAATTTCCTTTTCTCTTATCGGGGACACAGCTTTGCTTTTCCTTGTGCTTTCAGCCTTCAGTGCCAAGGTCCTTTCCTTGCCTGAGGCCCGATTCACATCCTCTTCAGATTTGCGGATGTTCATTTGCAGTTCATGTGATAGCAGCTTCCCGAACAGATTTTGTGGGTCAAGATTTGGTAGTTTTCCAAACTCCCTAATTGCAAAAATCTTGCTATCCCATTCTTTCGTCGGGGAGCGCAGGAATTTGGCATTCAGTTCACCATTTGTAAACTCTCTATCATAATTTCTTAGACCATTGATGATTTTGAAGAATCTTTCATAAGCGTCAGCAATGCACTCCATTTTATTCTGCTTGAAGGCCTCGTACTCTTGGTTGAGTAGAGATCTTCTATCTTCCCTCACCTCTTCAGTACCTTCCATGAGGAAAATTAAGGACGTCCACATTTCTTTGGCAGATTTGCAATGGATTACGTTTTGTAACATTGAATCTGTAACACCCCAAAAATCGTAGTCCAGCGAGGTAGGCGGAGTGGTAGCGTCGCGCTCGGAATAGGCTGAAAATTCCATAGCAGGTTCTTCGCGCACGCTCACTGGCCTCCTTCGCGCACGACCAGTGGTCGTGCGCCTGATCGTGCATTAATTCTCAAGGGTTGAAGGTCGGCTGATCGTGTAGTGCGCACGATCAGGGGATGTTTGCCGCGCACGATCACTGACCGTGCGCCGCTGCTCGTGCACACTGTTTATTCTGCTCCGCGAAAAGTGACGGGAAAGATGATCCAGCCGTCCAAAAACGTTGGGATTTGATCCAACGACTGCGATGGATGGTTGGGGGGTTTTAGGGCTTGGTAGAGGAGTTAAACCCTCATAATTTCCAAGGCTTTCTCTCTCTTAGGTTGGAGAAAGGAGGAGGAGGCAAGGAGGAAGGAGAAGAGGAATCCCCCATTGCCAGAGCTTCGGAGCTCCGTTCGCCGATCCGAGACCGGCAACGCGTAGAGGGCGTCGAGGCGCTTCTTCTCCACCGTTTGTTTGCAAGCTTCTCATGGCTAGGAGGAGATCTCAAAAGGTAACGACATTTCTCCTCCCAGTCTTTAGGATGCGTGCATGGCATCCTTTAATTTCTGTATTTTGGCACCGGATCCGTCGAGTGAGAGGGATTCGGGTCGCCTTGGTTCAAAAGGAACCATCGGATTGATTGAGTCCGTCCCCGACATGATTTGCACTAGAGATCCGCTCCGTTAGCGGATTAGGCATTGTGGGTGAAGCCGGATTTGTGGTCGTAGGTCCGATTTCGGTGATGTTGATTTACGCGCATTTTAGGGGTTTTGTTAGAAATCTGAATACGGCGAACTCGTCGTTGTGATGCCCCTGTAGCTTCGTGTGGTAACGAATGTTGGGTTTAGGGCGGAGAAATAATGTGCGGAATATGGGGCTTGTGATGTCTAGTGTTGTGCGAAGGCGCGATTGGTCTTTGTGGTCGGCTGGCTATCCTGTGAAGACTGAGATTCACGTGTGGAGAGTGTCCCGGCAAGATTAGTCCTTTCGATTGTTGACTGACGAGAATGTCTGTGCTACGGATGAGTCTATTGACGGTCTCCAGGCGAGGCAATCGATGGACGTTGTCCCGAGAGTAAGTCCAGGGCCTTGGGACGTTTTGGTTAGCCAGAATTCTTAGTATCGGTCTTGGTGTGTTGTTGGCGGCCCGAGTGTGTGAGCTGTTAGACAAGCCTGATGGCATGGTGAGCCAGGCGAGGTGAGTCTCAGCGAGAGCTCTTGGCCTTGGGTTATGATGCCCTTGCGGGGAAATGATAAGTACCCTTGTGTTTGCGATGTGATGATGATGTATGATGATGTGATAGATTCATACACTTTAGGGTGCCTTGGGTGAAACCCGGGTTTGGATTCATTTTGCATTGGTAGGCCCCTTTTTATTATCTGCTCAACATAGAAACGTGGATGTTGTATGTGACACTCATACCTGTTTTATGTTGTTTCCTTTTATGTACATTTGCATACGAAGTGTTGACTTGCAGGGTGAAGTAGTTCCCCGGGGTCCCCTAGGACGGCTGGGAGGAGGGATCTTGTTACACCATATGTGGTCAGCCATAGCTGACCCTCGTTTACCGCTATTTGTGATTTGGTTGCAGGGCAAGAATCGCAAGCTGGACCCAGCGCACCGGCCAAAAAGGCCTAAAGCCTCATGAAGTGTTTACCTTGTCTTCATGAACTTCTATTATTACATTTTGTTGTAACCGGCTCGCATGCCGAGGTAGTTTAGGTAAAACTACTATCTATCCCCTTTTGTTGGGACGCCCTTTTGTGTTGAATGTTTGGTGATTTGGACTGTGGTTTTGTATGGCATTAAGGCCAGTTGGACTCCTATGTAGTGTGGACAATCTCTGTGTTTTATGTTTGTTTCCGCTGTGTTGTCTGAGTTTTGAGAATGGGTAGTTAATATCATCTTTTAATACTGATGCTGTGGCGGTTATATGTTGTGGGGTCCCGGCCGGACCCATGTTATATGATCATTGCAGGGGAGGTGTTACAATTTGGTATCAGAGGCAGGTTTGCGTATTCTTGCGAGGTCTAGTGTATTTGGATCGCGTTAGAGATTGTCCACATAGGAGTATTGCGCGGAATCATGAGTATCCCTATGTTCGAGTCTTGCCAATAGAGCTTGATAAGTCTTTTTCCTTGGTTATGCTAGGATGTTGGCGACGATACGGGGACGTCACGAAGGCAAGAGGAGCCTTCGGGAAGCAGTGATACTGCTCCGGGCCTCATGAATGTGGGCATGTCCCCGGCTGATTTCTGTCGCATGCTAGCGGAAGCAATGGTAGCGGCTCAAGCTGGAGCGATTCCACGGGCTCCTACACCGGTGGTGCAAGTTGCGACTCCTGTTACTCCGGCGGCTACGCCAGATACACCGGAGGTCGAAGTAAGGCAATCAGAGCCTTTAGCGGAGAGAGCTATTCCGATGGGTGATCGATTCATGAAGTATTTCTAGAGTTTCCACCCTCCGACATTCAAGGGAGTTGGCACTCCCACGGATGCCGAAGATTGGCTTTCGAGGATCCAGGAACTCTTGAAGGCAGCTGAGACCCCAAAGGAGAGGCAGTCTCACTATGCGAGCTTCATGTTAGAGGGCGATGCGAAGTTGTGGTGGGTGAACCATAACGGTCGATATTTTGTTGGGCGTGTTCCGTCCATGGAGGAGTTCGGGAACGCTTTCCTAAAGCGTTATATTCCGGCTTCAGCAAGGTTAGCACTGCAACGGCAATTTTTGCATTTGGTGCAGCGTGAGAAGACAGTGGACGAGTATCTTCAAGAGTTTACTCGGTTGGGTCGTTATGCGGGAACGACTATGGCAGATGATGAAAAGAGAGATAATCTCTTCTATCAGGGATTGAGGGAAAATTTACGGCAACCACTCATAGCCTTGAAGAATGCGGGATTCAATGAGTTGGTCGAAGCCGCTCGCACATTGGAGAGCGACATGGAGCGAACCCAGCTGCGAAAGGCTTTTGCGACAAAGCAGGGAGAAGGAAAGCCTTCTCAGTCTCAGTCTCAGTGGAAGTCTGAGGGCAGCCGATGGAAGAAGAAGCACCGTCCTAGTAGGCCTGGGGGGAGAAGTGGCGCACCTTCGGGAGATTTCCGCTCCAAAGGTCCGTTTGCTTGTTACAGGTGAGGCAAGGTGGGTCACATAAGTCGGTTTTGTACCGAGGGCGGAGCTGAGCAGGAGCCGAGGCAGGAACAATCGGTGCGTTCCGGTCCTAGTGTTGCTGAGAAGGGGAAGGCAGCGGAGTCAAGTGCTTCGCGGTTCCCGCCAGTGCAGCCGAGAGCGTATAATCTTGGGCAGCAGGAAGCGATACGTCAACCCGACGTGGTGACAGGTACGAAAAGTTTAAGTTTTCGTTTGTTACTATAATGTAGGTTGCGGCCTTTTATGTTTGTTTTGCACGTGGTTAGGTTTCGTGCTAGTTTCGGGCTACCCCTCTCGAGTGTTGTTCGACAGGGGGCGTCACACTCTTTTCTTGTGGAAAGTTTTATCCGGAAGATTGGTGCTGAGCCCGTAGAGGCCGAAGTGGAGCTGAGTGTGCGTATGCCGAATGGGTCTTTCATGACTACCAAGAGGAAGGGACGCATTGTGATGCAAATTGGCGATTATGATTTCGTGTTGGTACCAGCGATTCTGCCACTAGCCGAATTCGACGTTATCTTAGGGATGGACTGGCTTGCAGCGTAGCGAGCTAGTATCGACTGCCAGTTGAAGGTGGTAACCCTGAGAGGTGAAGGTAGAGCAGAGGTCAAGTTTGAAGGCCTAAGCGGAGTTGCTTGCTCCCTGTTTTCCGCCGTGCAAATGAGGCGTGCGGTAAACCAAGGAGGCGAGGCATTTTTAGCTTTGTTGGAGACTCACTCCACAAAGTTGACTATTAGAGAAGTTCCAGTGGTGGAAGAATTTGAGGACGTATTCCCCGAGGAGCTTCCGGGAGCACCTCCTCAGCGTGAGATCGATTTTTCGATCGAGTTGGTACCGGGTGCGAGGCTGGTGTCGCGTCCTCCGTTTAGGATGGCACCGAAGGAACTGGCCGAGTTAAAGGTTCAGTTGCGAGAGTTGTTAGAGCAAGGGTACATTAGGCCCAGCTCTTCGCCATGGAGTGCGCCGGTATTGTTTGTGAAGAAGAAAGATGGAAGTATGCGGTTGTGTATCGACTACCGTGAATTGAATAAATTGACCGTTAAGAATAAATATCCAATTCCACGAATCGATGATTTATTCGACCAGTTAGTAGGGTCGGTGGTGTACTCTAAGTTAGACTTGAAGTCGGGGTACTACCAGTTGAAGATTCGAGAAGAGGACATCGCTAAGACAGCGTTTGGGACTCGGTATGGCCATTACGAGTTTTCGGTGATGCCATTCGGATTGACGAACGCGCCATCTGTCTTCATGGATCTGATGAACCGGGTTTTTCGACCGTTTCTAGATTCGTTCGTGGTGGTGTTTATTTGATGACATTTTGGTGTACTCAAAAACAGAGGCAGAGCATGAGTCTCACTTGAGGCTGGTATTGCAGACTCTAAGGGAGAATCAGCTCTATGCTAAGTTCTCAAAATGCGAGTTTTGGATCGAGAAGGTGGCTTTCTTGGGTCACGTAATTAGTGGAGATGGGGTGGCAGTAGATCCAGCGAAGATTGAAGCCATTAGAGATTGGCCTGTATTGAGAACCGTGGCGGAAGTCCGGAGCTTCCTTGGACTAGCCGGTTATTACAGAAGGTTCGTGGAGAACTTTTCGCGGATGGCGTTGCCCCTCGCCACTCTCACTCGCAAGGACCAAAGGTTCGTATGGACACCGGAGTGTGCCCGTGCATTTGAGATTTTGAAGGAAAGGTTGATGTCTGCTCCAATCCTTAGTCTACCTAGTGGGACGGAAGGATTTCAGATCTTTAGCGACGCGTCAGGTTGCGGGTTGGGTTGCGTGCTGGTGCAGCACGACAAGGTGATAGCATATGGGTCAAGGCAGTTAAAGACTCATGAGAGGAATTATCCCGTCCATGATCTGGAGTTGGCGGCGGTAATCTTTGTGCTAAAATTGTGGCGGCACTATGTTTATGGTGCGAAGGTGGAGATCTTCACGGATCACAAAAGCCTGAGGTATCTCCTGGACCAGAAGGATTTGAATATACGCCAGCGTAGGTGGGTCGAGTTCCTTGGGGACTACGACGTGGAGATTCAGTATACGCCGGGTAAAACCAACGTGGTGGGGGATGCCTTGAGTAGGAAGTATTCGGGCAAGGTAATTGGATGGAGGCGCATAATGAGCGTTTGATTCGAGACCTGGAGTTTCTTGATATTTCTTGAGTGGCAAGAGGCGAGTCTGGCGTGGCTCGTTTGAACTGGATGGAAATGCAGTATGACATAACGGATCGAATCTGAGAGGCGACGAGCGCAGATGAAGAGTGCCAACAATGGGCGTTGGAGGCTCAACAAAGCGAAGGCACGGCTTTGGAGATGGTTGGTGGAATTCTGAAGAGAGACGGAAGGATCTGTGTTCCGCGCTTTGGCAAGCTTCGCGAGGAGTTGATGTTTGAAGCTCACTATACGAAGTACTCCGTTCATCCAGGAAGTACAAAGATGTACGCGGATATGAAGAAATCTTTTTGGTGGCCTGGGAGGAAGCGGGATGTAGCCGAGTACGTGAGCCGATGTCAGACGTGCGCCTTGGTGAAGGCTGAGTGCCAAAGGCCCGGTGGGTTCTTGAAGCCTCTCCCTATTCCCGAATGGAAGTTCGATGACATCTCCATGGATTTTGTACATGGTTTGCCTCGATCGCAACAAGGTAACGATGCGATTTGGGTGATAGTGGATCGCCTGACCAAGGTGGCTCACTTCATTCCGAATCAGAAGGGCGATAGCGTGGAGAAGCTCGTGGAGCTTTATGTTCGAAATATTGTGCGGTTGCACGGGATTCCGAAGAGCATCGTTAGTGATCGCGATGGGCGTTTCACTTCGAAGGACTGGAGGCTAGTACAGAAAAGTTTGGGCACAAAGCTTAAGTTTAGTACCGCGTTCCATCCGCAGACCGATGGTCAGATGGAGCGAACGAACCGTACGATGGAGGACATATTGAGAATGTGTGCTCTCGACTTTGGTAAAGGTTGGGAAGACCACCTTTTCATGGTGGAGTTCGCCTATAACAATAGCTTCCAGGCGAGTATCAAAATGGCGCTCTATGAAGCTTTGTATGGAAGGAAGTGTCGAACGCCGATGTCTTGGGCAGAGGTGGGAGACACTAAGCTTTTGGGAAAGCAAGTGGTGGAAGATGCTTGCGAGATTGTGCGGACGATTCAGGAGCGCATGAAGGTTGCTCAGGATCGACAAGTGAAGTTGAAAGTATCTAGTTGCGGCCTAAATCACCTAGAGGGGGGTGAATAGGTGGATTCTATGTCTTTACGCGGAATTAAAAATTATAACACAGAAAAGCACACAAAAAAACAGCACAGACACAAGGATTTTATAGAGGTTCCCCGATGTGGGTACTCCTCTTTCCCGCCTCGCCTATCTAGCTCTTCGAGGCTAGATTCGGCTACTTCACCAAACTCAGATTAAGATAATCTTACACCTCGGAGTAAGAACTCCTACAACTCGGAGTGCACCACTCCTACAACTCAATCCTTAAACAAGGATCTACACAACACTCAGAAGCAAGCTTCCTACAAAGTTTATAAAATTGTTTATTACAACACAACGTAGATTTGAAACAATCTTCTTAAACTTCAGATGAAGTTTTTCTTCAGATCTTGAGAAATAGATTTCTTCTTCTTGACAAAGAATCTCAATACGTTTAGAGGAAGAACGAAGAAATCTTGAGCGATTCTTTACTGGATCTGAGATGCTTGAATCTGTAGAAGACGAATCACAAATCACAGCTTTGTCGGAGACGAAACTTGAGCGCGAGAGAGATCGGTCGAGACTTGCGATTCTTTCTGTTTGATTCGCGATTTTTGATTCGATTCAGATTGATTGGATTAGATTAGGGCTAAACGGAAATACATCAGGAGTATTTATACGGTCTTCTACAACGGTCATATGCGCGAAATACGGATCTAATTCCACGTGTACTGAACATAGGAGAAGCCCTAAGAAACGCGCATTCAAAAACGAACTGGAAGAATTACTGCAGACCGATTCGGTTAAATGGTATAACCGAATGGCAATAACCGAATCGAATTCGGTTAAATGATATAACCGATTGGCAATAACCGAATCGAATTCGGTTAAATGATATAACCGAATTTTACTTGGAAAAATTCCTTTCTATGAAAAGTCCACCATCAGCTCCAGTCCTCCTTCTCTTGCACTTAGGAAATGAGGTACATCCCAATAGAGAGATTTCACATGAGCCAACACTTTGGTCTATACAATGAGGGATTACATTGCACAAGCCTGTGTTTGACGACTCATTGAAAACTGACATTGGTTTGTACCTAGAGTGGAATGACCTGTCACAACATAGCTAAAGTGCATAATCAAATACAACTCAATTCAACTTAGTTCAAAGGAACACTTCTTCAAATCAAGGTAATTGTGGCTATAATACCCAACAATCTCCCCCTATTTGAAGAAGTCAGAACCTATGTACTGAGTTGAATTGCACTTAAATAAATATATATCAAATAGATAAGGAGAGTTAAAAACTTAACTTTTTCAACTTTCTCTTTCAACTTTGCCAAATCTAACTTTGCCAATTCCTCCCAACTTCAAATTCTCTTGCAAATACAACTTCTCTCCCCCTTTCTGACTACTTCAGATAGGGAAGAAAAAGCATGAGAGCTCAAAGCTCCCCCACAATCTTTTCTCCCCCTTAGACATTCAGTGCCTGGACTGATTTCCTAAGCTTTTCAACAACCTTACTATATTTCTTCTATGTTCTGGTCATGTACCATGAACATCCACTTGTCCAAGTGCCTGATTAGAGTTTTGGTTGGCCTTTGGACATACCTGCAATCACAGATTAATTTCCCTTAGGAACCCAAAAGGATTTGGGTCCTAGGTTTCTGGTTAGATTAACACCACTCGGAGTGTTAACATTGCAAGGGGTCATTCTTACATTGTTAACCCGTGGAGTCTTGACATTTCTGGGGTTAAACCAACAATCTATGGCGAAGTGACCAATCTTGCCACAACACCAACAATCAAATCGATTGTATCTTCTCTTGTTTTCCTGTTTTAACTTTTGAACGGGGAGTTTAGCAGGAGCAATATTCTTAGAAGTAGAAGTCTCGTGGTTGCACCACACACATGACTCCTTCTTCTCTTCATGAGATTTAGCAACAATTGACTTAATCTTTGGTGCTTTCTTAATAACTGATCCATGTACAAATGAACCATAATCCTTGGGGATTACTTTTTCATAAGGTCCCTTGAAAGCAGTTGTTTCGAAGCATCGGGGACGGGTTTGATTTTGGTCAACCTTGCCCTTACCTTTAACAACTCTTTTCTTAGCAGCCTTACTACTTTCGGCCTTATGACCAAGACCACTAACCTTCGCAGGAGCAGAAAATCTTTCAATGATTGGAAGGATAGTTTTTGGTTTGGAGAAGCTTTCAACTATCTTCCTTTCCACCACTAACTTTTCTTCTAAATCATTGATAAACTTCTCCTTAAGATTTAATAATTCAGCGGAGCTTTTAATTTCATCTTTCAAGGGTTGGATTTCATCTTTGAGAGGAGTCAATTGTTTAATTTCCTCCCTCAAAGCTGATTCCACCATCTTGAGAGATGCAATCTCATGTGCTTGAGATTTGACTACCTTGCGGCATTTGTCAAATCCCTCCAACATAGCTTTATACTGAACCATTAGATCTAAGTCTTCCTCTGAAGAATAGCCTTCATTTTCAACGGAATCAGTTTCAGATGCAGAAAGAGGAGTGTGCGAGTTTACCTTCCCTTTGTATGAGGAGACACTTCCTTCCTTATCTGAATGTGCCATAAGCCCAAAATAGGCTTCTTCATCTGAGCTTGACTTCCCTGAGTCACTGTCACTAAGAGTCTTGGACTCCTTTGCCAAGAAGCTCTTTTCTTCTTTCCTCTTATTCTTGAAGGATTTCTTCTTGTATGGACATTCCGTGCTTAAATGTCCTGGCTTATTACAACAAAAACAAATAATATCAGTCGAAATATATTTATTTGGTTTAGATTTATACCTGTCGTTGTTGTGTTCCTTCTTGTGATGTTCATCATCACCCCTTGATCTTCTATGATCTGATGAGGATTGACTTTTCCTCTGGCTTCTTTTTCTGAGCAATCTCTTGAATTGCTTGGAGAGAGAAGAGAACTCTCCATCAGACATATCAGAGCTTGAGGGGCAAGCATCTGATTCATCATCTTCATCTGAGGATTTTCTTCTGACAGAAGACGAGGCCTTATGTCTTCTTGATTCTTTGGCCTTCAGTGCCACGGTCTTCTCTCTTCCAGAGGTGGAGCATCCCTCTTCTTCAGCTTTTCTAATACTCAGCTTGAGCTTATGTGATAAGAGCTTGCCAAACAGAATTTGTGGCTCCATCGTAGCCAACTTTACGAATTCCCGGATAGCAATAGCCTTGGTATCCCATTCTTTCGTTAGGGATCTCAAGAACTTGTCATTTAGTTCTCCAACGGTGAATTCCCGATCATAGTTCTTAAGACCATTGACGATCTTAAAGAACTTCTCATAAGTATCAGAAATGGAGTCTCTTGGATCTTGCTTGAATGCTTCATATTCTTGATTCAGCAATGATCTTCGATCATCCCTTACTTCTTCGGTTCCTTCCATAAGAACAACTATGGAGTCCCACATTTCCTTGGCAGACTTGCAGTGTATAAGATTTTGTAGCATTGAATCGTCCACTGCACCAGCAATAATGTTCTTTGCCTTCTTGTCCAAGATGACGAGGGCAATCTCATCTTTGTCTAGCTCCAACATTTTCTTGGGAATCATAATAGCTGAATTTATAGACGATGGCTTCATAGGAACATGGGGACCTTCCTCTACTATCTGAAAAATTCTTGGGTCGGTGGCTTCCATGTAGAACTTCATTCTTTCCTTCCACATAGGGAAGTTCTCCTTAGAACAGACGAGCATCTTGAGAGAATCCTTGGATTTTTCCATTTCAGACAAACTTGCTCTTGCAACTAGATTTAAAGATCTTGTTCAAGGTGTTAACCTTATAGCGAACAACCTGCCTCTGATACCAACTTGCTCTGATACCAATTGAAAGTATCTAGTTGCGGCCTAAATCACCTAGAGGGGGGTGAATAGGTGGATTCTATGTCTTTACGCGGAATTAAAAATTATAACACAGAAAAGCACACAAAAAAACAGCACAGACACAAGGATTTTATAGAGGTTCCCCGATGTGGGTACTCCTCTTTCCCGCCTCGCCTATCTAGCTCTTCGAGGCTAGATTCGGCTACTTCACCAAACTCAGATTAAGATAATCTTACACCTCGGAGTAAGAACTCCTACAACTCGGAGTGCACCACTCCTACAACTCAATCCTTAAACAAGGATCTACACAACACTCGGAAGCAAGCTTCCTACAAAGTTTATAAAATTGTTTATTACAACACAACGTAGATTTGAAACAATCTTCTTAAACTTCAGATGAAGTTTTTCTTCAGATCTTGAGAAATAGATTTCTTCTTCTTGACAAAGAATCTCAATACGTTTAGAGGAAGAACGAAGAAATCTTGAGCGATTCTTTACTGGATCTGAGATGCTTGAATCTGTAGAAGACGAATCACAAATCACAGCTTTGTCGGAGACGAAACTTGAGCGCGAGAGAGATCGGTCGAGACTTGCGATTCTTTCTGTTTGATTCGCGATTCTTTCTGTTTGATTCGCGATTTTTGATTCGATTCAGATTGATTGGATTAGATTAGGGCTAAACGGAAATACATCAGGAGTATTTATACGGTCTTCTACAACGGTCATATGCGCGAAATACGGATCTAATTCCACGTGTACTGAACATAGGAGAAGCCCTAAGAAACGCGCATTCAAAAACGAACCGGAAGAATTACTGCAGACCGATTCGGTTAAATGGTATAACCGAATGGCAATAACCGAATCGAATTCGGTTAAATGATATAACCGATTGGCAATAACCGAATCGAATTCGGTTAAATGATATAACCGAATTTTACTTGGAAAAATTCCTTTCTATGAAAAGTCCACCATCAGCTCCAGTCCTCCTTCTCTTGCACTTAGGAAATGAGGTACATCCCAATAGAGAGATTTCACATGAGCCAACACTTTGGTCTATACAATGAGGGATTACATTGCACAAGCCTGTGTTTGACGACTCATTGAAAACTGACATTGGTTTGTACCTAGAGTGGAATGACCTGTCACAACATAGCTAAAGTGCATAATCAAATACAACTCAATTCAACTTAGTTCAAAGGAACACTTCTTCAAATCAAGGTAATTGTGGCTATAATACCCAACAGAAGTATTTCAACGCGCGCCACAGAAATGTAAAGTTTGCAGTGGGCGACATGGTCTACCTGAAGATCAAGCCGTTCAAGGGTGTTTCGCGGGTGCGGCGACTCAAGAAGTTGAGTCCGCGGTATCTGGGTCCGTTCGAGGTCACGGAACGTATAGGCGAAGCACCATATCGTTTGGCGTTATCTGCAGAGCTGAGTGGATTACACGATGTCTTCCATGTCTCTGTGTTGAGGAAAGCTCTGGTGGAGCCGAGCGGCGTGGTCGAAGCGGCGGCGGTGCCGGTGATGGAGGATTTGGGGACGAGGGTTCGTCCGGTTTGTGTGGAGGATTCGGAAGTCCGGCAGTTGCGCAACAAGGAAGTCAAACTTGTAAAGGTGCGATGGGACAATTGCGGGCGAGACGAATTCTCTTGGGAGCGTGAGCAAGCGATGCGGGAGGATTTCCCGGAACTTTTTGCTCCAGGTATGCATTATGAATTTCCTGTTTAAATTCTGAAATTTCGAGGACGAAATTCTTTTAAGGGGGTGGAGTTGTAACACCCCAAAAATCGTAGTCCAGCGAGGTAGGCGGAGTGGTAGCGTCGCGCTCGGAATAGGCTGAAAATTTCATAGCAGGTTCTTCGTGCACGCTCACTGGCCTCCTTCGCGCACGACCAGTGGTCGTGCGCCTGGTCGTGCGTTAATTCTCAAGGGTTGAAGGTCGGCTGATCGTGTAGTGCGCACGATCAGGGGATGTTGGCCGCGCACGATCACTGACCGTGCGCCGCTGCTCGTGCGCACTGTTTATTCTGCTCCGTGAAAAGTGACGGGGAAGATGATCCGGCCGTCAAAAAATGTTGGGATTTGATCCAACGGCTGCGATGGATGGCTGGGGGTTTTAGGGCTTAGTAGAGGAGTTAAACCCTCATAATTTCCAAGGCTTTCTCTCTCTTAGGTTGGCGAAAGGAGGAGGAGGCAAGGAGGAAGGAGAAGGGGAATCCGCCATTGTCGGAGCTTCGGAGCTCCGTTCGCCGATCCGAGACCGGCAACGCGTAGAGGGCGTCGAGGCGCTTCTTCTCCACCGTTTGTTTGCAAGCTTCTCATGGCTAGGAGGAGATCTCAAAAGGTAACGACATTTCTCCTCCCAGTCTTTAGGATGCGTGCATGGCATCCCTTTAATTTCTGCATTTTGGCACCGGATCCGTCGAGTGAGAGGGATCCGGGTCGCCTTGGTTCAAAAGGAACCATCGGGTTGATTGAGTCCGTCCCCGACATGATTTGCACTAGAGATCCGCTCCGTTAGCGGATTAGGCATTGTGGGTGAAGCCGGATTTGTGGTCGTAGGTCCGATTTCGGTGATGTTGATTTACGCGCATTTTAGGGGTTTTGTTAGAAATCCGAATACGGCGAACTCGTCGTTGTGATGCCCTTGTAGCTTCGTGTGGTAACGAATGTTGGGTTTAGGGCGGAGAAATAATGTGCGGAATATGGGGCTTATGATGCCTAGTGTTGTGCGAAGGCGCGATTGGTCTTTGTGGTCGGCTGGCTATCCCGTGAAGACTGAGATTCACGTGTGGAGAGTGTCCCGGCAAGATTAGTCCCTTCGATTGTTGACTGACGAGAATGTATGTGCTACGGATGAGTCCGTTGACCGTCGCCAGGCGAGGCAATCGGTGGACGTTGTCCCGAGAGTAAGTCCAGGGCCTTGGGACGTTTTGGTTAGCCAGAATTCTTAGTATCGGTCTTGGTGTGTTGTTGGCGGCCCGAGCGTGTGAGCTAGCTACAACAAACTGCACTTATAGTAAGGACTTAAATCGTTACAGTAAGTGCCAAAAATCGTTAACAAAACTCTTTGGTAACAAAAAAAACTTTAAGTAACGGTCCTCCTCTAAAGCTCGACGCTAAAAGTTCTTGTAACGAATGTATGCATGTCGTTACAAATAAATTAATTGTAACAAACGATACTTTCTCACCAAAAAGAGATTCTTCCTCACAATAAATTGGTCACAATAAATATTATTTTGTTACGAATGTTTTTTTTCCTCACAAAAAAACAGTTACGATTAAAACTATTTCGTTACAAATATTTTATTTTTTCCTCACTAAAAATAAACTAACTTCGTTACAATAAAGTATAATAAACATTATTTCGTTACAATAGATTAAACAATAGTAACGAAAAAATCGTTACATTTGTTTTACATTTTTCTTACTACAGCCAATTCATTTATATATCAAAAATATTCCATTTCTATTTTTTGTGTACCTGAGATTTTATTACAAAAAATAATATTGAAAACACACATTTAATATTTCGTAACAAGATCAACATGTATTTATTCACACCAAAAAGTATTACATAGAGTACAAGTTATTATCATCTCTTCTAAAATAATACAATATTATATTACAAGATCAACATGTTTCTAATAAATCTTCTGTCATTTTTCGAAAAATGACTCGTCCATCACTTTCTGACTAATGAATATTTCGTCACTTGCCGGTCAATGCTCGAGCACCCTACAAATAAAAGAGAGCAATTAAGATCACCCTACAAATAAATGAGAGCAGAAACATCCATACAAACTCACATCCATACATACATAATCCATACACACCCCACTACAAGAAAACAGACTTTTGGCCAGGGCAAATTGCCCTGGCAAAAAGTCCAAAACCGTGGCTAAAGAGCTTTTGCCACGGTCTAGCCACGGCGTGGAGAAAGGTTTTTAGCTGTGTGCGCATGCGCGCACTGTATTGACAGTGCTGGATTATAACTGCTTCATGGAAACGATATAATACGTAAGAGAAGACATCAATATCATCATCATCACAACATTATCTCAATTATTTGGGTTTTGTAAGAGGCCACACCATACAAGTTATAATACATATTATAATTCTATAAATATATGATTTTGTGTGTATGCCACATCATACAAGTGTCGAACTATATGAAATGGTCTTGAAGATAAAAAAAAAAAGGTAGGATGACATACATTGGTGGTATATCATCATATGTTGGTGGAGGGAACCCAACACCTAATGCTCTGGGCACAACTCCAATCATAAGCTGCAGCTTGACCTAAATGCTACACACATGAATGGATGGATCCCACATTCAGGAAAATAAATGTAAAACTGGAATCATAAGTTGCAGCTTGACCTAAATCCAAGATTGAAGTGGAACTGGAAGTAAATTCTCAATTCTGGGCAGCCATCAGAGAAAATAATGTTGAACAAATGAAATTTCCAAATCCGATAAATAGCAAAGTTCATATAGCCTTCAGCAATACAAATGAAGTTATATACATTGCTTCCGTAATACATAATCATGAAAGAAAATTATACGGAAGCCTTCACTCAGCAATTTTGCAGAAGTAAGACAATGAAAGAAAGTTGAATACAAAAAGTATGGTATAAGAGGGAAGATTCACATAGCATATTATACTATGCACAGAAAACCTGTAGTTGTTGCGGGCTAAACAGTGGCAGCATTACGGAAGCAATGTCAGCACACTTATCATGAAAGAAAATGTATATAACTTCATTTGTAGCAATAGGAGAGGGGCGAGTGAAGGCTGCAATTAGGAGAGGGGCGAGTGAAGGCGAGTGAAGGCTTCTACCTGCACCAGAATCATGAAGTTCAATTAGGAGAGGGGCGAGTGAAGGCTGCAGGCAATGTCAGCACCAACTTATCCATTTTGAATATGCTCCAATGGTAGCACAAACTGTTAACATAAAGATAAGGAATTAAAAAAGAAGTTATATACATTGTAAATAAAATTGTGACAGGAAATGAAAATTGGTAACTATTGCAGAAAACTACCGGTTTGAAGTAACTAAGGTTGTTGGGGGAGCTTTGCAAGCAATGTCATAACCTGAGATGTCATACCGGTTTGAAAATAAAATGAAGATAATCCTAAACACATTAAGCTTGAGAGACCATAATATAAATGAAACATGTGAGATGATGCTCATTAAAACTGAGTTCCTTGGCTTCAACCAAATACATGGAGTCATCAGTTGCTATGTGGCAGATATGAAAAAGTGGTAGATATGAAAAAGTCCATCTAGTGATCCAGAAAACTGCTTCCTGCAATCTAAAAATAACTACAGTGGCAGAAGAAGGATAAACTTGTATTAGAAAACTGCTTCTCTGCCTTTATCTGTGTGTTATTTTTGGTTCAACTCTAACAATTGGTATCAGAGCCAATTTGCTATTCTCATAAAAAAGGCTTGGTACTTGTGGGATCAAAACATGGCCTCATCATCTACCAGCTATGTTCCCCTCTACAGCCAAACAGGAGTTCCAATCTTCAACGGTGAGATGTATGAATTTTGGAGCATCTGTATGCGGTCATAACCATTGTCATGTCAAACACATATTTTATGATGTTGGAGTTTGTCTAAACTCACAATTATAAAAGTATTATGCAAATAGTCGTTTTTTCCCTCTTATCAATACTTCTTAGAACATGAAATCATTAAATAACTCAGATCCAAGTTTTGTTTTAGTTCTACTAACCCATATTTGCCACTTATTTCACAATATTTCTAATATTTGCCACATGATGGACACTATCGGGATGGATCAAACAGGACAGGAGGTTATATACTAATGGGTTCAATATTTCTAAGAGTATGAGCCTTGATCTTAGCAAAGAATCTAAACAATCTTTCCCTAACTAAAGCTTGTTGGCTCTCTCTAAGCTCATGGAAAAACCCAAACCATTGAAGGAAAAGGCATCATTTTAGAAAAAGCTAAATCAAGGAAAACCAAATGTATACACGATGTTCACTATGCAATTTAAAACTTAATTTATGAAAACGGTGGTCCAGTTTGCTCTCACGTCTTGGGTATGAGGGCGGAATAACATACGAAGGTTTAAGGAAGTCTTAATTAACTTTCCGACTATCCAGGCAAATCTGCGATTGTTGAAACCAGTGAATTAGGTTCTACAATGGGTCAGGGAATATATTAATCAAATAAAGCTGTCCGGAGTGATGATTTACAAGAATCCAAAGTGAATTTAATGTCTATAGAGCAATGAGGATTGACATGAACAACTGCAAACAAAAAAACATAGAATAGAAAAGAAATCAGTCTTATTGTAGCGGAAGCTAGTCCACAGCTGGAAACAATTCTACCACTATAGAGATTAGGGTCTGCCATAGGTGGAGCTGTCCGGAGATTTCCTTTCACAATCATCAAAGTCACAGGTAAATATATTAATCAAATAACATGGCAAAAAATATTTGAAGAGATACTGGGATTTTTTGGGGCCCAACCAATATAAAGAACATAACAGAAATGTGGCTACCAACGTGCTTTATGTTCTTTACTTTCCCTGACCCAATGTAGAACCTAATTCACTGGTTTCAACAATCGCAGATTTGTCTGGATGGTCAGAAAGTTCATAAGACTTCCTTAAACCTTTGTAGGTTGTGTTCAATCATGATTGTATAAAAAAAAACAACACAACTAGCCTCCATCTCAACGACAAGTAATAAGATCTTCCTACTATCACTGCCATTAGAAACAGATCTTTCCCTCCCCCAGTTTATGAGAACTGCAAACTGAAAACTGCAACCTTGCAGTTCTCATAAATGTCGGCTGCAGTTGCAGTTTTCATAAACTGCACCCTTGCATTTTTTCCAAAGTTGTAAAAAAAGAATTTAAGTAGTATTGTAGCCGAAATAAAACTTCACTTACCACATGATTACAATTTACATGCCACTAAATTCAAAAGACATAGAACAACATGAAGGTAAGGGATGGTGGTTACCTTCAGATCTGCCACGCCATGATCCTTCAAACACCCAACATGATACTCTATCTCACACTGCAGGAAAAAAATATAATCCATTAAAGGAAGATGCCAATAACAAGGATACCATCAGATAAAAGTAAGAAACTAAGAAATTAAGTTAGCAAAAGCAAAAACAAAAATAGTGCAATCACGGAAAAGACATACTTGATCACAGATAATTACAGCACGTCTATCAAATCCAGATCTTCTAAAATCATGGTGTCTGGAACAGTGAAAACCAAAAGTATAAAGTCATTATAACTACTAGCAGCAGAAAAGCACAAGATAAGTTAGGGTAAGAGAAGACAATCAAACTCATACTATCTCACAAAAATATGACTATGCTCAAGTTTACTCACCCAAAAATATGATACGCCTTAGTGCAATAATTATCACAATTCAATATGTAAACAATATAAAAAAAATAGCAAAATACAAAACTAAAAAGCTAAAAATTACCTTCCCCTTTGTTGAGTACCAATATGTCACCATATCAACAAATTCACTTACAAGCATATCTGTAACAGAAAATATCTGTAACAGAAAATATCTGTAACAAACAAATTCACTTACATCAAGCAAAAAATATCTGTAGCACTAATCCAACTCATACAATATAAAACTCATATAGAAGGTCAAGATATTGACATGTGTAGAGTTTCAGCATCAAATAAAATTATGGTAGAAATGTTAAACAAGAACTTTCACTTATGCATAGATCCCATAATTGAACACAAATCCTCTCAGTGTTACCCTGCCTTACATGGCAATGTTTAAAGCATCACTACCCGTAACACGGCCTGAATCAATATGAATGTTCATTAAGAACTTGCTAAACAATAATATATTCCATAGTAATTAACCCATGAAACATATTGCACGATTAGTAGGGATGTTTCTCTGATGAGATTACCATCTAATTAACAAAAAAGCCAAGCACTAGCTGTTTAATGACCCAAATTTCTGAACAATGAGTTAAATGGACACCCATAAGGCCATAAAGACTACAGAAGGCCACTCAGCACTTTGTCCAACTTCTTTTGCAAGATATATAGCTTAGTCCTTATAATTTTTCATTCACTTGTATTGAGTGTCGTCGAAAGTGTTACCTATTTTTCACAAAATGTATCAAAAAAAATTTATCCTGGGATATCACCATCAATAATCTTATCTCAACTATTTGAGGCCGGCTTTATGAATCATAATTTTGCACTCACTCATGTTGTCTAGTGTAAAACATACGTATTATAACATGTATAATGGCATTTTTATACGTATTTTGGGAGATTGATTTTTCCAACGGGAGGCTATTCAAACAGACAAAAAATAGCATTTACATTTTTTGAAAAAACACAATGGAGAAAAAACACACAAACAAATGAAATTCAAGTTAAAAACATGGCCATAACTTAAAAAATTGAAATCAGTGAAAAAAAGGTAGAAGTTCACTACCACGCATACCTGCTGTGGAGGATGAAAATGCAGCAGTTATAGTTGATAGGATAATTATCTTCTATTTGCTAATGCAGCTACAGAATTAGCATGGATCTGCAAAAGAAAAGAATAAACAAAATAGCTATGAATAAAAATCTCCTGTACTCTTTGCCCCAATTAAAAACCCCATTACCAATCTCATAGTAGCACTCTTATTTTGGGAAACAATAGGAAAGATTCATGGAAATCCATAATCTATAAAACTTATAATGGAGATACCGTGTAGGGGCGCAGCAACGACACTATGGCCACGAGGAATAGCTTTGGCGTCGGAGAGGAGAACAGCAGTACGAGAACATCAGTACGAGGAGAACAGCAGTACGAGTAGCCCTTTGCTTCTCCGGGTAGGGGCGTAGCAACACTTGCTCCTCCTCGAGGGCCTTGTTCTTAGTCGGGATGTTGCTGGCGGACGCGAGGAAGAGCGGAGGAAGAGCTTTGGCGACGGCGAGCAGTGCGTCGGAGAGGAGAACAGCAGTACGAGGAGAACAACAACACTTGCTGCTCCTCGAGGGCCTTGTTCTTAGTCAGGATGTTGCTGGCGGCCGCGAGGAAGAGCGGAGGAAGACGGCGAGGAGAAGAGCAGTGCTGGAGGAAAACCTAGATCCGCGACGTGCAGGAGGGAATTAATAAGGTCTCTATAGGTCTACTTTGTTGTAGTGAGAGATAGGCGAGCGAACGTGCAGGGAGAATCGAGAGGACGGGAAGAAGAACCCTAGCGCATGTGCGTCAGGACAAGAAATATAGTGCGATTGAAAGCTTCAGTCCTCCTTCACTCTCAAGAGGAGTGGCGCCGATCCGCCGGAGGAAGAAGCTAATTTATTTTATTGGAAAATTTTTTATTGAAAATTGTTTTATTGGAGGGAAATTTTTATTAGAGGGAAATTTCCCGCCAAAACTTATGGCTCGCGTGCCATCATGATCAAAAATATCTGAGCTGAAGCTCGAGTAGTAATCGAGCTCCAGCTCAACGAACTCGAGCTCGACTCAAAATCGAGATTGAGCTCATTGAACTCGAGTTCGAGATTGAGCTCATTGAACTCGAGTTCGAGATTGAGCTCATTGAACTCGAGCTCGACTCAAAATCGAGATTGTGCATATGTGTGTGTGTGTGTGCATGTTGCATGGGGTCTGTGTCTGTGTCTGGGCGTAATCTATATTTGCTTGTGCATGTGTGTGTCTGTATCTGTATGTATGTGTGTCTGTGTGTTTACGTGTATCTGCATGTGTCTGTGTCTGTGTGTGTCTTTGTTTGTGTGTGTGTGTACACAAATGTCTGTGTGTGTCTGTCTTTGGTGTTTGTGTGTGTGTGTGTCGTGTCATTATTGTGTGTGCGTGTGTGTGTGTGTGTCTATGACTGTGACTGTGAGTGTCTGTGTACGTATATGTGTCGGTCCATGTGTCTGTGTTTGTGTCCATGTGTTTGTGTCTGTATGTGTCTGTGTCTGTGTATGTACGTATGTGTGTCGGTTCATGTGTCTGTGTATGTGTCCATGTATCTATACAAGTCTGTGTCTGTGTCCATGTGTTTGTGTCTATGTGTCTATGTCTGTATGTACACGTGCTTGTCTGTGACTGTGTATTTGGGTTGTGTGTGAGTGTTTGTCTGTCTATGCATGTTTGTCTGTGCTTGTGTGTGTCTGTGTTTGCGTATCTACGTGTGTTAATTGTGTGTCTGTGTCCGTGTCTATGTGTGTTTGTGCGTGTTTGTGTCTTTGCTTGCGTATCTATGTGTGTTTGTGTTTGTGTTTGACTATGTCTGTGTCTATGTCAGCCTGTATCTATGTCTGTGACTGTGTTTGTGTTTGCGTGTCTGTGTTTGTATGTGTCTGTGTGTGTGTGTGTGTTTGTGTCCGGTGAGAAAATTAAATTAATATTCAATTATTTTTTATTCAGTTGATCGAGCGCCTAGGAGCGGACGAAATTGAGCGGGGTAATTCTTACTTTTAAAAAATACATAAACGGATAAACCTTATTTAAAAATACATAAATCTTATATAAAAGCTCATGTGCACTGTCGGGCAATGTCGAGGCGGGGGTATTGTCGAGCGGGGAACATGGGCCTCATGTGCATTGTCAGTTGATCGAGCTCCTGAGAGCGGACAAAATTGAGCGGGGGTAATTCTTATGTTAAAAAAAAAGAGCAATGTTAAGTGCAAACTTATTACGGCTATGTGCAAACCACGGTTAAGTGCAAACCAAAAAATTTTAAGTGCAAACCCAAATGTTAGGTGCAGACCAATTATAAAAACAAAGAAATAATGCATTCGTCTATAAGTCCATGTCAATTAGTCCAAAGTATTTGTCCTTTTGTGCAAAATCTTATACTACAAAGTCCCTGATAATTAATACAAAATATTAGTCCTTTTTTGCAAAATTTGATACTAAATTGTGATATCCAAAACACCATTGTGAGTTTTCAAGCATTCAACCTACATAAAAATAAAAAAAATTATGTTAGTATAAAAAAAAATTTCCCATTCCTTGCCATTTTTGAAATATTTTTTGCATTTGGCCAAAATATGAATTTGAAAAATTACAGCTTAACAGAAATCCAGAACTGCCTAATTTCATGTATTGTAGGAATCGGAAACTGAATAGGTAAGATTTTTCATCTAAATATGAATCCAATTCCATCTTGCTCTCCAATCTCCACAAAGAAACCCAGCGTACCATCTTTCTTCTACATATCATAAAGCATTTGGGTGAGGGGGAATGCAGGAATCGGAAACTGATGAGGCACGGGAAGCAGCCATTGAGGGGCAACGCCATTGATGAGGCACAGGAAGCTTGGGAATAGAAATGGTGGGGACGAGCGATCGAGCTTGAGGGAAAATTGCAGGAATCGGAAACTGAAAGCAAGACGACGACGACATACCTTGAGCGATCGAGCCTCTCCTTCTATCGGCGAAAGGGTGGGCGAAGCGGCGACTCTCTTCTTCGCGGCGCTGCGGGAGATAGGGTTGCGGAAATGGCCGATAGAAAGGGGTTTAGGGTTTGCACCTAAAGATTTAAAAGATTTAAGAAAAAAAATTGTTTTTTTTTGTCTGCACCTAGCCATATATGCTCTGCACATAACAACGCTCTAAAAAAACATAAATCTTATTTAAAAAGTAAATTTTATTGAACAGCGCGTTGTATTTATGAATTGATTTGAAATGTATTTATGAATTTCATTACACATTTATTTTCATTAAAGCTCGTGTCATCCATCAATCAATATATATATGACATATATTTTCATTAAAACGCTAGCTCCCGAGCAAAAAACGTGTGCGCTGACAAATTTATTTATGCTCCCGAGCAAAAAAGATAGAGCTAGTGCAATGCGCGCGACTGAAAAAAACGTGTGCTCGAGAAATAAAACGCGCATCCGAGTGAAAAACACGCACTCGAGCAAAAAATGGGCGCTCGAAGGGTACAATTATTTCACCCCTGCGCACAATGAAAAAATATGCGTGCATGCGAGGGCAGTGCGCGATCGTTATTTTTATTCAAAAATTATATTAATATGTTTTAAATTTTTTGATTTGTTTTGTGCAAAATTTTATAGAGGGAAATTTCCCTCTATATATTTCATTAATGTGAGAGGGAAGGAAATAGACAAAACTTAATAAACTAGAGGAAGAGAACGGCGCGCGGCGATGGCCGAGAAAGAGAACGACGATGGCGGCGGCCGTGGAAGAGAGAGGCGACGGTGGCAGCGACCGTCGAAGAGAGGGGAGACAACGGTGGCGGTCATACGTGAAAGACATTGCTACAGCTCGCAAATGGATGTTTGTGTGTTTGGTTGTCCGTGTCGGTGTGTGTGCGTGTGTCTGTGTTTGAGCCCCGACACATGCAATACGCGCTAGCTCTCAAGCAAAAAAAGGAAAACTACACGCACGAGAGTGCATTTGCGTGCGCGCGAGAGTGCATTTGCGTGCACGCGAGAGTGCATTTGCGTGCATGTGGGTTCGTGCGTGATTTGATTTTAATTCCAAAATTATATTAAAAAATTAATGGCATATTAATTTGCATTCATTTTTACATTTAATATATTTTTAATCTTTAGTTTTGTTTTGTTCAAAATTTTATGGAGGGAAATTTTCATCCGTATATTTCATTTATTCATGTGAGAGAGAGATAGTGCTGCATGGGAGAGAGACAGAAAAACTTTTATAAAAAGTTAAAGATTTATAAAAAAATCGTACGCGCAAAAATACATGTCGCAATAGTACCACATATCTGCGACAGCCGCGCACGGATGTTTGCGAGCTGTAGGAGTACTGTCGTCGCGTCAGAGCACTATCGAGGCGGGGTACTGTCGCGCACATACAATTTTTTTTTATTTTTGTCAAAAAATAATAATAATAATTCAAAACTTTGATAATAAAATAGTACAAAAATTGAAAATAAAATATGATATATTTTTTGTAACAAAACTTTAATAATAAAATATTATTATTAGTAAGGACAATGTCTTTGTAACAAAAAACTTTCATGATGTGGTTACAATTGATACTTATTGTGAGAAAAGTTTTCTATTTGTAACGTAACATTAGTGTTGTTACAAATACTTACAGTTATAGTAACGAATTAATTTTTATTGTAACAAAATTTATAATATTCGTTACAAAAAAGTACTTTTTTGTAACACAAAAAATTTGTGTTACTAAATATAACTATTAGTAACAAACTGTGTTTTAGTTATATTTCAGTCCTTACAACAGGTGCAGTTTGTTGTAGCTGTTAGACAGGCCCGATGGGATGGTGAGCCAGGCGAGGTGAGTCTCAGCGAGAGCTCTTGGCCTTGGGTTATGATGCCCTTGCGGGGAAATGATAAGTACCCTTGTGTTTGTGATGTGATGATGATGTATGATGATGTGATAGATTCATACGCTTTATGGTGCCTTGGGTGAAACCCAGGTTTGCATTCATTTTGCATTGGTAGGCCCCTTTTTATTATCTGCTCAACATAGAAACGTGGATGCTGTATGTGACACTCATACCTGTTTTATGTTGTTTCCTTTTATGTACATTTGCATACGAAGTGCTGACTTGCATGGTGAAGTAGTTCCCCGGGGTCCGCTAGGACGGCAGGGAGGAGGGATGTTATTACACCGTTTGTGGTCAGCCATAGCTGACCCTCGTTTACCGCTATTTGTGATTTGGTTGCAGGGCAAGAATTGCAGGCTGGACCCAGCGCGCCGGCCAAAAAGGCCTAAAGCCTCATGAAGTGTTTACCTTGTATTCATGCACTTCTATTATTACATTTTGTTGTAACCGGCTCGCATGCCGAGGTAGTTTAGGTAAAACTACTATCTGTCCCCTTTTGTTGGGACGTCCTTTTGTGTTGAATGTTTGGTGATTTGGACTGTGGTTTTGTATGACCTTAAGGCCAGTTGGACTCTTATGTAGTGTGGACAATCTCTGTGTTTTATGTTTGTTTCCGCTGTGTTGTCTGAGTTTTGAGAATGGGTAGTTAATATCATCTTTTAATACTGATGCTGTGGCGGTTATATGCTGTGGGGTCCCGGCCGGACCCATGTTATATGATCATTGCAGGGGAGGTGTTACAGAATCGTCCACTGCACTTGCAATTATATTCTTCGCCTTTTTGTCAAGAGCAACAATGGCTATTTCATCCTTAGTTAAATCCATCATTCTCTTCGGTAAGGTACTTGGGGACCATCTTCCACAACTTGGAAGATTCTCGGATCTGCATCTTCCATGTAAAACCTTACTCTTTGATGCCGCACCACTTCCCCCACATGTGGATGACTTGGAGATGTTACAACACAAGGACTTTCGGCACCCCGGAAGTCAACATTATAACCTCCGCCCGCGCCGCGCAAAGGATGCTTAAAGCCTTTTATTATCTTGCTTTAGTTTTATATTTATTTCCGTCATTTTAAAATTGTAATATTTTAAATTCCGGCATGTTTCTTATTTTGGGTGTGCTAATAGACATTTTATGTGGTGTGCATTTAACCATCCGGGTTGATGAGATTTCATCTCAATTTTGGATGGTTGGATGGTGTTTGTAACTCCTATTTAAAGGAGCCTTTTATGAGAAATAATAGAATAGAATTTGAACCCTAAAAAGCTCCCCCCTAAGGAGGAATTTCGGCCAAGGGCTTGCTCCAAGCCGCCGCCCCCCTTGCCTCTTCCCCCTCTTCTCCATTTCGCCCCCCCCCCCCCTCTTGGGTGTTTCCGGCGTGGTTTCTTGGTGCGACTCCAAGGAAGAAGGAAGGCAGCCCCTCGGTGTGACTCCGAAGGATCCATACGGTGCGACGCCGGTGGAAAGCGTGGAGAGAGTGATTCTCCCACAGTTATCAAGTGTGCTTTCATTTTCTGGGTTGGGTAATCTCTAAAACCTCAAAGAGTTTCTTTCTTTAGTTTGTGGAGGAAGAACCATCGTGTTCTCCGCGATTTTGAATATCGATCGTTGGTATTTTTCTGAACTTGAGATCGCTCTCCCGCGTTCTTCGTGTCCGGACCGTGTGGGTCTCGTTTGCTTGAACGGATCTTGGCCTATAGCCTTGGTTTTGTTCTCTAAAAGAGCAATCTTTGTGTTGATTTGGGAACTATGTCGACTCTCTTTTGACCGCTGTTTTAGAGTCGATCGTTCTTCTTTTTTTTGTTTGATATTGTGATGCGAATGGCAACGTATGTGAGCGATAGAATGCTTGTGTAAGTGCGGTAGATCACCGTGTGATCGAGGCGAGTTGGAGTGAAATCCGTGTAGATCTCTATTAGGAGACGCCGCTGCTTCAATTTGGTATCAGAGCTAGGTTGTGTTGAGTTCTATCTCGGCACCATCCTTTCTCTAGATTTGCCGGCGCGTTCGTTGCTCGGTCAAAATCTGAAATTTTTCGGATTGGTCTGCATTTAGTAAAAATCAGAAAAAAAAAATTCAAAACTTATCAAAAAAATCTGATTTTTTTTCTGTAGCTTCCTGAGTTCATTTCCAGCAACTTTAAAACTTCAAATTTTTCATTTTGCTCTCGTTAGGTCCGTCAAAAAAATTCATCTTCATTCTAGTTGTTTAACTTGCATGCGCACGAGACTAGGCACGGAGTACATCGTAGAGTTACCGTCCACCTCTAGGATGGCAGCGAACGATCAAGTAGATCCTAACACGGAGGCTATAGAAAGAGCTACGTGGTGAGATGATGGAGATTAGGACCATGTTAACCCAGATTCTGCTGAATCAAAGGGGAACACCACCCCCTCCGGCTAATGATGAGTTGCCCAATCCGCAACAACGGGTTCATGATTCGGATTTGGATGAAGGCTATCCTCGAGCCCCTCCTCGTGGACATCGTCCGGATCGTGGCACTGACATCACTAGAGCCATTAAGATCGACGCCCCCACTTACGATGGTTTGGGAGACCCCCCAGGTTTTCCTTACTTGGGTAGTGGATATTGAATGTTATTTTGAATGGCACCATCTTACGGATCCCCAAAAGGTCCAGGTTGCCAGGATGAAGCTAACGGGTCGAGCGAAAACATATTGGCTGAATGAAGAACGTAGGCTAGGAGCCGGGCAGGGAGTCCCACCCATTGGATGGCCGGTGATGAAGAACTTACTCACTGACCAATACGTCCCCGTCTACCACCGAACCCAAATGTTCGATGAGCTAGCCACCCTTCGGCAAGGCTCAAACTCGGTGGCTGAGTATATGGGCGAGCTGAAAGACCGTATGGCGCGTTGTGATCTTCGAGAGATCCCTGAGGTTACGCTATCGTGATTTCGTAAGGGGCTCCACCCTGACATTCAGAGGAAGCTATTGAGATATGGCCACACAGATCTGAATACGACATTCAATGCCGCTCTTGATATTGAAAAGCATCTGGCTTCGAAGGCCCACTCTCGTTACTCCCGTACGAAGAGCTTGACCATATTTGGAGCATCTTCATCTACCACCCACGATAAAGGAAAACCTAAGACCGCCGAGTCTAGATCGGTAGTGATTACTGCGAGGAACTCTAGGAATCCCACGAGTGAGCGTATCCCCATAAGAAAGGTTAGCAAGGCTAACACCACATGTTATGTTTGCGGGGTTCAGGGTCACTACGCCTTTGAGTGTCCTACAAAAACCCGAGCCATAGCCCTGTTGGATGCGGAGACCGACCCCGCCGATCTAATTTATGAGGCTACTGAGGAGGATGACCCTGAGGGAGTCCCGAGTGATTTGGAGGACGAACGCTACCTAGGAGTGATGCGATGTATCTTGACCACCCCTCGTCCTTTAGATGATTGGAAGAGGACGAACATATTTTCCCTGATTTTTAGGAGTGGTGAGAAGTTATGTAAGCTGATTATCGATAGTGGAAGTTGTGTAAACGTCGTTTCTGAGAACGCCGTCACACGTATGGCCTTGACCGCGGAGCCACACCCGACCCCGTATCAAGTAGCTTGGATTAACAAGATCACTGTTCCAGTTACCAAGCGATGCCTAGTTCCCCTCTCGATTAAATCATACACGGATGAGATATGGTGTGACGTATTACCGATGGATGCTTGCCACGTGTTATTAGGCCGCCCTTGGCTCTATGACCGTGATGTAACACATTATGGCCGGGCCAACTCCTATGAGTTTAAATTTAAGGGTAAGACCATTACTTTGAGCCCGACCGTTCCGAAGGAACCAGTTGCGTTACCAAAGGACACCATTGTTCCGGTCGAGAGGAAGACGTTGAGTCTAGTAGGCAGGACGGAGTTTGTGAGGGACCCATTTTTAGATGGAGTGATGTATGCGTTAGTTCTTATGAGTACGAAGACTGATTCGAGCACGTTAGATGGGTTGCCTAGAGAGTTGCGGGCCCTGCTAGATGAATATAGGGATGTTTACCCCGACGAGCTTCCGTCGTCGTTACCCCCACTTAGGGATATACAGCATGCTATTGATCTTATCCCTGGGTCATCCCTACCCAATCAGCCCCACTATAGACTCCCTCCCGATGCCCACAAGGAGTTACAAGTCCAGATAGAGGACTTGCTGAAGAAGGGTTTCATTCGGACTAGTTTGAGCCCATGCGCTGTTCCAGCCCTTCTTGCCCCCAAGAAGGATGGCTCGTGGAGGATGTGTGTTGATAGCCGTGCTATCAACAAAATCACCATCAAGTATAGATTTCCAATCCCACGGTTAGATGATCTCCTCGATGTCCTAGCGGGTGCCACCATCTTTTCCAAGCTAGATTTGCGGAGTGGTTACCACCAGATCAGGATCCGTGAGGGAGATGAGTGGAAGACAGCGTTTAAGTCCAAGGATGGACTGTATGAGTGGCTTGTGATGCCTTTTGGGCTATCCAACGCCCCAAGCACGTTCTCCAGGATGATGACTCATGTCTTCCAGCCTTATATGGGGAAGTTCGTGGTTGTCTACTTTGACGACATCCTTATCTATAGTACCACCCCCGCCGATCACATCTCACACCTGCGGATAGTTCTTTCCACCCTTCGGAAGGAAACTCTTTATCTGAACCTTAAGAAGTGCACTTTTCGAGTCTCTGAGGTAGAATTCTTAGGTTATATTGTTGGGTCCGAAGGTATACGAGTAGACCCCGGGAAGGTCCAGGTAATTAAGGATTGGCTTGAGCCGACTAGTATTCGAGAGGTGCGCAGTTTCCATGGGCTAGCTACATTTTATCATCGTTTTATACGAGACTTTAGTAGCATCATGGCACCTATTACCGATTGTATGAAAAAGGGAGAGTTTGTGTGGTCGAAGTCTGCTACTTTTGCCTTCCGTAGGATCAAGCAACTCATGACCGAAGCACCGGTGTTCGTCTCCCTGACTTCACCAAGGTCTTTGAGGTTACTTGTGATGCGTCTGGGATAGGGATAGGAGGAGTCCTAAGTCAAGAGGGCCACCCTATCAGTTATTTTAGTGAGAAGTTGGCAGGCGCAAAGCTCAATTATTCTAACTACGACCGAGAGTTCTATGCGATTGTGAGGTGTTTGCATCATTGGAGACACTATCTTCTGTCCAAGGAATTTGTGCTCCTTTCTGACCATGATGCTTTGAGATTTATAAACGGTAGTCATAAGATCAGCCCACGGCACGCGAAGTGGGTTGCGTTCCTTCAAGAATACACGTTTAACATTAAGCACCTTAAGGGTTTGGAGAATCGAGTCGCCGATGCGCATAGCCGCCTCACCCTCTTTCTGTCTACCATGAAAGTGCATGTTATTGGGTTCGAGCGCATTAAGGATGAGTACGCCACGTGCCCGGATTTCCAGGAGTTGTACCTATCCGCACAGGACAACTCCCCCACCACTATCTCGGCCTTCACTATTAGAGACGGTTACCTCTTTCGGCACGGGAAACTATGCATTCCGCAATCTTCCCTACGACTACACATTATTTGGGAGTTGCATAGTGGCGGGTTGAGTGGTCACTTCGGGCGTGACAAGACTATTGTGCTCGTGGAAGAGAAATTTTATTGGCCAAAACTTAAGGTCATGGTCGGACGTGTAGTGAGCAGTTGCCGAACGTGTCAAGTCTCCAAAGGTTCTAAGACCAATGTTGGCTTGTATACACCGTTACCTATTCCATCTAAACCTTGGGAAGACGTGAGCATGGATTTCGTTCTAGGCCTTCCCCCCACGTTTCACCGACACGACTCGATATTCGTTGTTGTAGATAGGTTCTCTAAGATGGCATATTTTATCCCTTGTAGCAAGACCAACGATGCATCTCATATTGCCAAGCTGTATTTTCAAAATGTCGTTAGCCATCGTGGGGTGCCTAACACTATTGTGTCGGATAGGGATGTGAAATTTACAAGTTACTTTTGGAAGACGTTATGGATTCTAATGGGCACTAAATTGCTATTCTCTGCCGCCTACCACCCACAAACGGATGGGCAAACTGAGGTGGTCAATAGAAGCTTGGGAAATCTTCTTAGGTGCCTTGTGGGTGACCATAAAGGCACATGGGACTTACTTCTCCCCCACGCTCAGTTGGCTTATAATAATTCCAAGAACCGATCCACGGGTATGTCTCCCAACGAGGTTGTTCACGGGTATAATGCTCCAGTGCCCCTTGACTTAGTCCCACTACCACCGTCGTATAAGGCCAGTCAATTCGCACAATCCTTTGCCCAACACATTCATGATCTACATGCATATATTCGGGCGACCTTGACCTCTCAATATGACGCCTATCAAACACATGCAAACCAAAATAGGAGAGCGTCAAACTTTAAAGTCGGCGACCAAGTTTTAGTCCGCTTAGTTCCCGAACGAATGCCATCTGGCACCGTTAAGAAAGTAGCACCGAGGCGAGCCGGCCCGTTCCGGATTTTGAAGAAAATAGGAGAGAATGCTTTTGTTTTGGATTTCCCTTCTGATTGGGGTGTCTCACCCATTTTCAACGTTTCAGATTTGACGATGTTTGTTCCGCCTCCACAAGAGTTGTCTTCTATGTCGTCTTCTCCTTCCACAAATGATTCTAATGGGTTGGGGAGTGGTAGGACGGATGATCTCTCTTCCATGCTTTCCACAGGTATACCGCCGGATGGTGAGTCACATCTTATTCCTAATGCTGACATGTTTTCAAGGTTTCCCAAAACCTTTTCTAACCCTGACAGGATATTGGACATGGAGCCCATTACTACTACTGATGGTGATACTCGCCGCTTCCTCATTCGATGGCGGGATCGTCTACCTTCCGATGACTCTTGGGTGCTTGAGTCCGAGCTTCAAAGACTAGATGCCGCTCTTCTCCACCGTTTCCTCTTGGACCACGCATCGGTGATACGTGAAGTTGAGGGGGGGGGGGGGGGGGGAGGATTGATGCCGCACCACTTCCCCCACATGTGGATGACTTGGAGATGTTACAACACAAGGACTTTCGGCGCCCCGGAAGTCAACATTATAACCTCCGCCCGCGCCGCGCAAAGGATGCTTAAAGCCTTTTATTATCTTGCTTTAGTTTTATATTTATTTCCGTCATTTTAAAATTGTAATATTTTAAATTCCGGCATGTTTCTTATTTTGGGTGTGCTAATAGACATTTTATGTGGTGTGCATTTAACCATCCGGTTTGATGAGATTTCATCTCAATTTTGGATGGTTGGATGGTGTTTGTAACTCCTATTTAAAGGAGCCTTTTATGAGAAATGATAGAATAGAATTTGAACCCTAAAAAGCTCCCCCCTAAGGAGGAATTTCGGCCAAGGGCTTGCTCCAAGCCGCCGCCCCCTTGCCTCTTCCCCCTCTTCTCCATTTCGCCCCCCCCCCCCCCTCTTGGGTGTTTCCGGCGTGGTTTCTTGGTGCGACTCCAAGGAAGAAGGAAGGCAGCCCCTCGGTGTGACTCCGAAGGATCCATACGGTGCGACGCCGGTGGAAAGCGTGGAGAGAGTGATTCTCCCACAGTTATCAAGTGTGCTTTCATTTTCTGGGTTGGGTAATCTCTAAAACCTCAAAGAGTTTCTTTCTTTAGTTTGTGGAGGAAGAACCATCGTGTTCTCCGCGATTTTGAATATCGATCGTTGGTATTTTTCTGAACTTGAGATCGCTCTCCCGCGTTCTTCGTGTCCGGACCGTGTGGGTCTCGTTTGCTTGAACGGATCTTGGCCTATAGCCTTGGTTTTGTTCTCTAAAAGAGTAGCAATCTTTGTGTTGATTTGGGAACTATGTCGACTCTCTTTTGACCGTTGTTTTAGAGTCGATCGTTCTTCTTTTTTTTGTTTGATATTGTGATGCGAATGACAACGTATGTGAGCGATAGAATGCTTGTGTAAGTGCGGTAGATCACCGTGTGATCGAGGCGAGTTGGAGTGAAATCCGTGTAGATCTCTATTAGGAGACGCCGCTGCTTCACTCTTTCTTTCCACATAGGAAAGTTAGCCTTAGTGCAGATAGGCAACTTCAACGAAGATTCCTTGATTCTATCCATGACTTGCTAGCAAATAGAATGGATGGATCATGTTCAAGGTGTTAACCTAGCAACGAACAACCTACATCTGATACCAATTGAAGTATCTAGTTGCCAACCTAAATCACCTAGAGGGGGTGAATAGGTGATAACTGCGTCTTTTGCGGAATTAAAAACTTGATGAAATAGAACGCACAGAAAGCAAATCACAAACACAGATAACACAAGGAATTTATAGTGGTTCCCTGTTCTTGGGTACTCCACTTGCCGGCTTCGCCAATCTAGCACCACAGCTAGACTTGACTACTTCACTATAACTCGGATCAAGAATGATCCTACAATCTCGGAGTCAACACTCCTACAACTTGGAGACAAATCTCCTACAACTCAGAGAATACCTCTCTTACAACTCAGAGAATACTTCTCTTACAACTCAGAGAATACCTCTCTTACAACTCGGAGAAAAACTACTCCTACTACTCGAAGAAAGCCTTCTCCTGCAATCAATGTAATTAAGGTTTGATACAAACTTATCAACACAATACCAGATCTGAAATCCACAAGTATCTTCTTCTTTCTTGAATGACTTTGACTAGTTGATGATGAGGAAGATCAATAAAAACTCAGATCTGACTTTCTTCAATTCGAACCGATCCAAAGGATATAGCAGAGGAGAGAGCAGTGATCGATCGAACTTTTTCTTCAACTGGAGACGATTGATTCAGAGAGATGGATCGATCTCCAACATAGGCGACAGGAGGCGGCACATTCTCATTTTTCTTGGAACGAATAGATAATTAGGGTTAAGATCAGAATTAATTATATTTAATCCTTAAACGAGAGCCTTATATAGTCATAGACTTAACGACATGAATTAAGGTAGGATTAACCTTAAACGAAATCAGAAGAGCCGTCAAATCAGACAGAAGAAATCAACGTCCTGTCAAATAGACTAAAAATTACTTGAAGGATGAAAATACAATTTCTCGAGAACAAAGGATTTCTCGAAAAATAGCAGCTTTTGCTTCGAGAAAGAATATAGATGGATTTACGGCGGCTTGACATAAACTTCTCGAGAGATAAAGGATTTCTCGAAAAATGATAGAAAAGAACTTTCAGAAGAAAGAATCAAACTTCTCGAGAGATAGATGATTTCTCGAGAAATATAATGAACTTGTCGAGAACTATTGACCTCTCAGGAAAAACAAATTAGAAAAACTTTTCTGGAAGATAGACATATTTCTCGAGAGATAGATTTGATTTTTCGAGAAATAAATTGAGAAACAAAACAGCGCAATGTCTGTTCCTCGGCCTGAGAAAAAAATCTTCAAACTGAGCTCGACGAACTCACCAATTTCATCGAACTGAGATCGATGAACGGAGATCAACGAAACTTACTTCATCCTTCTGAAAAACAGCAATCGACGAAATCATAAGAGTTCGTCGAACGGAGATCGACGAAAGGCGGTCAACGAACAACTTCAAACTTTCAGCAGAAAAGAGTTCGAAGAAACTTCTTCACTTCGTCGAACGGAGATCGACGAAATCATTTTAGCTATCAGAAAACACTTTAGCTTCAGCAAAGTTGAGATCGACGAAAGTACTTAAGTTCGTCGAACGGAACTTCTGAAGAACAGCGGTCGATGAAATTACTTCTGTTCGTCGAACGGAGATCGAAGAAAGCTGAACTCAGATTTTCAGGAAAACTGGCCAACGAATGGCGCTCGACGAAAGCACTTAAGTTCGTCAAACTGAGCTCGACGAACTTATCAAAATTCGTCGAACTCAGAAATACTTAGAAAAATCTTTCTTCTACACTTGCACACCAGCTGCACCTCCAAATCATGGGCTTCAATAGTCTTGAAATTGAAGTGTATCCCAATAGAGAGATCACACATGAGTCAACACCATGTTCCACATAATGAGGAATTACATTGTATGAAACTGTGCTCATTGACCCACTGTGACCTGACATTAGTCTACACTTAGCAATATGAACCTGCAAGAATAATACTAGAAAGACATATCAAATACACCAGCAATTCAATCTTGGTTCAAGGGTGACTTCCCACAAATCAAGATTATTGTGGATACAATACCCAACACTTAATATGTCTATTGACACATTAATAATAAATCTTTAGATAATGATATACTTGTTCTTTCGAGCACTTATTGATTTCTCGTAGTATGATTTAGTATATTAATTAGAGAAATTAGGTGACCATCAAATTAGAACAACAGCTGTGTGCACACTTCTTCATTATGTTGTTCTATATAATAATCGTGTTTTGTCCATGTCGATTGAATCAGTAAGCTACTGTGATCATGGAAGGTCCCGTGTCGCTCAATGATGTGGATACCGCCATTATTCGTAGTGAAGAGTTTGCTTGGATCAGATTGACGTAGGAGCAGACTCTTAATATCGCGTTCTCTAGTGGTACATTTAAGTTTAGTGAAGATTTTATACGGAACGTCATAAATTACGATGAATACAAGTTTAAGTGGGAGAATGTTGAAATTTTTTTGTTAGGTGGACTCGATTCATCAAGACGTCCCGATAGAGTCGTACGCAAAAATTAGAGTCTATTCAGACTACTACGAGTGCGAGTTAATTTAGTGGCGCGAACGACTGAAGCTTGTGATAAGTGGGCGAGATCGTCTCGTAATTTCATGTCGTGAACTCGGCCTCACCCTTGGCACGAGATTTGACATAAGTTTTGGCATATATGAAATCCTATTTAGTTTATGATTTTCATATTGTTATTATTATTATTATTATTTAATTTGGGAGTTATGAGATTAATTGACTCATTGTTTTACTCCTAATTGGTTTGCCCTATTAAAACAAAATCTATTTCATGCCAAAATACTCTCCTTTCAGTTTTGCCAACGTGAACTATGGCTGACTCCAGAGTGGCCTCCTCTCCTATTATGGATAGTAACCGGCCGCTCCCTCCTTGCTTTTGATGACTCGCCGCATCTTCATCTTCCTGCTTGCCCTAGGAGAGATCGACACCTCTTTTCATTTAGACTTGAAAGAGAAATCATTAATCCTCGATCAACATCTCGTGGAGATCCTCTCTCTCCCGCTTCTTCATTTTCAGTCTTTTGAGAAGAGCTTTGGGCAACAGGTCGAGAGATTCAAAAGGGGGCGGCAACATCTGGGTCTGTTTTATGTTTCTAAAGGAAACAGGAGCACAGAGGAGTCTCCACCTCTGCTGTTCACGTGAAGCAAGAAAACTGGAGATCTGTTTCCAGATTGGTCTTACTGCATCTGCATCAAGATTGACTACTCTCATCATTTCCCATTTTTCTGGAAGCAGGACCGACAATCTTTCATTTGATAATATCAAGATCCTACAGACCCATCTCTCCATTGTGTGCAATAGCATCAGTAATCTGCTTATGGATTAAATTCAGCCGACCGTAGTTGGTGTCTGATTTATAATTATCAGTTATTGCCATCTCTAGCTTCATTACCCCAAAGGTCAGACTTTCTATATTTTATTTCAAATCTGAGCAACTTAGATTGATTATTTTGCAAGTATTGCTCCATATTTTAGACACACATAAATGCAGTGATTCATTGAATTAGATATAAGTTCTAATTCAAACAAAGCAAAATATATTATGGTCCGTTCGGCGCGCAGGTAATGACTTTCTGGAATTGGCTTTGGCCAGAAAATCAATAGCTGCAGGAATTGGTTTTGTGCAGAAAACCAATTCTGTTGTTCGGTTGCAGGATGAAATTCAGTGAACAGAATTGGAATTGATATCTGTAAGTTGTTCGGCTGCATGCTGGAATTGGCTTTCTGGAATTGAAAATTTTAAAATTGATATTTTACGAACATGCTTGGTGCATATGTTGCAGTGGGTAAAAATGTGCTCTAAAATTATCGAGAGAGGAGATCTGGAAATGTGCTACATATCTGCTTGGTGCAGCTCCTAATCCAACCAAATTCGTAAACAACAGAGACGATTTATAATCGAGATGATTTTGAAAGTAAAGAAGTTTATAATCGAGATGATTTTGCAATTTTGAACTGGGGAAATACAATACCCGGGCGACAATATCAACGTCAACAACAGGGACGCCGCTGGATCTGAAGAGATCGGATACGATGCTCTTCCCGGAGGTGATTCCGCCGGTCAGTCATAGATTTACAATGTCGGCGAGTTATCCAAACCCGGAAAGCTGGGAAGAACAAGCCAGGGCATGGCGTTTCACGTCGTAGATGTCGGAGACGATTTGCGCGGGTGTATGGCATCGGCATCTTCGTAGATGCCGACGGAAAGTAAATGGCTGCCGGGAGACAATTTGCAGCCGGAACCACCACGATCTACGCCGAGATGGAGGTGATGCTCTTTCCGTGGCGGGATCAGTCGGGGGAGACGAGAGCGTGGCCGTGAGAAGCAAAACCACGCAATAACTAGGGGGAGGGATAGGTTTTCGTGGCTTTAGTTTTTAGGCCAACTCATAAAACCGTGGGTTTTCCCCCCAAAGCCAATACCCGCCAAATTTTGTCCCGCCGAACGCCAGTATTGGCTTTCTGGAACCCAAAGCCAATTTCAGAAAGCCAATTCCTGCGCGCCGAACGGACCATTAGATTAAATATATTAGATTTGGGTACACACGCATACATGTACAAATGTAGTCATGTTTAATCACCGTCAATCATGGCAAATCACATACATGTTTTCGTGCTAATCATTTTTCATTGTAGAGAATTTTGTTTAGAGTCTTGCATAATAGCGGGTATTTGTTTAGACTCTTGCATAAAATATAAATTAATTTCTGAACTTTAGTAAAATTCATCGTTCGTTCCAATTTAATTTTCTTGTGTGTTCTTAAATTAATTGTTAATCGTTACTCCAATATAGATTGATAGTTTTGAATAAGACGATACTGCTTTCGTCGTCACCCCATTCAGTGTCGTGTCATCTGTAATTTTTCAATAACACAATTGTTGTTAACGCATTAACTATTATGTCCGCGTGTCCGAACCGACACGATAGGTCTTAACGGGTTGCGTGTCGACCTAGAGCTCCGCCCTAAGCTGGAGATACTATATAACCCGCATTCCAAACTTGATGAGGGCCATAGAATATCTTGAGCAACCCTAGCTTCTACAATTGTGTGGTGACGCGCCTTAATATTATAAACATGAGGCTCTGCTCAAAATGAACAAGCATCTTCGTCTCGAGTTCTTTGAGGCAAGGGGAGTTATTGGTGATGGTGATCGGAAGAACATTATTGATTCTTGTTACTGAGTGGTGGCTCAACGATGCCAAACAGATGGATGACCTTTCTTTCCTCTCTAATTTTAATCAAGTCATTTTTCATCATATTCCGAGAGAGGCTAACCTTGTTACTAATTTTCATGCAAAATTTTTTAAGACTTGTAATTTAGTTTAGAGTGAGTTAGTGGCTAACCCAGAGTTCCTTGAACTTTTCAAGGCAGACTCTGCTAGCATATCTCCTGGAAATTCATTTGACGCTGCCCACCATGCAAATTTTTCTGTCTTGCCTACAATTTAGGCTTTCTAGATGGCTTTCCAAGGTGCGACCCAATTGCAACTGACTACATGGACTATTTTAAATGAACGATTATATGAAGGCTATATGACCTCAATAATTTCCTCTAAATGTATGTGGGAGCGGAATTCATGCCCCACCTCTCAAAGATTACCGACTTGATAGTTAATAAATTTTTGTAGGGAATTGTTATAAGCAACACAATTTTGGCTATTGGCACCGCATATAATTAAATTTAGAGGATAAATTCAATCCTAAAAAAAACCTAATGACACTTTTTAATTCGCACTTCTCCCTACCGCTGCCGCTCACGATCCAGTTCGAACCCTAGGCGCCGCTCTCTCTCGTCGCACGCCCTCCCGCTCGCCGTTCTAGCCGCAGCCCCTCGCCGACCCTCAACATCTCCTCGCCAGCCGCCACTCCATCCCATCCACACCTCAAGATCTCTTCTCTAGGCACCGCTCCTCCACTGCCTTGAAATTCGCCGCTCCCCGACCCTTTTCGTCTGGTAAATCTCCCTCCTATGGTTTCATTTTTTTTCCTTTTTTTCACCTACCGCTGCAGCTCTCCAATCCCTAATGTCTCTTCTCTCCCTTTTTTCCCATTTTCGCAGATCTCCAATCCCTAAGTCGCAGCTCTTTGTGGATCCCCTATCCTCTAAGACGCAGATCTCCATTCGCATTGCTCAACCTGAATGGATCCGGTATTTCTCCTTCCCCCTTACATGTTTGATGTTATTGTTTGGGAGTGTATATGTTTCACCTATTTTTTTTTGTGTTTCATTGATTTAGGGTATGTTGGAAATTGAATGGAAGATGAAAAAGAAAGTCAAAATCATCATTAAGGTATATTCATCGATTTTGTATTGTGAAATGTGTGGCGGTTGATTGACATATGTCTTTTGTCATGCTTTGTGTTGCATGTGTGAGAAGCTCTATGCTGTTTATTTGCAGTTTGGATGGTAGTAATATGGATTTATCCGTTGATCTTGTTCATACTGAAAAATTGAAGTTGATGTTAGTTCTCACTTCGCAACAGATCAAGTTTTTTCTACAAGAGAAGCCTTAATTGTGTGGGCTAAAAATGTTGCACGGAGTTTAGATTTTGTTATTACGATTAAACGTTCAGATAAGGAAGTTGGTCGTCTAACACCACGTGTGTTTTTGGGGTGTGATAGAGGAGGACATCTTAGAGCCAATCAAAACAAGAAATTCGTGAAGAAGGGAATTTAAAAATCGTCAAGCAAGCGATGTGATTGTTCATTTTCTATTTCCAGGAAAAAAGTAGCAAAATGCGATCCTTCACTTTTTGAACACGTTCTAGCCATGAAAGTGTTGGGTTTTCTATATACCATTCAAAATGATAAAGGCATATCAAATATGCGTAGCGGAAGAAACAACAAGACAACCCAAAGAGTAAGGATCTTGCGAATTTCATGAATCAAGAAATAAGGAAAGCAAATGCGATATACCTTTCCGGGATTGAGTCAATACTCAACCAAGATGCTCCAAGAAGAAATCCGGTAGACGAACTTCGAGTTCCAAGCACCGAAAAGAATCGGCCCCTCTATAGATATCCACACAAGTGAAGGAGAACCCCAATGCCTTGTCGTACAAGGGATGGGTCGAAGAAGAACAGTCTTCTGCGTCCCCACGAATTGCTTGGTCCGTTGAAGGGGAGGCGGCGACAGTCGGCGGCGGACAAGGTCGGCGGACGGGGCGAGGTCTGCGGACGGGGATGAGATCTATCGGAACGCTTCCGAGTTGCGAAAAGTATCTCTCTACTAGAAGACCTAATCGCGTCCCTTTTATACGCAAGGCATAAAAACAGGTTATCCGCAGACCAGAGTACACAGAACAATTCCGTCAGGTTGTATACATTCGTCGAATAGTATATTTCGTCTCAACACTTTTGACGAATAGACATAATTTCGTTGAAACACTATCGACGATTTCGTCGAAACACTTTCGACGATTTCGTCGATACAATTTCGTCGAAACAATTTCAGCGAATTTGTATCTTATGCATCGAAACAATTTCGACGAATTCGTCTAAACACTTTCGATGAATTGACACATCTCGTCGTAACACTTTCAACGATTGTCTATTATAAATCCATTCGTCGAAACCCTTTCGACGATTTATCTAAGTCCTATAGAATTCGACAAAACCCTTTCGACGATTCTTCAAGAGGACTTATTTCCTGTTTGAGACATTCTCAATTTAATTCCGAGCAGTCATAAGATTGGTCCTCCACTCATATACAATATGAGTGAGGCCAACACAATCCATTCTCCAACTTCTCCAACGCTTTTATGTGCGACCCTATAGGCTCATATTGCGTTGGCAGCAAGACTAACTGTTTGATTGCTTTGAGATCACCTCAGAAACTCCAACAGAAAGATCAACCAAAAGAAAAAAAAACAAGTGAAAAAAATGCAAAGTTGACAGCTGCGAACTCCTAAACAAAACCTGGATTTAGGTACATATAAGGACTTCTTCACAAAGCAATTGCCCTCATTTTTCTCCGAACATATTATAAATGCGGTTGATGTGCCAGGCGATGGTCATTGCGGATTTCAGGTTATTAGCCAAGGGTTAAAAATTTAGGAGAAGATCGAGTACAAGTAAGAAAGATTCTTCAAAATGAACTTGAAAAACATACAAGCTTATATGATGTGGTATTCGACACAAATAGACGACAAGAGTTGGGTAGATTCATTGGATTGCACAATGACTCCCGCGCCAGTTGAAAAAATGGATGTCACTACCGGATATGTGGCTAGTAATTGCATCTTTCTATAATGTTGCAATAGTTGAGCTTTCAAGTGAGCAGTGCTTGACATTTCTTCCTCTCCATCCTATGCCACCGACAGATCCAAAGCTAATTATCATTGGATTCGTAAATGATAATCATTTTTTTTGCAAATTATGAGCGACACATGCCCATTGCCACCATTGTTCACGCCATGGAGAAGGTATCATGAGGAGTTCGCACAAATATGGGCATCTACATATATGTCACAGATCACAACTCCACCAACAACAAACCAAAAAGTCAATTCCCTTATCGGCTTGGAGGATTTTTGATAAGGGTAAACAAAAAATTCATTTGTGTTATTAGCAATTGTTCTTTATCTTAGTTTTTAAAAATGGTTACTTTTTTTGTGATCACATGTTCAACACATGAGAATAGTTATAACGGTCTTCTTGTTTGACACTTCTCCTAATTATACGGAAGGAAATGTTGCGCTGACATCATTTTTGCTATTGAAAGAATTTTGTTAAACATAATTGTTGTAAAACAGCTGTTGTGGTTTATATTATCAGCTATAATTGTTGTCATATAAGAACTTCTAATATGTTGTTGTTTATATTTTCAGCTCTAACTGTCGTCAAACAGTTGAATCTCTATGTTTCATATAATGCAATTAACAAAATTTAATTTGCTGTGCCTTTAAATTTTTTGCGGTACAATTAACAGTTTAGGGCTCCTTTAGCCATATGTGATGCCTTTAACAAAATGGTGCCAATCGCCAAACCTGCGGTGCTTATAACAATTCCTTTTTTTATCCATGTTATTTCCTCGTGTCATTTTGCTCCATTTAATATGAATGTCATCTAAGAGCCAATTGCAATCCTCTCGCTGATATTTACCAATTGCAAGTTAACGTTGACTTTGCCAAAATGTTCTTGGGGCAACGCACTTTTGAGTCAAATACGCAATTTTGATGTAATGCAAAACCAGAACATTTTTGGGCTCCAATTATTCTCCTAACCCTAGGCTCAGCCCTAATGTAGATCTGTACTGGAATGGCGGCCATGTCTAGTTACCTGTCAAGCGGAATTTTTTGGGCCCAAAGCTGGATATTGGCCTTTCATGGCGGTTGAAATCTACATAGAAGTCACCGAAACACCAAAATCCTCTTCACAGCTGCCCCACCCTTCCGCTCCATCGCGTGCTCCACCTAGCCTTCTACAATGGCCAACGCTTCCTCCATCTCATTCTCTGCTTCTTTTCGTCCCTTTCCATCGAAACATGGGAAGATCATGACGGCGCGACCTTCAAGTGTTTTCCTCTGCGCCGCCCCCCGTTCTCGTCCGAGAAGTTCCAGCTCCTCATGGTCTCCGTCTGGCTTGCCCTCTTCTCCAAAGAAGATTCTGGCGGAAGATGCTCCTCCGCCCCCCAAGCAGCGGCATTGGAAAGCTGGAGAGTTCCCTGGTGTCTCTGGGGACTCGATTACGGGGTCACCACGGCGGCCGATAAAAAATGTGAAGAAGAAGATCGTCGCCCGGGCGGCTGCCAAGGCGTGGGCTTCCACTGTGACTGAGGCTCTCTCTGATAGGATCCAGAAGAAGCAGTGGGAGCAGGCACTGGAGGTTTGTCTGTACTTTTCACCTATCCCCTTTTTTTGGCCAATTTGTAATTAACTTCCATAACGCCTTGCCTTTGGGTTCCCCCTCTGTTCGTATCTTTTGTGTGAAAATATGGCTGTTATAAGGGAATGGGTATAAGGGAATGGGTATTAATTAGGGTTTCGGGCATTCAGGATTTGCATTCTCTTTTGGGCACCTATAGGTGTTGAACAAGCTGAGGAGCTCTTCTTACATGTATCCTTCTTTAATCCTTTAATGGAAATCACGATCTTCTTCTCCTTCACTGCCCGGTATGTAACATATTGCTTGCTTCATCCTGCTTTTGAGATCTGCTGTGTTTCCTCCCATGAAATTTAAAAGCCATGACAGCTCTGGGCTTCCCTAGTGCTTTAATGACATCATTTCAGCATGCATTTGCATCTGTAATTTTTTTGACTAGGCTTTACTGTTTGTTGCAACTATGCATGCCATTTCCTGGGTCCATTCGTTTGGACAGTATTGGAGACCTGAAATTAGAATTGAAGATCATTTTCCATTGAATTTAACCTCCAATTTTAATTTTGAAGCCTCAATTCCGTCCAACGAAATGGAATCTAATTATCTCGGAACAAAGCTCTCAAACTTCATAGTCAGCTAATAGAATTGGAACATTGGAAATACAATAGGTGAGCAATTCTTTGATGACGAGGTGGACTGGAAATACTTGATCTTTTCGCCCCTAAATCAGAGAAAATTGTTAGGAGATATAGGCTCTTTTTAGGACGGTGGTGGCTATGAAAAAAGTTGTATACCCATCGCTATTTTAGAGGTGTTTGGTTTTCCGTTGCTGAAAAAAGTTCATGTGCCAAAAATGTGTTTTTCTTAAACAGTGAACCTTCACTTCCGAAAAGCTAAAAAGAGCTTTCCACATTTTCATGCTTGTCTTCCTGTAGGTCCACACCTCTCTTGTTCTTCTATTGCTTTTCCTACCACACAACTCTAATCCCACCGCTGATTTCCCATCGCTACGTTTCCTGCAACCACAACTGTCCCGAATAGAGCCTTAGGGTCCGTTTGGCACGGTGGTGTCGGTCGTGAACGCTGCGGTTATGAACCGTCCGTGAACGCCCAACCTCACCTAAGGAATTCCATACATTTTTTATGTTCAATTTTTTTTTCTCGGTGGAGGTCATAACCGTTGTCATGCAAACACACATTTCATGATGGTTTTGTTTTTCTCCCAACTCAGCGGAGAAAAAATGACGCGCCATACGGATGACGATTCGTAACCGCCGCGTTCACAATCGCCACCGCCGTGCCAAACGGACCCTTAGTCTTTGCCGAGAAAGTATGGATGAAGCTAAGAGTAGACATGTTTATCAGTTTTGTTTTTTTCTTCTTCCAAATAGCCATATGTTTACCGGGTATGGTGGTATTTTTTCTGCCTATATTTCCAATTTTAATACTTCATTTTATCTTGTGATGTGAATCATGTGATTAGGTATTCGAGATGTTAAGAGCACAAGCCTTTTACCAACCAAAAGAAGGAACATTTATGAAGCTCTTAGTCCTTCTTGGAAAATCAGGTCAAGCCTTACGTGCGGCCGAGCTGTTTGAGACCATGGTGGAAGAAGGATTAGAACCTACTTCTGCATTGTACACTGCTTTGCTGGCGGCCTATTGTCGATGCAATCTCCTGGATGAAGCCTTCTCAATCCTTACTAGAATGAAAGCCTTACCTCTCTGTCAGCCAGATGTCTTCACATACAGCATCCTCCTGAAAGCTTGTGTTGAGGCATCAAGATTTAAGCTAATTGATTCATTGTATCTGGAGATGTCTGAAAGGTTGATAGTCCCAAACACAGTGACCCAGAATATTGTTCTAGGAGGTTACGGGAAGGCCGGAAAATTCAAAGAGATGGAGAAAGTTCTCACCGACATGCTGGAGAGCGATACATGTAGGCCAGATGTGTGGACTATGAATATTGTTTTGGGTTTATTTTGCACTAGGGGCGAAGTAGATATGATGGAGAAATGGTACGAAAAGTTTAGAAGCATTGGAATCGAGCCTGAAACACGGACATTTAACATTTTGATTAGTGGCTATGGGAGGAAAAGGATGTATGAAAAAATGTCTACGGTTATGGAATATATGCGTAAAATGGCATTTCCATGGACCACCTCCACTTACAACAATGTTGTAGAAGCCTTTGCTGATGTTGGTGATGCCAAAAGCATGGAGTACGCTTTTGATCAAATGAGGGCGGAGGGGATGAAAGCAGATACTAACACCTTCCGCCACCTCATCGCTGGCTACGGAAATGCAGGTCTATTTCATAAGGTGGTAAGTAGCATTAAGCTGGCTGACAGGTTGGAGATTCAACCCAATACCCCGTTTTATAATGCGGTGATCTTTGCATGCTCGAAAGCTGGCGATCTGATAGAAATGGAAAGGGTGTTCAGACGCATGAAGGAAAGACAATATTTACCAGATTCAACTACATATTCTATTATGGTGGAAGCATACAGGAAGGTGGGAATGAATGACAAGATATATGACCTTGAGCAAGAGGAAGGAAGAAGCTTTGAACTTGTCAGCTAGATGAGCGCTTCTACTGCTGGAGCACATGAAGCCATTGTTAAGCAATTTTTGCTCGGCCAAAAGAATGAAGGTTTTTGAGCATTTGCTTGTGTTGAGCTGTTAACGATGAGATCTCTTGAGGTGTATTTCTGAAGCTGGTGGTCTGTTTTGGAGAGGGGAAGAAAACTCTCCTTGAATATATTCTTTAAATAACATATTCAATTTAGATTTTAGGTACCCATGAAAAAATTATTATAAAAATTTCGTTTAATTTACCATAAACAATTCCAATGTTTTGGGCATTCATAGTAAGGTAATTCACATTTGAATTTTTTTTTGCTATTTTCTTTAAACGAATCTAATTTAAATTCTTAATCATTAAAATGTATATCTCATTTTGTCTTTTCAAAATTTTCTGATATATATTATTAATTTGAACATTATTTCTTCAAAAGATATTTACTAATTTGTCTTATGAAATTTTTGTTACCTCTCTATCAGAGTTTTCTTGTTACTTTGATGTAAATTTGATCTTATGAATCATGGTGTGCTATCAAATGTAGCTGATATAAATAAGAGTAATGTTATGTGTACACTAATTTTGACTGTGTAAAAAAAAATAAAACATAAAATCACATTTTATTTCGTTTCCTCCTCCACCCTAATTACTTTATTTGCACACCACCAAAAATGAGTTCCCGTTTTATTGTTCCACTCCCCTCCAGTGAGCGTGATTCCTCTCTCCGATGCCGACACCTTCATCTCCGAGCCCGAACAGATCTGTTTAGTTTAGGGCACCTTGCTGATACCTTTTGTTGATAACAACGAGCATCACGTGCATCTCCGGCGTGCCCTCTAGCAACCTAGTGAATACTCTTCCTACAGATCTGAGAACGAAATCCAACTGGTTGTCTGCTCCTTCGATTATTAGGTCCTCCATTCTGGCAAGTTCATTTCTTGGAACACTAAGCTTCTCATCCTTCATCACGCATGCGGAATTTTTTCTATGTCCAGATCTGAGAATGAAATCCAATTGATTGCCTGCTCCTTTGATTACCGGGTCCTCCATTTATTCCAGCAAGTTCATTTCTCTGAACAGTAAGCTTCTCATCCTTCAATACTCTGGCAAAATTTAATTTTTTGTGCTAATAATTGTCATTTATCCCGACAATCAGTATGTTTACGCTCTCTCAGGATGGTTTGTTCAATATAATTTTTGTTCTCATCCATTATGCATTGTCCTGTCATAGTTTAGTGTGCAAGAATTACAATAAATTTTATCAGGTTTTCATGTTTGTGTGCACATATAAATTTTGGCTGCAAATAAAATTTGTTGGTGTGCACATAGCCAAAATTAATTTGCATATAACATTGTTATATAATAATTGATGAGCCAAAATATAAATGGAATATGCACATAACTGAAATAATATAGATTAATTATTAAATTATGTTGATTAATTGCAATAATCAAAACCATGTAAAGAAAATAAAACCAGGCTAGAACACTAAGGTTTAACGCATCTCATCATTTCATCGTGCTAACCACGGTAATCCCTATTAATGCAATTGCCTTCACTAATGCTCCTTTTGGTGGAGAAGCTTTCTCTTCTCTTAGAATAGTTGTCTTATTTTGGAGTTTCTACCGAGAGCTCAATAAGGCGAGTCTGAGCTAGCTAGTTGGCTTCTTCATTCCGTAGTCCAATCTAAAGGATCAAGAGCCCGAAAAATCGAGTTTAGGTGGAGCATATTTGCGTCCAAATAGACTCTAAATTGGTTCAAAAGGGGCTAATTGTAACATGATCCCAATCCGTCATGTGTAGGGGCCCAAATTAGGTCACCAGACATGATGATGTCATATCATAATGTGCACGTTCCGTTGAGTAGAAATTAGTAGACACATAATCACATACACAATAAAAAATAAATTTAGCATGAGTAAAAGCTAGTCCATAACAATCACAAAGCATTACATAGAAATAATAGGAATTTAATGAAAGTTCATTGCATAAGATTTTGTGTTCACAAGTTAAGCACAGAAAAAATCATCAAGGAAATATGCTCTCATAAGAGAGTATCTCTACTCCTTAGGTTAATCATTTGCCATTGGCCTACAAAAAAAGGAAGTGCAACAATAGTAGAAAGGTAAATGTAAAACAATCTATATGTGCTACCTCAATGATCACATTTAAGACCTAATCAACTATCATATTCACACTCACTAAATTCTTGCAGTATTCCGCCTTCCAAACATGATTTGACCATAACTTAATTGTACAACCCTCATATTTGCCGAGCTGGCGTTACCCTGCACAGATGGGGTCGCGGTAGAGAAACAACTATGGCGCAGTAGACCGACCCGTCGGAGGTCGTCAAGATCTAAAAGAGAAGGCCGGGGGGGGGGGGGGGGGGGGGGGGGGCAGACTTCCCCACTGGGACGAGTGGACCTTGGGTCCACTCGCCCGAGTGGGGGGTGAGGGGGGGGGGGGGGGGGGGACTTGTGGTCCACTCGCCCAGGCTTGCGGTCGAGTGGACCATAGGTCCACTCCCCTCAGGCAGTTAGGCGAGTGGACCCATGGTCAACTCGCCCGGGGGTTGAGTGGACCGTAAGGTCCACTCGCCCAGTCCGGGTGGTGGACCTTGGTCCACTCATCCGACCCCCGGTAAGGGGGGGGGGGGGGGGGAGTGGATGTCTCATCCTCCACTCGCCCCTCCTCCTATTTTGATCGTTCAGGTTCGCGGTTGAGTTGCGGATAGAAGAATTTTGGCTATCCGCAGCCCAATTTTGGGAAGTCTATAAATAGACCCCCATGGGTACCTTGGGAAAGGCTGGACTCTCCTCTCCCTCGCGTGTAACTTGTGAGCAAACACTACCCCCTCCTCCTTTGTCAGTGAAGGTTGGTGGCGAGGTGACCCTTAGTGCCCTCCAAGGTTGTAACGCCCCTGATTTTTCCGGTATTTGTCTAATTCAGTGTTGGCGTGTTGATGACGTCGGGGCGTTACTTCTAACGTCGAGTTAGCGGCGTGTTGCCGTTTGCGCGTTTTCGCGTCCGTTTGGGTCAAGTCGACCAAAATTTGCGACGACCCGGAATTGGAAAATTTTACGTTAGGAAATTAGATTATTTAATTTTAGACTTGTCTATCAAGTTTCGTCGCGGTCCGAGCCATTTTGGAGCCTCGGCGCATTTTAGAAGTTTCGTATATATTTAAAGCTCGCCGTAGCTTCCGCCATTCATATCTCGAAAACGGCACGCCAGATTTTGATTCAAACTTCTCCGTTGGATTCGTAGCGCCGCCGTTCACCTAAGGCGAAATTTTCGTTGGATTCGGCGTTCGTTATTTTTTTGTGATAAAATAATAATAATAATAATAATAATAATAATAATATTATTATTATCTTAAAAATTATGCACGTATATATATATATATACATTCATTCAAGCTTGCGTCGATTACCTTCTTCCCCTTCTCAAAGCATGCCTTGAATCCTTCTTCCCCTTCTCAAAGCATGCGTTGAATCCTTCTCCCCCTTCTTAAAGCATGATTTGAGTCCTTCTTCCCCTTCTCAAAGCATGCGTTGAATCCTTCTTCTCCTCTCGAAGCATGCGTCGATTTCTTCCCCTGCGTCGACTTCCCGGCCTTGCGTCGACTTCCCCCTGCGTCGACTTCCAAACCCCCATTGCGTCGACTTCCAAATCCCCCTTGCGTCGACAACTTCAGCTCCTGCTATTAATAATAATAATAATAATAATAATGATATTATTATTATTAAAAATTATATGATGTTGCCTAAAAGGAGACGAACCTTCTGCTTCTTCCTCATTCTGTCTGAGTGGACCATAGGTCCACTCCCCTCAGGCAGTTAGGCGAGTGGACCCATGGTCAACTCGCCCGGGGGTTGAGTGGACCGTAAGGTCCACTCGCCCAGTCCGGGTGGTGGACCTTGGTCCACTCATCCGACCCCCGGTAAGGGGGGGGGGGGGGGGGAGTGGATGTCTCATCCTCCACTCGCCCCTCCTCCTATTTTGATCGTTCAGGTTCGCGGTTGAGTTGCGGATAGAAGAATTTTGGCTATCCGCAGCCCAATTTTGGGAAGTCTATAAATAGACCCCCATGGGTACCTTGGGAAAGGCTGGACTCTCCTCTCCCTCGCGTGTAACTTGTGAGCAAACACTACCCCCTCCTCCTTTGTCAGTGAAGGTTGGTGGCGAGGTGACCCTTAGTGCCCTCCAAGGTTGTAACGCCCCTGATTTTTCCGGTATTTGTCTAATTCAGTGTTGGCGTGTTGATGACGTCGGGGCGTTACTTCTAACGTCGAGTTAGCGGCGCGTTGTCGTTTGCGCGTTTTCGCGTCCGTTTGGGTCAAGTCGACCAAAATTTGCGACGACCCGGAATTGGAAAATTTTACGTTAGGAAATTAGATTATTTAATTTTAGACTTGTCTATCAAGTTTCGTCGCGGTCCGAGCCATTTTGGAGCCTCGACGCATTTTAGAAGTTTCGTATATATTTAAAGCTCGTCGTAGCTTCCGCCATTCATATCTCGAAAACGGCACGCCAGATTTTGATTCAAACTTCTCCGTTGGATTCGTAGCGCCGCCGTTCACCTAAGGCGGAATTTTCGTTGGATTCGGCGTTCGTTATTTTTTTGTGATAAAATAATAATAATAATAATAATAATAATATTATTATTATCTTAAAAATTATGCACGTATATATATATATACATTCATTCAAGCTTGCGTCGATTACCTTCTTCCCCTTCTCAAAGCATGCGTTGAATCCTTCTTCCCCTTCTCAAAGCATGCGTTGAATCCTTCTTCCCCTTCTCAAAGCATGCGTTGAATCCTTCTTCTCCTCTCGAAGCATGCGTCGATTTCTTCCCCTGCGTCGACTTCCCGGCCTTGCGTCGACTTCCCCCTGCGTCGACTTCCAAACCCCCATTGCGTTGACTTCCAAATCCCCCTTGCGTCGACAACTTCAGCTCCTGCTATTAATAATAATAATAATAATAATAATAATGATATTATTATTATTAAAAATTATATGATGTTGCCTAAAAGGAGACGAACCTTCTGCTTCTTCCTCATTCTGTCTGAACCAGAGAGAAAAGCGAGCGACGGGAGTGGCGATTTTGTGAATCTTCCGGACGCCGCCGGCGGAGCTCCGGTGGTCGAATTCGCGAGCCGAGCATAGATTCGGAAAGCTCTCGACGAGAGCTTCGTCCTCGTGGTAATTTCCTTCCGCTTCATGAAACTTTTTCGTTAGGTCTTTTGTACCCTAACCTTTTCTAGCCCGATATCTTGTAGATCTTGACTCCTCTCGCCTTCTCGTAACCCGATCTACAACGGGGAGCGATTCGGAGAGTTTTTCCAGCAAAACCTAAGGCAAGTGGTGTTCTTCCCCTTGCTCTTTCTTTTTGCCATATAACCGCTCCAAGCCGGTGCTCTTGATCTAACTGCGCCATATTTCTTTTTTTTTCTCTATTATTGCTGCTACTAATTTGATATTATGCCAGTTAATAAAAGAAACAAAAGGATTTTTGTTAGCTTCATATCTCTTGATTTTCTCATTTGCTACCTGCCTTATGGTATGATATGTTCTGTTGGGCCTCGCCCCTTTTCCTTTGAAATTGCATGAAAATATGAATTCTGTTGGAGGTCGTACACGATGTTGGCGGTGCCACCGGTGCGATGCTCTTTAATTTAATAAATTCTGTTAGAGGTCGTACGCGGTGTGGTTTTTGCCCCCGGTGCGGTGCTCTTTTAAGCTTTTGATTAGGAGGTCGTACACGGTGTGGTTTTTGCCCCCGGTGCGGTGTTCTCTTAAGCGTTTGATTGGGAGGTCGTACGCGGTGTGGTTTTTTCCCCCGGTGCGGTGTTCTCTTAAGCGTTTGATTGGGAGGTCGTACACGGTGTGGTTTTTGCTCCCGGTTCGGTGCTCTTCTTTTGGTTGAGCTGATCAGTCTCTATAATTCTGAACAAGAGTAACATGATTAATAATTTGAAAACGGATGGCTTTACTTTTGCTTATGGCGAGTTTTGTCATCGCCTGTGTTCTCACATTTGTTTTGGTGAGCATATTCTGCTGATTTTTAGTTGTTCTGCTGCTTCCTTTTCTGCTGATGATTAGATACTTCTGCTGTTTCTTTTCCTGTCGATTACTTGCTGCTAGCTTTGTCATGACTGACCCTTGTAGCTTCTGTTTCCCTCCGGTCTCGCGGAGGTTTGCTTACTTTCTTATTTTCTGCACCACTTGTACTTGTTTCTGAGGTGTTCTTTCTTTGAATGCCTCAGGTTCTGGACAGTAGCAGGTGTTAGTGCGGAGCTTCTTTAGTTGTCGTCTTCTGACTCTCTTGAGGTAGAGTATTCTGTGGACTTGTCGGCCCATGGGTTCGTGTCAGGTGTTGATGCCCGTGGTGCCGTTTAGTTAGATTTTGTTTCACTGCTGCTGTTACTTGTGGTTCACTTTTGGACACTTGTTCTGGAATGGTTAGACATTGGTTGGCTTCATGGCCCTTGTTAGATATGTTAAGGTAATTGTTGCATCGCATATCATGCTTTTGAAATATTAATCTCACTACTTTCTGCGCGTGATAAATCTACCTTTATATATAGTAAATCCACTCTTTCGATCTTGCATGGTGCACCTCACTAGGTCTTCATGTTCACTTAGGCCACTAAGTAATTAAGTCAAGTATTTTTTTTCCGCTGCGTAAAGCTATATTTTAAAAACGTGGACTAGTTGATCCACCTAGCCGAGGGACGCGGCTTGTTAATCTTTTTGCATAAATTATATTTAAATCTCTTTGAGTTAATAATAATATTTGTTTGATTGCGAAGAAGGATGAATTGCCTTAACGTCAGTAGGCGTTCCCTACATGACGTGGCATCACAATGCATAGCTTTCCCTACTCTGATAGCATTTTAAATGTCGGGAAAATGCGGGTTGTGACAGTTGGTATCAGAGCCAGGTTCTGTGAAAAAGGTAGTTGGGTGGGTTGGCGTGTGAGCCAAACAACCGCTATCCTAAGCAGAACCTCATAAGATCATTTCATTGTATACACACACCGATATGTCATCAATATGTCTCGACTGAAGCATAGACACCACACTCATAGCATGATAAGAAGTATACGGGGCATATTATGTAGTATGGGATGCATAATATGTGTTTGTATATGGATCCACCATAGGAGGCAACATGTGACGGTTATGTAGTATGGGATGCATAGCCACCATTACATTGATGCCCATTAGCACGTTTTTTTCGTTACATGTAATGTTATGTAGTATGGGATGCATAACATTACATGTGTACGCCGCTCATAACATGCATTAAGGCCTCTTTCTAGAATGCATAACACTGCATACATTCATATCATCGCATAAGCACGCGTGCCAAGTTAAAGACATACCAGATGACATATGTACACACATGATTTGGAAAGAAATTTAAATGTTCATGCACTCATGTCATAGCACAAGAGTCAATAGGATGATTGTGCATCATCCTAAGTTAATCATGACATCATTTCATGAAATTCCAGAACAATGTAACAACAATAGCAGGTTGTTTTCTTTCCTGTTCCGAAACGATCCGTGAATTTTTCCGAGTCTGTTTGGCTTAAGCTTTGTAAGCCTGTTTCTGATCGAATGTCCATCCTTCTTGTAGACATGTCTCGTAGGAGAGTGATACGATCGACCCCCCTGCCTGAGGGAGAGTCTTCTGGTGGTCAGAGTGAGTCCGTGATCGAAAGCCTGCGGCAGAGCAATGAGGCTTTGACGAGACAGTTGGTTGCGATGCAGGCTCAGATTCAGTCTTTGGTGTCTGCTGCCTCGGTGCAGCAGCCTGTTGTGCAAGAGCCGGTGGTGAGTCCAGCCGCTCCTGCTCCCCTAGTGCCCCCAGTGGCATTGCCACCGGAGATGAACTTCATTTCACGCTTTCAGCGGTTGGGACCTCCTACCTATGATGGTAGGGCAGACTTCATGGCCCTGGATGATTGGGTGATCAGCATGGAGGAGATGTTCTCCTATTCAGGTGTCTCGGAGGCTTCGAAGGTGATTGTGGCTGCATTTCAGTTGAAGGGTTTGGCGAAAGGTTGGTGGATTAGGGAGAAGGAAGGTCTCGCCGAGGGGTGCTCTTGGGAGACGTTTAAGGGGTTGTTGCTTAAGAAGTTCCTCCCTTCGGTTAAGCGCGACCGATTGACGAACAACTTTCTGCATCTGAAGCAGAGGCAGCTCACCGTTAGTGAGTACGAGATCGAGTTCAGCAAGTTGAGCAGATTCACCCCCGAGTTGGTGGCCTCGGAGGAAGGTAGAGTGAAGCAGTTTTTGAGTGGTCTCACTGGCGATGTCCAGCAGTGGGCTAGCGCCTATGGGTCAAAGACTTATGCTGAAGCGGTGGAGGCCGCATTGAAGGCCGAATCAATTGAGAAGACGAAGATTCGTGGGCAGCAGGAAAAGAGTGATAAGAGGAAATCTGATGATCGGGAGAGTTCTAAGGCGTCTCACTCGGACTCGAAGAAGAGGGGTGTGGGGCACTGTAGCTTCTGTGGCAAGCGGGGCCACCCGTTCGAAAGGTGCTTCAAGAGGCTCGAGGCGCTGGAGCCGTTAAAGGTTAGTGCAATTCAGGACGCACCTAAGGCGATCCCAGTGTGCTCTTTCTGTTCCAAGCCCGGGCATGAGGCGGCCCGATGTTACAAGAAGGCCGGTTGTTGTTTCCTGTGTGGGCAAAAAGGACATCGTAGGGCCGACTGCCCGAATTCGCAGACCGTGACTTCAGCGGTTCCTCTGTAGACCTTGCCGCCGCCCCCAAAGTTCGTGGGCAAGACTAAAGGCAAGCTTAATGTGCTGACTAGAGAGGAAGCTCAAACCTCAGCGCACGTGATATCCGGTTAGTTTCTTTCCTCCTAACTTGTTCTCTTTTTTCTGAATTTAGTTAGCTTACTTGTTGTCTAGTGACGCACGCTTATTTAGGTGAATTCAAGGTGAAGAATAAGTGGGCGTGTGTCCTGTTTGATTCGGGAGCGTCTTACTCTTTTGTTGCTAGAAGTTTTGTTGATAGGCACCGATGGTCTGTTGATCGGTTGGATGGTGCCTTGTCCGTTAAGTTTCCGTCTGGAGATCAGGTTACGTCAGATCGGGGTATCCGGGAATGCCCCATTTCTTTGGGTGGTGTCCAGGTTCTGGCAGATTTGAAGATGCTAGATTTGGCAGATTTTGACGTGATTCTTGGGATGGACTGGTTGTCCAAGTATGATGCCGTGATCAAGTGCAAGGAGAAGCGGCTAGATTTCAAGTTGGGTGACGGGCGTCCTTTGAGCGTTTATGGTTTACCTCGGGAGAGTACTCCGATTATTTCTGCGGTACGTGCCCGCCGAGCTTTAGCCTCTGGTTGTTTGGGTTTTCTGGTTTCTATCTGCGCTGTGGATGCTTCTCGTGTGGAGCCAACCGTGGAGGGTATCCCGGTGGTGCGAGAGTTTCCCGATGTTTTTCCGGACAAGCTTTCCGCTCTTCCTCCCGAAAGAGAGGTGGAGTTTTCCATAGACCTCGAACCAGGCACCCGGCCCATTGCCAATGCACCGTATCGCATGGCGCCTCGTGAATTAGAAGAATTGCGTGTTCAGTTGGATGAACTTCTGGAGTGTGGTTTCATTAGACCGAGCACTTCTCCATGGGCTGCTCCTGTTCTCTTTGTGAAGAAGAAGGACGGTTCCATGAGGCTGTGTATCGATTATCGTGAGTTGAACAAGGTGACGATCAAGAATAGATATTCGTTGCCGCGAATTGATGATTTATTCGATCAGCTGCGTGGGTGCACCAAATTCTCGAAGATTGATCTTCGTTCAGGCTACCACCAGTTGAGGGTTCGTGAGTCAGACATTCCTCTGACGGCTTTTAGATCCCGGTACGGGCATTTCGAGTTCCTCGTGTTGTCCTTTGGTTTGACCAACGCGCCTTCTGCGTTCATGGATCTGATGAACCGGGTATTCAAGGACTTTCTTGACCGTTTTGTAGTCATCTTCGTTGACGACGTTCTCATCTATTCTCGTAGTGATGAGGAGCATGCCTATCACTTGCGTCTGGTTCTGTCTATCTTGAGAGAGCATAAGTTGTATGCTAAACTGAGCAAGTGCGAGTTTTGGCTGCCTAATGTGTCCTTTTTAGGACATGTGGTGAGCAAGGATGGAATCTCCGTTGATCCCGCCAAGATTTCAGCGGTGATGGATTGGAAGAGACCTTCTACTCCAAAGGAGATCAGGAGTTTCTTGGGTTTGGCCGGATATTATAGGAGATTTGTGGAGGGTTTCTCCACATTGTCCGCTCCGATGACCCGGCTTACGCCGAAGAATGCCGCCTTCATTTGGAGTGATAAGTGTGAGGAGGCTTTCCAAGAGCTGAAGAGAAGGTTGTGCTCTGCCCCAATTCTCATTCTGCCTATCGAGGGAGTGGAGTTTGCGGTGTATGTTGATGCTTCCCACATCGGACTTGGATGCGTTCTGACGCAAGAGGGAAAGGTGATCGCTTATGGATCTAGGCAATTGAAGGTTCATGAGAAGAATTACCCTACTCATGATTTGGAGTTTGCGGCAGTGATCTATGCCCTGAAGCTGTGGAGACACTTACTGTATGGCGCTGTGTGCAAGATCTATACTGATCATAAAAGCTTGAAGTATGTATTCACACAAAAGGAGCTGAATTTGTGCCAACGCCGGTGGTTGGAGTATGTTGCTGATTATAAAGTGGATATCCTTTATCATCCCGGTAAGGCCAATGTGGTGGCCGATGCGTTGAGTAGGAAGACGGCTCAGATCTTCAATTTATCTGTTCAAGCCTTAGTTGAGGAGTTTCTTTTGATGGATATTTCGGCGGTGAGCCATGGCGAGCGCACTCGTTTGGAGGCAGAAGAGCCTTCGTGGATCACCCTCACAAGGTTACGTCAGAAAGAAGACCCAGATCTTCAGCATCTCCGAGGAAGGACCGAGAAAGGAGAATTATCTGATTTCTCCATTGATGAGCTTGGTACCCTCTTGTATAGAGGTAGATTCTGTATTCCGGCGGTGGAAGATATTCGAGTTATGATTTGCAGGGAGGCTCACGGATCTAGTGTGTCCTACCACCCGGGTTCCACCAAGATGTATAGAGATCTGAAGCAAATCGTGTGGTGGTCGGGCATGAAGAACGACATTGCCAAATTTGTACAGGAGTGCTTCACATGCAAGCGGGTGAAGGCCGACCATGGCAGACCTGGAGGAAAACTGACCCCTTTGGAGATCCCCATGTGGGAAATGGGAAAGCATATCGATGGACCTTATTACGGGTTTGCCGAGGTCCCCTCGTGGACATGATTCAGTTTGGGTGATAGTTGATCGATTGACGAAGTGTGCGCATTTCGTCCCCTTCAAAGTCGACTATTCTATGAAGAAGATAGCAGAGTTATATTTGGATGAGGTCATTCGTTTGCATGGAGTACCTGTGAGTATCGTGTCAGATCGAGACTCCAGGTTTATGTCGCGATTCTGGCAGAGCTTACAAGGAGCTTTGGGCACCGACCTCAGGTTTTCGACCGCATACCATCCGCAGACCAATGGTCAAACGGAGCGAGTTAATCAGATTGTGGAAGACATGATCAGGTGTTACATTTTGGAGCATGGTGGAGCTTGGGACGAGCGCCTCAGACTCATGGAGTTTGCATATAATAATAGCTTCCAAGAAAGTCTGCAGATGGCCCCTTTTGAAGCGTTGTATGGGAGGCGCTGCAGGACTCCCTTGTTTTGGGCCGAAGTCGGTGAGAGACCGTTGCTAGGTCCGGAAGCTTTGATGGAAATGGAAGAGGCGGTGACTAATATTCGGGAGAAGCTCCGCGTTGCTCAGGAGCGGTACGAAAAGTATGCCAATCAAAGAAGGGCAGATCTGGAGTTTGCGGTTGGGGACAGTGTTTTTCTGAAGGTCTCTCCGATGCCAGGCGTTAAAAGATTTGGGAAGAACCACAAGTTGGATCCCAGATATGTTGGGCCATTTCAGGTCGTTGAGCGCATCGGAGTGTCCGCTTATAGATTGGAGTTACCTGCTACCTTCCCTGGCGTCCATGATGTGTTCCATGTGAGTCAGTTAAGGAAGTGTGTCCGCAGCAATCGTCAAGTCCTCGATTCGGTACCTCAGATTCAGCCCAATTTATCTTATGTTGAGGAGCCTGTTCGGATTTTGGAAGCCCAAGAGCGGGTGTTGCGTAGGAAATCCATCCCCATGGTAAAAGTTCTTTGGCGAAATCATGACGTCGAGAGCGCAACATGGGAGCTGGAATCGGCTATGCGGGAATCTCATCCGTACCTCTTCTTTTAATTAGCTCAGGTAAATCTTCTTCCTGCACTTTTCATCTCCTCATTTAAATAGCTCAGATGGATTTATTTTCCTGTACCATATATTTTGCCCATGTGATGTTCCTGCACCAAATAATTATTCATCTTAAATCTTCTTTCCTACACCATGTACCTATCTTTAGGTTGTTTTTTGCCCTTATGTCAAGTTTCGGGACGAAACTTTCTCTTAGGGGGAGCGGCTGCAACGCCCCTGATTTTTCCGGTATTTGTCTAATTCAGTGTTGGCGTGTTGATGATGTCGGGGCGTTACTTCTAACGTCGAGTTAGCGGCGCGTTGCCGTTTGCGCGTTTTCGCGTCCGTTTGGGTCAAGTCGACCAAAATTTGCGACGACCCGGAATTAGAAAATTTTACGTTAGGAAATTAGATTATTTAATTTTAGACTTGTCTATCAAGTTTCGTCGCGGTCCGAGTCATTTTGGAGCCTCGGCGCATTTTAGAAGTTTCGTATATATTTAAAGCTCGCCGTAGCTTCCGCCATTCATATCTCGAAAACGCCACGTCGAATTTTGATTCCAACTTCGCCGTTGGATTCGTAGCGCCGCCGTTCACCTAAGGCGGAATTTTCGTTGGATTCGGCGTTCGTTATTTTCTGTGATAAAATAATAATAATAATAATAATAATAATAATAATAATATTATTATTATTATAAAAATTATGCACGTATATATATATATACATTCATTCAAGCTTGCGTCGATTACCTTCTTCCCCTTCTCAAAGCATGCGTTGAATCCTTCTTCCCCTTCTCAAAGCATGCGTTGAATCCTTCTTCCCCTTCTCAAAGCATGCGTTGAATCCTTCTTCTCCTCTCGAAGCATGCGTCGATTTCTTCCCCTGCGTCGACTTCCCGGCCTTGCGTCGACTTCCCCCTGCGTCGACTTCCAAACCCCCCTTGCGTCGACTTCCAAATCCCCCTTGCGTCGACAACTTCAGCTCCTGCTATTAATAATAATAATAATAATAATAATAATGATATTATTATTATTATTAAACATTATATGATGTTGCCTAAAAGGAGACGAACCTTCTCCTTCTTCCTCATTCTGTCTGAACCAGAGAGAAAAGCGAGTGACGGGAGTGGCGATTTCGTGAATTTTCCGGACGCCGCCGGCGGAGCTCCGGTGGTCGAAATCGCGAGCCGAGCATAGATTCGGAAAGCTCTCGACGAGAGCTTCGTCCTCGTGGTAATTTCCTTCCGCTTCGTGAAACTTTTTCATTAGGTCTTTTGTACCCTAACCTTTTCTAGCCCGATCTCTTGTAGATCTTGACTCCTCTCGCCTTCTCGTAACCCGATCTACAACGGGGAGCGATTCAGAGAGTTTTTCCAGCAAAACCTAAGGCAAGTGGTGTTCTTCCCCTTGCTCTTTCTCTTTGCCATATAACCGCTCCAAGCCGGTGCTCTTGATCTAACTGCGCCATATCTTTTTTTTTCTCTATTATTGCTGCTACTAATTTGATATTATGCCAGTTAATAAAAGAAACAAAAGGATTTTTGTTAGCTTCATATCTCTTGATTTTCTCATTTGCTACCTGCCTTATGGTATGATATGTTCTGTTGGGCCTCGCCCCCTTTCCTTTGAAATTGCATGAAAATATGAATTCTGTTGGAGGTCGTACACGATGTTGGCGGTGCCACCGGTGCGATGCTCTTTAATTTAATAAATTCTGTTAGAGGTCGTACGCGGTGTGGTTTTTTCCCCCAGTGCGGTGCTCTTTTAAGCTTTTGATTAGGAGGTCGTACGCGATGTGGTTTTTGCCCCCGGTGCGGTGCTCTCTTAAGCGTTTGATTGGGAGGTCGTACGCGGTGTTGTTTTTGCCCCCGGTGCGGTGCTCTTCTTTTGGTTGAGTTGATCAGTCTCTATAATTCTGAACAAGAGTAACATGATTAATAATTTGAAAACGGATGGCTTTACTTTTGCTTATGGCGAGTTTTGTCATCGCCTGTGTTCTCATATTTGTTTTGGTGAGCATATTCTGCTGATTTTTAGTTGTTCTGCTGCTTCCTTTTCTGCTGATGATTAGATACTTCTGCTGTTTCTATTCCTGTCGATTACTTGCTGCTAGCTTTGCCATGACTGACCCTTGCAGCTTCTGTTTCCCTCCGGTCTCGCGGAGGTTTGCTTACTTTCTTATTTTCTGCACCACTTGTACTTGTTTCTGAGGTGTTCTTTCTTTGAATGCCTCAGGTTCTGGACAGTAGCAGGTGTTAGTGCGGAGCTTCTTTAGTTGCCGTCTTCTGACTCTCTTGAGGTAGAGTATTCTGTGGACTTGTCGGCCCATGGGTTCGTGTCAGGTGTTGACGCCCGTGGTGCCGTTTAGTTAGATTTTGTTTCACTGCTGCTGTTACTTGTGGTTCACTTTTGGACACTTGTTCTGGAATGGTTAGACATTGGTTGGCTTCATGGCCCTTGTTAGATATGTTAAGGTAATTGTTGCATCACATATCATGCTTTTGAAATGTTAATCTCACTACTTTCTGCGCGTGATAAATCTACCTTTATATATAGTAAATCCACTCTTTCGATCTTGCATGGTGCACCTCACTAGGTCTTCATGTTCACTTAGGCCACTAAGTAATTAAGTCAAGTATTTTTTTTCCGCTGCGTAAAACTATATTTTAAAAGCGTGGACTACTTGATCCACCTAGCCGAGGGACGCGGCTTGTTAATCTTTTTGCATAAATCATATTTAAATATCTTTGAGTTAATAATAATATTTGTTTGATTGCGAAGAAGGATGAATTGCCTTAACGTCAGTAGGCGTTCCCTACGTGACGTGGCATCACAATGCGTAGCTTTCCCTACTCTGATAGCATTTTAAATGTCGGGAAAATGCGGGTTGTGACAAAGGTTCCCAGGCTCCGCATTGGCTTGGGAGATAAAGTTCTCTGTGAGCTTCCGGGTGTGTGGTGGGACCTCCTCGCTGCAGCTTAAGGGGTCTGTTCAAGTACTTTAGGTGTTATTAGGTGCAAGGTCCTTCGGTTCTCAGCAACTAGTCAAGGTTCTAGCTTAGGTCGAGTAAGGGTCAGTTGCATACCCATTGCGAACATCGAGACCGGTTCTCTGGTTTCAACATTCTGTGTGGTGAGCTTGGAAGCAGCTAGTTCGGAAAGCCCTGAGCAAGTCTCATGGCTCGAAGCGATGAGCCGGGGAACTCGCCCCTACCAATGAGTATGTGAAGAAAAGTGACTTTGAGGAGTTCAGGAAGTCGATCCTGGAGCTCTTGCAGGTCGCACTCCCCCCTCACGACGAGTGCTCGATGCCACCTGCACCCGGGCTTGTCTCGCCATCTCCGATGGACATAGAGCAAGCACGTCGACAAGGGAAGGGGCTAGCCTTAGAGGAAGGCTTGAGCCTCCAAGTGTAAGTGCTCTTCAACAACACTCCTGGGACCGGCTACCCCGGAGAGGAGGTAGGGAGAACGCCTTCGACTCGCTAGGGAGGATGGGGGAGTCCCTTCTGCGAGCTGATCACCTCAGCTCCCGTTCCGGACGGGTTCAATAAGCCGGACATGTCTTACTACGCAGGCAAGGATGACCCTTTCCAGCACCTCTAGTGGTTTGAAGACATGGTCTCGATCAGGCAGATGACAGACTCTTTCAAGTGTAAGCTCTTCGCCGTCACTTTCAAGGGAAAGGCGGAGACTGGTTCCACCAGCTCCCGTCAGGTACTATCTATGGCTTCGAGGACCTCCGTAGAAGCTTCTTGTTGAGGTTCGCGACTTCGAAGAAGAGGAGGAAGGGGGCATAGGCCCTGTTCTTGATTCGACAGAAGCCAGGGGAGACGTTGGGGAGTTACGTGGATCGATTCCAGGAAGAAGTCCTCCTCGTCAACGAGGTGCCCGGGCACACCCTGTAGTTGGCCTTTATCCTCGGGCTACAACAAGGGATGTTCAGGATGAGCCTGACTCGAGACCCCCCTCTGTCCTTCGAGGGGCTCTTGGAGCGAGCTGCTCGAGAAATCGAGTGAGAGGCCACCAACCAGGAGTTCGTGGGAAAGTTAGCCAAGTGGACGGAGGAGGAGAAGAAGGAAGAAAAGAAAGAGCAAGGAGGGAAGAGGAAGGAGGAAGCAAGAAGTCAGGGGCACCAGGGACCCCCCGTTGGGCAGGAGCAAGGCTGGGAGTTTCAACCACCAGTCGCCCGACCAACCTGGAGGCTGCCAGGAGGACCCCCTCAAGGCCAAGGAAGAGGCCATTTCCAAGGGAGAGGAAACTTTCAGGGGGGCAGGGACGTTTCAACCCTGCAGGGTGGCAGTCAGACCCAGGGCCATTGCAACCCCAACCCCTACATGCAATGACGATTGACCGAAAAAGAGGAAATAAGAAGAGGGGTCACGCAGGGAAGGAAGCAAGGATGTTGGCATTGTCTTACTGTGACTTCCATCAGCAGGAGGGTTGTTAGTTATTGGGTGTCGACTTATCACCTAGAGGGGGGGGGGGGGGGTGAATAGGTTTTTCAAATTATTTTATTCCCCTTTTGGTGTTCTTATTTTATGGTTAATAGATTTAGAGATTGAAGATCACAGCACAAAAAAACATACAAAGACTTATAGAGGTTCCTCAAGACAGGGTGTCTTGAGTAGTCCTCTTTCCGTTTGCGCCTACCTAGCAGTGTGCTAGGCTCGGCAAACTCCGCCAATGTCTCTGGCCCGCAAGCCTTACAACTCGGACCCGCAAGTCCCTGCAGCCTAGGCCCGTAAGCCCCTTCACTGCACCCGAGCCTGAAAGCTCGACACTCAGGCCATCAAGCCCTACTGTACAACCCCGAGTTCGCTTGAGTAGGTAAGGCTCGAAGATTAGTAACTTGGGCTGGAAGAGGTCATTTCGCCACTAAGGGGTCGCGAGAGTTGGGGGGTACGGGCCGAGGGGAGCTCGCAGGAAGGCATGCGAGACCCGACCTCGGTGGGTGTCGCCAGAAGGGGGGGGGGGAGGCGAGCGGGGCCTTCATAGAGCGCTCGCCTAAGAGGGGTTCGCGAGCCATACTCGTAAGGAGACTCGCCGGAGCTCTCACGAGTAGCCTTCTCGCATGCCACTTGCCCATAGGCTAAGGAGGCGAAATTACCCCTCTGCCCCTGGTGGTCTGCCATTAGCCCCTCCAAACAGCGAAGTTTGGCTGTTAGCAGGCCAAATTGGGGTGCGATTAGTAAAACAAAAAGGCGGAATTCCGCTATTAACATACCGCGAACAAAAAACTATAAATAGACCTTAAAGGTCACCTTGGGAGAGGATTCCAATCTCTGTACTCTCAGCTTCTTCTTCCCTTGGTTACTTTGGTTTAGCTCTCCAGCTCTCCAAGGTGCCCAAGTCTCAGTTTTGGCTTGGGAGGGGAAGCGCTCAACGATCTTTCGGGTTTGTGGTGGGACCTCCTCGCTGTGACTTAGTCTAGTCTAGTTCCTAATCTCCAGTCTGTTCTTTCCGAGGGATAAGTAAGGGCTAGCTGCCCCTCGACTTGCCGAGGGCCCGAGCTTCACAAGAGACCGAGAAATCGGTTTTAACATTTTGGTGTGGTGAGCGTGGAGTGTGGATGGTCCAAGAAAGTTCCTAGGAAGGGACATGGCAGGAGATGAAGAGCAGGGCGAGGAGTTTTGTGGGTCACCCCCGGTGGTGACGCCAAGGATGTTCTCAGACTTCAGGAGGGAAGTCCTCGACACCCTCGGATTCGCAGTTGCAGCGTTGCGAAGCGAGTTCGCGACCCCGACGGCTCAGGCGTTCCATCCTCCAGCAGCGGTTGGTGAGAATGCCCCGGGAGGAAGGGAGGGATAGGAAGTGGTCGGCGGGTCAGTGCAAGACCTGGAGGGGCGAGTGCTGTTCGCCATCCCGTCGAGCTCAATTCCGGCGAGTTCAGTGTCGGCGAGCTCAGTGCCGGCGAGAACGGGGCAGGCGAGCGCGGGAGAGGCGAGCGTGGCGCAGGCGAGTGCGGTTCCGGTGGGCGCAGTGCCCGTAGGAGCGGCTCCGGCGAGTGTGGCTCTCGCGAGCATGGCCCCGACAAGCTCAAGCCTGGCGAGAGAGCTCGGGGGGGGGGGGGGGGGGGGGGGGGGGGGGGGCGAGTGGGGCAGAAAAGGGTAGCAGGTGGAGGGAGCCCCTTTTCCGAGCTGGTGCTTTCCGCACCCGTTCCGGAAGGGTTCAGGGAATGGGACAGGGTCTACTACCACGGCAGGGACGACCCAGTCCAGCACCTGCAGTCATTCGAGGACTCTGTTTCTATCAGGCCGATGTCGGATGCCTTTAAGTGTCGGCTCTTCGCCGTCACCCTAAAAGAGAAGGCCAGAGACTGGTTCCATCAACTCCCCGTTGGATCGATCTACGCATTTGAAGAGTTGTGTAGAAGTTTCTTATTGCGGTTTTCGACTTCAAAGAAGAGGAAGAAGGACGCTGAGTCCCTCTTCAAGGTGAAGCAGGAGCCCAAGGAGTCATTGGCTCACTATGCAGATCAATTTCAAGAGGAGGTATTGCTCACCCAGGAGGTGCCCGGGTTTGCCCTCCAGCTCGCCTTCATAGTTGGGCTGAGGGAGAGTTTCTTCAAGATGGGATTAAAGAGGAAGGCTCCTGTCTCTTACGAGGAGTTGATGGAGAGGGTGGCGGAGGAAATCGAATGTGAGGAGGCCAACCCGGAGCTCACCAGGAGGCCGGCAAAGCTCAGTGAGCTGGAGGTCAGGCAGCAGGAGGTGCGGAGAAGAGAAGAGCCCCGGGCCCCGGAGGGGGCATGGAGGCAGCAGGGTGGAGGAATGCATGGTCAAGGGGGAGGTTACGCCCCGGGAGGGGGTAACTTCCACGGGGGTCAGGGAAGACCCCATCAGTTGGGATGGAGGCAAGATCCAAGGCAGATGCCCCCCGCCTCAGCAGGCCATGGAAATCAGGCGAGGGAGGGGAGGAAGAGGAAGGAGAGAAGGGGCAGGAGCAGAAGCGGGAGCAGGAAGAAGAATGGGGAATAGGGCGGCATAGGTCGAGAGGGGTGAAGTGACGTTGCCATATTGTGACTTCCACGATGAGGAAGGTCACGCGATGGCCACTTGCCCGGAGTTCTTGGAGACGAAGAGGGCCAGAGTGCCGACGCAGCGTCAGCAGCAGTAAGTGAGGATTGAGGAGGTCCTGCCTCAGGAGGATGAGGAGGAAAGGTGCGAGGATAGGGTCGATTTGGGAACCCAAGGAGGGATCAGAGTGATCCACGGGGGTGTAGGGGTTGAGGCAACCCGCAAGGCGAGCCTCCATACCCTCTACCGCCGGAGCATGGCTTCGACATCCACGGCCCCACCCCCGGCAGAAAAAATTACTTTCTCTCAGAGGGACTTGCCGGGTCATGAGGACCCTTTCTGCGATGCGTTGGTTATCTAGACCGCCATTGAGAACTTCACGGTGTCCCAAATCCTCATGGACAACAGAAGCTCCGTCAACGTCATCTTCAAGAAGGCGTTCGATGGATGAAGATGGAGACCAAGAGAGTGTTGGCCTCGGATGGCCCATTGTTTGGGTTCTCCGGAGAGAGGAAGGAGGTAGAGGGGGGAGTGGGGCTCCATGTGGCCCTGGGCGGGCAATCTTGGAATTGTTGCTTCGCCACAGTGGATGCCCCCAGCAGCTATAGTGCCATCTTCGGACGGCCGCTAATCAGTGCTTTCCATTGCGTCCCCTCCACCTTCCACCAATGTCTCAAGTTCAACTCGGGAGGAGTCCATGTTCGGGTAAGAGGGGACCCAAAGGTAGCAAGGTAGTGCTACGTGACGGCGGTAAACACCATCTCTTGGATAGCCAAAGAAGAGAAATGGGATCAGGAAATGGGGGAGACGGCGGGCCTCGGAGAGGCAGAGGAGCAGATTGAGGAAGGAGAGGAGGAGAAGGAAGAGGTAGAGGGTCAGGCCCAGGGAGGCAGGGCGGAAGAGCTGATGGAGATCAGAGAAGAAGGAAGGGAGGAGGAGGCCGAAACGTTCGCTAACGGCGAGGGGAAAGAAGGAGGTTGGGGAGAGCAGTCCCGACTGGAGGCCACGGAGGAGGTCGTGGAGCTCAAGGTCACCACCCGGGCTGGGGTGGTGGAGAAGGTCCGAATCAACGGAGAGCTTGGCCCGGAGGAGCAGGAGAAAATCCTAGCCCACGTACAAAAGAACGTGGACGTCTTCGCTTGGAGCGCTGCGGCAATGCCCGGGATTGATGCGGACGTGGCATGCCACTTTATCAACCTCGATCCCAGCTCTCGGCCCATCCGCCAAAAGAAGAGGGCCATCGCCGACAAGATGGAAGGCCCCATCAGGGAGGAGGTGGACAAGCTCCTCCGAGTAGGTTTTGTATCGGAGATTCAGTATCCAGGCTGGGTCTCCAATGTAGTTATGATGAAGAAGGGGGGAGGTAAGGTGCGCATGTGTGTTGATTTCTCACTACTTAATAAATCGTGCCCCAAGGATTGCTACCCCTTGCCTAGAATCGACGCGCTGGTTGATTCAGCCATCGGTTTCTCTATAATGTCTTTTTTAGATGCATTTTCAGGTTACCATCAAATCCGCATGCACCCTCCCGATGTCAAGTACGTCTCCTTCATCACGGGGGATGGACGTTACTGTTATAAGATGATGCCCTTTGGGATCAAAAATGCAGGGGCCACGTACCAACGAATGATGGACAGGGTCTTCCGAGAGCAGAAGGGAAGAAACCTGGAGGTCTATGTTGATGACCTCATGATAAAGAGCCGGGACCTCGAGACTCACCTCCAAGAGCTTGAATAGACCTTTGGGACCTTGCGGAAGTATAATATGAAACTCAACCCCCTGAAGTGTGTCTTCGGGGCTAGTAGGGGAAAGTTCCTGGGACACTTGCTCACCCCAGCCGGGGTGGAGCCTAACCCCGACAAAGTTAAAGCGATCATGGAGTTGGGGTCACAGAGAAATTCGAAGGAGGTTAGAGCCTCACGGGAAAATTGGCCGGACTCAGTAGGCTCCTCTCCAAGGCAGGTGAGAAGTGCGCACCCTTCTTCAAGGTGCTAAGGGAAACAAATAGTTTGAATGGACCTCAGCATGTGAGGAAGCGTTCCAAGCTCTGAAAGAGCAACTCACCCAGACTCCTCTACTCCAGGGACCAAGACAAGGAGATGATCTATCCCTATACTTGGGGGTAGGATCCGAAGCAGTAAGTTCGGTGTTAGTCCGGGAAGAAGGGAGGAGGCAGTTCCCCATCTACTACGTCAGCCGAGTGCTGAGGAAGGCGGAGCTCCGATACCCAATTTTAGAAAAGTTGGCCTTCACATTGGTGGTATCGGCCCAGAAGCTCCGACCTTATTTCCAAGCGCATTCGATCAAAGTGGTGACTGACCACCCGCTTCACAAAGTCATGGAAGGGGTGGAGCACTCAGGGAGATTTGCAAAATGGTCCGTGGAGCTGAGTGAGTTTGACATCGCGTTTGTGCCTAAGCTGTCAATCAAGGCGCAAGCAGTGGCAGACTTCATGGCGGACTACGCAACCGAAGTGGGGGAGAATGAATCACCTCCCCCGGTGGCATGAAAGATGCTGGTGGATGGTGCGTCAGGGAAGCACTCCTATGGAGGAGGAATCATCCTAATAAGCCCCCAAGGGACAAAGATTGAGCAAGCCTTGAACATCCATTTTCCAATTACCAACAACCAGGCCAAGTACGAGGCAGTGATATCGGGCCTGCGACTGGCCTGGGAGCTGAGAGTACAAGACGTGGAGGTCTCAACGGACACCATGGTTGTGGCATGCCAAGTCAGGGGAGAATTTGAAGCAAAGGAGCCGACCCTCCAACGTTACCTGGAGAAGGCCAAGGGGGTCATCAGATAATTTCACACTTTCTCCATCAAGCATGTGTCAAGGGAGGAGAGCACCCAGGCGGACCTCCTAGCGAAGTTTGGCCCTCGAGTTGGGGGGACATTATCGGAACTCTTCCGACCTTCCATCGAGGAAGGGGAGTTGATGGAGGTGGATCAGCGAGCATCATGGATGGATCCCTTTGTCGCCTTCCTGGCATCGGGAAAGTTCCCTGAAGGGGACTTCGATAAACGACGCCTCAGGTATAAGTCAACTTATTATTCCTTGCATGCAGGAGGACTCTACAGGATAACACTCTCGGGACTCCTGGCCCGTTGTGTATCAGAGGAGGAGGTCCTGAGAGTCCTTGAAGAAATCCACTCGAGAGAATGCGACATCCACTCCGGGAGCCGAACCTTGGAAGGTAAGGTGTTGAGGCAAGGCTATTTTTGGCCCACCCTCAGCAAAGACGCGGTGGAGTTCACAAGAAAATGTTCAAAATGTCAGCTGTTCGCTCCTCTCCAGCTCTTGCCAACTCAGAGACTCCGAACCATCATGACCCCCTGACCCTTTGCTATATGGGGTTTGGACCTGGTAGGCCCTTTCCCACAAGATAGTGGCCAAAGGAAGTTTCTATTGGTGATGATCAATTAATTCTCCAAGTGGGTAGAAGTAAAGGAGCTGGCCAAGGTAACGTCCCAAGTGGTAAGAAATTTTGTGTGGGGTGAGATAATTTACAGGCACGGGCTCCCACTGGCCATAGTGACGGACAATGTGCCACAATTTGCCAGCAAGGAGTTTGTTAGTTCTGCACCCAACTCGGCATCGACCTCAGGTTCGCGTCGGTCCACCACCCGAGGAGCAATGGTCAAGTGGAGGTGACGAACAAGATAATTGTCAACCTACTCAAGAAGAAAGTAAAGAATCTTAGGGGAACTGGGTGGAGCAGCTACCCTCGGTCCTCTGGGCCTTGAGGACTACTCCAAATACCGCCACCAGGGAGACCCCATTCAAACTCTCTCACGGGTCCGAGGCCGTCCTCCCAATAGAGTTCGAGGTAAAAACCCCCAGGGTGGTCGCCGCGGGCGAAGGAGATGAATAATGTCTAGTGGAAAATGACGCAGAACAGAGGTTGTCCCTGGACCTGGTAGAAGAGCTCCGAGACCTCGCTATGGTTCGGCAGGAGGAAGTCAAGAGGCGGATGACCAGGTACTTTGATCAACATATCCGAGTAAAACATTTCGAGAAAGGGGACTTGGTCCTGAAGAAGGTAGATGCGGCGGGGAGAGGAGCCGCTGTAGGTAAGCTAGAGCCCAACTGGGAGGGGCCTTACATTGTAAGCGAAGTGCTCAAGTCGGGAGGGTACCACCTCCAGGATGTGGAAGGTATACCTCTTGGCCGAGCCAGGAGTGGGGACGATTTGAAAAGATTCTATCCTAAAAACTTTTGTAACTAACTTATTGTGTGTTTCATTCTCCATACATAGATTCTGAAGTCATTTTGAGCAGGTAACAAGCATTGGTGCTGGAATGCCCCAGATCGATTCCGCTGCCAGACTCTCATAGACGGTGGGTCAGGTTGATCTATGGAGAGGCTGGCAAGTGGCAAGTTCTTTGGTGCTGGAATGCCCCAGATCGATTCCGCTGCCGGGCTCTCATATACGGTGGGTCAGGTTGATCTCTGGAGAGGCTGGCAAGTGGCAAGTTCTTTGGTGCTGGAATGCCCCAGATCGATTCCGCTGCCGGGCTCTCATAGACGGTGGGTCAGGTTGATCTCTAGAGAGGCTGGCAAGTGGCAAGTTCTTTGGTGCTGGAATGCCCCAGATTTATTCCGCTACCGGGCTCTCCTAGACGGTGGGTCAGGTTGATCTCTGGAGAGGCTACCAAGTGGCAAGTTCTTTGGTGCTGGAATGCCCCAGATCGATTCTGCTGCCGGGCTCTCATAGATGGTGGGTCAGGTTGATCTCTGGAGAGGCTGATAAGTGGCAAGTTCTTTGGTGCTGGAATGCCCCAAATCAATTCTGCTGCCGGGCTCCCATAGATGGTGGGTCAGGTTGATCTCTGGAGAGGCTGGTAGGGTCGCCAAAAAAGGGGTCGTCTCGCTCGGCGAGAAGGGATGACCTCCCACAACAAAGGAATAGAGAGTTCGTTTTGCACGCTCGGGACAGAAGGCTTTCCACGAGATAGAGCCCTCGCTAAATATAGAGGGAGAAGAGCGATGACCATCCCAGACAGGCAGGCCGAAGTGTAAGAGGGGTGCACGCTCAGATCCCCGAGGACGGTGCGAGAGGCCATATAGGGGTCTCGCTCGCCGAAAGCTAAAGGATGAAGGCTCACTCCCGGAGAAAGGGGGACTCAAAAGTTTGACCCTAAAATTTGCAATCCCAAAGTAGGCGAAAAAGGCGAGGAGGTATCCCCGTGCCGAAGCCGGCCGGCGACGCGGTAGGCAGGTGCGAGCACAGTGAACGCGATAGAAAATATGATAAGCACGGGAAGATAAACAATGAAAATGTAGAAAGCGAGAATACAATAAACAAGGGTGAAAATTGCCATTTCCATTTCATTAAAAGTCAGTTACAGGTGTTGCGGCGATCTCGCCAGCCAAAAATATAAAATAAAAATACAAGTCTTTTCTAAGATTCGCCGGCAGACCGTTCATCCTCGCTGTCCGCAGGTGGGGGGCTGGTGTAAACAGCTCTGGGACCACGTCCTCGATCGTCAGGTCGCCCGCCTCGGCAGACAGCAGACCGGCTCCCTACATGGCCCGAAAGATGTATCGCGCTGAGGTCATGGAGGCCTCTCAGCATTCTTCCTCCCGGGCTCGCTGGTCGTTCCTTCGACGGCAAGGAGACGGAGGAACGACGACATGGATCAGCTCTTGGTTGTAAGTCTTCAACCTGCCGACCTCATTCTCTAGGCCGGAGATGCGAGAGCGAAGCTCCAGGGTGGTCTCGGCATCCTATAGAGGAGATGGGTAAGCCATAGGAACAATTAGGAAAGGAGGGAGGCGAGAACTCAAATACTTACCACATCCTGGTGGCCGAGAGAGAGTGCCTCGGAGGCGAGCAGCCTTTCCTTCAAGCTCGTAATTTTGGCGGCGAAATCCTTGTAGGCGAGGGCGAGCTCCTCATTGTGGCGCTCCAGCTGGAGACATCGCAGGCCCGTCATATGAGCGAGCTCCGCGGAGCAGAGCTCGGCTCGCACACTTTCGTACGCCAAGGTCCTCGCGGTCTCAGCCTTGAAGACTGAGGCGTCCTCGCGACCATACAGTCCGAAGCAGAGCGAGAACGCTTGCCCGTTGACTGTTGGCTGCTCCACCCAAGAAGGGAGAAGGGTGGAGATGGTGGCTTTGTTGACTTCTGGATTCTAGTACAGCAGGTACTCGCCAGCCTCGTCCTTGTGCCTTTGGCCGAGACCAAAGTTCCAGAGATTTATAGGCACTTGCAAGGAGGAGATCCTGGCGACCTTCTCGACCGGCTCGCCAGACTCCCTTTCTTTGGGGGAAGTTAGCCGGTAGGACCTCGCTCGGGGAAGCCTCGACGTGCCCCTTTCCCTTCTCAGAGGGGGGGGGGGGGGAGATTCTTCTTGCTCTTCTTCTAGGAGGGCTGCGAGGAGGAGTCCTTTCGCCCAGAGTGTTGGATCGTGTGACGCCCTTAGAGGGGGGGGGGTGAATAAGGGTGTGTTTAAAAATATAATTTTTACTTAATAATTTTTAGACAAATTTTACTTTACTAAAAAGTTACTTATAAATAATTTTAAATCAATGCAATTTTTGTATTAAACCAAACACAAATTTCTAAGATAAAGATTTAAGCAAACAAATTTGCAATTAGTGAAAAGAGCATAATTATATTTATCATGAAATTTGCATACAATAAAAAATTGATCTTAACAATGCTTAAGATCAAGGCACAATTATGATAATAAAAAATATAATAATTTTTGGTTTACCAATCCTTCTCCCAAGGATCAGAAGGCTATCACTTGTCTCTCACAAGACCAAGCCCAAGCCTATCCTCTAGATCTTCCCAAGATCTAGACGTAGCACACAAGGCCACGATTTCCCATCAAGCCACACAAGGACTTGGACACTCCGCACAAGGGAGCGATTTTTCCCTAAGCCGCGCAAGGACTTAGACGCCGCACGCAAGACGACGATTTCTCTACCAATTCAAAATGAAATGTGTGTAAATGGAAATACAATATGAAAAGAACAACTCCCTAGAATTTCAGATCTCTGAAAGGATGGTTGAAGCCTCGAGATGATCGTTGATGTAGAAGCGCGCCCGATCTCGTCTTCAATCTTCAATCCTTCTTTGCACAAATGGGAGTTGAAGAGGTTCTGGAGCTCTCTGGTTCGTATGCACTCAGGAAGGAACTTGGAATTCTCAATACATAGAATGCACGAACACAAGGAGTCATTTTATAGAAAATCGCTGTCGCCTGGGCGACATCGACTGTCGGAATATTCCGACAACGCTAAACTACCGCTGGAGTGCCGTCGTGCGGGCAGTTGCTGTAACTGCCGAGCTGTCGCCTGGGCGACATCGATGTCAGATTTCCGACAGCGCAAAACTGCCGGTCGTGGTGATGTCGTGGGCAGTTGTTGTAACCTCCGAGCTGTCGCCTGGGCGACATCGCTGTCGGATTTCCGACAGCTCAAAACTGCCTTTCGTCGTGCTGCCGTGGAGGGAAGTAGTTGTAACTTCTCTGCTGTCGCCGGGGCGACAGCGGCTGTCGGAATTTTCCGTCAGTGAAATTTTCCCACATTCAAATTTTGCTCCAGAAGAAATGTGAACATCTCATACCTGTTACCTGCACACCATTAATAAAAAATAGAATCAAATACAAATGGGACTTTGTTATTATCAAACCGGAGGAGTGCGAGACGCATGCTCCAACAATCTCCCCCTTTTGATAATAACAAATCCGTATAGAAAGAAATCATGTCTATTTAGATTGTTGATTTTAACATTTGGTGTGTGCACAAAAATAACATGATATATTTCTCTTAAAAATAAATAATTTCCCTTTAGATGAAAGCTCCCCCTAAATGAATGCTCCCCTTAAATGTATGCTCCCCCTAAATATATGCTCCCCCTAAATGTTAAAGTAAGTTGAAATGATGTATTGTTTAGGTGGAATATTTAGGTGTAATAGATTTTTGATTTCTCTTTTTATACTTTTAATTCTCCCCCTTTTGGTATTAGCAAAAGTTAATATTAGATAAAAGAGTAGTTCTTAAGGGAAAAGATATAGGATGTAGAAATGAAGAGTAAGCGGAAGCACTTTGTTGGAAATGATTGAAGTTCATGAAATAATAGGAATATGCCATAGTATGAATATACTCATGAAGTGACGGTATAGCCATATGAAGTAATGAAAGAAAATAACTTAAACATGAGTAAGGTCATTTGAAAGTATGATAGAAAGACACAATAATGTATAGATATATGGAATATTTTCGGTCCAATTCTCATGAGATGAATGTTTATATAACATAATGATGTGTACATGTGATACTTAGATCAAACATATAAAGTTATTTAATCTACATGATCATTGAAATGGAGAACATAATATAAGCATATAAAGTCAACTTTGACTTTGAAGATATAACACAAGAAGAATAGTAAACCATATTTCTTTTGCACAAGACACTTTACAATTCTTTCCAAGGTGCTTAACCTCACAATGCTCATTAAGACTTATCAGGAGGGTAAGTAGTGCTTGGTGGAGTATCCTTGTCTTTATTTTAAATTTTTTTTTGATCACAGATTTTGTGATATCGTATTTTTAAGATATTGATAAATATTTTTATTGACCAAGGATCTCCGAATTCACTTGAATCGCAAAAGATGGTGTATAGTTTGTTGTGCTAACAAATCAATGTTGAAAGTTGTATTTATGAAGTGCTATTTTATTATGTTAAAGCAAATATGATTCATGTATATATTAAATAAAAAGACATACGTATTGATTAAAAGAAGTGAACGTGATAGTTCATTATGATAGATAAACAATTTCTCATACTTAGAGGCATGCGAAAACAATTTCCAATAGTCTAAACAACTAAGTAGGAGTGTCAATACGATGATAGCTTGGAAATGAAATCATATAATCATGTTGTTGGGAAAATGATTTCTCTTAACCCCTAGAAATGAATTCTAAGAAAAAAAAAAAACAAGGCTAAGTAAATATGCGTCGAATAGTATTCGACGTTTCCTTCAGGTTGAGTCGAAGTAACTCTAGGAAGATTTCGACGTAAGTCTAGTCGACGCCACTCTGATTTCTAGTCGATGCATCTAATGAAGTCGACGCACCTCAGTCGACGCACCTTCCTTATTTTTCTCTCGACGTCCAGAAAGGATGCTCTCGACGCTTGCGTCGAATAGTAATCGACGCACGTCGATTTCCATGACAGAATTTAAATATGCGCCAGATCTCTTTCCTTCTTTCAATAGATCTGATTTATATGGAATAAGTGTCAATATTTTATAGCCGTTCTGAATCATTCTTTCCTTATATCTGATTCTTGGCTAATTTGATTTAACTTATTTGGAATTATTTAAAATCTGAATTGGTTCTTTCCTTCTACATAAATAAATATTATGGAAACATTTTCATCTTTCTATTTTTCTGACTGCTAATTAATTATCCTCATATAGCATTATTTTGAATACACAGAGCTATAAATAAAGAGGAGGTCGGCAGAAAATGACAGCTGAGTGATCCACCACATACATTTTGAAATAGAGGAAAAGCTCTTAAGAGAAAAGAGAGAAATTGAGAAAAAGCTCTGCAGCAACATTCAACCACTTCTTCTTCTTCTGCTTCTGAAATCACACTGCTGCAAAATCTGATAGCTCTCACAAAGAGAGAAAGTCTGCAAATCTTCTTCTCTCTATAGAAGAAAGATTCAATTCACTTCTTGTGCTTCCAATCTTCTTGCTAGGAAGAAGATTCATTCTTGTCCTTATATCTTTCCTGCCTTCTTTCTTACATCTAACATTGTAAAAGAGTTTTTAGAATCTCTCTTCAAAAAATTCAGTGTACTAGTTCTAAGAGTCTCCTTGTCAAAAGACTCAGTTGGTTCTAAGAGTCTCCTTGTCAAAAGACTCAGGGTGGTTCTAAGAGTCTCCTTATCAAAAGACTCAGTACAAGATAGTGAATTCCTACCAAGGGGGTAGAAGAGTGGACTACCCAAAGTTTGGGGAACCACTATATTTTCTTGTGTTGTGCTGCGATTTATTTTCTTGCATTTACTTTATTTTCTTGCTTAATTCTTGTTGGTGTGTGGGAAGCTCTAATCTGTGATTATACACATATATATATATTAACTTTGCACAAAATATTTTTAATCTCTATTCACCCCCCCTCTAGAGAATTCTAGTGAGGTTAACTGTGCACTTTCAATTGGTATCAGAGCTAGGTTGATCTAAAAAGGATAACTCCTTGATCAAAAAGATCTTACCTCTCATATATATATATATATATTTTTTTCAAAACTATTTTATCATATGGCACAAATCAAAGATTATGCTTCCACTAGACCACCAATTTGCAACCTGGAAAAGTTTGCACTTTGGAAAACAAGAATTAGAATTTATTTAAACTCTATTGATAATGAATTGTTTAATGTGATCTTGACAGGTCCCCCCAAGCCATTCAGGAAGGATTCAAGTGGAAAAGTGACTGAAACACTTGTTCCAAGAGCTGAATGGACTGAAGATGAGAAGAAAGCCCAAGGACATGATGCCAAGGCTATGAATATCCTAGTCTCAACCCTCTCAGATGAAATTTTCCAAAAGATTGCTGATTGTGAGTCAGCTAAGGAAGTATGAGAAGCTCTCACCAAAATGGTAGAGGGAAGTGCTGATGAGAAAAAGGATAGAAAGGCACTACTGATCTCCCAATATGAAAACTTCCAAAAGAAAGAAAGTGAAAGTGTTGCTGACATGTATTCAAGATTCAGCCTCATAGTCAATGAATTGAGAACACTTGAGAAGGACATATCTCTCACTGAGATAAATGATAAATTGCTGACTTGCTTTCCCAGCTCTTGGGATTCAAGAATCTGGCCAATCAAAGACTCCAGAAGTCAAAAAGAAATATCAACAGATGTTCTCTTGGGTAAATTAAAATCCTATGAACAACTGTTGAAAACCAGAGCTGAGAAAGAAAAGGCATCTCCACTCTCAAAAGAAAAGAGTATTGCATTGAAGGCTGTTGAAGGTTAATCATCTACTGATAAAGAGGAGCTAATCAGCTTGCTGGCTTGGAAGTTCAAGAGGTGGATCAAAATAGAAGGATCCAGAGGAAGAGACTCAAAAACCAGGTATAATAAAACTCCTACTAAAGAGATTATCTGTTACACTTGCAGGAAACCAGGACACATTGCCCCTGAATGTCCTAAGGAGAACAACAACAAGAAAGATCTGAAAAGAACAGGTCTAAAGAAGAAAAAGAAAGAAAAAGGATTCATTGCTCAAACCTGGAGTGATTCAGAATCTGAAGGAAGCACCTCATCAGATAATGATCAGGAAGAGGTCAAGCAAAAGGAAACATGTCTGATGGCCACTGAGAAGCTTGATGCTACATCTATGGTAAATATACTTAATGATTTTTCCTCTACTGATTTCAATCAAAATTTCAAAGAACTATGTTTAGATATAATCAAATCTGAAAAAGAATTAAAAGGATTAAGAATTGAATTAGGAAATCTAAAACAGGTAAATACAAACCATAAAAATTATAAGCTCAATCTAGAACTCTCAGAAGAGAAATTAAAATAAATCTATTCGGACAATCTAACACTAAGAAAAGAGCTAGCAAAGGCTAAAGCCTTTGAGGACTCTCTAAATGGAAGAGGCCAGAAGCTCAAGAATATTTCTGAAAATCTCACTGATAGATTTAGACAACTAAAACTGAATACTAATGAAGCATCTAAATCTCAATCATCCAGCAAACCTGTCTGGAAACATCCCATTCACTCCACTAGGGAGAATCATCTAACAGGAGTAAGATCACAAGTAAGTCCAGAAATAACCACTGTTTTTAATAAACCAAATCCCATTACAAATAAAGGAATCTTAGGAAAATATCCTCACAAAGAATTTGAACATGAAATACTATTCGACGTGCGTCGAGTTCTAATCGACGCTTACACCAAAATGCGTCGACTTATACTCAACACAACCTCTCTCATACTTTGACTGAGAATAAACTCAGAATGAAGAAAGCGTCGACTTCATATCGATGCAACCAAAAACCTACGTCGAATTTATATCGACGCAACCGTAAGTATACGTCGAATCCCTATCGACGCAATGAATCAGACAGAAAATCTTCTGTTTCCAAACAGATCTCTCAATCCATGTCCTTCTATTATGAACATTATTTCTGTGATATCATCCAAGAAGATTGGTATGATAAGCCAGTACCCCATAAGAAGGAAGGATATCCTGAAAAACCCACTTATTCCTTTATTAAATCTTTTACTCATAAAAGAGAGGGACCCCAGCTCAGCAGGGTCTAAACCAATGTTTAAACTTTTATGTGCAGATGTATCACATCTCCAGGATGGTGTGGTACTTGGACAGTGGATGCTCCATGCACATGACAGGTTGCAAAAACCTATTAATCAACTTTGAGGATAAACTTGGACCATCAGTAACCTTTGGAGACTCTAGCTGTGGCCAAACCAAGGGATTTGGAGATTCCAAAGAAGGGAAAGTCACCTTCAAGAATGTGGCAGTAGTCAAAGGACTAAAACACAATCTGATTAGTATAAGTCAGATATGTGAGAATGGTAAGTATGAGGTAAAATTTACTACACTATTCTGCCATATTATAGATATCAAGACTGGTGCTACAGTACTAAATGGAATTAGAAAAGGGAAAGTATATGTAGTGGACTTTAGCTCTTCACCCACAGAAGTTTGCTTATTCAACAATATTATTGATAAAAATGAATTATGGCATAGGAGACTAGGTCATCTAAACTACAAAACAATCAGTAAACTAGCTAAAAATAACCTAGTCAGAGGCTTACCAAAGGGTAGGTACTCTAAGGATTCTCCATGCAGACCTTGCCAACTAGGAAAGCAAACCAAATCATCCTTCAAACCCATTGGTAAGGATGACTCTCCCAGGTCTTTATACTTACTACACATGGATCTCTTTGGTCCCATATCCACTCAAAGCTTAGGTGGAAAATCCTATAACTTGGTCATTGTTGATGATTATTCTAGGTTTAGCTGGGTATTCTTTCTAGGAGTTAAATCTGAAACCCATAAAATTCTCTCAAAATTCATAAGACAGATTCAATCTGAGTTCAACACAAATGTTTCAATTATAAGAAGTGACCATGGGACTGAATTTGAGAATCAGATGATTTGTAGTTTCTGTGAGGAAGAAGGTATTAAACAAAGCTTCTCAGCACCTAGAACTCCCCAACAAAATGGAGTTGCTGAGAGGAAGAATAGAACCTTAATAGAATCAGGTAGAACCCTGCTTGCAGAGTCAGGATTACCAAAAACCTTTTGGGCTGAAGCAGTCAACACTGCAAACTATGTTCTAAATAGAAGCCTCATACATAAAACTAAATCAAAGACTCCATATGAGCTCCTGAAAAATAAAACACCCACTGTTAAATATTTTAAAATTTTTGGATGTACTTGCTTTATTCTAAACAATGGGAAAGATCATCTTGCCAAATTTGACAAGAAGTCTGATGATGGAATATTTCTGGGATATTCATCATCTAGCAAAGCCTATAGGTGCTACAATAGAAGAACTCTTAAGATTGAAGAATCCATGCACATTGTATTTGATGAAACTAACATGCTGCTTAAGGGGGAGGAAACTCCCACCAGTTCTGTTCCACAGGAAAACAACAGCATTGAAACCCAGCTTGAGCAACTAGCTCTAGAGAACACAGAAAATGGAAAGGAAAACCAGTTAGAGGAACCAAGTGAGGAGTCTGAACAAGAAACCTCAGAAAAGAGCACTCAAGACCCTCCTCCACAAGAGGACATGGTTCAGGAAGAACAATTGAACAATGATCCCATTGAGAATGAAGTACAACTGACAAATTCAGGCAGAACAGGAATCAATTTGAAAGATCATCCACAAGCTCAAGTGATTGGAGATCCCAATGCAGGAGTAAGAATAAGACACCAAGTCTCCAATGGGATGATGCTCCAATGCTTCCTATCACAAGTTGAACCAAAGAAGTTTGAGGAAGCAAATTGTGATCCTCACTGGATTATGGCCATGCAAGAAGAACTAGGCCAATTTGAGAGAAACAAAGTATGGAACCTAGTTGAAAGACCAAGAAACTACCCTGTAATTGGTACAAAATGGGTATACAGGAACAAACTAGATTCCACTGGAGTAATTGTGAGAAACAAGGCAAGACTTGTAGCACAAGGATATAAACAAGAAGAAGGGATAGACTACAACCAGACCTTTGCTCCAGTAGCCAGATTAGAGGCAATCAGGCTCTTTCTTGCCTATGCAGCCTTCATGAAGATGAAAGTCTACCAAATGGATGTCAAGAGTGCTTTTCTAAATGGAGATATGCAAGAAGAGGTATATGTGGAGCAACCACCAGGTTTTGTTAATCCTTCTTCTCCTAACTTTGTTTATAGACTTAACAAAGCATTATATGGTCTTAAGCAAGCACCTAGAGCTTGGTAGGAAACTCTATCAAATTTTCTTTTAGAAAATTCCTTTGCAAGAGGAAAAGTAGACAAGACACTATTTACTAGAACCCATAAAAACCAACTCCTTCTTGTTCAAATATATGTAGATGACATCATCTTTAGCTCAACCCATCCTAAACTATGTAAAAGATTTGCTAATCTTATGCAATCTAAATTTGAGATGAGTAGTATGGGTGAACTCTCCTACTTCCTAGGACTACAAGTAAAACAAAGTAGTGAAGGTCTCACAATCAAAATATACTAAAGAGCTAATCAAAAAGTTTGGTATGGAATCAGCATCTACCATGAAAACACCCATGACAACCAATGCCATTATAGAAAAAGATGATAAAGGAAAATCAGTAGATCAAAAGACTTATAGGGCCATCATAGGATCCCTTCTATATCTAACAGCTAGCAGACCTGACATCATGTTTGCAACTTGCATATGTGCTAGATTTCAGGTTGATCCAAAGGAATCCCATCTCACCTCTATAAAAAGGATTCTTAGATACCTAAAGGGAACCCCTGACCTAGGACTATGGTACTCAGCATAAACTAACTTTGAATTAATAGGTTTCTCAGATGCAGATTATGCTGGTTGTAGGGTTGATAGAAAAAGCACATCTGGTACCTGCCAATTCCTAGGAGACAGATTGATCTCATGGTTTAGTAAGAAACAAACCTCAGTCTCAACCTCAACAGCTGAAGCTGAATACATAGCTGCTGGGAGCTGTTGTTCACAAATCCTGTGGATGCAAAATCAGCTACTTGACTACAGATTGGAAATACATAACTCTAAGATATATTGTGATAGCTCTAGTGCTATATCCATAGCATCCAACCCAGTCCTTCATAGTAGGACCAAACATATAGAGATTAGACATCACTTCCTTAGAGACAATGTTGAGAAGGGTAAAATAACTTTAGAATATATTTCCACAGACAATCAAAGAGCAGACATCTTCACAAAACTCTTAGATGAAACTAAGCATAACTATTTCATAAACACCTTAGGAATGCTTGATGGAAGCTTGTAAACACCACTGATAGGGAACTCTAAAGAAATCAGACAATCTAAGAAAATCTCTTGAAGATACGTCGAATACATATCGACGCTCCGTTGAGACAAAATCGACGTTGACACCGACTTCCACCAGATAATGCTACGTCGATCCTTTATCGACGTACCGTCTAGTTCATATCGACGCAAGACTATGAACACGTCGATTGAACACCAGGCTGGCCACTCTCCACATCCATTATCTCCTCCTCCTCCTCTATCACCTCTTCCTCCACCATCACCTCCTCATCAACTCTCACACCATGAACCATCTGAATCCACTAAGGCTCTCATCACCCAGTGCATACAATCCACAGCTCAAAGATTCCAAGCAATGCTAGATGAGCATTGCTCCCAGATTCATTCCTCCATCCTTCACATGCACACCCAAATAGATGGGGTCAGTGCCTCTGTGCAAGATCTGAAGTCATCTCTCTCTTCCTCTAGAGTGACTAGGTCTTTCTTAACCTCCTTGGCCAAGAAGGTCAAGAAGGGGGAGAATCTAGATGAAGATCAGCCCTCCAATCCTAAATCTCCTTCTCACAAATCCCTTCCTACCTCAAAAACTGACAGTCTAGCACTGCTCAAAACCCTTGGGAATGAGATAGTACCTGAGCTCCATATTGATGAACAAACAATAGAGGTACTCATCATAGCAAGAGAGGCTGCAGACCAAGTGGCACTACTACAAGGGGAAGCAAGCAGAGCTGAAAAAGAAGATGGGGCAGATGATGAGAAAGTTAAAGAAACTAAACCTCAGGGGGAGCTGGAAATTGTGGTAGCTGAAGTAGGAGCTAAGGAGCTGGATACCATTGTGAATACAGCTGAAAATGAAAAAGAGCAGCCAGATGCTGTGTTACCTGAAGCTGAAACTCAGGGGGAGCTATATGAAACTCAAAGGGACTCAACTGCTGTGACTCAGGGGGAGATGAGGGTGCTATCTGCTATTGAGAAAGAGCAACCTACCAAAGTCTTCAAAAGAAAAAGAAAGACTCCTTCTACCCCTCCTGAGTGTTAATTTGGTTTCTAAAAACATTAATGAAATTTTTTATGTTCAAAACATTGATTGGTCAATATATATATATTCTCTTCTGAGTTGGTGTATATACAACTTTCTTTCCTTCTTTCCATTTTGGTTACTCAATATATTTCTTATCTTTACAAATGCTGTGCTGGGTTAATTATATGCTAGTACAATTTCCCTCTAAATAGGGTTAAGACAAATAGGGGGAGATTGTTGGGAAAATGATTTCTCTTAACCCCTAGAAATGAATTCTAAGAATGAAAAAAAAACAAGGCTAAGTAAATATGCGTCGAATAGTATTCGACATTTCCTTCAGGTTGAGTCGAAGTAACTCTAAGAAGATTTCGACGTAAGTCTAGTCGACCCCACTCTGATTTCTAGTCGACGCATCTAATGAAGTCGACGCACCTCAGTCGACGCACCTTCCTTATTTTTCTCTCGACGTCCAGAAAGGATGCTCTCGACGCTTGCGTCGAATAGTAATCGACGCACGTCGATTTCCATGACAGAATTTAAATATGCGCCAGATCTCTTTCCTTCTTTCAATAGATCTGATTTATATGGAATAAGTGTCAATATTTTATAGCCGTTCTGAATCGTTCTTTCCTTATATCTGATTCTTGGCTAATTTGATTTAACTTATTTGGATATTATTTGAAATCTGAATTGGTTCATTCCTTCTACAGAAATAAATATTATGGAAACATTTTCATCTTTCTATTTTTCTGACTGCTAATTAATTATCCTCCTATAGCATTATTTTGAATACACAGAGCTATAAATAAAGAGGAGGTCGGCAGTAAATGACAGTTGAGTGATCCACCACATACATTTTGAAAGAGGAAAAGCTCCCAAGAGAAAAGAGAGAAATTGAGAAAAAGCTCTGCAGCAACATTCAACCACTTCTTCTTCTTCTGCTTCTGAAATCACACTGCTGCAAAATCTGATAGCTCTCACAAAGAGAGAAAGTCTGCAAATCTTCTTCTCTCTATAGAAGAAAGATTCAATTCACTTCTTGTGCTTCCAATCTTCTTGCTAGGAAGAAGATTCATTCTTATCCTTATATCTTTCCTGCTTTCTTTCTTACATCTAACATTGTAAAAGAGTTTTTAGAATCTCTCTTCAAAAAATTCAGTGTACTGGTTCTAAGAGTCTCCTTGTCAAAATACTCAGTTGGTTCTAAGAGTCTCCTTGTCAAAAGACTCAGGGTGGTTCTAAGAGTCTCCTTATCAAAAGACTCAGTACAAGATAGTGAATTCCTACCAAGGGGGTAGAAGAGTGGACTACCCAAAGTTTGGGGAACCACTATATTTTCTTGTGTTGTGCTGTGATTTATTTTCTTGCATTTACTTTATTTTCTTGCTTAATTCTTGTTGGTGTGTGGGAAGCTCTAATCTGTGATTATACACATATATATATATTAACTTTGCACAAAATATTTTTAATCTCTATTCACCCCCCCCTCTAGAGAATTCTAGTGAGGTTAACTGTGCACTTTCACATGTAAGAGCCATTTTTTTTAAAGATAAAAAAGCACATGGTTTGTCATCAAGTCATGAGGTGAAGCATTAATAATGACATATAACTATTGTAAAGCATCAAAGGGACCAAAAATTGGAGATTTATCAAATCGGGAGCTGTCAGAAATTTCCGACAGTCACTGTCGCCTGGGCGACAACCAAAAATATAAATACGGCTTTGGACCGAGTCAAACCCTATTGTGCATCATTTTTCTGAACTGAAGGGCGAGAGAGGGCTGTCGGAGGTCGGCGACATCATAGATCTAAGGTATGGTTTTGGATTTTTAAGTGTTTTGACTCAAAATGTTTTAGAGATTTTTGATTTTAGAAAGGGGAGATGATAAACGATGTATGTTTTTGATTTTTCCTTTGATGAATGGTGTAGATCTTGGAAGTTTTTTGTTTTAAAAGTGTAGATCTAGTGTAAATCAAGGAGATCTTGTTGGATCTTGGTGAAAAATGTTTTGATTTTGTATTTTTTTTGTGGTTGTAGTTTTGCATTTGTACATAGTAGAATTTTTTTTAAATGGTAGATTTGCTTTTGGAAGAAGGTTGAAGATGATGAATAGTAAGGATATGGAGAAGATGTAGATTTGAAAAAAAAATATTATATATATATATATATTTTTAAAACTTGATGTTGAAATAAAACTTGATTTTGAGTAGATCTGGAAGTTTATGTAAAAAATTTCAGGAGAAGTTTACTGAAGCACTGTCGGAATTTTCCGACAGTCACTGTCCCCTAAGCGACAGTGTTCCAGTGCACAGCACATGTTTAATCCATTTTTTTATATGTTATTTGCAGAATGGCTTCCAGTTCTAAAGCGCGAAGAAGTACTTCATAAGATGCGCATAGTTTGTATCAAGTGTATCCTGGGGTGGAGAAGGCTATAGTTGGAGTAGCTAAATATGTTGAATTTGATTCGCCGAAGCACGATCATATTTATGATCGGCTTGCGAATGCAGGTATACTCTCAATAATCACAGCAGATTCGTTCTCTTCCTTTTTGATTCGAGAGTTCTATAATCATTTGGAAGATCCAAATTACACTGAATTGGATGGGGGAGTTAGATCAAGAGTCCAAGGTCAACATGTGGAAATAACACATGTTGATCTAAGAGAGGAATTCCGACTAGTGATGAGTGAAAATATGCCGGATATAGTGGAGAGTTATAGAAAAGATAGAGATTGGACCCTTGTAAACATGAGTTTACATGGGAATCAAAAGAAGACTCTAACCACTGAAGTTACGTCACTCACTCCGGATGCTTTTTTAGTTCAAGATATATTAAGGAATTCAGTCATGTTGAAGAGTGGAGATACAAGGAGTATCACGGCTCAGTTGACCCTCATTACTTATTTCATTATGGAAGATGAACTCTTTGATATGGCAGACTTCATACTCTCCCAGATTCGGTATGCGTTTAGATTAAAGCATCCAAAATGGGTGAAGGTTCACACGCTGCCAATGGGGGCAATAATTTAACGTATATTATATAAGAAGTACGGATGGATAGCTCAAGATTCTTATATTGATGATTGTTATCCGGAGATATATGGGTACGATGAAAGTGAAGAAGACGCAGAAAAAGGTCCATCCGGGAATTGAGATTAGAGAGCCGCCTATGCCTAGGGTAGGATCACTTCGAGAGTCTATTGATGATCTACGTGATTCACTAGAGGATCACAAGAAGGAAGTGAAGAAGGACCGTAGTCGAATGCAGAAGTTTATGAAGTTTCTTGTCAAAGGTCTGAAGTTAAAGCCAACTTCAGAGGAAGAGGCCGAATGGCAAATTCCAGACGAAGAACCGCCACGCCAATCGGTAAGGCGGACTCGCCGTGGTAAGGCCGTGAGACGAGGACCTCCAGAAGATTGTCCAGAGAGCAGCGGGGCTGGTTTTGAGGATTCTGAGTAGTTTCATCAGGCTGCTGTTGCTGATTGATGTCGGAAATTTCTGACATCCACTGTCGCCTGGGCGACAGTGAGCTTCTTCAGATGTTGTTTTCTGTTAATGAACTTGAAACTAATGTTGTTTTCTACTATTTTTATTGGAACAATAGTGATGTAATATTAATGATGTTTGAATTTTTGTTAAGTCATTTGAAATTCTATGGTTTGATTTTAAAATTTAGTTTTTTTTTTTAAAATGTATAGGTTTTGTGATGATTTTTTTTTAATTTTATAGGTTTTAAGTAGTGATATATTCATTGAGAAATGTCTAGGATTCCCAATTCTAGCCTAAGCATAGAAAAACGGGAATCCGGTAACGGTTTAGTGAATATATCCGCTAGTTGATTATCCGTGCCTATAAATGAAATTTTTATGTGGTTATTTTTAATATGATCTCTAATAAAATGATGTCTCACATCAATATGCTTAGACCTTGAATGATGGACCGGGTTGTATGTTAAATCAATTGCACTTTTATTATCACACCATAATTTAATAGTTTGTTGTTTAATATTAAAGTCTTCTAAAGTTTGTTTCATCCAAAGAGCTTGTGCACAACAACTACCAAGTGCGATGTATTCGGCCTCGGTGGTTGAGAGGGCAACATAATTCTGTTTCCTACTCGACCATGAAATGAGTGAAGGGCCTAAAAAGTGACAAGTGCCACTAGTGCTTTTCCTATCTAGTGAACAACCGGCATAATCAGAATCAGAGTAGCCAAAAAGAGTAAAATCATCGCTATGAGGATACCATAAACCAAGTTTAGATGTACCAATTAAATATCTAAAAATTATTTTTACCGCTTTTAAATGTGATTCTTTGAGATCGGCTTGAAATCTAGCACATAAACAAACTGAAAACATAATATCCGGTCTAGAGGCAGTTAAATATAAAAGTGAACCTATCACGCCTCTATATAAAGTTTGATCTATTGATATTCCATTTTCATCTTTTCCTAATTTTAAAGATACACTCATAGGAGTATTTGCTTGTTTGATATTTTCAAATCCAAATCGTTTTAAAACATCATGAATATATTTTGATTGGTTAATAAAAACTCCATCATGTTTTTGAACAATTTGAAATCCTAAGAAATATTTTAATTCTCCTACCATACTCATCTCAAATTCACTTTCCATCATTTTTACAACATAATTACACAACTCTTCATTAGTGGCTCCAAAAATAATATCATCAACATAAATTTGTAAAACAATTAAATCATCATTTACTTGCTTAATGAAGAGTGTACAATCAACACCACCCATTTTAAAACCATTTTGTAATAAATATATAGTCAATCTATCATACCATGCTCGTGGTGCTTGTTTTAAACCATACAAATCTTTTAGCAATCTATATACGCGATTAGGAAATTTTTCATTTATAAATCCTGGGGGTTGTTCAACATAAACTTCTTCTTTAATCAACCCGTTTAAAAATGCAGTTTTAATATCCATTTGCAATAATTTCAACCTTTTATGACTAGCAAATGCAACAAAAATTCTAACTGCTTCCAATCGTGCTACGGGTGCAAATGTTTCATCAAAATCTATCCCTTCAATTTGATTATATCCTTTCGCTACAAGCCTAGCTTTATTTCTAGTGACCCTAGAGTCACTATCTAATTTGTTTTTGAAAATCCATTTGACTCCTACTACAGGATGATCACTAGGTCTATCTACAAGAATCCAAACTTTATTTCTTTCAAATTGGTTAAGTTCTTCATTCATAGCTAGAAACCAAGATTCATCATTTAAAGCGGTGGCAACATCTTTTGGTTCTATATTTGAGACAAAACATAAATTTGAAAAACTTTCATGTAAACTAGAATGTGTACGTACCCCATTTAATGGTTCTCCAATAACAAGTTCTTGCGGATGATCTTTTGAGAACCTTAGCTCGGTTGGAGGTACATATTCTTGTTCTTCTTCTTCTTCACCATCTTTTTCATCTTCTTTCTCTACTTTTTCTTCATCATTATCATCATCATTTTTCTTCAGATTTTGTTCCACATCTTCTTCATTTTTCTCATTACCTGCAACTTTAGTATTTTCTACACAATAAATGTTTTCATCAAATTTTACATGAATAGATTCTTCAACCACTTTAGTACGTTTATTATAAACTCTATAGGCCTTGCTAGTTGAAGAATAACCAATGAAAATTCCTTCATCACATTTTTCATCAAATTTGCCTAAGTTATCTTTTGTATTCAAAATAAAGCATTTACAACCAAAAACTTTAAAGTAAGATACATTTGGTTTTCTTTGAAAATAAATTTCATAAGGAGTTAATTGTAATGTAGGACGAATCATGACACGATTAATAATATAGCATGCAGTACTGATCGCTTCGGCCCAAAAATATTTTGGCAATTTAAATTCACAAAGCATAGTACGTCCTAATTCTTGAAGTGTTCTATTTTTCCTCTCCACTACACCATTTTGTTGTGGTGTGCGAGGAGCAGAAAATTCGTGTTTTTATCCCAAATTCATTACAATATGAAATAAATTTTTCATTATCAAATTCTCCTCCATGATCTGATCTAATGCATTTTACTTTTAAATCAAGTTCATTTCGAATACGTGAAATTAGTTTTACAAATTCATCAAAAGCATCAGATTTTGAATTTAAAAACAATGTCGAACAAAATCTAGAATAATCATCAATAATAACAAACGTATATTTTCTACCTCCTAGACTTTGTGTAGAAATTGGACCAAACAAGTCCATATGTAATAAATGTAAAGGTCTAGTAGTAGAAATAACATTTTTTGCTTTTAAAAGATGATTTTGTAAACTTTCCTTTTTGACATGGTGAACATAATGAAGAAAGCTTTCCATTCAAATTTGGCAAACCTTTTATAATTTTATTTTTAGAAAGCTTTACTATGCGCTTGGCACTAGAATGTCCTAGTCTCCTATGCCATAATTCAAGTTCATCATTCTTTGAAATAAAACATTTAAGTGTAGAATGAGATAAATCATGAAAAGTGATTGTATAGACATTGTTTATTCTTGGTGCAGTAAGTACGATTTCGTTTGTTTTAGAATCAATAATTTTGCAAAGGTTTGAGCTAGAGTCAAATAGAACATTTAGATTTTTATCACATAGTTGACTAATAGAAATTAAATTATGTTTCAAACCTTTAACATATAAAACATTTGAAATTTTAAATTCTTTGTTACCTACTACTCCAATGCCTTTGACTTTACACTTGCCATTATCTCCAAATGTCACTGTTCCACCTTTCTTCATCTCCAGGCTAAGGAACTTTGATTTATCGCCCGTCATGTGTTTTGAACATCCAGAGTCCAAATACCACACGTCTTCCTTGTTCCTAGCCTGCACGCACACCTAAAAAGATGATGAGAGTAAAGATCTGGTTACCCAAGTGGTCGATCCCATTGTATAGGTGGACACCTTAGGTACCCAGATTTGTTTAATATTAACTTTTCCTTTCTTCCAACATGAGCCCGAGATGTGACCAAATCGATGACATTTGGCACACATAATGAATGGTGAGGAACCATTTTTCAATGATTTCTCTGGACTCTTGCTGGTGGAAACATCTTTATGTGTGGACTTAGAAAAATTTTCATTTTGAAAAACAGGTTTTCTGAACCTGGAGCTGTCGCTAGTTCCGACAGCAGCTGTCGGAAATTTCCGACAGCCTCCAGAGCTTCCAGAAACGTATCCTAGCCCAAATTTTGCTGTCCTATGGCATTGGTTGGCTAAAAGCATATCCAGAGATTTTTTTCCAACACCAAATTTTCCAATTGCCATGTTCAACTCATTTACTTTGGACTTTAAAATTGAATTTTCTTTTACTATCATGCCACATCTATTTGCAACACTTTTCTTATAATTCTCTAATTGAGAATGAGAGAATTTAACAACTTTTTCTAAATCCTTTTTCTCTTTTAGAAGTTGATCAATTTTTTGATCGGACTTAGAAATGGTGTTTTCAAGTTCTTTTATCCTTGTCGAAGAGTGATCACACTCTTGACAAATTTCCTTCTCGTTCCCAATAGATTTCAAATCATTTGATAACTTTTTATTTACTTTCAAAAGAACGTTGTTTTCAGATTTTAAAAAATCAATTTATTTTAGGCCTTTATCTAAAAATTTGCAAGTTTTTATAAATTCAGAATATAAATCTTCATAAGATGGAGGAGTTACCTCAGTGTCGCTTTGGACACTGCAATCGTCGTCAGATGACGCATTTTCTTTCCCCATCAAGCAGACATTTGCCTCCTCTTCCTCCTGTGTTGAGGAATCACTTTCTTCACCAGACGAAGAATCATCCCAAGTCTCTGCCTTTAACACTTTCTTCTTGTAACTTTTATCGTGCCTCTTTGCTTTTTGCTCGTTCAGATACTTTGGGCACTTGCTTCTGATATGACCAATCTTCTTGTAATGGTAGCACTCCGGTAGCGGACGCTTCTCTTCATTCTCCATTTTTCCTTTGCCTTTTTGGTAGGCAAAATCGTTCTTTTTGAAAAATCTCTTAAATGAATTTCTCCTCTCCGAATTTCTCATAAACTTCTTAAAGTTCCTCACAAACAGTCCTTCCTCATCTTCCTCACTTTCTTCAGATTCAGTTTCAACTTCCTTTTTAGATTTCAACGCCAAGCTTTTCTTTTTGGGCTCCAAATTGTACTCTTGGCTTTGAATCTTCAACTCCACTTCATGGGTTTTTAGATTCCCAATGAGACTCTCCAATTGTAAGGTCTTAAGGTCATGTGACTCAGAAATTGCAGTCACTTTAGGATTGAACTTCGGGGAAGTGATCTTAAGATTTTCCTCACTAAATCTCCATTGGAGAAAACCTTACCCAACACCTTTGAATCATTCACGATTTTAGTAAATCGTGTGTACATTGTATCAATTTCTTCATCCACCTCCATTTTGAATCTTTCAAATTCTGACTCCAGTTGAAATAGCTTTGAATCCTTTACCTGCGAAGTACCTTCATGAGTGACTTCTAAAAGATTCCAAATTTCATATGCAGTATCACAAGCACAAACTCTATTAAATTCAGTGCGATCTAGTGCGCAAAATAAAGCATTCATGGCTTTTGCATTGTTTTTACATCTTAATTTATCATTGTCATCCCACTTGTCTTTGGGTTTGACCATAATTACATCTCCTACAACAATTGTTGGGGAAGAATAACTCGTCTCGACCATATTCCAAACTTCCATGTCGAGAGCTATTAGAAAACACCGCATTCGGGTTTTCCAATAGTTATAGTCCGTTCCCGTAAAAAGTGGTGGCCTACTGATTCCTTGCCCCTCAACGAACGCGTGATCGTTGTGCGCCATTACTCCCGGTGGTAAAACCGTTTTGGAGTAACCTGGCTCTGATACCACTTGTTGGATCGTGTGACGCCCTTAGAGGGGGGGGGGGGTGAATAAGGGTGTGTTTAAAAATATAATTTTTACTTAATAATTTTTAGACAAATTTTACTTTACTAAAAAGTTACTTATAAATAATTTTAAATCAATGCAATTTTTGTATTAAACCAAACACAAATTTCTAAGATAAAGATTTAAGCAAACAAATTTGCAATTAGTGAAAAGAGCATAATTATATTTATCATGAAATTTGCATACAATAAAAAATTGATCTTAACAATACTTAAGATCAAGGCACAATTATGATAATAAAAAATATAATAATTTTTGGTTTACCAATCCTTCTCCCAAGGATCGGAAGGATATCACTTGTCTCTCACAAGATCAAGCCCAAGCCTATCCTCTAGATCTTCCCAAGATCTAGACGTAGCACATAAGGCCACGATTTCCCACCAAGCCACACAAGGACTTGGACACTCCGCACAAGGGAGCGATTTTACCCTAAGCCGCGGAAGGACTTAGACGCCGCACGCAAGACGATGATTTCTCTACCAATTCAAAATGAAATGTGTGTAAATGGAAATACAATATGAAAAGAACAACTCCCTAGAATTTCAGATCTCTGAAAGGATGGTTGAAGCCTCGAGATGATCGTTGATGTAGAAGCGCGCCCGATCTCGTCTTCAATCTTCAATCCTTCTTTGCACAAATGGGAGTTGAAGAGGTTCTGGAGCTCTCTGGTTCGTATGCACTCAGGAAGGAACTTGGAATTCTCAATACATAGAATGCACGAACACAAGGAGTCATTTTATAGAAAATCGCTGTCGCCTGGGCGACATCGACTGTCGGAATATTCAGACAGCGCTAAACTGCCGCTGTAGTGCCATCGTGCGGGCAGTTGCTGTAACCGCCGAGCTATCGCCTGGGCGACATCGATGTCGGATTTCCGACAGCGCAAAACTGCCGGTCGTGGTGATGTCGTGGGCAGTTGTTGTAACCTCCGAGCTATCGCCTGGGCGACATCGCTGTCAGATTTCCGACAGCTCAAAACTGCCTTTCGTCGTGCTGCCGTGGAGGGAAGTAGTTGTAACTTCTCTGCTGTCGCCGGGGCGACATCGGCTGTCGGAATTTTCCGACAGTGAAATTTTCCCACATTCAAATTTTGCTCCAGAAGAAATGTGAACATCTCATACCTGTTACCTGCACACCATTAATAAAAATAGAATCAAATACAAACGAGACTTTGTTATTATCAAACCGGAGGAGTGCGAGATGCATGCTCCAACACAGAGGACTCGCCCCTTTTCTTGGTGGGTGGGGCAGTAGGACGGGAGGTCTCGCGGTAGGCATCCGCTCCCATTTTGGCGAGGGCGAGGTCCGCAGGAAAGGACCGGCTACTCGCATAAGGGGTATGGATGGGGAGATCTCGCTCACGTGCAATAGTTCAGCGATTAGAAACGTTAAGCGAGAACTTTGAGAAAAAAAGGGCGAGCAAGCGCGATACATACCCTCCCCGGGGAGCACTAGTGGTAGCGAGTCGAGGTTTCGGCGGAGATGCGCCACCTCGAAGTTCTTCTTACTGAAGAACTGGTACAGAGCGGTGTCATGACCGCGGAGAGATGGGGGGCGGTAGGTGCTCACGCCGTGCTGAATTGGCGAGAACGGGACGTTACCGAAGTTCCCTTTGACGAAAAGGAACTTCTGAGCCCAGTAATGGCTCTTGTTGACGGTCTCGTTGACCTTGAATCCCGAGCCCACGAAGTAGGTGTTGGATCGATAGGCGCCCTTAGAGGGGGGGGGGTGAATAAGGGAATAAAGTTCCTTTTAATAATGTTATGAAAATTACTAAATTATTTTATAATAGGAGAGAGGCAAAATAACAATTTAGCTAAATTAAGAGAATATCATAATTTTCAAGTTTAGAAATAAGTACTAAATTGTTATATGATTAAAGAGATTGAAATAAACAATTTAGATAAAATAATTAGAATAGAAAAACTTAGTAACTAATATTTAGAGATTATGCCAAATGAGTGAAATCAAGTAAACACAAAAAGAGATATGATTATATTATATAAAAAAGTGTTTACGTAAATTTGATTTCAATATCGCTAGAAATCAGAGGCGTACAAAGTAAAATAATTTTTCCTTTTCAATACCGACTTGTATCCCCACAAACTGGTTGGTTTTAGCCCATCCTTCCTGGATAAGGCCTCAAGCCACTCTAGCCAATCCTTCCCCGGATATGGCCTCGAGCACCCCTAGATCTAATCACCTAGAACTAATCGCCAACACAAGGTGAATTCCTCCCTAAGTCCTACCCAGACCTAGTCGCCAACACAAGGCGAATTAACTAAACAATTACAAAAAGTATGGAATGAAAATAAAGATAACAATAATAAAACTCCATATATGAGATCTTCTGAAGTCGGAGATGAAGGATTGCTGTAGTATAAGCGAGGTCGAAGCGATCGTCGTTCGGATGTAGCGTGACGTAATCCTCCTACAGAATTCTCCTTAAGCTTTTCGTGGGAGATCCATCTTTGGCAGCATAACAAGAATGGAGTTTTGGCGCAAGTATGCTCTCAGGAGGTTCTCTCAGATTTCTGGAATTAATGCTTCAATAATCCTCCCTGCCATAACTCATCAACAAACGAGATCAGGACTTGTTAAATAACCACCGGAGCTAACACGAGACGTTAAGGTTACCGCCCGACGTTAGTGAATCGTGTACGGCAGTTGCTGACATCGTGCATAAAGTCGGGAGCGTGGCTGAACAAAATTTCGTCGAACGAAAACAAATTTCGTCGAACGCGCCTTCGTCGAACGCGCCTTCGTCGAACGCGCCTTAGTCAATCGGAAAAATGCAACCGTCAGGATAGTACAAAACCGCCGGGATCGTGGCAGAAACCAAGTTCGTCGATCGGAATCAATTTCGTCGAACGGAACTCCAAGTTCGTCGAACTCAGCTTGTCAAGTGCAGGCAATTTTGTCGAACGAAACTCCAAGTTCGTCGAACGCTCCAATTCGTCGAGCGCAGTTCAGTTCAGATTTCATCGAACGCAGGTTCCTTCAGGTATCATCGAGCGTCTTCAGAGTTCGTCGAACGCTCCAATTCGTCAAGCACAGTTCAGTTCAGATTTCGTCGAATGCCATCTCAGCGGTTGTTAACACTGGGCGTTAATAACTAACACGAGCGTTAGCACAATTTCCAGAGAGTCATTTCCAATTTGTTTTCTACCTGTGTGAGTATTGCACTTATAGTTCCTGCACACTCTAAATACACGACAAGCAAGATCAAATACAATTTGGGCTTTGTTATTCTCAAACAAAGGGATGTGACACACATGTCCAACAATCTCCCCCTTTTGATAATAACAAATCCTCTTAGCAAGAAATCATTAAAAGTGATTATAGAATATGATAAGTGTTAGAATAATAGTGCAACTATAGTATTTGATATACATGATAATGTGCATACTCCCCCTATCTTAATGCTCCCCCTACATAAATGCACTCTATGTTTTACTCCCCCTAAATGATTGATTACATGAATTAGTCTCCCCGGATTCTTCTATATTTCTCCTATATAGATTTCTGCACTTAATCTCCCCCTTTTGGTATTATCAAAAGAAGGTAGGGTGAGGATAGTAAGGAGACATTTCTTATAAATGATAAAGCATGATCGAGCTTTTGTAATATAGATAATGATAAAGATTTTAAGCATAGTATATTTAAGAGATTTCAAATAAAAAGATAAGAGTTGTATGCAAGCGGAAGATTATAAGAAACATCTTTTTGTAAACATGAAAAGCATAAGTGAAAATATGCATTTTAAGTTCAAAATGTAAAGATGTTTTAACTTTTTTTTTGAAATCTCGTAGTTTTACATAATGATACCAAGCATGAAAATGATCATATCAAAAAGAATATACTACAATGTTACTTAATTTTAAGTTCAAGAGATACCAAAATATTGTAGAGATCATGCTAGGTTATCTAGTGCATTTATTATACAAAGAGTAGTATAGATAAAGCATTAGAATCCAATACTCATGAGAAGAAGTGTTATGAAAGATAATGATGTGCACATAAGTGTATTTTGGGCAATGTTAACAATTGATTTAAATCACAAAATACAAGACATATGTAAAGTAAAGTGCACAATAAAACACAAATAAATTAACTTTCACACACTTTTATGCACACTATTTTATAAAAAGTGGTGTATTAATCAAGGGTTGCACAAGACACTTTACTATTCTTTCCAAGGTGCTCAACCTCACAATGCTTATGAAGACTTATCAGGAGATTCAAGTAGTGCTTGGTGGAGTTATAGTTGTCTACATATATAATTTTTTTGTTCACATTTGTGCAACAACATTCTCCGAATACACTTATTTTGCAAACCCACAATTTTTGAAACTTAACCACTTTTCAAAATTTCATAAGTGCAATTCAAATGTAGTGTAGGTAATAAACTTATGTAAGTTTTACTTTATTGTACAAATACAATAAATAAACAAGCATTTTTAGATTTAAACACACATGTTGATTACCAAAATAAGTGAGTGAAAGGTATCATTATCAATCATAATACATTTACTCATACTTAGAGGCATGCTAAGCTTGGTTCTACACATATTTTTCAATACAATTGATGCACTTTAAATAGATATATCAAAGCATGATAAACAAAACAATGTTCATAGTAATTTGAAGGAATAACTTTTAACATTGTAAATAATAGAATTCATTCATGCTTGATACTAGCAATAAAGATCAAAATCACAAAAACATATTTTTGAATTTTGAACTTTTGTAGTTAATTTTTCATAATATGAATAAAACACAATTCTAAAAAACATATTTTAGAATTTTTGAATTTTTGAACTTTTGTAGTTGATTTTTCATAATATGAATAAAACACAAATCTCAAGAACATATTTTTGTATTTTTGAATTTTTGTAGTTGATTTTCTAAAATATAAATTAAAACAAAGATAATAAATGTCAGAAATTCAAAAACAAATTAGTAAATATAAATAACATATTTGTAAGGATTTTTAGAAATTTTAAAAATCAGAAAAAATTCAACACCAACACTAACGCCAGCGTTAGGGCTAACGCTTGAAACAGTACACAATTTTTTGAGAATTTGAAGAATCTGATTTTTGATACTTATTAAGAGTCCTTAGAGTAGTCTTATGCAGAAATTTTGTAATTATTGGAGATGTCTTGATTGCTCAAATTTGCATACAACTTTAGCTTTTTCAAATACATGTGTTTTACAAAAACATTTAAGCTCAAAAAGATAAATTATGCAAACACAAGAGGACATTTTTTTTATTAAACAACCCAAAATATGCATGATTTAAGTGATAAGTAAATAAAATGATCATGCAAAGAGTAATATAAGTATGTCCTAAGATTAAAAACTACCCCGACTAAATGTCTACACCCTAGCCCCGTACTAAGTGATGGATGGGCATGAGGAGCTGCGCACATGCCGTAGGTTGGGGTGTTAATCCCATATGCACACACTAGAGAACGCTCAACCTAGCACTCTTTCCCCCCCAGTGCCTCGCAAGAACCCATTGGAATCCTCCCCGGTTAAGGACAAGACATGACTTAGAGGTTAGGTCTCTAATGCATACAACCCTACGCCCCCGCTATTGTGAGATATGAAGTCAAAGGTGAATAATCTTTGGACAACCTATGCTTTTTAAACTATGGGTTGATTTATAAACTATGGGTTTTGTTTAATGTGATGAGTTATATATTGCCGCATTGTTTTTCTACTTTTATGAGATGACGATATGAGATAACTAGCACAATTACTAATATTCAATAAGTGATAAAGCTAGTATGATGAGTTTTGGGTTTAATGTCATGTCATAAGATTAATATTAATATTGCATGTATTCCAAAATAGAATTTCAAATTATAGATCTAGAATAGAGTGATGATTAAGTTTGATTTATACTTTCATTACAAAGTTGATTCTAGAGTCTACAAATATGAGAGATACATGCAGTCGCTAGCAAAGCATATCAATACATCAAATAATGTAAAGAAAATAATATTCATATTTTTATCATAAGATTCATAATTCCTAGGTGATAAACATTATTGATTTGAGATATTTATTGATAAAACATGAATTATGATTTATGATTATAGAGAATTTTTCATAGAATATATGATAGATCATCTTGATGTATGTGAATTCTATTCCTTCTAAACTTTTGACAAAATGATTTGGTGATTTTCTTTTGAATAAGCATGTTTGATTTGTAAGTTTAGAAAAATGATGATCATGTAATCATATCAAAGACAAAGATCACATATATAATGTTCTGAAATTTATAATAAAATTGAACTCAATAATTGAAACTATTGATCTTTGGTTTTGCAAGATAATATATGATTCTTGATACAATATTCATATATATTCTAATAATTAATCCATAAACTATGTGGTTGTTGGAAATTTAGTATTTTATTATAAATCACATAGTTATCATGAAATTTGAATAACATTGTAAATGTTATACCTAGCATATAAATTTAAGCATAAAATAAGAAGTGATGCTAGGATGATGAGTTTTAATGCAATGTTATAATAGAGGATTAATGGAGAAAATGTTGCATGTAATATGAGAAGAATTCAAATTATTTTTCTTAAGACCAAAAATGAAATGATTAAACTTTTGATTTGAACTTAATGAAACAGAATGATTCTAAGGTCTAAATACATGCAAACAATGGTGACACACATTACACACAATATACAAAGGATATCATGTGATGAAGAATCCATAAACACAAAAATTTTTGAATCAAGCAAACTAAGATAGCTTTTAAAACGAAGTTGAAATTGGGCAAATTGACAGCACCAAACAAACTCAAATGGGCAGGTCTAGTTCACCGCTAGATGGAGCTTTCTGTTCTCTTTTCGAAAATATATTAAACGCGAAAATCGGACGAGCGGATCAAAAGATATGGTTGTTTGAAGTTTTGATCGTAAACTCGCATTTTTGAAAGATTAAACTTGCGTTTAGATGAATTTTTGCTTTCAATTTTTCTAGATAATATTCTTCATTATAAGGGCTATCATATGCAGCAAACTACAATAGAAAAGAAAAAATGTTGCGCATTTTAATTTTTATCCTAAGCCCTTTAGTAAACCATTTAAATCCATTCTTTAAAATAAATTCATTAGTCTTGATAATAATTTCAATATTCAAATTATAATGATAATTCAAGACATTGATGGGTAAGGGATTTAAAAGGATATATATAAACAATTTTTAAAAAATGAGAGGTAAGTCACTTTTAAAATCATATGACTTTATGTTCAAGTTTAATTCAGTTGAATTGATAATCATTAGGCTTAAGATGAGTAAGTCGTATATTATGAAATATAAAGTGACCATAAACATTTTGGATCAAAAAATACAAAACAAACAAAAGAAAAAGAAATAAAGCACATCATGAAGTTGAGTATTGATATTTCATTTTTAATTGTTTCTACTTCATGCAAATGAATGGATATTAATGAATAAGAGATTTAGGTATCCAAAGGTGACCAAGTGGGATGGTTCCTTTGGGTACCCAAATACATCTTGGTGGATTTTGGGAAGATAATGATGAATGGGCTTTTTCAATTAAAGATGATATGTCATTTTTATTTATGGGTCTCCATTCATACGTTGGTTGTTTATCACTTAAATCCATATAATGATTATGTGACATCTTTATATGATGATAGTTGTTTGTAAAATAATTCATTGTGGGTTTATGTTTATTCAAATTATTTTTCAAAATAGCTTGATGTTGATAATCATAATGAATTTTATTATATGGATTCTTTGAAAGTTTATAAGAGTGATTGTCTTTCTTTAGAAGTGAATGTTGAAAGAGTGGGTTACAATATGTTTTAAAAGATTGATTCTTATTTTGATGATTTTCATTTCTACTCTTTCTTATAGACATACTCTTATAATATGAAGGATAATATTTTGTAGTTTGATTTTCATGTAAAGGAGTTTGTAAATTTGAGTCATGATTGAAAATATATTGAGACTTATAATAGTGAATCTTAAGAATTTTGTGAGGGTCATAATTCTTTTTGAAACTAAACTCCTTTTGAGTTGATGTATGAAAATGGTCCTTTTTAGAAATGATTTTGTAAGTTAATTTATCTTTGTTATTCAAAACCATATGATGAAAGTCATTACTAGAAATTAGAACTTTTTCAACAAAAGATTTTAATTGTCTTAACTTACAAGTTAAAGCATCATTTTCAATTATCAATTTTTCATTATGTTTTTTAGAAACTAAGAGACCTTTTTCAATATCCTTGAATTTTTCTTTTAATATATTGCAATCAAAACAAGAAATATGAATTTTAACTAAAGAGCATGAAAGAGAATTTAACACATCAATATTTGATTCTACGTTTTCGTTTGCTTTTAAAGATTTATTTTTTAAACGTAATTTGGAATTAGCAATTTTTAACTTTAAAATTTTACGTTTAGCAATTTTAAGTATACGAGATGTAGAAATAGAATTTGTTACAAAAAGAGAAGTTTTTAATTTTCTTACATTGCTATGGGATGAGGCAAGATTTGAACCACATCTTCTTCGCATTCCTCTTCCATAGTTGAATTTTCGTCTTATCTTTTGCTTGATGTGTTGCCAACAAATGAGTCCAATATTGTGACGTTGTATTCTTCTTCCACCAAGCATAAGTCCTCATCGATTTCTTCTCTTGGATCCATAAGGAATTTCTCGTCGATTTCTCTCTTAGATTTATCTTCCTCGAAGAATGAGTCCTTGCTGATTTGTTCTCTTGGATCCATAAGGAATTCCTCTTGTTCATCATCCGTGGAAGGAAGACTATAAGTATTCTCAAGAAATTTCCAAACTTCAAAAGCAGTAGGAAGCGTATAAATAAGTTTGAAAATATTTTGATCTAGAGCACAATATAGACTATTCCTAGATTTGGCATTTAAAAACATTTCATTTTTATTTAAAATACTTGGGGGGCATTTTAATAGTAATATTCCAAACTTCAATATCCAAAGATTTAAGAAATTTTTCCATAAGAGTTTTCCACCCATTATAATTTTCACCCATAAATAATGGTGGACATAATGATTTTTCATTTTCATAAAAATTATCCCCTCTAGAAGATGCGAGATCATGAAGCGCCATTATTCCCGGTTGTGAAGATGTATTGGAATAACATACCCTTTGATACCACTTGTTGGATTGATAGTCGCCCTTAGAGGGGGGGGGGTGAATAAGGGAATAAAGTTCCTTTTAATAATGTTATGAAAATTACTAAATTGTTTTATAATAGGAGAGAGGCAAAATAACAATTTAGCTAAATTAAGAGATATCATAATTTTCAAGTTTAGAAATAAGTACTAAATTGTTATATGATTAAAGAGATTGAAATAAACAATTTAGATAAAATAATTAGAATAGAAAAACTTAGTAACCAATATTTAGAGATTATGCCAAATGAGTGAAATCAAGTAAACAAAAAAAGAGACATGATTATATTATATAAAAAGTGTTTACATAAATTTGATTTCAATATCGCTAGAAATCGGAGGCGTACAAAGTTAAATAATTTTTCCTTTTCTATACCGACTTGTATCCCCACAAACCGGTTGGCTTTAGCCTATCCTTCCCGGATAAGGCCTCAAGCCTCTCTAGCCAATCCTTCCCCGGATATGGCCTTGAGCACCCCCTAGATCTAATCACCTAGAACTATTTGCCAACACAAGGCGAATTCCTCCCTAAGTCCTACCCAGACCTAGTCGCCAACACAAGGCGAATTAAATAAAGTATGGAATGAAAATAAAGATGACAATAATATAGGGAGTTTTATTATTGTAGTATAAGCGAGGCCGAAGCGATCGTCCTTCGGATGTAGCGTGACGTAATCCACCTCCAGAATTCTCCTTAAGCTTTTCGTGGGAGATCCATCTTTCGCAGCATAACAAGAATGGAGTTTTGGCGCAAGTATGCTCTCAGGAGGTTCTCTCAGATTTCTGGAATTAATGCTTCAATAATCCTCCCAGCCATAACTCATCAACAAACGAGATCAAGCCTTGTTAAATAACCACTGGAGCTAACGCGCGACGTTAAGGTTGTCGCCCGGCGTTAGTGAATGATGTACGACAGTTGCTGACATCGTGCATAAAGTCAAGAGCGTGGCTGAACAAAATTTCGTCGAACGAAAACAAATTTTGTCAAACGCGCCTTCGTCGAACAGAAAACCGCAACCATCAGGTTCATGCAAAACCGCCGGGATCATGGCAGAAAGCAAGTTCGTCGATCAGAATCAATTTCATCGAACGGAACTCCAAGTTCGCCGAACTCAGCTTGTCGAGCACAATTTCGTTGAGCGCAGGCAATTTCGTCAAACGAAACTCCAAGTTCGTTGTACACTCCAATTCGTCTAGCGCAGTTCAGTTCAGATTTCTTCGAACGCAGGTTCCTTCAGGTTTCGTCGAGTGCCTTCAGAGTTCGTCGAACGCTCCAATTTGTCGAGCACAGTTCAGTTTAGATTTCGTTGAACGCCATCTCAGCGGCTTCCTTCTCAGCGGTTGTTAATGCTGGGCGTTAATAACTAACGCGAGCATTAGCACAATTTCCAGAGAGTCATTTCCAATTTGTTTTCTACCTGTGGAGTATTGCACCTGTAGTTCCTGCACACTCTAAATATATGACAAGCAAAATCAAATACAATTTGGGATTTGTTATTCTCAAACAAAGGGATGTGACACACATGTCCATCAGTAGGCGGTACCCTCCTTGTAGGCCCTGATGTAGAACAACTTCCGGAAGAGCGGCAAACTGAACTCAATGCATTCTTCTCGCATGTAGCATGCGAACGCGACAATGACCGCCACGGCGTTGGGGGTCAGCTGGCCTAGTATCACATCGTAGTGCTTTAGTACCTAGCGAAAAAACTTCGCGAGGTCTCTAAGAAGCGAGCGAGAGCTTAAAATTCGGAAAAAGTAAGAGTACGCGAGTCAGCGGGTACCTGGCGGATCTCTGGCCATAGAGGTAGCGCAGGCTGACTCCGAAGTGTGCTGTCGGGATGGAAAGCTCATCCAGCATGGGTACATTGATTACGTCCTCCCCACTAGGGCAGCGAGCGGAGAACCCCGGCGGGATGAAATCAGCGACCGCGATGAGGTATTCCTCTTCAGTCAGGTTGATGTGGAAGAAGGTGTGACCGGTGAAGGCCCAGACACACTTCAACCGACCTTCAGCCTCGCTTGCGTCGCCCACCATCTTTGAAATCTGCGAAAGAAGAAGAAAGCGCGAAGAAGAGAGCGCGAGATCTCGTAAGCAGAGGAAAAAGAAGAGCTGGAGTTAAATGCGGTAGGTGAGATCAGCGCTAGAACCTATTTATAGAAAATGAAAAGCGCGGGAAAGAAGTTGAAGCAGCGGGGGGGGGGGGGGGGGGGTGCAGTTAGGCAAAACCTCGCATGACGCGAGAACACGATAAAACCTCAGATATATTAGCAAGCGAGACCAGCTTACGGGGTTAGTACAAGAGAAATTTCCATGCAGAAACAACAAGAAAAAGCAGAAGTAAAAGAGAGCGAGCATCACAAGCAAATATATTACAATAACCAGTAAGTTCGCAAGAGCCCCAGTAACGAGCGAGAAATGGTTAATAAGAAAGTAGAAATGTCCGCGAGATGGTCCTATGAAAATAAACAAATGTTCAAATATTATGGAGGGGTTTGCCGAGCCGAAGAAGAGTGCGGGCGGGGTTTAGTAACGTAGCCATTTCCACCTGCCACGACCTCGCACTCCAGATCTCGGCGGAATCCTAGGGTAATGATACGCATTGAGCGCACAAGCCTCGCGTTGGATCAAGCGGACATAATCGTTCACCCACGCGAGATGTGTCCCGGGGGAGGTGGCCGTCTCGCTAATGTCTTGCGACAGCTCGGTGCGGAACTGCGCACACTCATCCAGCAAAGCGGCGTGCCGCTCCTCGGCAACTTCCCTGTCCCTCCTCGCTTAGAGGTGAAGATCCTGCAGCATCCTCCCTTGCTTCTAAAACAACTCCGAGGTCCGCTTCTTCATGGCCTCAGGATCCCATGGGTCGCCCAAGAAATCATCCATCTGCTCCGGCAAGGGGAGAGGCGACATCTCTTCCTCCCCAAAGTCAGAGTCGGAGGGGAGAGTCTCGAAATCACCTGCGAGCAAATCCAAGTATCGTTAGCCGTTAGCGAGACTAACACGGAGGGTAACGTCTCAACAAATGCAGCAAAACCATTACTTGCAGGCAAGCGAGAAGTAGTAGGCCGACCCTGGAAGAGAGTAGCAAAGGGGAGCGAGACAGACTTCCCGTGACCACCGCATCGCGTCATGTCGTCGGCAGGGACAGTCGGGGCAGGTCGCGCGCCACCGGAACCCTCCCCCCTCAGGAGATTGAATCTCGGGGTGTTATTGGTGGTATCGGGGGGATGGGGGGGGGGGTGGGGACCGGCGTCTAAGGTCACGAGCTTGGATGACCTGGAGTCAAGCGAGGAGAGGCTGTAAGAAGAAAAAAATGAGAGCCATCCGATAGAAAGTTAATCCAGTTTTTTGGGAGCGAGGCACTTACTAACATCTTCTCCGTTAACAAGATCAGTCCTCGCCGGAGGATCGAGACGGGTCTTGGTTAAGCCTCCGCTCGCGTCCTGATTGGCAGGGGGCGGATCCTGCAGTCAGGCGAGGTTTAGAGAAGCCAAAGGAATAGTTAAGCTAGAAGATTACCTTTTCAGCGGGCCGATCGTCAGGAGAAGAGTCCAGCAGTACGGTCTTGTCCCCCTCCCCCCCAAGGGTAGGCGGACTGGCTTCGCCTTTTTTATTACAGGAGCAGGGGGAGGGGTCTTGCGAGTCATCTAGGAGGCGGCATTGGCCATGGTAGAGAGCTCGCCCGCCTTGGATGACCTCATGCGAGCCCAGAGTTCTTCAGAAAGAGGCATTCTCCGGCGGATACAGTGTACGGATGATGAGTAATTTATTTACTCATCTTTTAGTTTAGGTTTATATTGTTTTTAATATAAAAATTATGTTATTTATAGGAAATTTATCATATAAATCCTTCCATTTATTATTTCATAAGCTAACTTGAGTCTATGTTGTGTTTTCAGGTTTTCTGGGCTGTCTCGAGCAAAAAGTAAAATTACACGCCCCAGGTCAAGGGCGTGACACATGGGCGTGTAACCTACGAAGTGTTCCAAACAAATTTCCGCCACCCGGAGTCGTTCCGTGAAGAATTCGCCAAGTACACGCCCCTGGTCACGGGCAAGACCAAGGGCGTGACCCAATATCACGACCGCGACCCGCCACAAGCACCCAGAGCCAGCTGCCACGTCAATTAAAATTACACGCCCCCCGGTCACGGGCGTGACAGCCAGTCACGGGCGTGACATTTGAGGCGTGACATCCAGGTCACGGGCGTGACAGCCAATCACGGGCGTGACATCCAGTACACGGGCGTGACTCTTCCCACGCCAATTTCCCGCCGAAGCTTCCCGCCAGCAGCAAGTTTTAAGGATTACATGCCCCAGGTCACGGGCATGACCTAGGGCGTGACGTGTCCGAAATGCCTGCATTGAAGCCAGGCCGCGCCCTCTCCGCAAGCACCGATCACGCCCCCTACACGCCCCTTGGTCACGGGCGCGACCAAGGGCGTGTAACACCAAAAATTCAGCTATTTAAAGGGTGCTTCTCTAGATGTTCAAGAACGAAGTTTTGGAGTTCTAGCCTATTTTCTTGCACTAGTTTTAATCTTGTATGTCCTTTTCTTCTTGCACTTTTATTTCCAAAGCTTGTAACTCTAAATTTTCTAGTTGTAATTTCTTTTGCTAAGTATTAAAATAATTCTTTTTCTCTTAATTTTCCTCTTATTTTCTTCATGCACTTCTTTCATTTTATCGTTTCCTCCATCTCTATGAGTAGCTAAATTCTATTAGTACTCGACCGAGATGATCCAAGGAAAATATAATTCTTAATTTAAATTCTAGCTTCTCTTTCTCTTCCTTAGAACACTTTAGATTTATTCTTGAACTTTTTTGGATTGAGATTATATTATCGATATATAATTCTAATCTTTGTTTTCGCAATCTAATAACCGAGAGGTTTTGATTTCGAATCGATCATTTCAAGAATAAAGAGAGTTGAATGCACTCCTCAAGCGAGGATGACATAATTTTCCCGGATTGGAGTCAAATCCAATAGAGGGGTTCACTATGATAAGACGAGTTTTAGATTTTGATTCTAGAACGAAAGTTCGTTTGATCAACTAAACTCAGTTGAGCGTATCCTCGAGAGAGGTGTGTTCATAAATCAGGAACCTCCACGGTCAAGTTTTCTCTTAAGAGATTTAGAAGTTGTTCTTTTTATATTTTATTTTCCCAAGGTGATTCAAGGTTGAGTGCTAACTTTTAACTCATCATTTTAAATAAGCTATTTCTCTTTCTCGCAACCAACCAACCACAAATTTTTTTCGATAAAATAATAGAGATTTTTCGAAGTAAGAGTACTCAATCGCCCCGAGTCTAATACGACCTTGTTTTAATAACCTATACTACATTCGATGCGGTACACTTGCCGTTATCGTTTGCGGATATAGTTTTGCGCATCAAGTTTTTTGCGCCGTTGCCGGGGACTACGGTTGATATTTTGAAAAACGAAATATCTATTAATTTTATTTTTTATTTTCGTATTTCTATTAAGGTGTAACTAAATTCCTGGAAAGGACGCTTTGGGCTTGAATTCCCATAACAACCTCTAGTACCTTGCAAGCCCTTCACCGGGTAGATCTTGGGAAGTCCAGGACTGATTTTAATTCACTTAATAAAAAATCAAAAAAATCAAAAAATAAATATAATAAAATTAAAATAAATATATTAATCTAAAATCTTATTTCCCTTTATTTTCCTTTTTCCGAATCTTTTATTTTCTTTTGGTTTATGACCCGAGGAAACTCTTCAATTAATCTTGAATTTTGTTTTGATCCGGAAATCGAGCGCACCTTGCGGCGTCGTCTCCGATTTAGTGATCTACCAATAATTCAAGAAGAGTCAATCGGAGAAACTAACAAAGGCTTAATGGATAACCCTGACCATAATGAGGCCCCGCTACGGACTATGTCCTATTATGCGAGGCCAAATTTGGAGGGAACACAATCTAGCATTATTCGCCCGACGGTGGCGAATAATAATTTTGAAATTAAAATGAGTATCATTCAAATGGTACAGCAAACCGTCATCTTTGACGGCTTACCAGATGAAGATCCAAATTTACACTTATTAAATTTTTTGGAAATTTGCGACACGTTTAAGATTAATGGCGTCACCGATGACACAATTCGTTTGCGTTTATTTCCATTCTCTTTGTGGACTAAGGCCAAGCAGTGGTTGGGATCTCTTCCTAAAGGTTCCATCACTACGTGGGCCGAGATGACGGAGAAATTTTTAACTAAATATTTTCCTCCGGCGAAGTCCGCTAAATTACGTACGGACATTCTCTCATTTACGCAAATAGACTCAGAGTCTCTCTATGACACATGGGAGCGCTTTAAGGAATTATTGCGGAGATGTCCTCACCATGCAATTCCTTTATGACAACAAGTTCAAACATTCTACAATGGTTTGAATCTCCAAACGAGGCAAATGATTGATGCGGCAGCTGGGGGAACTCTAAATAACAAAACCCCAGATGCCGCTCAAGAGCTTTTTGAGGAGATGACCATGAATGCTTATCAGTGAAATGCGCCACGGTCGCGTCCTAACAAACCGACCGGACTCTTTGAAGTCGAGGGCACCCCGAATTTAGCATATCAAGTAGAATGACTCACTAAGCAAATGGCGGAGATGTCTGCTTCCTCCGCCACTAACGGGGCTAATAACTATAATAATAATAATAATTATTATAATAATAATAATAATTTTAATCAAGAGCAAGTTGATTATATGGGGAACTCCTATCGTCCTCCTTATAACCCAAATAATAATCTTCCTAATAGTTATAATCCGGGTTTAAGGAACCACCCAAATTTTTTATGGAGCAACCCCAATAATGCTCAACGCCCCTCACAAGCGAATCCTCCCGGATTCGCTCCACCACAACCACCAAAGGCCACTTCACTTGAAGAGGTCTTCACCAAATACGTCTCCGCTACTGACTCCAATATCCGGAACCTTTCCGGATCTATTAAAAGTCTAGAAAATTAGATTGGACAACTCGCCAAGATGTTCTCCGAACGCCAGCAGGGAGCTCTACCGTGCAATACTGAGCCCAATCCACGGGAGAGCGCCAACGCTATAACCCTCCGCAGTGGAAAGGAGGTAAAAAGTTCAAATTTGGCCGAGCCTGAGGTAAACGTTTTAACTCCAACTCCGCATTTAAATTCTTCTGATTTAGCTCCGTGCATTATTCAAACGCCTTCTATTCCGTATCCTTCTAAATTACAAAATGAGCGCAACGAGGAGCAGTATAAAAAATTTATAAATATTTTAAAACAAATACAGATCAACGTACCATTTTGCGAGGCAGTCTCTTAAATGCCTAAATACGCAAAATATCTCAAGGATTTATTATCAAATTAAAAGAAACTTGAAGATATTTCGCGTGTTTCTCTCAATGCAGAATGTTCGGCGATAGTTCTAAATAAATTGCCGCAAAAATTAAACGATCCGGGACGGTTTTCCATCCCATGATTGTTCGGTAATTTCTTAATAAAACACGCCTTGGCAGATTTGGGCGCTAGCATAAATTTGATGCCATTTTCTTTATTTAAAAAGCTTGGTTTGGGCACTCCAAGCCCAACCAATATAAGCATCCAACTAGCGGACAGATCAATTAAATACCCGATAGGGGTCATTGAGGATGTGCTTGTCAAGGTTGACAAATTTATCTTCCCGGTAGATCTTGTCATCCTAGACATTGAGGAAGACGCCGAAGTCCCCATTATTCTCGGACGTCCTTTCCTCGCCACCTCTCGGGCAATTATTGATGTTAGTAATGGCAAACTTCTCCTACGAGTTAGGGATGAAGAAGTAACTTTTAGTATTAACAACTCTATGAGAAATTCTTTTTCTAATGATGACTCTTGCTTTACTCTAGAATCAAATTTTGAAGAGGAAATAACGTCATTTTCTGAATAAATTTCACCGTTATTTGAAAATTCGGAAATTGAAAATTTATTTTGTCTAAAAGAAATAACTCGGCCGCTCAAATTTGAAGAAGTAAAATTAAATATTTCTAAAATAAAAACATCTTACGAGGAGCCACCGAGTTTGGAATTAAAAAAATTGCCGGAACATTTAAAATATATATTTTTAGAAAAAGATTCAAAATTGCCTGTGATTATATCCTCCACGCTTAACGATTCGAAAATTTCCGAATTAATTAGAATATTAAATAGTCACCGCCATGCAACTGCATGACAAATTTCTGACATCAAGGGGATTAACCCCTCATTTTGTACGCACAAAATTAATTTAGAAAATAGTTCTTGCAGTACTATTCAGCCTCAACGACGGCTTAATCCAAATATGAAGGACATCGTTAAGGCCGAAATAATAAAATTATTAGATGCGGGAATTATTTACCCAATTTCTGATAGAACTTGGGTTAGCCGAGTGCAAGTCGTGCCTAAAAAGGGCGGAATAACGGTAATCACAAATGAAAATAATGAGTTGATCCCGACCCGTACTGTTACGGGTTGGCGAGTATGCATCGATTACAGAAAATTAAATGATGCTACCCGCAAGGATCACTTTCTGTTACCCTTTATTGGCCAAATCTTAGAACGCTTATCCGGTCACTCACACTACTGTTTTCTCGATGGTCTTTCGGGATATTTTCAAATTCCAATTGCGCCCGAAGACCAAGAGAAAACCACATTCACCTGTCTATTCGGCACCTTCGCATATCGAAGAATGCCGTTTGGTCTTTGCAATGCGCCTGCTACATTTCAACGATGTATGTTGGCAATATTTAATGAACTTGTAGAAGACGTCATGGAAATTTTTTGGACGATTTTTCTGTTTTTGGCGATTCATTTAAAAATTGTTTAAATAATCTAGATCGCGTTCTTCAACGCTGCGAAGACACAAATTTGGCACTCAACTGGGAGAAGTGCCACTTTATGGTCCAAGAGGGATTAGTCCTTGGGCATAAAATCTCAAATAAGGGGATCGAGGTCGATAGGGCCAAGATCGAGGTCATAGAAAAACTTCCCCCTCCTACTAATATAAAATCTATTAGAAGTTTTCTAGGACATGCAGGCTTTTATAGGCAATTTATTAAAGATTTTTCAAAAATTATAAAGCCGCTAACTCATCTTTTAGAAAAAGAATCCGCATTTCATTTTGATGATGAATGTTTAAAAGCGTTTAATAAAATTAAAAACGAACTTATCAATTTCCCTATTTTAATCGCGCCAAATTGGTCTCTCCCGTTTGAAATCATGTGCGATGCGAGTGATTTTGCAGTAGGTGCAGTTTTAGGCCAACGGGTGAATAAACATTTTCACCCAATTTATTACGCAAGCAAAACTTTAACATCCGCACAAGCAAATTATACAACAACGGAAAAAGAGTTTTTGGCAATAATTTTTGCGTTTGATAAATTTCGATCATATTTAACGCTTTCAAAAGTCATTGTTTTTACAGATCACTCCGCTCTCCGGTATTTACTACAAAAAGGAGATGCAAAGCCTCGACTGCTAAGTTGGATCTTCCTACTACAAGAATTCTATTTGGAGATACAAGACAAAAGGGGAGCGGAGAATGTTGCGGCCGACCACCTCTCACGGTTGGAGAATCCGGCGGCAGGTGCGCTAGTGGAGGCCAAAATTGACGACAAATTCCCTGAAGAACGCCTCCTCGCCATCGTAAACGTAACGACTTCTTCCACCCCTTGGTACGCGGATTTGGCCAACTATTTGGTGGCCCGGGTCCTACCAAAAGATTTTTCAAGTCATCAAAAGAAGAAATTCTTTTCGGACTTGAAAAATTATTTTTGGGAGGACCCCTTTTTATTTCGTGTCTGCGCGGACCAAGTGGTAAGAAGGTGTATTGCGAGCGAGGAAGGCGTCAAAATTTTGCGACACTGCCATGAAGGCCAACCGGTGGTCATTATCAAGCGAACCGGACCGCAAGGAAGGTGCTAGAGGCAGGCTTCTATTGGCCCTCCTTATTCAAAGACGCTCACAATTTTATGAGAAATTGCGATCGGTGCCAACGGTCAGGTAACATTTCTAACCGGGACGAAATGCCCCATAATATTTTTTTAGAATGCGAAATTTTTGATTTGTGGGGAATTGATTTCGTAGGTCCTTTACCCTCTTCCTGCAATAATAAATATATTCTTGTTGCGGTCGATTACGTGTCTAGGTGGGCGGAAGCACAAGCTTTTCCCACCAACGACGCGAGAGTCGTCGTACAATTTTTAAAAAAATTATTTTCATGATTTGACACACCCCGAGCACTAATTAGTGATCGGGGCACACATTTCTGTAACAACCAACTTGCTAAAATTTTAGCAAAATACAGAGTTACACACAAGCTATCTGCCGCCTACCACCCACAGGCAAATGTCCAAGTGGAGGTGGTGAATCGTGAAATTAAAAGAATTTTAGAAAAAACCATGTCCGTTAATAGAAAAGATTGGGCTTTAAAATTAGACGACGCACTCTGGGCCTATCGGACAGTGTACAAAACTGCCATTAGATGTACGCCATACCGGTTAGTCTATGGTAAAGCTTGTCATTTGCCGATAGAATTAGAACATCGCGCTTTTTGGGCGCTAAAATTTTTAAATTTGAATTTAGATTTAGCCTCCGAACAAAGAAAACTACAACTTAATGAACTAGACGAATGGAGCGCGAACGCCTATGAAAATAATAAATTTTATAAGGAGTGAAATAAATTCTATCATGATAACAAAAATAAACATCCAAAAACTTTTTCACCGGGAGATTTTGTCCTACTTTTTAATTCTAGACTTAGGCTTTTTCTGGGGAATTAAAAACCCGATGGTCCGGTCCCTTCAGAGTAAAAGAAGTTTGGCCATACAGGACCGTGATTATAGAGCACCCGGAAAAAGGATCTTTTAAGGTTAACGGACAACGTTTGAAATTATACCACCCCGGTGACCCAGCGACCGGAAATATCGAAACAATGCACGTAACGAATATTTAAGAAAACGCCACTTAGTCAAGCTACGTGACGGTAAATGAAGCACTCTTGGGAGGCAACCCAATGTTAACCTCTATATTTTTTCTCTTTCTTTTCTTGTGTGTTTCTCTAATTTAACTCTGCAGGTGTTTGACCGGCAACCCCGACTACCATCCAGGGAAGCCCTCTTTACACTTTAGTAATTTATCTCGATTTTTCTTTATTGTCATTTCTTTAGTTTTATCTTTCATACTTAGTTTTAAACATTGGGGACAATGTTTAATTTTAAGTATGGGGGTGTACCATAACTTTCTTTGTAGTTTTACTTGAAAACAAAAAAAAAAGAAAAAAACCAAAAAAATTTAAAATTTTTTGAAATTAAATTTCTTTGAAAGGACGCTTTGGGCTTGAATTCCCATCATAGCCTCTAGTACCTTGCAAACCCTTCACCGGGTAGATCTTGGGAAGTCCAAGAACTAAAAAATCTATTAGGAAATGTTCTTTTTATTCATCAAAACGCCCACTTGTTAAATTGTAAGTTCTAAGTAGACTGTTTTTCATATGGACGAAAAATAATTTTGTGCTAGAATAGTTTTTGAAACTTTTGAGTAAATTGTTGACTCATGTAGTGCTCCTAGTCATATGCATGTCCTTGAGTAGTGTTGGTGTAAAATTAAATTCTTGGCATAGATCTAAAATTATGTTTTATTAATTTGCGCAGTAATAATTTATTTTACTTTTAATTCAAATCCAGTCTTATCCAAAAGTAGTTTAGGTGAGTGTGTAGAAGATTGTTAGAAAGCTATGACTCGATTTAAACAGAAGGGTGTCCTTTCTCGATGTCTAGAACATGCCCCAAGCTATTTATGAAACATATGCACTTTAGACAAATTGACCTTACGGAAGTGATTTAGGCCTTTCTTTGGATAGTTTGAGCCTTTGCACCCAACCTAGATTTACTACCATTATTCACACAAATTTGAGCCTTACACCTTTATTTGAACCACCCTCATCATTTCGGCACCAAAGCTAAAAAGCCCAAAACCCAAATGAACACTTGAATTTTTGAGCTAAATTTTTGAAAAAAATTTATTTGGGTATGATTGAATGAAGAAAAATTATGGGTATCAATTCAAAAGAAACGAAGGTTATATCAAGATGCAATAATCTCATAATGATATGCGGCCTAGGTATGCACATGCATAACTGGAATGATCCCAATTATGAAGATTCGTGATATAAAAAAAAGAAAAAAGAAAAAAAATATATATATAAAAAAAAAGAGAATGAGAGTGTTTCCCATAGAAAAATATGAGTATGGGGGTAAGCTTCTTTATTTTGTGGTAGTCATTATTTTAGCTCAATTTGTTTTGTTTAAGTGGAATGCGCCTTCATGTTTATCATTGTGTACCTCACCCTTAAACCCAAGCCTTAAAATATACCCTATTTAAGTCCTAAAGATCCATAGAGTTGATTTAGTGTGAAGTACAGTGGAGAAGGTGCAAACGGGCAAGCCTATGGCCATCGACATTGATGGATTTCTTGGAGGCCACCCCGAGCGTTCAAGTCTAGTAATTTAAATCTCAGCAATCACGTTATTTTCTCCCTTTACATAACTTTTTGATTGACCATCGACTCATTTTAAAAGTGATAATATATAATTATAACGCAGTTAAATATTTCATAAATTAGTATTTATGCCAAGAACGTCTTTTTACTAAAACATCTACGCATGTCAGCATAAAACTTTGCATTTTACTCTCTAACTTTCATATTTCTTTCTAGCGTTAATTTTTTTCTACCCTTATGAAGAATGGTTTGCTCGGGACGAGCAATGGGCAAGTATGGGGGTGTTTGATGAGTAATTTATTTACTCATCTTTTAGTTTAGGTTTATATTGTTTTTAATATAAAAATTATGTTATTTATAGGAATTTTATCATATAAATCCTTCCATTTATTATTTCATAAGCTAACTTGAGCCTATGTTGTGTTTTCAGGTTTTCTGGGCTGTCTCGAGCAAAAAGTAAAATTACACGCCCCAAGTCACGGGCGTGACCCATGGGCGTGTAACCTACGAAGTGTTCCAGACAAGTTTCCGCCACCCCGGAGTCATTCCGTGAAGAATTTGCCAAGTACACGCCCCAGGTCACGGGCGTGACCCAATATCACGGCCGCGACCCGCCACAAGCACCCAGAGCCAGCTGCCACGTCAATTAAAATTACACACCACCCGGTCACGGGCGTGACAGCCAGTCACGGGCGTGACATTTGAGGCGTGACATCCAGGTCACGGGCGTGACAGCCAGTCACGGGCGTGACATCCAGTACACGGGCGTGACTCTGCCCGCGCCAATTTCCCGCCGAAGCTTCCCGCCGGCAACAAGTTTTAAAGATTACGCGCCCCAGGTCACGGGCGTGACCTAGAGCATGATGCGTCCGAAAAGCCTGCATTGAAGCCAGGCCGCTCCCTCTCTGCCAGCACCGATCATGCCCCCTACACGCCCCTTGGTCACGGGCGTGACCAAGGGCGTGTAACACCAAAAATTCAGCTATTTAAAGGGTGCTTCTCCAAATGTTCAAGAACGAAGTTTTGGAGTTCTAGCCTATTTTCTTGCACTAGTTTTAATCTTGTATGTCCTTTTCTTCTTGCACTTTTATTTCCAAAGCTTGTAACTCTAAATTTTCTACATGTAATTTCTTTTGCTAAGTAATAAAATAGTTCTTTTTCTCTTACTTTTCCTCTTGTTTTCATCATGCACTTCTTTCATTTCATCGTTTCCTCCATCTCTATGAGTAGCTAAATTCTATTAGTACTGGACCGAGATGATCCACGGGAAATATAATTCTTGATTTAAATTCTAGCTTCTCTTTCTCTTCCTTAGAACACTTTAGATTTATTCTTGAACTTTTTTGGATTGAGATTATATTATCGATATATAATTCTCATCTTTGTTTTCGCAATCTAATAACCGAGAGGTTTTGATTTCGAATCGATCATTTCAAGAATAAAGAGAGTTGAATGCACTCCTCAAGCGAGGATGACATAATTTTCCCAGATTGGAGTCAAATCCAATAGTGGGGTTCACTACGATGAGGCGAGTTTTAGATTTTGATTCTAGAACGAAAGTTTGTTTGATCAACTAAACTCAGTTGAGCGTATCCTCGAGAGATGTGTGTTCATAAATCGGGAACCTCCACGGTCAAGTTTTCTCTTAAGAGATTTAGAAGTTGTTCTTTTTATATTTTATTTCCCAAGGTGATTCAAGGTTGAGTACTAACTTTTAACTCATCATTTTAAATAAGCTATTTCTCTTTCTCGCAACCAACCAACCACAAATTTTATTCGATAAAATAATAGAGATTTTCCGAAGTAAGAGTACTCAACCGCCCCGAATCTAATACGACCTTGTTTTAATAACCTATACTACATTCGATATGGTACACTTGCCGTTATTATTTGCAGATATAGTTTTACGCATCAACGGAGGTGGAATAAGAGAGAGTAATAGCGCGCATCACTCAGACTTGGGCAGTATTTATAGAGGTGGGGTGGGACCCACAAGAAAGATTCCCGAATAGATCAGAAGTTGCTGGCGAACATACGGGGTTGGATGATTCTTTGCGAGCTTAGAGTAATCTCGCAAAGAGCGGGGATTGTGTACAACCTCGAGTTCGCCTGAGTAGGTAGGCCCGAAGATTAGTAACTTGGGCTGGAAGAGGTCATCTCGCCACTAAGGGGTCGCGAGAGTTGGGGGGTACGGGCCGGGAGCTCGCAGGAAGGCATGCGAGACCTGGCCTCGGTGGATGTCGCCAGAAGCGGGGGCGAGCGGGGCCTTCACAGAGTGCTCACCTTAGAGGGGTTCGCGAGCCATACTCGCAAGGTTACTCGCGGGAGCTCTCGCGAGTAGCTTTCTAGTAGGCCACTTGCCCATAGGCTAAGGAGGCGAAATTACCCCTCTGCCCCTGGTGGTGTGCCGTTAGCCCCTCCAAACAACGGAGTTTGGCTGTTAGCAGGCCAAATTGGGGTGCGTTTAGTAAAACCAAAAGGCGGAATTCCGCTATTAACAGTCCACGAACAAAAAACTATAAATAGACCTTAAAGGGCACCTTGGGAGAGGATACCAATCTCAGTACTCTGAGCTTCTTCTTCCCTTGGTTACTTTGGTTTAGCTCTCCAGCTCTCCAAGGTGCCCAAGTCTCAGTTTTGGCTTGGGAGGGGAAGCACTCAATGATCTTTCGGGTTTGTGGTGGGATCTCCTCGCTGTTACTAAGGTCTTAGTCTAGTTCCTAATCTCCAGTCTGATCTTTCCGAAGGATAAGTAAGGGCTAGCTGCCCCTCGACTTGTCGAGGGTCCGAGCTTCACAAGAGACCGAGAAATTGGTTTCAACACCTACAACTCGGACTCGCAAGTCCTTGCAGCCTAGGCCTGCAAGCCCCTTCACTGCACCCGAGCCCGCAAGCTCGACACTCAGGTCCTCAAGCCTTACAAATCACAGACCCGCAAGTCTTGCCTACAGCCTAGGCCCGCAAGCCCCTTCACTGAACCCGAGCCCGCAAGATCGACATGTTTGGACCCGCAAGTCCCTCTGCTCTAGCCCTCAAGCCCTCAAGCTTGACACAAAGATCTGAAACTATATCCACAATTTTGGCCCGCAAGCCTTACAAGAAAGATTTACAATATGTTCTACTACCTGGTGGAGATCGGCTTCTTTTCTTGCTTTGCCTGATGTTGACTGGCTTCCTTTCTTGAACGATTCATAGCAGTCGATGAGATTAGACTGCAACTTGAAGAACACAGGATGATCTTTTTGTTCTTCCCTTCTTTCTTTCTTTTTTCACCGCAGCTTGTACTATTGTATTCTAAATGCTCAGCGGGATACTATTTCGTTCCTCCGTTCTCCTCTTTTTTTAGGCATCACTGTTCCCTTTTTTATAGGACAGATGAGCCGCTTAACGGTCACCTATGATGTCCTTTACCGACAGATGCCCATCCCTCAAGAGCACGTGCTGATTGGACAATCAGCGGCAGCATTAAATGCTGACAGCGCGTCTGGCAACATTTGAATCTGTCACGATGATATTTCCATTGTTATGACGACAAGGACAATATCTTCACGACACTGGACATCCCTTCTTCACTCATGCTTAAGACGACATGAAGTCATCTAACTAATGTCGGCGTAGTCTTCTTGATTGCTTGATATCATTGTGATCACCTTATCTTCTCGATGACATGGTCGATATCATGTCGACAGATCGTTCTTCAGCAACTGCCTGTCTTCACAACTGCATCTTCAGTTTTCTCGACGTCATGTCTTCTTTACGATGATATCTTCAACATTAACTTTTCTTAGCCTTTTCAACGACATAGATTCTTTTTGACGATATGGTCGACACCTGACTTGCACTTGCCTCAGTCTTATTCCTTCTTCTTGGCATTCTGATATCATTGAGAGGTGTTGCAGTGTTGATGTTACAATGATATCATCATGTGTATGTTATCTCGACGATAACCGACATGATCATGTTGCTTTGCTCTGCATATCATTTCAACGATATGCCTGCTGTTTTCGACGATACGTTTCGTCCTTTTCAACGACAGTAGACATGATCATTCTTCTTTGCTTTGCCTATCATTTCAATGACGTGCCTATACTTGTCGACGATATGTCCAGTGTTTTTTGACAATATTGTACTTATGCAATTATTGAAGTACTGGACATATTGTCTGATCTCTGCAAACATGAACTTAATACAACAGTAAATACACCTTGTACTTATTATTGAGCTGAGCACTTCTTCAAATCAGGAACACTGCTGGGCACTGTTCCCAACAATCTCCCCCTATTTGAAGAAGTCATAACCCACTCAATGATAAAGTACATCTTAATAAACATATAATAATGATATTGCACTTATGCTTGAGTGAACACAGAGTTTGATAAATATCACTTTATTGATAATTTATAAATAGTGACAGATGTTTTAAAGTTTTCAGCATTTCTACATTTTCCCCTAGTGATTCAGCCATCAATTTCTCCGTTTCTTTCATAGCTACTTCACTCTTTGCTTTCTTGACACTGGCTTCCTACTCCTTCTCAGTTTGTCTGGTGAGTTATTCAAATGGCTTAGGTTGATACTTGAGAGGCTCAGGAGTGTCTGCAGGGATTCTGCCTGCTTGCTTGTCCTTTCTGTATACTCTCCTTGCTTCTTCTTGATCTTCATACTTAGCCCATTCTTGAGGACTGTACACTTTGTACCTCTCACCTTTATTTACCTTCACCAGCTCCCATGGTTTTAATATGATGGCTCTGGACTTGGGACTCCATCTCTCATCGTTATCCTTTTTCTCCATTTCCTCCCTGTATTTTATTTTTCTCATTTTTACCTCATCTTTTTCCAATATTTCCTTTCTTATACTCTGGTCAGTAGCAGCATCAGGAATGTCTGCATATTGATCTTCAGCAGGGTACTCTTCAGCAGGCTCATCAAAATGGAGAGGAGGGAGATTCATTACTTCCCTGATGGTATTGGTGGTCCAGATGGCATGCTCACCACTGGCCTTTATCATTGATCTCCCCCCTTTATGACATTTCTTGACATTTCCCTTTAGAGGTTCTCCTGAAGTACTAGTATCTTTTCTTTCAGCATATAAATCCCTTTCTCCAAATGGTTCTTTGTCTCCAGTAGATGACTGTCTAGCTCTTTACTGTGATGATCAAGTTTATTCTGGATATTTGTCTTGTGTTCAACCATCCACCTGTTGGTTGCTATATAAGCCTTCTCTATGTTGTTGTCGAGCATTATCTGATTATCCCCTGAATCAGATAGACTCCTTGTGAGTAAGTGCTATCTCTTTGGCAGTATACTCTTGTAGATTCTTCACATCATTTCTCAGGCTTGCAGTTTCAGCAGATAGTTCTCTTTTTAGATCATTGATGGCTGAGTTAACATGACCTTAAATTTTTAGCCTTTGCTCTTCCAGGAGCATTCTTATTTGAGGCAATAGTGAGGACTCCACTATCCTATTCTATGGAGGTGAACTTGCTTGTCTTGGTTCCTCTTCTTTATTCCCATCAATCATTGGAGATGGAGATTTTCTGATGGGTGACTGGTTTGACTCATTTTCCTTTTCAAGACTTGGCAGATCTCTGTTAGTCTCATCGGCAGGATTCTCTTGGTTGTCTTCTTGGGGATCTTTACTTGGGTCCTCTTGGTCTGCTGATCCAGAATGGACAGCATCCTCAGCCCCAATGATCTTATTGATCACTTCTTCCACTTGAGCAGGGATCTCACCATTCTTCTCCCCCACAGTCTCAGCATCCTCTTGCTCTGTTCCTGCTATTACCATTGTCCTGGATCCCAGACTTAGGGCAGAGGTCTGGAGGGAGACATTCCTTTTCTCTACAGGCACTTCAGAGTTAGACGAGTCTGAGCTGTTGCCTGATTCACTTTCTTCAGCTGAGCTTTCTCCCTTCCTCTTCATATCCTCAGCAGTCTTCAGCTTCTTGGGAGACTTAGTCAAAACTTTCTCCCACCTTTCCAGTATCCTGATATTCATCCTTCTCATGTGATGGATTTTTACGCCATACTTCTTGTCAAAGCTTTCAGGGTAAGATATCAGTAGAAATAGAGATAGTATTCTCCCAGATTTGGATTTTGAAAGCTTTCTTGTATTCTCTTGAAGATGATCTGACCCCAGTTGGTCTTCTTAGTTAGGATTATCCTCGCCATAATCTCGAAAATGGGCTTGGATATCCTATCATGCGACCCTACTTTACAGAGGAGGGCTTTTCCTATAATATCAGCCATGAGTTTCCCTTGTTGATTAAAATTCTTTCTTTCCAGAGACCTATATGTCTTGCTGGAGTGTCCGCACCATGCCACAATCCTGTTAAGGTCTTCCCGGGTGACCTTCTCATTTTCCTCCCCCTTGGCAAAGGTCGGTAGCTGAAGAACCTTGGCCAACCTCTTAGGATTCACCTTAACTTTCATCCCGTTGATCGAGCTTTTCACGGATGTTCCTTTTGAGCCACCTTTGGCATTTGAGAAGAACTCCAACACTTCTCTCTTTAATATCACTGTTGGCTCAGAGAGGGCGAACTCCAGACCAACGACGTTCAATAGCTTAATAGTGTCTTGAATCTCTTCTGGTCCTTCTGAGAAACCGTTCCTCACCACTTCACTTCCTTCATAGAGAAATCCTTCCTTCTTTGGTGCCATCTTTTACTTGATTGGTATGGATTTTAGCACTGTCGACTTGTTCACTCTTCGAGGATGCAGAGAACGCGATGGCTTTGTAGGGTAAATATAGAATGTGGTTTAACTTTAAAACATCCGACCCTATTTATAGTTTCAGAGTTGGAAGATGAAGTGCCATTTGTTAAACGTCTGATTAACCCAAGTTAAGCTGTTATGATTGAATAAGCTCAAGTCTATTTAAGAGTTAGATTGATGATTAGGTATCGTCGTGACGCAATCTTGATGTCAAGGAATCATTTCGACAATACCAATCATCATTTCGATGATATTGTTTTGTATTCAAAACGATATTGTTCATTCTTGTGTATGATTAGTGTTATGTTTTAGCAGCCACATGTATCTGTACTCCTTGAGTGAGCCCTTGTGCTTACTCAAGTCAACACTGCCTTCATATAGTAACATGTGAGTGTTTATGAATTGATCATTAATGTTGTTACCTTCACTTTAGCCTTTGCAATTCTTTGAGCTAGTAGCTCCCCCTTGATGTGATGCCTCTATACTTTACTCCTATTAGCTCCCCCTTGACCAGAGCATCCTGGCTTGTGGTGAGATTCTTCTTAGTCCAGAGTTATGCCTGTATCACTTATTGTCCATTCGCCTTATGTGCTTTTGATTGGCTACATGGACTACCCTGCAAGACAGATTTAATATCCCTTAGGAACCCAGGTGATTTGGGTCCTATGTTCTTGTTAGCATAGCAAGGAATTCTTCTACTCACTTCAGCCTTTCTAGGAGGGCTCTCCTTTGCACTAGGCACACTAGGGTTGTGCCAACAGTCAATGGCAAAGTGTCCCACTTTACCACAACACCAACATTCATGGATGTTGTACCTTCTTTTCTGAACAATTTTTTTATGTTCAGTAGAGAAGGCAGCATCATTCTTCCTATCTCTCTCAGCTAGGGGCTGACTAGCTGCTCTAGTATAATTATTTATTCTTAACTTTATCTGTTTGTCAGCAACAAATGTCAGCTTGGTAGCTGACATAGTGTTGATAGCATCAGAAATGATCAAGTGAGAGTTGATTATACTGGGCTACCAGCCTGCTTCTTTGCTGGAAGAGATTGGGAAGGTGTTGCTTCCTTACCTTTGTATGTGGGGGCCGAAGCACCAAACACAAATGGTCCATGATGGGCCATTTGGATTTCCTCATGGGGAGCCTTCAATGCACTTATCCCCATGCCCTTTCTCCTCCCATAGTCAGGAGCATCTCCCAGGCTAATGGACTTCCATTTATCCAGTGACCATGGACACTGTCCTGGTCATACTTGTTAGAGGAAAACACTACCTTCTGAAAGGTGGTATAAGGCTCTGCTTTAGTTTTGCCCCATTTTCCATTCGCAGCATCTACTGCCCCTTCATTGAAACCCAATCCCCTCCTATTTCCATAGGAAGAGAAGGTGTCAATGATGGGCAGTATGGTTTTGGGCTTAGAGAATTGAGCCAGTAAACTTCTTTCCTTAAGAAGATCATTCTCAAGTTTCCTAATGAGTTCTTCCCTTTGGTTTCTTTCATCATGAAGCTTGCCCATGATCTTCTTGAGCTCACAGGAATTGGTGCCCTCATTGTGGGACATACCCATTTCCTCATTCATCTCAGCCTTAATGGGTCTGAGTGATTCTTGCTCCTTGGCTTGCTTCCTAATAAGCTTCTTGCTCTTTCTCAGAGCAGCCAAGAGATCACCAAACTATTCTATTAGATCAGCATGGTTCTTATTGTTGCATGATGAGCAGTCTTCTACATCATTTTCAGAAGATGAGCAATCATCTGATGCACTCTTGGTCTTCTTACTTGAAGCAGGTAGTAAATGTGTGTGAGTGATGCATATCTGATCATAATGTGATTCATCATGATTTTCTTTAACTGATAGAGCCATCAACCCATAGACCTCCTCATCCAAAGAGTCACAGTCTGTGAGAGTCAAGGGTGCTCTTATTCTTTCTCTGGCTACAAAGCATTCTTCATCATACGATTCACTGTCTGAGGTAGTCAGGGGTGCTCTGATCCCTATACTCTTTTCTTCTTTAACATAAGAGGAGCTCCAGCTGGTTTCACTTAGAGATCTGAACGTCCTGTTGTCAAATCTTCTGACTTTCTCCATGGAGCTTTTTAAGTTCTGAGCTGATGATTTGACACACCCAATAGCAGATCTGCTCAAGCTATTAAGCTTTATTTGAGCAACCTGGCTTTGATACCACTTGTTAGTTATTGGATGTCGGCTTATCACCTAGGGGGGGGGGGGGGGTGAATAGGTTTTTCAAATTGTTTTATTCCCCTTTTGGTGTTCTTGTTTTCTTGTTAATAGATTGAGAGACTGAAAAGTACAGCACAGAAAACACACAAAGACTTATATAGGTTCCTCAAGACAGGGTGTCTTGAGTAATCCTCTTTCCCTCTGTGCCTACCTAGCAGTGTGCTAGGCTCAGCAAACTCCGCCAATGTCTCCGGCCCGCAAGCCTTACAACTCGGACCCGCAAGTCCCTACAGCCTAGGCCCACAAGCCCCTTCACTGCACCCGAGCCTGCAAGCTCGACACTCAGGCCCTCAAGCCCTACAACTTGGACCCGCAAGTCCCTGCATCCTAGGCCCGCAAGCCCCTTCACTGCAACCGAGCCCACAAGCTCAACACTCATGCCCTCAAGCCTTACACAACACATACCCGCAAGTCTTTCCTGCAGCCTAGGCCCGCAAGCCCCTTCACCACACCGAAGCCCGCAAACTCGACACATTTGGACCCGCAAGTCCCTCTACCCTATCCCTCAAGCCTCACAGATCTCAAGCCCTCAAGCTTGACACACAGATCTGAAACCAGATCCACAGTTTTGGCCCGCAAGATTTACAAGAAAGATTTACAATATGTTCTAATGCCTGGTGGAGATCGGCTTCTTTTCTTGCTTTGCCTAATGTTGACTGGCTTCCTTTCTTTAATGAATCTTAGCAGTCGTTGAGACTAGACTACAACTTGAAGAATACAGGATGATCATTTTGTTCTAGCCTTTTTTTTCACCGTAACATGTACTATTGTATTCAAAATGCTCACCGGGATACTTTTTCATTCCTCCGTTCTCCTCTTTTTTTAGGGAATCATTGTTCCCTTTTTTATAGGATGTATGAGCCGCTTACCGGTCACCTATGATGTCCTTTATTGACAGACGCCCATCACTCAAGAGCACGCGCTGATTGGACAATTAGGCAGCGACATTAAATGCTGATGTCTGACAACATTTGAATCTGTCATGACGATATTTCCATTGTTATGACGACAAGGACAATATCTCGACGACACTGGACATCCCTCCCGCACTCATGCTTAAGACGACATGAAGTCATCTAACTGACGTCGGCGTAGTCTTCTTGATTGCTTGATATCATTGTGATCACCTTATCTTCTCGACGACATGGTCGATATAATGTCGACAGATCGTTCTTCAGCAACTGCCCGTCTTCACAACTGCATCTTAGGTATTCTCGACGTCACGTCTTCTTTACGATGATATCTTCAACATTAACATTTCTTAGCCTTTTCAACGACACGGCTTCTTTTTGATGATATGGTCAACACCTGACTTGTACGTGCCTCAGTCTTGTTCCTTCTTCTCGGCATTCTGATATCGTTGAGAGGTGTTGCAGTGTTGATGTTACAATGATATCATCATGTGTATGTTATCTCGACGATAACCGACATGATCATGTTGCTTTGCTCTGCATATCATTTCAACGATACGCCTGCTGTTTTCGACGATATGTTTGGTCCTTTTCGACGACAGCAGACATGATCATTCTTCTTTGCTTTGCCTATCATTTCAACAATGTGCCTATACTTGTCGACGATATGTCCAGTCTTTTTTTGATGATATTGTACTTAGGCAATTATTGAAGTACTGGACATATTGTCCGATCTCTGCAAACATGAACTTAATATAACATTAAATACACCTTGTACTTATCATTGAGCTGAGCACTTCTTCAAATCTGGAACACTGTTGGGCACTGTTCCCAACAAGGGTCACACGACACCCACCATGCCCAGAGTTTCTGGAGGTAAGGGAAGGAAGAAGAACCCCGACAGAGAGGAGACAGCTTTACCAGGAAGGACCAGGAGGAAGCTGAGGAGATGGAGGAAGTGATGAAGGAGATGGCCAAGGTGCATGTGGCCGAGTAAGCACGAGGAAGCTCATTGTAATGGTAGGTTATCTATTTGTAATGTATCGAAAGTAGTTAAAGATAGCATCTAGGTAAGACCTCGAGTGGAGACCACTCGCCCGGGCTTGTTGATGCCGGTCTCTGCGAGGCTCGTCGGGTAGATTCGTTTTAGGTCGAGTCCTGGACTGGAGACCACTCGCCCGGGCTTGTTGATGTCGGTCGCTGGGAGGCTTGTCGGGTAGATTCATTTTAGGTCGAGTCCTCGACTGGAGATCACTCGCCCGGGCTTGTTGATGCCGGTCGCTGGGAGGCTCGTCGGGTAGATTTGTTTTAGGTCGAGTCCTCGACTGGAGACCACTCGCCTGGGCTTGTTGATGTCGGTCGCTGGGAGGCTCATCGGGTATATTCATTTTAGGTCGAGTCCTCGACTGGAGACCACTCGCCCAGGCTTGTTGATGCCGATCACTGGGAGGCTCATCAGGTAGATTCGTTTTAGGTTGAGTCCTCGACTAGAGACCACTCGCCCAGCTTGTTGATGCTGGTCGCTAGGAGTCTCGTTGGGTAGATTCATTTTAGGTCGAGTCCTCGATTGGAGACCACTCGCCTTGGCTTATTGATGCCTGTCGCTGGGAGGCTTGTCGGGTAGATTCATTTCAGGTCGAGTCCTCGACTGGAGACCACTCTCCTGAGCTTGTTGATGATGGTCGCTGGGAGGCTCATCGGGTAGATTCACTTTAGGTCGAGTCCTCGACTGGAGACCACTCGCCCGTGCTTATTGATGCCGGTCACTGGGAGGCTCGTCGGGTAGATTCATTTTAGGTCGAGTCCTCAACTGGAGACCACTCGCCCTGGCTTGTTGATGCTGGTCGCTGGGAGGCTCGTCGAGTAGATTCATTTTAGGTCGAATCTACGACTGGAGACCACTCGCCCGGGCTTATTGATGTTGGTCGCTGGGAGGCTCGTTAGGTAGAGGTGTTTGGGTTAATCCTCAGGGAAGAGAGACCGGTGCACGGGCTCTTAAAAAGTTTCCTCCACCCCCAGTTGAGCTAGTCTCCTAGGGGGTGTTGAGTTCCTCCACCTGGTGTGGAGTTTCCTCCCCCTATAGGTGAGCTCGGCTCCCTGGTAGGTATGGAGTTTCCTCCATCTCCAGGTGAGCTCGGCTCCCTGGTAGGTGTGGAGTTTCCTCCGCCTCCAGGTGAGCTCGGCTCCCTGGTAGGTGTGGAGTTTCCTCCCCCTCCAGGTGAGCTCGACTCCCTGTTAGGTGTGGAGTTTTCTCCCACTCCAGGTGAGCTCGGCTCCCTGGTAGGTGTGGAGTTTCCTCCCCCTCTAGGTGAGCTCGGCTCCCTGTTAGGTGTGGAGTCTTCTCCCCCTCCAGGTGAGCTCGGCTCCCTGGTAGGTGTGGAGTTTCCTTTGCCTCTAGGTAAGCTCGGCTCCCTGGTAGGTGTGGAGTTTTCTCCCCCTCCAGGTGAGCTTGACTCCCTGGTAGGTGTGGAGTTTCCTCCCCCTCCAGGTGAGCTCGGCTCCCTATTAGGTGTGGAGTTTTCCCCCTCTCTAGGTGAGCTCGGCTCCCTGGTAGGTGTGGATTTTCCTCCGCCTATAGGTGAGCTCGGCTCCTTGGTAGGTGTGGAGTTTCCTCCCCCTACAAGTGAGCTCGGCTCCCTGGTAGGTGTGGAGATTCCTCCGCCTCCAGGTGAGCTCGGCTCCCTGGTAGGTGTGGAGTTTCCTCCCCTCCAGGTGAGCTCGGCTCCCTGGTAGGTGTGAAATTTCCTCCACCTCCAGGTGAGCTCGGCTCCCTGGTAGGTGTGGAGTTTCCTCAGCCTCCAGGTGAGCTCGACTCCCTGGTAGGTGTGGAGTTTCCTCCCCCTTCAGGTGAGCTCGGCTCCCTGGTAGGTGTGGAGTTTCCTCCCCCTCTAGGTGAACTCGACTCCCCATTAGGTGTGGAGTTTCCTCACCCTACAGGTGAGCTCGGATCCCTGTTAGGTGTGGAGTTTCCTCCACCTCCAGTTGATCTCGGCTCACAGGAGGGTTGTTAAGTGGAGAAAGGTCCGCCTTCCGCCTCAAGTCAAGTTTAGTTGAAAAGCTCGACAAGAGTAACCCGTTGGTAGGGCCCTCCGTGGATTATTCTAAAGCCCCACCTACTCATCAAATAGGTGGGTTAGACTTTCTTTCCGAGCTTGAGACAAGCTCGAAAAAAGCGGGGATTGTGTACAACCCTCATATTTGCCGAGCTGGCGTGACCCGACACAGATGGGGTCGCGATAGTGAAACAACAATGGTGCAGTAGACCGACCCGTCAGAGGTTGTCAATATCGAAAAGAGAAGGCCGGGGGGGGGGGGGGCAGACTTCCCCACTTGGATGAGTGGACCTTGGGTCCACTCGCCCGAGTGGGGAGGGGGGGGGGGGGGGGGGGGGGGGGGGGGGGGGGGGGGGGGGGGGGGGGAATGGACCGTAGGTCCACTCGCCCAAAGTGCGGGGCGGGTGGACCCGTGTGTTGGAGCAAGCGTCTCGCACTCCTCCGGTTTGATAATAACAAAGTCCCGTTTGTATTTGATTCTATTTTTTATTAATGGTGTGCAGGTAACAGGTATGAGATGTTGACATTTCTTCTGGAGCAAAATTTGAATGTGGGAAAATTTCACTGTCGGAAAATTCCGACAGCCGCTGTCGCCCCGGCGACAGCAGAGAAGTTACAACTACTTCCCTCCACGACAGCACGACGAAAGGCAGTTTTGAGCTGTCGGAAATCCGACAGCGATGTCGCCCAGGCGATAGCTCGGAGGTTACAACAACTGCCCACGACATCACCACGACCGACAGTTTTGCGCTGTCGGAAATCCGACATCGATGTCGCCCAGGCGACAGCTCGGCGGTTACAGCAACTGCCCGCACGACGGCACTTCAGCGGCAGTTTAGCGCTGTCGGAATATTCCGACAGTCGATGTCGCCCAGGCGATAGCGATTTTCTATAAAATGACTCCTTGTGTTCATGCATTCTATGTATTGAGAATTCCAAGTTCCTTCCTGAGTGCATACGAACTAGAGAGCTCCAGAACCTCTTCAACTCCCATTTGTGCAAAGAAGGATTGAAGATTGAAGACGAGATCGGGCGCGCTTCTACATCAACGATCATCTCGAGGCTTCAACCATTCTTTCAGAGATCTGAAATTCTAGGGAGTTGTTCTTTTCATATTGTATTTCCATTTACACACATTTCATTTTGAATTGGTAGAGAAATCATCGTCTTGCGTGCGACGTCTAAGTCCTTGCGCGGCTTAGGGGAAAATCGCTCCCTTGTGCGGAGTGTCCAAGTCCTTGTGTGGCTTGGTGGGAAATCGTGGCCTTGTGTGCTACGTCTAGATCTTGGGAAGATCTAGAGGATAGGCTTGGGCTTGGTCTTGTGAGAGACAAGTGATAGCCTTCCGATCCTTGGGAGAAGGATTGGTAAACCAAAAATTATTATATTTTTTATTATCATAATTGTGCCTTGATCTTAAGCATTGTTAAGATCAATTTTTTATTGTATGCAAATTTCATGATAAATATAATTATGCTCTTTTCACTAATTGCAAATTTGTTTGCTTAAATCTTTATCTTAGAAATTTGTGTTTGGTTTAATACAAAAATTGCATTGATTTAAAATTATTTATAAGTAACTTTTTAGTAAAGTAAAATTTGTCTAAAAATTATTAAGTAAAAATTATATTTTTAAACACACCCTTATTCACCCCCCCTCTAAGGGCGTCACACGATCCAACAAGTGGTATCAGAGGGAGGTTACTCCAAAATGGTTTTACCACCGGGAGTAATGGCGCACAACGATCACGCGTTCGTTGAGGGGCAAGGAATCATTAGGCCACGACTTTTTACGGGCACGGACTATAACTATTGGAAAACCCGAATGCGGTGTTTTCTAATAGCTCTCGACATGGAAGTTTGGAATATGGTCGAGACGAGTTATTCTTCCCCAACAATTGTTGTAGGAGATGTAACTATGGTCAAACCCAAAGACAAGTGGGATGACAATGATAAATTAAGATGTAAAAACAATGCAAAAGCCATGAATGCTTTATTTTGCGCACTAGATCGCACTGAATTTAATAGAGTTTGTGCTTGTGATACTGCATATGAAATTTGGAATCCTTTAGAAATCACTCATGAAGGTACTTCACAGGTAAAGGATTCAAAGCTATTTCAACTGGAGTCAGAATTCGAAAGATTCAAAATGGAGGTGGATGAAGAAATTGATACAATGTACACACGATTTACTAAAATCGTGAACGATTCAAAGGTGTTGGGTAAGGTTTTCTCCAATGGAGATTTAGTGAGGAAAATCTTAAGATCACTTCCCCCGAAGTTCAATCCTAAAGTGACTGCAATTTCTGAGTCACATGACCTTAAGACCTTACAATTGGAGATTCTCATTGGGAATCTAAAAACCCATGAAGTGGAGTTGAAGATTCAAAGCCAATAGTACAATTTGGAGCCCAAAAAGAAAAGCTTGGCGTTGAAATCTAAAAAGGAAGTTGAAACTGAATCTGAAGAAAGTGAGGAAGATGAGGAAGGACTGTTTGTGAGGAACTTTAAGAAGTTTATGAGAAATCCGGAGAGGAGAAATTCATTTAAGAGTTTTTCAAAAAGAATGATTTTGCCTACCAAAAAGGCAAAGGAAAAATGGAGAATGAACAGAAGCATCCGCTACCGGAGTGCTACCATTGCAAGAAGATTGGTCATATCAGAAGCAAGTGCCCAAAGTATCTGAACGAGCAAAAAGCAAAGAGGCACGATAAAAGTTACAAGAAGAAATTGTTAAAGGCAGAGACTTGGGATGATTCTTCGTCTGGTGAAGAAAGTGATTCCTCAACACAGGAGGAAGAGGAGGCAAATGTCTGCTTGATGGGGAAAGAAAATGCGTCATCTGACGACGATTGCAGTGTCCAAAGCGACACTGAGGTAACTCCTCCATCTTATGAAGATTTATATTCTGAATTTATAAAAACTTGCAAATTTTTATATAAAAGCCTAAAACAAATTGATTTTTTAAAATCTGAAAACAAAGTTCTTTTGAAAGTAAATAAAAAGTTATCAAATGATTTGAAATCTATTGGGAACGAGAAGGAAATTTGTCAAGAGTGTGATCACTCTTCGACAAGGATAAAAGAACTTGAAAACACCATTTCTAAGTCCGATCAAAAAATTGATCAACTTCTAAAAGAGAAAAAGGATTTAGAAAAAGTTGTTAAATTCTCTCATTCTCAATTAGAGAATTATAAGAAAAGTGTTGCAAATAGATGTGGCATGATAGTAAAAGAAAATTCAATTTTAAAGTCCAAAGTAAATGAGTTGAACATGGCAATTGGAAAATTTGGTGTTGGAAAAAAATCTCTGGATATGCTTTTAGCCAACCAATGCCATGGGACAGCAAAATTTGGGCTAGGATACGTTTCTGGAAGCTCTGGAGGCTGTCGGAAATTTCCGACAGCTGCTGTCGGAACCAGCGACAGCTCCAGGTTCAGAAAACCTGTTTTTCAAAATGAAAATTTTTCTAAGTCCACACATAAAGATGTTTCCACCAACAAGAGTCCAGAGAAACCATTGAAAAATGGTTCCTCACCATTCATTGTGTGTGCCAAATGTCATCGATTTGGTCACATCTCGGGCTCATGTTGGAAGAAAGGAAAAGTTAATGTTAAACAAATCTGGGTACCTAAGGCGTCCACCTATACAATGGGATCGACCACTTGGGTAACCAGATCTTTACTCTCATCATCTTTTTACTTGTGCGTGCAGGCTAGGAACAAGGAAGACGTGTGGTATTTGGACTCTGGATGTTCAAAACACATGATGGGCGATAAATCAAAGTTCCTTAGCCTGGAGATGAAGAAAGGTGGAACAGTGACATTTGGAGATAATGGCAAGGGTAAAGTCAACGGCATTGGAGTAGTAGGTAACAAAGAATTTAAAATTTCAAATGTTTTATATGTTAAAGGTTTGAAACATAATTTAATTTCTATTAGTCAACTATGTGATAAAAATCTAAATGTTCTATTTGACTCTAGCTCAAACCTTTGCAAAATTATTGATTCTAAAACAAACGAAATCGTACTTACTGTACCAAGAATAAACAATGTCTATACAATCACTTTTCATGATTTATCTCATTCTACACTTAAATGTTTTATTTCAAAGAATGATGAACATGAATTATGGCATAGGAGACTAGGACATTCTAGTGCCAAGCGCATAGTAAAGCTTTCTAAAAATAAAATTATAAAATGTTTGCCAAATTTGAATGGAAAGCTTTCTTCATTATGTTCACCATGCCAAAAAGGAAAGTTTACAAAATCATCTTTTAAAAGCAAAAATGTTATTTCTACTACTAGACCTTTACATTTATTACATATGGACTTGTTTGGTCCAATTTCTACACAAAGTCTAGGAGGTAGAAAATATACGTTTGTTATTATTGATGATTATTCTAGATTTTGTTGGACATTGTTTTTAAATTCAAAATCTGATGCTTTTGATGAATTTGTAAAACTAATTTCACGTATTCGAAATGAACTTGATTTAAAAGTAAAATGCATTAGATCAGATCATGGAGGAGAATTTGATAATGAAAAATTTATTTCATATTGTAATGAATTTGGGATAAAACATGAATTTTCTGCTCCTCACACACAACAACAAAATGGTGTAGTGGAGAGGAAAAATAGAACACTTCAAGAATTAGGACGTACTATGCTTTGTGAATTTAAATTGCCAAAATATTTTTGGGCCGAAGCGATCAGTACTGCATGCTATATTATTAATCGTGTCATGATTCGTCCTACATTACAATTAACTCCTTATGAAATTTATTTTCAAAGAAAACCAAATGTATCTTACTTTAAAGTTTTTGGTTGTAAATGCTTTATTTTGAATACAAAAGATAACTTAGGCAAATTTGATGAAAAATGTGATGAAGGAATTTTCATTGGTTATTCTTCAACTAGCAAGGCCTATAGAGTTTATAATAAACGTACTAAAGTGGTTGAAGAATCTATTCATGTAAAATTTGATGAAAACATTTATTGTGTAGAAAATACTAAAGTTGCAGGTAATGAGAAAAATGAAGAAGATGTAAAACAAAATATGAAGAAAAATGATGATGATAATGATGAAGAAAAAGTAGAGAAAGAAGATGAAAAGATGGTGAAGAAGAAGAAGAACAAGAATATGTACCTCCAACCGAGCTAAGGTTCTCAAAAGATCATCCGCAAGAACTTGTTATTGGAGAACCATTAAATGGGGTACGTACACGTTCTAGTTTACATGAAAGTTTTTCAAATTTATGTTTTGTCTCAAATATAGAACCAAAAGATGTTGCCACCGCTTTAAATGATGAATCTTGGTTTCTAGCTATGAATGAAGAACTTAACCAATTTGAAAGAAATAAAGTTTGGATTCTTGTAGATAGACCTAGTGATCATCCTGTAGTAGGAGTCAAGTGGATTTTCAAAAACAAATTAGATAGTAACTCTATGGTCACTAGAAATAAAGCTAGGCTTGTAGCGAAAGGATATAATCAAATTAAAGGGATAGATTTTGATGAAACATTTGCACCCGTAGCACGATTGGAAGCAGTTAGAATTTTTGTTGCATTTGCTAGTCATAAAAGGTTTAAATTATTGCAAATGGATATTAAAAATGCATTTTTAAACGGGTTGATTAAAGAAGAAGTTTATGTTGAACAACCCCCAAGATTTATAAATGAAAAATTTCCTAATCGCGTATATAGATTGCTAAAAGCTTTGTATGGCTTAAAACAAGCACCACGAGCATGGTATGATAGATTGACTATATATTTATTACAAAATGGTTTTAAAATGGGTGGTGTTGATTGTACACTCTTCATTAAGCAAGTAAATGATGATTTAATTGTTTTACAAATTTATGTTGATGATATTATTTTTGGAGCTACTAATGAAGAGTTGTGTAATTATGTTGTAAAAATGATGGAAAGTGAATTTGAGATGAGTATGGTAGGAGAATTAAAATATTTCTTAGGATTTCAAATTGTTCAAAAACATGATGGAGTTTTTATTAACCAATCAAAATATATTCATGATGTTTTAAAACGATTTGGATTTGAAAATCTCAAACAAGCAAATACTCCTATGAGTGTATCTTTAAAATTAGGAAAAGATGAAAATGGAATATCAATAGATCAAACTTTATATAGAAGCATGATATGTTCACTTTTATATTTAACTGCTTCTAGACCGGATATTATGTTTTCAGTTTGTTTATGTGCTAGATTTCAAGCCGATCCCAAAGAATCACATTTAAAAGCGGTAAAAAGAATTTTTAGATATTTAATTGGCACATCTAAACTTGGTTTATGGTATCCTCATAGCGATGATTTTACTCTTTTTGGCTACTCTGATTCTGATTATGCCGGTTGTTCACTAGATAGGAAAAGCACTAGTGGCACTTGTCACTTTTTAGGCCCTTCACTCATTTCATGGTCGAGTAGGAAACAGAATTCTGTTGCCCTCTCAACCACCGAGGCCAAATACATCGCACATGGTAGTTATTGTGCACAAGCTCTTTGGATGAAACAAACTTTAGAAGACTTTAATATTAAACAACAAACTATTGAATTATGGTGTGATAATAAAAGTGCAATTGATTTAACATACAACCCGGTCCATCATTCAAGGTCTAAGCATATTGATGTGAGACATCATTTTATTAGAGATCATATTAAAAATAACCACATAAAAATTTCATTTATAGGCACGGATAATCAACTAGCGGATATATTCACTAAACCGTTATCAGATTCCAGTTTTTCTATGCTTAGGCTAGAATTGGGAATCCTAGACATTTCTTAATGAATATATCACTACTTAAAACCTATAAAAAAAAATCATCACAAAACCTATACATTTAAAAAAAAAACCTAAATTTTAAAATCAAACCATAGAATTTCAAATGACTTAACAAAAATTCAAACATCATTAATATTACATCACTATTGTTCCAATCAAAACAGTAGAAAACAACATTAGTTTCAAGTTCATTAACAGAAAACAACATCTGAAGAAGCTCACTGTCGCCCAGGCGACAGTGGATGTCGGAAATTTCCGACATCAATCAGCAGCAGCAGCCTGATGAAACTACTCAGAATCCTCAAAACCAGCCCCGCTGCTCTCTGGACAATCTTCTGGAGGTCCTCGTCTCACAGCCTTACCACGGTGAGTCGGCCTCACCGATTGGTGTGGCGGTTCTTCGTCTGGAGTTTGCCATTCGGCCTCTTCCTCCGGAGTTGGCTTTAACTTCAGACCTTTGACAAGAAACTTCATAAACTTCTGCATTCGACTACGGTCCTTCTTCACTTCCTTATCGTGATCCTCTAGTGAATCACGTAGATCATCAATAGACTCTCGAAGTGATCCTGCCCTAGGCATAGGCGGTTCTCTAATCTCAATTCCCGGATGGGCCTTTTTCTGCGTCTTCTTCACTTTCATCGTACCCGTATAATATATCTCCGGATAACAATCATCAATATAAGAATCTTGAGCTATCCATCCGTACTTCTTATGTAATATACGCTGAATTATCGCCCCCATTGGCAGCGTGTGAACCTTCACCTATTTTGGATGCTTTAATCTAAACGCATACCGAATCTGGGAGAGTATGAAGTCCGCCACATCAAAGAGTTCATCTTCCATAATGAAATAAGTAATGAGGGTCAACTGAGCCGTGATACTCCTTGTATCTCCACTCTTCAACATGACTGAATTCCTTAATATATCTTGAACTAAAAAAGCATCTGGAGTGAGCGACGTAACTTCAGTGGTTAGAGTCTTCTTTTGATTCCCATGTAAACTCAAGTTTACAAGGGTCCAATCTCTATCTTTTCTATAACTCTCCACTATATCCGGCATATTTTCACTCATCACTAGTCCGAATTCCTCTCTTAGATCAACATGTGTTATTTCCACATGTTGACCTTGGACTCTTGATCTAACTCCCCCATCCAATTCAGTGTAATTTGGATCTTCCAAATGATTATAGAACTCTCGAATCAAAAAGGAAGAGAACGAATCTGCTGTGATTATTGAGAGTATACCTGCATTCGCAAGCCGATCATATATATGATCGTGCTTCGGCGAATCAAATTCAACATATTTAGCTACTCCAACTATAGCCTTCTCCACCCCAGGATACACTTGATACGAACTATGCGCATCTTCAGAAGTACTTCTTCGCGCTTTAGAACTGGAAGCCATTCTGCAAATAACATATAAAAAATGGATTAAACATGTGCTGTGCACTGGAACACTGTCGCCCAAGCGACAGTGACTGTCGGAAAATTCCGACAGTACTTCAGTAAACTTCTCCTGAAATTTTTTACATAAACTTCCAGATCTACTCAAAATCAAGTTTTATTTCAACATCAAGTTTTAAAAAAAATATATATAATATTTTTTTTCAAATCTACATCTTCTCCATATCCTTACTATTCATCATCTTCAACCTTCTTCCAAAAGCAAATCTACCATTAAAAAAAAAATTCTACTATGTACAAATGCAAAACTACAACCACAAAAAAAAACACAAAATCAAAACATTTTTCACCAAGATCCAACAAGATCTCCTTGATTTACACTAGATCTACACTTTTAAAACAAAAAACTTCCAAGATCTACACCATTCATCAAAGGGAAAATCAAAAACATACATCGTTTATCATCTCCCCTTTCTAAAATCAAAAATCTCTAAAAAATTTTGAGTCAAAACACTTAAAAATCCAAAACCATACCTTAGATCTATGATGTCGCCGACCTCCGACAGCCCTCTCTCGCCCTTCAGTTCAGAAAAATGATGCACAATAGGGTTTGACTCGGTCCAAAGCCGTATTTATATTTTTGGTTGTCGCCTAGGCGATAGTGACTGTCGGAAATTTCCGACAGCTCCCGATTTGATAAATCTCCAATTTTTGGTCCCTTTGATGCTTTACAATAGTTATATGTCATTATTAATGCTTCACCTCATGACTTGATGATAAACCATGTACTTTTTTATCTTTAAAAAAATGGCTCTTACATGATTATATGATTTCATTTCCAAACTATCATCGTATTGATACTCCTACTTAGTTGTTTAGACCATTGGAAATTGTTTTCGCATGCCTCTAAGTATGAGAAATTGTTTATCTATCATAATGATCTATCACGTTCACTTCTTTTAATCAATACGTATGACTTTTTATTTAATATATACATGAATCATATTTGCTTTAACATACTAAAATAACACTTCATAAATACAACTTTCAACATTGATTTGTTAGCACAACAAACTATACACCATCTTTTGCGATTCAAGTGAATTCGGAGATCCTTGGTCAATAAAAATATTTATCAATATCTCAAAAATATGATATCACAAAATCTGTGATAAAAAAAAAATTTAAAATAAAGACAAGGATACTCCACCAAGCACTACTTACCCTCCTGATAAGTCTTAATGAGCATTGTGAGGTTAAGCACCTTGGAAAGAATTGTAAAGTGTCTTGTGCAAAAGAAATATGGTTTACTATTCTTCTTGTGCTATATCTTCAAAGTCAAAGTTGACTTTATATGCTTATATTATGTTCTCCATTTCAATGATCATGTAGATTAAATAACTTCATATGTTTGATCTAAGTATCACATGTACACATCATTATGTTATATAAACATTCATCTCATGAGAATTGGACCGAAAATATTCCATATATCTATACACTATTGTTTCTTTCTATGATACTTTCAAATGACCTTACTCATGTTTAAGTTATTTTCTTTCATTACTTCATATGGCTATACCGTCACTTCATGAGTATATTCATACTATGGCATATTCCTATTATTTCATGAACTTCAATCATTTCCAACAAAGTGCTTCCGCTTACTCTTCATTTCTACATCCTATATCTTTTCCCTTAAGAACTACTCTTTTATCTAATATTAACTTTTGCTAATACCAAAAGGGGGAGAATTAAAAGTATAAAAAGAGAAATCACAAATCTATTACACCTAAATGTTCCACCTAAACAATACATCATTTCAACTTACTTTAACATTTAGGGTGAGCATATATTTAGGGGGAGCATACATTTAAGGGGAGCATTCATTTAGGGGGAGCTTTCATCTAAAGGGAAATTATTTATTTTTAAGAGAAATATATCATGTTATTTTTGTGCACACACCAAATGTTAAAATCAACAATCTAAATAGACATGCTTTCTTTTTATACGGATTTGTTATTATCAAAAGGGGGAGATTGTTGGAGCATATGTCTCGCACTCCTCCGGTTTGATAATAACAAAGTCCCGTTTGTATTTGATTCTATTTTTTATTAATGGTGTGCAGGTAACAGGTATGAGATGTTCACATTTCTTCTGAAGCAAAATTTGAATGTGGGAAAATTTCACTGTCGGAAAATTCCGACAGCCGCTGCCGCCCCGGTGACAGTAGAGAAGTTACAACTACTTCCCTCCACGGCAGCACGATGAAAGGCAATTTTGAGCTGTCAGAAATCCGACAGCGATGTCGCCCAGGCCACAGCTCGGAGGTTACAACAACTGCCCACGACATCAGCACGACCGGCAGTTTTGCACTATCATAAATCCGACATCGATGTCGCCCAGGCGACAGCTCGGCAGTTACAGCAACTGCCCGCATGACGGCACTCCAGCGGCAGTTTAGCGCTGTCGGAATATTCCGACAGTCGATGTCGCCCATGCGACAGCGATTTTCTATAAAATGACTCCTTGTGTTCGTGCATTCTATGTATTGAGAATTCCAAGTTCCTTCCTGAGTGCATACGAACCAGAGAGCTCCAGAACCTCTTCAACTCCCATTTGTGCAAAGAAGGATTGAAGATTGAAGACGAGATCGGGCGCGCTTCTACATCAACGATCATCTCGAGGCTTCAACCATCCTTTCAGAGATCTGAAATTCTAGGGAGTTGTTATTTTCATATTGTATTTCCATTTACACACATTTCATTTTGAATTGGTATAGAAATCGTCGTCTTGCGTGCGGCGTCTAAGTCCTTGCGCGGCTTAGGGGAAAATCGCTCCCTTGTGCGGAGTGTCCAAGTCCTTGTGTGGCTTAGTGGGAAATCGTGGCCTTGTGTGCTACGTCTAGATCTTGGGAAGATCTAGAGGATAGGCTTGGGCTTGGTCTTGTGAGAGATAAGTGATAGCCTTCCGATCCTTGGGAGAAGGATTGGTAAACCAAAAATTATTATATTTTTTATTATCATAATTGTGCCTTGATCTTAAGCATTGTTAAGATCAATTTTTTATTGTATGCAAATTTCATGATAAATATAATTATGCTCTTTTCACTAATTGCAAATTTGTTTGCTTAAATCTTTATCTTAGAAATTTGTGTTTGGTTTAATACAAAAATTGCATTGATTTAAAATTATTTATAAGTAACTTTTTAGTAAAGTAAAATTTGTCTAAAAATTATTAAGTAAAAATTATATTTTTAAACACACCCTTATTCACCCCCCCTCTAAGGGCGTCACACGATCCAACACCGTGGTCCACCCGCCCATGCCTGCGGGCAAGTGGACCCGTGGTCCACTCGCCCCGGGTAGGTGGGCGAGTGGACCCATGGTCCACTCGCCCGGGGGGTTGAGTGGACCGCAAGGTCCACTCTCCCAGTCCGGGTGGTGGACCTTGTTCCACTTATCCGACCCCCGGTAAGGGGGGGGGGGGAGTGGATGTCTCATCCTCCACTCGCCCCTCCTCTTGTTTTGATCATTCAGGTTCGTGGTTGAGCTGCGGATAGAAGAATTTTGGCAATCCACAACCTAATTTTGGGAAGTCTATAAATAAACCCCCATGGGTACCTTGGGAAAGGCTTTACTCTCCTCTTCCTCGCGTGTAACTTGTGAGCAAGCACTACCCCCTCCTCCTTTGTCAGTGATGGTTGGTGGCGAGGTGAACCTTAGTTCCCTCCAAGGTGCCCAGACTCAGCATTGGCTTGGGAGGGGATGTTCTCTGTGACCTTCTTGGTGTGTGGTGGGACCTCCTCGCTGCAGCTTACGGGGTCTGTTCAAATACTTCAGGTGTTCTTAGGTGCAAGGTCCTTCGGTTCTCAGCAACTAGTCAAGGTTCTAGCTCAGGTGAAGTATGGGTCAACTGCATACCCATTGCGAACGTCGAGACCAGTTCTCTGGTTTCAACATTCAACACTACCTAATTACATCACATATCACAGTATACTTAGTAATTTATATCATCACACCCTATTTCTACATAGTACATAATTCCTTATTCATATATAAGTTAGCATACATGCCTTATCCAGTGTGACAACCAAGTAACTATGGTTCAATAAAGTATATCTGAAATGAGATGCAATTATGTTTTAGGTCTATCCATCAACATGACCTCCCACTGAGCAAGAGGTCTTTCGAGAGAAGATGGTAGTGGGATCTAGACCTTAAGAAATCAGTTACAACCCAACGTAACACTTTTGATACCGACTGTCTATTGGATCGCTACGCAACCTCAAGGGGGTGGAGGTGGGGGGGGGGGGGGGGGGGGAGGGAGGTTAATAAGATTTTTTTCAAATTTTCTTTTTCAAATGATTTAAAGTTGCACACCAAAAATAAAATATTAAAGACTGTAAATTAAGAACAAAAGTAAAAGAAAATCATCTTTATTTTTATCAATATGGATGGATACAAGAATAACAGTCTTTTTGTTGCAAAGATCAAAGACGATGAATCTTACAACTTGGATTTTCTATACCGACTCGCATCTCGAATCTGTTAGCCCTATCAAATCCACACCTAATAAGCTTCAGGCCTCTAGACCGAACCTTGATCTAATCGCCATAATTGTGGAAAATTTTCTCTCTAGACCTACCTCGATCTAGTTGCCACAACTACGACGAATTCCACTCCCTAGATCTAACCTGATATAGTCTCCACAACCACGAAAATTTTTCACGATTACTTTATTTAATGAGAATAAAAAACTAGAGAAGTACAAGAAAAGATAGGTGAATAAGATTGAATATGATCAGATAACTCCCTCAAACTGGAGATGAAGGAAGAGGACGAAGGATTGCTTGAATACATGTGTTGCACTTTTGTAAATTCTTTGCTTTAATGATCATTGTTAAAGCCTTCTTACTTTTGATCTTTTGGAATGGAGGACTGTTAAATGCAGACTTATAAACACTATATGCAGGCTGGTGAATTTGACATGCGCGTCATTTTGTTATATGCAAGTCGATGGTCAAAGAAGGACACTACCACTATAAACAATGGCTTGCTCTTCCTTAAACGCCCGGGTACCTCTGCACTCGGTACCTCTGAACTCGCCCCGGGGACCTCTGAACTCGCCCCGGTACCTTTGCACCTGCCCTGGGACCTCTGCACTCGCCTCAGGACCTCGCCACTCATGTCTTATATGCAGTAAGGACCTCTAGGGTTGAGAACCAGGTTGCCATTGATGCTTGCATTATTGGAATGCTCGCCAATCCCTAGGATGTCTCTTCCTCATCACCATCATTTCTACTTCACATCATCATCTAAGTTTTCCAATTGGAGAACAGAGGCTTCGATAAGAGGAAGGGGATGAGTTTTCATTGGCCCGCATGTAGTTAGGGTTCGAATAATATAAAATATGATTTTATATAAACTTTTTGGTGTGCATATAGCTTATTATGACATGCATTTGGAATGAGATGGTGGAGGGAGTTCTTCAGGGCTCCAAGTCTGTTAGGGCAAACCTCTTCACAAGAGATTGATACTTGGAATGAAATCCCGTGCATATAAATAGAAATCATCATGTTCTGGGAGCTACCGTCGGCATTATCTGCTACCGTAGTTTAGTGGCGTATTAATTTAAATCCCATGCTCCTGCTCAACTTCTGCATCACGGAGCTTTCCATATAGATGAAGAGCTAGCACCCGACGTTATCCACTACTATCATGAGGTAGTGCACACCATTCTAGTCCATAAAAACTCTGAATTTTTATCACATGGTGCTAGCACATACCGCGGGGTGCTAACACATACTATGGGGCGGTAGTGTACACAAATAATATTTGTTCAGCTTGTCTCAAAAACTTCCAGGAACTGCTCCAGGACACTCTTCAGAGCTACCGCTACCATTGCTGGTAGGTCAATCTTGAATAATGTATGTAGGTGAATTGTCGACCACCACCGACCGAGAGAGCACCGCCGACGGAGAGAGCGATCACCAAAGATCTAATAGATTACTGATCACTGACTTGAGTAGTGATAACTGATTGCGCGGCGAACGAGGCTAGCAATCTCTGACTAGAGGCTATGAATTGTCGATCGCCGATGGTCTATCAGAGGCTACCGATTGCCGATCGCGGATCAAATCCTATTGATTGCTGACCAAGCTACCACAGGGCGGTATCTGCTACCACAAGAAGTTGAGTTCATTTTCTGACACAATGTATTCTTATAGCTCAATCAGTTTCTCATCAACCATTACTTCTATCAGCACATACTTAAACCTACACACTATAAAAATCGCAAATAGACATTAAAGACTTATCATGGTTTGTTATTCTCCAACAAAGTGAGAGTTTATTCATGTTCTAACAAACTCCTTCTTTTGATAATAATAAATTTAAATTGAAAAATAATCCAGCATTTACGAGAAATCGTTTTCGTAATGGCAAATAATGTAAACATGAAGTATGCAGGAATGAAACATAAAGTATGCATGAATATCCAATATGGGGATTTGACTACTCCCCATAGATGATTACTCCCCCTAAATTCAATCACTCCTCCTAAGTGTGATATTTCATATTCTCAATGTTCTTATCCCCTTTGTTATTAATAAAAGCGGGATATCACAAAAAAAGAGGAATCATAATCGAAAGATAATCACAAGTAACATATAGTAGGGAAGTAAAAAAGAATAAGCATAAGTAGCATGTAGAGAAAGCGAGCATCAAATGTATATAAACCCATGAGAAAGAACAATGATGTTGAGATATTTGCACGATGATGATGAACATACACACATTATGGGGGCTCAAAACATGTGATCTAATACAATAAATTTAGTGTGTATTGATTCTAAAAAAATCAAATTCTTATATGTGGAAATGTTACAGGAAATAATAATGTGTACATGTTGAAGAAACATAAATTTATCCTAATAAGGAATAAGCAAGATTACACGTCATTATGTAATAATTGTACACAACCAATCAAAACTAAGCAAATGAAAAGTCACTTCTACCATTTCTGTTGGGAACCTTACCTACAATGTTTTTGATTTGAAGAAGTCCTCATGTCAAAAATAAATACACTTTATATTTGACACATTTGTTTTAGAATATTGTTTTCAGGTACTAGACAGTGCATGCCTAACATAGGGCTAAATTTAGTGTCATCATAAATAATTTTGCCAATGTAATCCCTCATTGTGCAAAACACCATGTTGACCTATGATCTAGACTATATTAGTCTTGTCACTAACTTAATAGCATATGTAATAAAGGTTTGGCAAGTGAGCTAAAGCAAAAGATCTAAGTTGAGAATGATCACAAATTCACTAAGTAATATATCGTCTTGGAGAGTCTAAATATCGTCGAGTAAGGGTTTCGATATCGGCTTGAAGACCTTAAGCTTTAAGACGATATCATCCTGTAAACTCTCAACTATTCTCATATTGTCTTGTTTAGAAGAAGAAGACCAATCTCCAAATATCATCTTGGGAATATACTATCCAAGACGATATCATCTTGACAAGGTTCAATTACACTCATATCGTCTTGGTGGTATTCAACAGATATTTGGAAGCACTTGATTGAAAGAAGAACTTCGCTAAGGTATTTATCATCGAGGTGATCTCAATTGTCGTCGAGGTTAAGTGAAATATCGTCGACGAACCAACACGACATTTCAGAAGTATAAAAGGCAGATATCGTGTTGAATACAGAATTCGACTTGATAGGCTTATAATTCGACTAGTAGTCAAATATCGTCTTGTAATCTACAAGTGCCATCAAAGACGATTTGTACTGAAGATTCGATTAGAAGACAGAAGTTGTCAAATATCATCTTGTAGACTACAAGAGTCATCAAAGATGATTCATGCAGAAGATTCGACTAGAAGACATAAGTAGTCAAATATCGTCTTATAGACTACAAGAGTCATCAAGACGATTCGTGGAGAAGGTTTTAACTAAAGTTAAGCGGAGTTCAAATTCGACTAGAAGATCTGTTTTTGACTAGACATAAAGAAGATTCGACCAGACATCTAGTCGAATTGCGGAAAAACCTGATTTCAAATTAAGACATGATTTTGGCATTACATCATTTATTGTCGCCGCAGATTGGGCCAATCAGAGTTGTGCTTTATGGAAAGATGATTTTTGACATAAAGGATGTTCGAGGATTCGTCTGTTAATGAATATCCATATACAAGGTATGAGATGAAAATAAGCAAACCCTAATGATAGATTAGCAATCATATTCTCAATCATTCTAAAGAAAGAGCTCGCCGCTGTCAATGTGTTATTTCTCTCAATAGCTCAAGTATAGAGAAGATATTCTTTGAAGCAACTCAATCTATTCTTCAGAAGAAAAGTATAGTCATCTTGCTGATTAAAATATCAAACATCACTTTGCAAGAAGATTTCTGAAGAAGCCATTTCTGCAACAGGCTTTAAAAAGACTCACACAATACAAGCTAATTTCTCTTAGTCTAGAATAGCTTTGTGAAACATTTTTATACATTCTTCTGTAAAATTTCTGAGAAAATCAGAGTGTAGGGTCTTTGAGAACTGATTGTAGGATCCTTTATTGAGGATCTGAGGTAGGGAGTTTTGTACAGTTCCTGAGGTAGGATTCAAGTTTGAATCAGAGTTGTAGGAGTAGTACACTCTGAATTGTAGGATTCTGTGACTAGATCTGAGGTAGGGAATCAACAGTTATTCCTGAGTTGTAGGAATCTTGGACTCTGAGGTGTAAGATCTTGTAAATCTAAGTATTTGGAGGAGTTGGCCGAGTCTAGCACACTGCTAGATAGGTGGTGGGGATAGTAGGCATACCCTACTCGGGGAACCACTATAAACATCTGTGTACTCTGTTATGTGCTTGATTTTTTCATGGTGATTTGCTTGAATATTTATAGTTGCTTAAAAAGACTTAGACACATATTCACCCCCTCTAGGTGATTAGACATCCCTAAACTGACAAGTGATATCAAAGGGAGGTTGTTCAAAAAGGGCTTAACAGCTTGAACAATATCCTCATCAAGGGAAATTAGTCTACTCACCATGACATATGGAGAGAATTACAAAGAACTCAGTTCTATGAAGGTGCCAATATGCAGAAAAGAAAACTTTGGAATCTGGAAGGAAAGAGTCAGATTGTTCAGGGAAGCATCTGACCCTAGAATATTTATAACTGTTGAAGAAGGACCTTTCATTCTCATGAAATTCTCCACTATAGATCAAATCTGTAAGTACCAAAAAAGTTTTTTGAAATGTCTAAAGATGAAGTAGTTCTGGCCACCATGGATAAAATGGCCAAGAACATAATCGTGAGTGCCATAGATGACTCCACTTTCCAGAACCTAATTCATTGCAGAGCTACCAAGGAAATGCGGGATTCACTGATTGTATATATGGAAGTCACTGAGGAAGTAAGAGATGATAGAAAATCTCTTCTTAACTAAGACTATGAGGCCTTTACGCAGAAGAAGAAGGACTCTATTGCTGATTGCTATGAAAAGTTCCTTAAGATAGCCAATGGACTAAAAAACTATGAGAGAGAATTCTCCAACTATGATCTAAATGATAACTTCTTGAGATCCCTCAACAAAGAGTGGGACATCAAAATTTGTGCTATAAGGGTGATGTGGAATTAGGCTAACATCCAACCCCAAAATCTGTGTGGGAAACTGTTTTCCCATGAGTTGCAGCTGAACACTAGGAAGGCAGAAGAAGAATCCTCCAGATCTCACTCTAGAGAGAGGTCTGTAGCCTTCAAGGATAAAAGATCCAGGAGGAGTAGAGAGGACTTCCCAACCCTTAGGGAGAGAGATGCCGAAGAAGAAGAATCTGAGATCAGCACTTCAGGCTCAGATCTTATAGATGGAGAATTGTCCTTGTTCTCCAGACAATTTAAGAAGCTGCTGAGCAAGAGGACGCAGTGAAAAAATAAACCCTCCTCCTCCTCCAGCTCAAAGAAGAATTACAACAACCCTAATAGAGCAAAGCACAATCCTAAAAGGGCCAGGTATGCCTCCAAACAGAACAAACAACTCTTAATTGATATTATTTGTTATTGCTGCAATAAGCCAGGTCATGTCATAACTGACTATCCTGATAAAAGGAAAGAAGAAGAACTGATGAGAGAAGATCTTATAAAAGCAAGAAACCTGAGAAGAGCTTCATAACAAAGAATCCCAATACCTTAAGTGATAGTGACTCAAGATCATCTGAATCTGAGGAGGAAGCCTACCTTGGGCTCACTACAGTCTCAGAAGATGAGTGGGAGGCTGACTATCCTGAAGCCAGGGTGTGCATAAAAGCACCCCTATCACTGTTACACAGTAATAGTGAATCAATAGAAGAAGAGATCAGTTATGGACTGATGGGTCTAACTGATGAAGAGAATCATGATAACTCTTATCCTGATAAGGTACATATCAAAGCCTCTCTTTCTATTTCAAAATCTGATATTGAATCTGATGCTGTAATATAAGCAAACTCATCAGCTGATAATGTAAGTGATTCTAAACTTGCAGATCACTATAATGATCTAATTAGTAAGTATGGTGCTCTATTAAAAGCACTAAAGAAAAGTAAAGCCTCGGCCAAACCTCAGGTTGAAGGAATAAGAATTCTTGAGCCATTCAAATCCCAAGTGGATGAGAAAACCCAAGAAAAAACAAGGTTGACCTATGAGATTATGGTACTTCAAAAGAAGTATGAAGCTTAAACCAAATTGTTCGTTCAAAGGGAAAGAGCCATTAAGGATTTGGAGGGCAAGCTTCTTTTAGAAAGGAAGCTTGTAGCAAGCTTCTCAAAGCCTAAAACTATTCTCCCTATTATAGACAACTTTTTTTCTCTATATAGAGGAGGGATTGGCTATAATAAGGAAAAGTAAGAGACCTCCCAAGATAAAATAATCTTCTGAAAGGTTATCCCGCCCTCCAATACCTATGAACAAGATTTAACCTATGGATACCTCTCCAATTGTTTCTCAACTAGTGGAAATAAGCCACAAAACCCAAAGAACAGAGCAAACATTAAACTGAGTGTTCTCAAGGCACCCCATGAGGAGATCTAGATGAAGGATCATTGGCCATTTGTACTTGGCTCTACAACACCATAAACCAAAGGGAAGGGAAAGACTCTTTCTCAAATGCCTGTCCCTGGAGTGAAGCCTGTGACTGTGTAGTCAACTCTCAAGTCTATGCACAGCCACATGAGTAGCTTAAGAAATGCTATCTATAAAGCAGCTTTCTCTTCTGATCATCAGCACCATCACTCCACTCAAAAGGTGACTAAGAAGAGAAGGTATAATATATATGAATGCTGGTGCTATGGCAAGATTGGCCACTTTTCCATGGAATGTTAGTTCAATCCAACGGTGCCTAGAGCAAGGAATGTGAAGCTTGCTAGTAGTTTTGTTATCAAGCTTCCTGCAGTCAAGGCTAACAGGAACCAAGGACCCAAATCTATTTGGGTTCCTAAGGTAAAATAGTTTATTATTGCAGGTAAGTCCAAAGACTATCAAAATGCCTATTTGGTATTTGGACAGTGGATGTTCTAGGCATCTGACTGGAACAAGAAATATTTTGAAGAATTTTACCTCTATGGAAGATGGAGCCAAAGTAATATTTGGTGGATCTGACAGAGAAAGCATTTAAGGCTATGGTATGATTACCAATGACATAGTCTCAATCATAAACGTAGCTTATGTGGAAGGGTTGCAACATAACCTTATAAGCATAAGCCAACTATGTGATCTATGCTATGTCATTGAGTTCCACAAGGATAAGTGACTGATTAAAAATCTGTTGACCCTGAGAAAATTCTATTTGACACTAAGAGTGGTAATGCTTATTGTTTAAACTTCTTATGTTTAGATTCTTCTACATCTGTTTGTCTTGTAGAAAATGAGAGGGACTTTCTTTGTATGCAATGACACAAGAGATTTGCTCGCATGAACTACAAGACAATCAACAAGCTATTTTCAGAAGATTTAGTTAGAAATGGACCTAATCTCAAATGCATTAAAGAGGGCATTTGTCATGCCTGCCAATGGGCAAGCAGACTAAGACCACCTTTAAGGGCATTGGCTCCAAAGATTCTGAAAGATGTCTTTATCTATTGCATATGGATTTATTTGGTCCTATGTTATTTCATAGTTAGGAAGAAAGTTATACATTTTTGTGATAGTTGATGACTTCACTAGGTATGCTTGAGTGTTCTTCCTTAAGAATAAGTTTGATACCTTGGCCATCTTTGTATCTTTTGTCAAGCAAGTTCAAAATGAAAAGGACTGTACTGTGGTCAAAATCAGAAATGACCATGGCACAGAATTTTAGTTTGAACTCATGATAGATTTCTGTAAAGAACAAGGTATCCTTCAAGAATTTTCTTCTCAAAGAACACCACAGCAGAATGGAGTTGTTGAGAGGAAAAACAGAACTCTCATAGAAGCTAGGAGAACCATGCTATGTGACTCTTCACCATCAGAATATTTATGGACTGAAGCTATCAACATTGCATTCCATGTGTAGAATAAAACTTCTATCATCAAATGTCACAAGAAAACTCCTTATGAAGTAATGAAGGACAGAAAACCAAATATAACCAACTTTAGAATTTTTGGATGTAAGTGTTTTGTTCTAAACAATGGAAAGTCTTATCTAACCAAATTTGCTGAAAAAGGTTTTGAGGGATCATTGTGGGATATAGTAGCAACAACAAGGCTTATAGAATAATCAACAAAAAGACTCATGTTGTAGAAGAATCAATTCATGTTGTATTTGATGAGACAAGCATGATTCATGAAGGCTTATCTAGTTCTTCTAATATTGCAGGAATATATTTGAAGCTAAAAGAGCTAAGCCTACAAGAGTGTACATCTCCATAATTGATCATTGAAGATGGAGAACAAATTTAAAGAGAATTATAAGAGATAGTGCTTGGACTGCAACTAGTTGGAATAGAAATTGCTGATAATCAAGGAGCAAGGACTCTAGCTTGGAGACACCTTAAAGACCACCCAAGCAGTCATGTCATTGGAGACATAAGCCAAGGAGTGAGAACAAGAAGAAGTGCTCAGAATGAGGCACTAATCCGAGCTTTCTATCTCAGATTGAGCCCAATAAATTTGAAGAAGCCAACTCAGATCCCTCTTGGATCATGGCTATGCAAGAGGAACTAAGTCGATTCAAAAGATGCAAAGTATGGAAGCTAGTTCCTAGGCCCCAACATCAGAATGTCATTGGAACAATGTTGGTCTACAGGAACAAGCTAGATGAGAATGTGATCATCATCAAAAATAAAGCAAGGCTGGTTACAAAGGGATACACACAGAAAGAAGAGATTGACTTTCATCAAATCTTTGCACCAATAGTAAGACTTGAGGCAATAAGACTATTTCTACCATATGCAACTCACAAAATATTTAAAGTATATCAAGTGGATGTGAAGTCTGCTTTCCTCAATGGAGATCTCAAGGAGGTATGTAGAGTAGCCTCCAGGTTTTATTGTTCCTAACTTATCCGATTATGTTTATTTCTTGAGAAAAGCTTTGTATGGGTTAAAATAAGCACCTAGAGCATATGAAACTCTATCTAGCTTCCTCATTGAAAATAAGTTTTCAAGGGGGAAGATAGATAAGAAATTATTTCTAAGGGAAGTAAAGGACAAAATTTTTCTAGTACAAATTTATGTTGATGACATAATTTTTGGCTCTACTGATGACAACCTTTGCAAGAAGTTTGCAAACTTAATGCAAGGGAAGTTTGAAATGAGCATTATGGGAGAGCTGAAATACTTCTTAGGGATCCAAGTGAAGCAATCCGAGGATGAGATATTCATCTCTCACACCAAGTTCACTAAAGAGCTCATAAAGAAGATTAGAATGAAGAGTGCTGTAAGACCCCCCTCCCAGAACACAAGACACGGCTGAGGGGAGTCCTATGCCCAGGACAGCCACCTTGCGGAAGTGCCAGCACATGGGCTAGCCCCCTCTACAAGATGCCTATCCTGCCAGCTATTCTCACATATCATCATGCCAACCCATCAATAATAGAAAACATTATAAGCCATTGATTCACAATTAAGTAATAATGTCCATACAATACAAAGTGACAGGAAGCTACACAAGCTCCTGCTAATAATCAGAGTATAAACTTGCCCTAAGGCTATATTCTAACCACACGCTCGCCTCTGCCACTGACGGTATCCAAGGTATCGTAAAATCCAGCTCTGATACCCTGACTTGTCTGTCCTCCTGTGCCGAACGCTGCTGCTCCACCTGAGTGTGCTCCTAGAAATGGGGGTGTAACAACCGTTAGTCATAAAGACTAAGTGGCTTCACATCCTCTCTCCCGGCGACTCCAAGGCACCTGACGAAAGGGAATGAAGAGTAGTTGCAAGAAAGTCAGTAGTAGCAAAAGCAGGTGACATGAAGAACATAATCTCAGCAATGTATCAATATATAATAAGCACAACTAACAAGTAATATGACAATGGCAGAATATAAGAATGTAGTGAAACAACACAGAAGTAAGCAGTTCATATCATACCTTAACTTATATGAATGCCCATACAAACTTATAAGTTATGGTTTCTAATTTGGAACCCATCGAGTACTAATTTATATGATGGACCCGATGCGGCGCAATGCTCCGATCATGAAGGATGATTGCAATGCAATGATTATGATATGATGAACTCACCCATGCATTTTTGCTATATCGACATAGACCTGTAGTTCCCGCTTTTCGAGGGTAGATAACCACTTAGGCACCTCACGTCGTGGACATACGGAGACTGTGGAATGGGATCCTCCACAACTTGGCAGGTATGAACACTACCAGACCTATGCCAATGTATGCCTCAATGTTAAGAACACACAGTGGAGCCCCTGCGTACTACTTGCATCATGTCGAGTCTTCATAATACGGAAGGGGTCTTGGGAAGTGCACACCAAGAACACAGCCCAACCGGTCTAGAGTCTAACTGCCGGCTTCAATCGGTGTCACGACTAGCAAGCCCATAGGCACTCCATAAGTAATCCTCCAACCAGGATCATTACACCACCATGTGTAAACCATGCACACCCATGCTATCAAGTACCCAAGGACTCACTGAAGGAGTCTTCTCACTTTTCACATCATACAAGTCAACCGATGCTAACTAGCATCCATGGCCCCCAACAACTGGGCCTCCCAACATATCACCATAAAATATAATTATATCTTATAACCCACATCAAGCCATCAATTCTACCCATACTAAGTTATCATAACTCTCGTGCAATGGCGTGCGCGAAACATGGAAATTTCTCTACCTGATCCTCCAGGACTACTTGTGGTCACAGTGTCATATTCATATTTTACTAATTTAGTAAGCTCGCACATAACACCAATATTCAACCCTCATGCACCGATCACAACGTGCTTTAACATGATCAAGGTATTAACCTTATTGAAGGGTTGTCACTAAGCTAAACCATCCAGTGGATCTCACGTGATAGGAACATTAATTCATACCTATGCTTTTACGATTCCACGTAGACTAACAATTGACGATGGATCTAAGGAGACATCTCGACAGAATAAATCTGGATTTATATTCACAGGCCCACACTAGCATGCACATGATTCATACAACATCTCGGCCTAATCGGCCTTCACATTCAGCATTTATATCTCCTTCGAGTTATCGAATGAAACGACAATATCTCCACTACTACTTATCCAAGATTATGAAATCCAATAAGAGTGTACATATTGTTATCACAAGCCTAATCATCCGATAGACCATCAACCGGTGGGAGCATTTAGGTAAACGAGTCCCCTGAATTCTTCATTCAATCGTGAATCGCAATGCCCCATATCAAGATCATAAAATTCATCTACACCTCACCCAATTGACATGGGATTCCAGGAACTCCTACCACACCAAGGAGGAGAACCCAAAAGTTTTCTATTTGCTAGCGCCGGTGGTAACGCTATCGCCAGGTGCTAGTGATCCAATCGACGCACCTTCCCGTCGAAATTTGATGTCGATGGGAAGTTATGCCTTCCAGGCGACCCATCGACTTGTTAGCGCCGGCGGTTGGGCTACCGCCAGGCCCTAGCATTTATACCAGCACTCCTTCCCGTCGATCTTAAGTGTCGATGGGAAGTTAACCTTTCCCGTCGTTCCGTCGACTCACAAGCGCCGGTGGTAGAACTACCGCAGGGCGCTAGTGATTCTATCAACTCACCTTTCCATGGACATTAAGTGTCGATGAGAAGCTACCCCTTCTCGTCGATTTTCACATTGTCTTTCCCGGTCGACATTTCAACACACTAGCGCCGGCGGTAAGGCTACCACAGGGCGCTAGTGATCCTACCAGCATCTCTTCCCGTGGACATTAAGTGTCGAGGGAAGTGATGCCTTCCCATCAACAAGTTGACATGCTAGCGCCGACGATAGATCTACCACCAGGCGCTAGCTTAACAGAGCATATCCTCCGTAATTCCTTTCCAACTCTCTTCTCAGGCAGCCCATCTCTAATTCATGTACATTTTACTTACTTCCCTAAGAGTTGGACTCCCATCACCACGTATATATATATATAGATTCATGTTTAAACATATAATTAAATCCACCTTTCACCTAAACTATTCACCATCTCCCCCAATTATGAAATTAGGGTTTTCATCTTCTCTCCTCCAATACTCCCTCATATGACCATGGTTTGAGGAAGAGGAGGAAGAAAAATAAGAAGAATGAGGAAGAAGATGAATAGTTCATCTGATTAAGGATTCAACCCCTTCATGCTTAAGGGAAAATGAAGAGAGAGAGAGAGAGCATTAAAGGGTATTAAATGCAATTACAACTTCCAAGGATAGTGCCAGCCGTTCATTTGACTCAGATTTAGGTAATTAGGCCACCCACCATGGAAAATGTCATGGGTTCTGATTCGGCCACTACCGCCGGTGCTAGCTAAGGCTACCGCCGGCGCTAGCTCCTTGCTACCAATTCCTTGGCCATTTGCTTCTCAACTTCCAAGGGTGGGGCTACAACCACTCCCGGGGATCAGGGTACATCCCTGGCACCATTAGGATCTCAAGACTCCCACTTAGCCCAAGCATCTCCAATTGACTCGTGTCACTCAAGGGGTCTAGCTCGAATTGGGATGTTACAAGTGCAACCTCAATGAGGACTCCAATGGGCTCCAATATGCCTCTGGACAAGGATGAGAAAGGGAAACCTTTTGATGAGACCATGTACAAATGCATCATTGGATCTCTGCTCTACCTAACTGCTAGTATGTCTGACATTATGTTTGCTACATGTGTTTGTGCTAGGTATCAAGCTACCCCCAAGGAATCTCATTACACCTCTGCTAAGAGAATCTTGAGATACCTCAAGGGAACTCCAAATCTTAGCCTTTGGTACCCTAGAAGTAATTATTTTGAGCTAACAACGTATTCAGATGTAGATTTTGCAGATTGTAAAGAGGACATGAAAAGCACATCAGACACCTGTCAATTTCTGAGGAAGAGTCTGATCTCATGGAGCAGAAAGAAGCAAACAAGTGTTGTAATTTCAACTGCTGAATCAAAGTACATCTTAGTTGGGATTTACTGTGCTCAAATGCTATGGATACAACATCAGCTGGAAGAATACAACATAAATACCAGCAAAAGAACAATGTACTGTGATTCACCCAGTGCAATTTCAATGGGTACGAATCCTGTATCACACAGCAGGACTAAGCACATTGAAATTAGATACCACTTCATTAGGGAGCATGATGAAAAGGAAGATATCTGTCTTGAGTATGTACCTACTGACAACCAAGTAAAATATATCTTTACAAAGCCCCTTGATGAAACCAAATTCAACTTCTTTAAATTTGAGCTTGGTATGCTAAATTTAGACTAAGCATATTATTGCTCACTTACCTTTAAATATTGTGCATGTGCATGCTAACAATGTTCTTGCAGGAAGTTAATAATAAAAATTCAAGAACAATCTCAAGTTTTATCTGTGTCGTTGAGCATACAAGACGACATAGAGGTCTTGTCGAAGGGTTGTCAAAATGACACAATAGCCATATCACTATGGTGCATCTTCGACACTCAGATAATAGCTTATAGTGGATATTTAATCACAACCGTTCAATTAAAGATCAATTTCCTAAGCAAACGCACCCAAGTACGTGCCTCTTGACATTCCTGAAATAAAAGATATATATAAGCCAAATACTTAGAAATAGATTACACCTTCATATGCCCCAAGGCATCAAAATGAAAAACTCGTCCCTCTCGACAACTTGCAATGCCACCGACCTTCAATTCTCCATCTTTTCTTGCCATAGAACTGAAGAAATGGAAAGATTATTGCAATATTGGATGCAAGCTAGTCAGAGGTGAATTCAACAGTGCCGATGAAGAGATAAAATCAATTATTGGACTATTGACAGCCGCGGACTTAGAGTATGTTTTATCTGAACCCACTGTGATTATGGATAAAGAACTGGTGGAGTTTTATTCCAAACCCCAGATAAGATCGTCCGACAAAGACATCAAAACAAGGGTAAGTGATACCTTGTTAAGAGTTACAGTTCAAAGGCTGACAAGAGTACTCCATTTACCAGCCTTTGAAGAAGATGATGATGAAGAGAACATTTCTAATAAAGATTATTCTGAATGCTTAAAGTGGTGTGGACATGATGCAGAATGCTATGGTTCATTGAAAAGGGCAAACTTCAATTCTAAAGGAAAACTTATGGAAGATGTCATTGAGAAAGTCTTAATCTGCAAGCCTGGATCTCATGATAGAATTTCAAGAAAATTGTTTGAGATAATGACAAGGGTCATACTGAGCAAAAGAACAAACTGGGCTCAGATTTTATTAGACAAAATTAGGGAAAGCTTTAGTGCCCTAAATTTTGGTAGAATATCCTTATATCTGCTATCTAGTCTGCCAGATAAGCTGAACAAGAAGTTGGGCACTCCCATCCATAGTATGAAGAAAATGGACATAAGAACCCTGGAAAGGTGGGAGAAAGTATTCTCTAAGTCTTCTAAGAAATCCAAGGGAGTCAGTGTAGTGAAGAGGAAGAGATCTACTGTAGTTGAAGGAAGCTCTTCCAGAGAAGAGGAACATGTGGACAGTCCAACCCCTACACAAACTAAGGGGGAGACTGGTCAGAGCTCAGTCCAAAGTTTCACACCAGAACCATTGGGTGAGCTCATGGTCACTGAAGAGGTTGTTCCTCCTGAGTCTATTGCTGCAGCTGATGATAGACAAGAAGCTACTCAAGAAGGTGCTTCAATTGAGGGGGAGATTCAAAGCGAGTTCTCTGCTCTAGGGGTTGAGGAGGCAACCCTCACTGGGTTGGCTGTCCAAGAGAACCTGGAAAACTCTCATAAATTCATGAAGAATGATATCCTTGAGAAAGCAGGACCAGAAGTTATTGTTCTAAGATAGGACTCCCCTGACATTCCTTATGCTGATGATGTAATGGCTGATATGTATCACAGGTTGCAAAAAAGAGTGGTTGTAAAAGAGCAAGATGTTCCAAGTACATTTGCTCCACAAACTCAAGAAGAAGACTCAGGCTCTTTGATTACTCAAACAAAAAAATTTCTAGCAGAAGAAAGAGTTCATTATCAATCATATATGGACAATGTGGTGAAGAACTTCAAGGAAGATGTATCTGCTCAGATGAGAGAGATGAAGGCTAAGATTGACCATGTCAATGCTCAAATCACTGGATGGTTCACCAAAGAAGGAACAACAATGGATTTAAATATGAATGCACTTCAATCTCTGAGTACCAGGATGGATTCTACCCTAGAAAATCATCAAAAATCATGGCAAGACCTAGAAAGTTCTATTGACTAGCTCACCAAGAGAATCACTGACAATCAGAAGGTCATAATGAACAGATGTGTGAACACTCAAGAGTTCACAAATGAGACTTTATATAATAAGTTGGAAGACTCCTCAAAGGACATTCACAAAAGTATTTTTGAAGAAGTCAGAAAGGGGAGAAGATTAGAGATGATCAAGCCATTTGGATAGTGAATGCACTTCATCACTCCCCGAGACTCAATCCCATAGTGACTGAGCCTCTGAGGTGTGACAGTCCTTTGAATATTTCTAAAAACACATAGGTGGAAGCTGGTTCAAGTCAACAGAAGAGGCAAAAGCTTTCAAAAGAAGAATTGGCTGCCAAGAGAAGAAGAGAAGACACTAGTGTAAATAATTCTAGCCTCTCAATGTGGAGTCCAAAGTCAATGCACATAATTATACAAATATGGAATGACTTTTGAAACATTGGAAAAGATACTCACAAATACTACTCCACTGATGAATGGACCAAGCACATCAAAACTGTAGCCCATAGAAAAATCTACATGAAACAACAGAAGGAGGGAACACTGCCAAGGAATGCTCCTCGTATTCCAAACAGATACATCCCTAAGCCTTTCAGTTTCTTTGACAGACAAAGTCAAAAGGAGAAAGCTCAAGGAAAGAAGAAGGGCTTTTAAGTTTTAGATGTGCTAAAGGAAAATGTAGTTTTTATTAATCTATTTGAAAACATTTGACACTTTTATATATGTGATATTTTGAATGTTATCTCTATTCTCCATGTCATTACTTTAATATTTGTATGTGTAGTTTATCTTTGAGTGAGGTCCTGACTTCTTCAAATATGGGGAGATTGTTGGGAACTTTACCTACAATGTTCCTGATTTGAAGAAGTCCTCAAGTAAAAAATAAATACAATTTATATTTGACACATTTTTTTTAGAATATTGTTTTCAGGTACTAGACAGTGCAAGCCTAACATAGGGCTAGACTTGGTGTCATTAGACATAGTTTTGCCAATGTAATCCCTCATTGTGCAAAACACCTAGTCAAACTATGATCTAGACTATATTAGACTTATCACTAACTTAATAACATTAGGAATAAATGTTTGGGAAGTGAGCTAAAGCAAAAGATCTAAGTTGAGAATGATCAGAAATTCACTGAGTAAAATATCATCTTGGTGAGTCTAAATATAATCGAGTAAAGGTTTTGATATCGGTTTGAAGACCTTAAGCTTCAAGTTGATATCGTTTTGTTTAGAAGAAGAAGGCCAATCTCCAAATATCATATTGGTAATATACTATCCAAGACGATATCATCTTGACAAGGTTCAATTACACTCATATCATCTTGGAGGTATTCAACAGATATTTGAAAGCACTTGATTGAAGGAAGAACTTGGCTAAGGTATTTATCGTCGAGGTGATCTCAATTGTCGTCGAGGTGAAGTGAAATGTCGTCGAGGAACTAACATGATATTTCAGAAGTATAAAAGGCAGATATCGTGTTGAATATAGAATTTGAACTGATAGGCTTATCATTTGACAAGTAGACAAATATCATCTTGTAGACTACAAGAGTCACCAATGATGATTCATGTAGAAGATTCGACTAAAAGACAGAAGTAGTCAAATATCATCTTGTAGACTACACGAGTCATCAAAGACGATTCGTGCAGAAGATTCGACTAGAAGACAAATGTAGTCAAATATCGTCTTGTAGACTACACGAGTCATCAAGACGATTCATGTAGAAGGTTTCAACTAAAGTTAAGCAGAGTTCAAATTCGACCATAAGATCTGCATTCGACTAGATATAAAGATGATTCGACCAGACATTTAGTCAAATTGCGGAAAGGCCTGATTTCAAATTAAGGCGTGATTTTAGCGTTTTATCATTTATTACCGCCATAGATTGGGCCAATCAGAGCCGTGCTTTATGGAAACATAATTTCTGACATAAAGGCTGTCCGAGGATTCGACCGTTAGTGAATATCCCTATAAAAAGAATGAGATAGAAATCAACACACCCTAATGATAGATTATCAATCATATTTTCGATCATTCTAAAGAAAGAGCTCGCCATCATCAACGTACTATTTCTCTAAAGTGCTCAAGTATAGAGAATATATTCTTTGAAGCAAATCAATCTATTCTTCAGAAGAAAGTACACTGTCTTGCTGATTAAAAGATCAAACATCTCTTTGCAAGATGATTTCTGAAGAAGCCATTTCCGCAATAGGCTTTAAGAAGACTCACGCAATACAAGCTAATTTCTCTGAGTCTAGAATATCTTTACGAAATTTTTTTATACATTCTTATGTAGGATTTATGAGGAAATATGAGTGTAGGGTCTTTAAGAGCTGAAGGTAGGATCCTTTTGTTGAGGATCTGAGGTAAGGAGCTTTGTACAGCTCCTGAGGTAGGATTCAAGTTTGAATCTGAGTTGTAGGAGTGGAACACTCTGAGTTATATGATCCTCTGACTGGATCTGAGGTAGGGAATCAACAGTTGTTCTTGAGTTGTAGGAGTTTTGGACTCTAAGGTGTAAGATATGATAGATCTGAGTATTTGGAGGAGTTTGTCGAGTCTAGCACACAGCTAGGTAGGTGGAGGGGGAAAGTGGACATACCCAACTCAGGGAACCACTATAAATATCTGTGTACTCTGTGATGTGTTTGATTTTTCTGTGGTGATTTGCTTGAATATTTGTAGTTGTTCAAAAAGACATAAACACCTGTTCACCCCCTCTAGGTGATTAGACATCCCTAAACTTACAATTTCCTTACATAAGTATAACATCCAAAGTGTTTTGCACATGCAATGCATATCAAGAACACACAAGTAATGATGTGATCCAGTGTACTAAAGAGAAGTTAATGCGTTTTTAAGATTGATTGCATAAGACCATTAAATTCAAAGGTGTTCAACCTCACAATGCATATGAGGACTTATTAGGAGGCCCTAGGAACATTGCCCACAAAGTTCCTGATTTGAAGAAGTCCTCGTCAAGGATAAACACACTTTTTATTTGGTAACATCTATATTATTGTGTTTAAGGATTGTTATTTAAATAGAGTTAAATCACTGATAATAATTCATGAAATCAATACAAGTACAATGGATATTTGAAGAATTCACAAAATAATTCTAAGTCAAATATCATCTTGATAAGGTTCACAGAATCATGGAATATCTTCTTGATAACCTTAAGCTTCAAGGAATATCATTTTGAAGCCTTGGTTAGAGTTAAAATTGTATAAGTCAACTATTATCGAGACCAGTTAAAATATCATCGAGAAGTCTCTACGATAATGGAATATCTGCTTGATAACCTTAAGCTTCAAGGAATATCATTTTGAAGCCTTGGTTGGAGTTAAAATTGTATAAGTCAACTATCATCGAGACCAGTTAAAATATCGTCGAGAAGGCTCTACGATATTTCAAGAAGCATGTTGAATTGATGAATGCTTGAGTTCATATCATTTAGATATGACCCCCATATGATAGTCCAAAGCTCAAATCTAAAGTATAAGTCTTATCATCTTGACAAGATGGATATCATCTTGATAAGCTTATAGTCGACTAGAAGAAATACTGAAGAGGTTAGCCGTCTTGAAATTCCTATGATATAAATATTCTAAGTCAAAATTCGACTAGAAAATCAAGCTGATCGACTAGACAATTTAACCTATCGACTAGAACACTTACAAATTGGCTAGAGAAGTTCAAGGGTGCAAGAATCGATCAGATTATACATGTCAAGTGGAATGAACAGTCTCAATCAACTAGACATCTAGATGATCGACCAGACAATCTAACCGATCGACCAGACAGCTTCTAAATCGTCCAGACGTGCTATTTCACAGAGTTTAAATCTCCATTGACGAAGTCACTACCGCATTTTGCGCTGACAAATACAACTGTCTCTGACACATGTCTGAATCTTAGGAAAGGTCATTTATAACCGTTGGAGATAGTGCTCAATATAAAATGGAAGATGTGGATTTTGTAAACCCTAATCGAATGAATTAATCAATCAAGTCAAATCAAAAAGCTTTCGCCGCCTTCGTCTTCCTTGCTATTCCTTCTGAAGGAAAAAAGTTGGAGAAGATAATTTCTTAAGAAAAATCTTTTAAATCTTCTCAAGTTAGATTGATTCAAGATTGCTGATTCTCTCAAAAGCTTAATCTACAACATCAAGCCAGCTGGTCTTCTAAAGTCAGAGAAGTTCCTTTCACTGAAGCCATCGTTCAAGACTTCTAACAGAAGGCCAAGTAGAAGCTATTCTCATCAAGCTTCAAGAAGACTTCAGAGTTCAAGGTTTATTCTTCTAAGTCTGAGTAAAGTTGAAACAAACTTATAAAGAATTTTACATGTAGGATTTCATTGAAATCCGAGTGTAGGGTCCTGTGTGACCTGAGGTAGGGTTCTAGATTGAACCTGAGGTAGGGTTCTGGATTAAACCAGAGGTGGGATTCTAGTTGTGAATCCGAGTGTTCGATCCCGAGCTAGGGGATCTGAGGTAGGGGATCAACTAGTATCCCTGAGGTAGGAGTTTAACTCAAAGTGTACGATCTGCAGATCTGAGTTGATTTGGTTAAAGTGGTCGAGGCTAGCACACTGCTAGATAGGTGAAGGGGGAAAGTGGACTACCCAACTCGAGGAACCACTATAGCTTTCTGAGTTTGTGGTGCTTGTTGTGATTGTCTCTTTAGTAGTATTATTATTCCACAAATATTTTAAAAATTAGACATCACCTATTCACCCCCCTCTAGGTGAAGATTGACATCCCATAACTTACAGGAGGAGTAGTGCTTGGGGATTCCTTGTAATTATTCAGAATTAATTTCTTATATACGATAATATGAAAAGACCCCCAAATTAATTGAAATATGCCCACATAGACAGAAACACACTTACTTGTATACAAACTATAATAGACCACACATCTCTGGATTTTGTGTTTCCATGGATCGCATGCAAGCAATCTGATATAGTGTATGTAGGAGATTTAGTCGTGCATAGTAATAAATTGTGATATAGACACTACACATGTCAATAATCAAGATTATTAAGAATAGTAACTAACATGATGAGTGAGAGGTGTGTGTGAACATTATTTCATATGAAATCTCACACATACGTAGAGACATACTATAGCACACATGTCACATAGGCCTACACTTGATTCACATATACATGAGGGTTACAAAGCATGATAAACATATACGATGTAACGTATAGTCAAACAAGATAAATGAAACATTGAAATTAATCACATGAATCCACATAAATAATCATCATCATAAAAAATTGATACATTGAAAATTTCACATTTTTAACTATATATTTGAAGTAAACCAAAGGAAGAAAACCAATAAAATAGTTTTGAAGTTTTTATAGCTCTTATTTTAAAGATTAAAAGAAAAATAAATAAAGAAAACAATGCATAACACAAATTAAAAAAAAGCAAAAAAATAAAAATAATGAGCCTAAATTCAGAACTCCTAACTCTAATCGTAAGAGATTAGAGCGCGAGTCAGAAAGTGGTTTTGTAAAGATATCTACAAGTTGTGACTCCATTCCAATAAAGCTAATTTTTATGTTCCCTTTCTTAATATGATCTCTGATGAAATGATGAGGAACATTTATATGCTTAGATCTAGAATTTTGAAAATGTTTATTTGTTAAATCAATGGAACTTTTGTGTTCACATTTTAATTCATCATTACGAAAGTGTAAACCAAAATCTTAAGTATTTGTGCCATACATAATGCGTGTGCACAGTAGCTACCTATGAAATATATTTGACGTTAGCGGTTGAGAGGAGAAAATTTTTTTTGTTTCTTACTCGACCATGCAACTAGTGATGGACCTAAAAAAGGATACATGCCACCATACTCTTTACATCAAGTGAATACCATGCATAATCAGAGTCAAAATTGACATGCAGTGCAAAAGACTCTTGATGTGGATACCATAAATCCAACCTGGGTGTGCCAATGATATATATAAAAATGTGTTTAACAAACTCAAATATAATAAAGAACTAATCATACCTCAATATTTTGTTTGATCCACAAAAATCAACTCTCCATCCTTCCCAGCTTCAATGATGTACTCGTAGTGGTTGAAAGCTTATTTTAGTCCTTCAAATCCAAATCTTTTTAGCATGTTAGAAACATACATACTTTGACACACAAAGATACCATCGTCACATCGAGATATTTGAAATCTAAAAAAACACATGAGTTCGCCCACCGTGCTCATTTTAAATTCATCATGCATCACTTTAACAACTTTCTTGCATAATAACTCATGAGTGAACCAAAAATTGTATCATCAACATAAATTTGCAAAATAATCAAATCATAATCTATATATTTGATGCAAGGAGTCGCATCGACACTATCCATTGTGAAATCATTTTAACAAGAAAGGAAGTTAGGAGATCATACCATGCATAAGGTGCTTGTTTTAATCCATATAATGTTTTTTTCAAGTTTGTAAACATGGTTTGTAAATTCACGATTTATAAAGCCCAAAAGTTGTTCAACATAAACTTATTCTGTAATAATACAGTTTACAAAAGAACTTTAACATCCATTTAAAATAGTAAAAAACTTTTATGACTAGCAAATGCAAGAAAAATGAGTATAAATTCTAAACATGCAACTTGTGCAAAAGTTTCTTTAAAATCAACCTCTACAAATTGGGAAAATACTTGTGCTACTAATCTAGACTTAGTTCTAGTGTTTATAGAGTCACAATTAAATTTATTTTTAAATACCTAATTACCACCTACAACTGGATGATTAGAAGGATGTTCCACTAGATTCCAATCTTTATTATGGTCAAATTGGCCAAGCTCTTAATTCATAGCATGAAACCATGATTCATCATTAGAGCGACATACACATTCTTAGGCTATATTTTAGAAATAAAACATTATTTTTAAATGATTCATGTAAGGAAAAATGTGTCATTAATTACCCCTCTTGACGGTTCACCAAGTACAAGCTCTCATGGGTTATATTTGGAGAATTTTAGGATGCTTGGTAGTTTATATTCATGTTCTCCTCCCACTTCTGCAGCACCACTATGATTAGATTAACCATCCTCCAATTTTTCAAAATCATCATTTTTATATGTAGAATTGATTGGAACTACACAACAAGCAAATTCATCAAATTTAACATGAATAGATTCTTCAACTATTTTAATCCATTTATCAAAAATTATATAAGCACGACCAGTTGAAGAATAACTCAAAAATATACTTTCATCACATTAATCATCAAATTTCCTTAAATTGTTTTTTGTATTTAAAACAAAGCACTTGCATCCAAACATTTTAAAATAAGACATACTAGGTTTCTTTTGATAGTAAAGTTCAATATGAGTGTTTTTCAATATTAGACGAAGCATTAGTCTATTCAAAACGTAGGAAGCTATATTAATCGCTTCAGTCTAAAACTATTTATCTAAACCATATTTAGATAACATAGTATAAACACATTCTTGAAGGGTTCTATTTTTCCATTCCATTAACCCATTCTCTTGAGGTGCATGTGGAGTAGAAAATTCATGCTTAATTTCTAGACTATAACCAAAAGTAATACAATTTTATTTTCAAATACATTTAATATTACATTTATGCTCATTTTGTACTGTATTACACAATTTAGATAATTCATAAAAAGCCTCAAATTTGAGGCAAGAAAGATAGTCCAGCAATGAAGAGAATAATCATCAATAAGAACAAAAGTATATTTTCTACTACCAATACTAGAAGTGCTAACAAGAGCAAAAAGATCATTGGGAATTAATCATAGTGGTTTAGTGGTTGAAACATAAGTTTTACTTTTAAATGAAGAATGAGTAAATTTACCCTTTTGGCAAGGTTTATATAAAAAAGTTAAATTATCATTCAATTCAGAAAAAAACAACATATTAACTTATTTCTAGATAATTTCAAAATTTGCTTTATGTAGGTCACTATGAATTCCGTAATTCAAGTTCTTCATTTTATCCATTAAACATCTCAAAGATAAAGTAGAAAGATCAGTAAAATAATAGTATAAACATTATGCATTTTAGGTGTAGTGAACAAAACAACATTGGTACAAGCAGCAATAATTTTTCATGTGTTAGTAGACGATTCAAACATTAAAATAAAACCTTTATCACATAATTGGATAATATATATTAAATTGTGTTTTAAACCATCTACAAAAAAATGTCAGAAATAAAGGAAACCGAGTTACCACATGTTCTAATTCAATTGATCTTTCCTTTGCTATTATCTCCAAAGGTGAAAGATCCACCTTTCTTATTCTTTTAGGCTAAGGAACTTTGCTTTATTGACCATTATGTGCTTAGAGCATCTTGAATTCAAGTACCACATGTTTTCTCTATCCTTAGCCTACCAAAATAGATAAAATGGAGAAGAGAGTAAAGATATAAATACATAGGTTGATCCGCCTATAGGATAGGTCAAAGCATTAGGTACCCAATTTTAATTCATGGTAAAATGTCCCTTCTTATTCACGCATGTGCTCGATGCATGCACATATCTAGAACACTCCGAGCATAATAAAAAGGTGGTAGAAACTGGCCTTTTAGTCATAAATAAAACACATGATAAAAGAGGGATATGTGTTTTTTTTCTTAACACTAGTGGAAGAAGCAAACTAATCATTACTGCTACAGGTAGCTGCTACCACTAGTGCTAGTTAAGAACAAAAAAATCCAATTCATATTTTGAACTAACATATCATTGGTTGGCCAAAATCATATCAAGAGACTTTTGGCCAACATCAAATTTCTGAAAGGCCATGTTCAAACCATGAATTCAAACATTTAGTGCAATATTTTTCATAACTAGTATAACACATCGATTTGCAAACATTTCTTTCCCATTATTGATCTGGTCATTTGAATTTTTCACTTTATTCTCTAACTCACTCTTTTGTTTTATAAGAGTTTCTATAATAGAATTACAATTAGATAAAAATATATTTAACTATTAGATCTTTTTTAAGAAGTTTCACACTCTTGGTAACTATTAAATCTCCAAATTTATTTAGTTTTTTGATGAGCTTCGTATTATCTTTAACTAATTTTCTATTCATAATTTTCAACTCATCAAAATCATTTAAAGTCATATAAAAAAATTTACACTTTTCGTGAACTCATCATACAGATCATCATATGAAATAGTTGCTGCCTCATTATCACTTTGGACACTAGAATCATCTCCAGAGGAATGTGCATTTTTCCCCATAAGACACATGTTTTCCTTCTCCTCTTAGCTTGAGCTAGAGACACAAAATCATCTAACTTATGTCATTCCAGGTGGATTCCTATAACACTTTGTTCTTCTTTTTTTCTCTTTTTCTTCTCATTATCTTTCTTTAAAAACTTCGGGCAGTCATTTCTTATATGTCTAGACTTTCTACAGTGAAAGCACTCAGGAGCTAATTTTTCTTCCTTGCTCTTGGATGCTTTTGTCTTCCTGGATGCAGATCTATTCTTGTACACATATTTTCAGAACTTGTTCCTTCTTTTTGAATTTGTTTACCCAGAAATCGATGATCCATTCAAGGCAGGCAAAGTAACCCGGACAGCCTCAGCAAGCCGGAAGTTCCTAGCCATCCAGGCGG